>OX371260.1:79707308-80913443 GCA_947311025.1 Lypha dubia | reverse complement strand
TCAATTACAAGAATCCGCATAATTGGAACTACTAATGAATTAAAAGAAATCGCATATGTGCACTTTAAGTTTTTCAAAATAATTTTTTTTTACTTTAAACGAAAAAAATGCAAGTAACAGAAAAAAATGTACATATATGTGTATACGCAGGTATTTATTATTGTAAGTAGGTACATATTTACTATTAAATGCACTATTTATGTGCACATTAGTTTTACAAAAAAATAAAATTTATAAACTAAAAAAAAATTCATATATTGGTTTTACAAAAAAAAACATATACTTAAAGAATAAAAACAATTCATTTGCAATTAACCGGGTAAAAGTAAGAGGAAATTTATTTTTGATGACATGAATTTTGAACCAATTAAGCGGGAAAATCAATTAACCGGGTTTAATTATCCGTGGAAATTTACATGTGTTTTCGTATGCAATATTTTTTTGCCCGATCATGTGGTTCAATTAAGCGTGGAAACCAATTAACCGTAGGGTCAATTAACCGAAAAATACTGTATACATAATTGAAATGAGCCGTCGCTAAAAAGTATTTTGTCACCAGTAAAATAACTTTCCCTTTTATGAGGTATTTTTTGATATGTACATACATACATAAGTACCTATGTAATAGGTCAATAACGAAGAATAAATAACTTACATAATTGCTATTTGAACTAGCCCTACGTTAGAACAATGAATATTGTTTTAGCCTTCTCGAAATCGATAAACTGATACGTTCTGTTAGGCTGATTGGATAATATAAGTACATACATACATATGTACCTAATATGTATAATAGCTACATATATCTACATATTTCATTTAAAAATATTTCTCGAATAATTTGCACAGAGTAGGTACATTTTCCAAAAAAAAAAAAAATCATAAAAAAGTAGTACATAAAATGTACAAAAACATATTAATTTATATATATATATGTATGTACATATATGTGTGTATGTTAAAAATGCTTTTGTATTTAGAAGTAAAAAATATGTGATTTGTTTTTCATTTTAGATTCCTTTTAAACTCAGTGAGAAAAAAAGTAATGATAAAACATGCACACATACTGCTTACAGTATTATCAAAGGATATTAACAAAGGATATACAGGCTTATTATATTCTGCGAATCACATATATATGCATTGGTGAAGGGTATATAAGATTCGGCACAGCCGAATATAGCACTCTTACTTGTTTCCACAGAGTTTACTTGTCTGGTACGTATAGTGTTCTAAAAACGATGTGTGTGCATACATACATATTTATGTTTATAACGTGCTTTGGTGAAAAAAAATTGAAATTTTTAATGTGTGTAGAATAGTGCTTGGTATCAGAGCTGCCGTTTTTTGTTATTTCTAACCAAAATTGGTAATTTTATTTTTCAATGTGAGATGCGAATATTTTTTAATTTTGCTTACTGTTTTTCGTTTGAATATTTTTTAACTATATATATAACTTGTTAAACTTTGAAAACAATTTTTTAAATTTTTAATTACCTGTTCATAGTACGATTGGGTCCCAACACTGTCAACACCTCTCCGTACTACTAAATGATCTGCTCTGTGTTATCAAAAAATATTCAATGATTCACTTCTAACTAGACCTGACAACTTTCAAAACAAAAATGGGATGAACGAAAATACTTTCGAACAACTTTTTAATTTCGTACAAAATTTATTATCATTGCCACATAGTTCTGCTGCAGCCGAAAGAATGTTTTCACAGCTTAATTTAAACAAAACCAAATTTCGTAATAGTCTTGATTTTAAAACTATTAACAATATTATCCAATCGAAACAGTTGTGCAAAAATCAAAATGTTGCCCATTATTTATGGTCTGCCAAAGATATGAATTGAAAATTCGTATATAATTTCTAATCTCAATACTGTGAATTGTAAATCTATTGATTTTTTTAAAAGAAAAATTTTGTAAAACAATTACATTTTTTTCTAAAGTACAAATATTGTTTATTTTAAATAAATAAACACTTTAAAAAGTTTGTTTAAATTTAAGTTTCTTGTTATGTTTTTCACTTATTAATAAGAATTTTATTAATATGTAAAAACAATTTCTTTTTTTCCTTTCTTATTTTTTATAAATGTGCAGTACAAATTTTGTTTATTGTAATGATCCTATTCAAAAAAAATTTTAATTTATAAACTTTCAATCAAATGAATTTTGTATAAACATTTGGCAGGTTTAACTCCAATAAAAAAACTATTTTTACGAATAAGGGGTCAAATAAACAAAAACCGATTTCAATTTAAGTTTCTCCTTTTCATTTACTATTAGTATAATTTTTTTTTTTTCGTTTTCTTGTTTTGCAATTATTATTTAACTATGTATAAAATGCAAATAAACTGTATGTAATGCAACTTTAAATAAATTTTAATATTTTTTTTAATAAAAAATGCATTTTAAATTTGGTTATTTTTTCACATTTGGTAACTTTTTCAAAAAATTTGGTTGTAATATTTTTTTGGTCGTGGCAGCACTGCTTGGTATGTTAAAAGCAAATAACGATTTGAATGTGTTGATCTTTCAAAAGCAAATGCCTTGTATTTTTATACACACATGCTTAGATGTGTGACAAAAAGGGGGTTTGTACGAAAAAATACGTAAAGTTATAATTAAGTTAATATACAACCAACACTAACAAGCCTCTGTAGCACAATGGTTAGTGGGTAGAACTATAGTGAGCGACTCCTCAGTTCAATACTGGAGCACATAAGTATTTATTTTAAATTTATTTCTGAAAGGGTTATAAAATTGTATATATGTAATCAAAACTCAGAACCGAAATTTTATTTTTGCTAAAGTAAATTAAAACGCTATGGTATGGTGTAGGTACTACACGGTAAATATACATATGTGTGTAAAGTCGAATTCGGATAAGAACGCACTGTTTATATGTAAAAATCGCTTAATTGAAAATACAAATTGTTATTTATTATTTTTGATCAATCTCAAAGCACTTGCTTGCATTTGCTTAAAAGAAAACCTGCTGATTGAAACATATTTTGTTTAGAAATAATCTTATTTATATGAAACAAACATCCCGTAAAAGGAAAAATGTTTAATTTCTGGTAACAAAATACTTACTTGTCGAATACGAATAAAAATATATTAAAATAAGCAAATAGTCGAAAAATCGAATACGAGTATTCGTAACATTACTAGTAATGTAATGGAAATTTTTTCAACATCCATCGACAGCTTTTATTATTTATTCATGGATAGCTCAAATATATGATCAGATCAACATCAAGCTTAGTTAGAACTTTAAAATTCAACAAACATTAACATTTTCAACACAAATACTTACATACATATATATGTATGTAATTCTGCTTCTGTGTGTATAAATATTATTGTTTGCAAGTATTTTAAATACCCTGCAGTCGGTGTAGCTAGCGAATGTCTAGCTATTTCGCGAGCTACCAGCCATTTCCACTAACAACTAGCAATGCACTCGACTGACGATTTTAACATACGGATGAAATTGACGGTAATCACTTGACACGATCAGACCGATGAGATCACTGGTGAGCAACTCCCAACTATTTCTCTAGTCAAAATGTACCAGTTAGATCAACAATGATATTTCCTAAATCAAAATACTACAGAAATTTAAATTTTTTTTGATATTTGTTTATTCATCAAATTTCTTTTTCAATAGTTATAAAATATTCAATTAATTGTTCTTTTTCTTTGTTTATGCAACGTTTTAGTTGACTTCTGCTCATTTTACCTTTAAAAACACTTTTTTTACATGTATATGTGTGAGAGAGTCAAAGGCGAACTCTTGCATTACTTGTGGCCACTGTAGTATTTAGTCGGATTTTCGTTAGGGAAATACTTAACGATTTCGATTAAAATTCTACTTTTAAAACTGCAGGGTATGCCCTTTTTATGAAAACATTCAGGCATACATAAATATATATATACATACATATAATTATATTTATATAATATATATTTGTACGTATGGTTGGGCGCATGGGCAATAATACAAAATATTTATTTTGTTTTTCTACCGTAAGACATTTCTGTATTATGTCTGAAGTTATACCTATTTGATGTTTACAAGTTTTAAATTGAGTTTGTGAAGAGAAACATTTTTTTAAAAAATTTAATTATTAAGTAAGTATTGCAAAATCAGGTAAAATTTGTTAATACAATATTTTTGGGTTAATTGCACATCAAAATTTGCACAACTTTTTGTTCAATAAACCGGGGAACAAATTAGCCGATACCCGCTTAATTGAACAATTCGTTCAATTACAAGAATCCCGTTTAATTGAACAATTTGTTCAATTACAGAAATCACGCATAATTGGAACTACATACTAATGAATTAAAAGAAATCGCATATGTGCACTTTAAGTTTTTCAAAATAATTTTTTTTTACCTTAAACAAAAAAAAGGCAAGTAACAGAAAAAAATGTACTTATATGTATGTGTATCGCAGGTATTTATTATTGTAGGTACATATGTATGTACTATTAAATGCACTATTTGAGTGCACATGAGTTTTACAAAAAAAACATAAACTTAAACACAAATTTTTTCACAAATGATGTCAAATAAGTATGTATGTGCAAAAATGCCAGATTATTTTTCAATAATAATGCAATTAACCGGGTAAAAGTAAGAGGAAATTTATTTTTGATGACATGAATTTTGAACCAATTAAGCGGGAAAATCAATTAACCGAGTTCAATTATCCGAGGAAATTTACATGTGTTTTCGTATGCAATATTTTTTTGCCCGATCATGTGGTTCAATTAAGCGTGGAAACCAATTAACCGTAGGGTCAATTAACCGAAAAATACTGTATTATTTTTAGTTCAATAGATAAATATAATTAACAAGAAAAATTTAATAAAATTTACAAGATAAATAGTGTTTTATCACGTGCAGATCTTTAGTCAATTAAAAATGATTACGAAAACATTAAGAATAGTCTAAACGACATTGTTAAGACATTTTTTTACAAATCGAAACTTTCGAATTCGTTACAAAATCGAAGTTTTTGGTTTGATGGGTAACTTTGTTTTATATTTATACGCACATTTTTACATACATATGTACATACATATGTTTGCCTTATGTTGGCTTGTTACTTTCATTTCAGCACGGATTTAAAGTTGATATTGTTATACTTATTGATATAATTGCTATGTAGGTACCTACATATGTATGTATATTGTTATTTGTTACACACATAATTACCTATTATTTTAACTGTAGGTAATAATTTGAGATTTGAAAAGTCAACACTATTTTGAGTTAGCTTAAAGCTTAGTACATACCTACTTGCTTAGATGAAAATTCAAATTACTAGGGGGTTTTTAAAAACACATACATATGTATGTAGCTATTATATACTACGTTCACACGGAACATGCTTCGCTCTCTATTCATGCTTCACACCCAATTATGAGCGAAGCAACATGCTTCGCCATACAAAATTTTGAGAGCGAAGCATGTAGATTCATATTGAATCTACTTGCGAAGCATGAAAAATTGCTGTCTTCTCTAAATTTTATCGCAATTTATCGGAAGTTTATCTGAACTAGATAAATAAAAACACAACAAAAACTTTAATTAAAAGCGAAAAATTGAATAAAAACTATAAAGATAAAACAACAATGGAAGCAAAAACTATGTTTGTGCATTTTTAAAAATGCGTAATAATTTAAACTTATTTTTTTTTGTCTATTTTAGATTTTATTTGTTATTTAAAAGAGAACTATCAAATCGAAGCAAGTACATGAGTCGTGTGAACAGCTAGATTCATAAACATGCTTCAGACAGCGAAGCAAGTGCTTCATCCTCTCGTGTGAACATAGTAATACATATTAGGTACATACAGCCTAACAGAACGTATCAGTTTATCGATTTCGAGAAGGCTAATTAGTAATTATGTAAGTTATTTATTCTTCGTTATTGACCTATTACATAGGTACTTATGTCTGTACATACATACATACTTAAGTATGTATCAAAAAACACCTCATAAAAGGAAAAGTTACTGGTGACAAAATACTTTTTAGCGACGGCTCATTTCAATTATGTAGTATATATATATGTATATATATATGTATATGTATAAAATAACCTGTTTATTATTTTCAAATATAGTTACAAGCCTATGTACATATATTTCAATTTTTAAAATGAAAAACAAATTGACAAATATACAACATTTTAAAAGATAAATACAAAAGTATTTTTAACATACATACCCTGTCGTCAAATGTGTAGCTAGCTACAAGAAAAGCTAACTTTTAAATTGATTTTTCTAGACTAACTTAAAGCTAACTACATTACAATGCAGAATGTAACCAAAATCAATTAGTAGGTTGAGTATATATATATTATACTCTCATTTATAATTGAATATGGTGAGCGCCAACAAATTTACTCATTTAGGAACTCTTAAAATTATTTCAAGTATCTCATAACTTCTTGCCGTCAATATTTAAGTGGTAACTTAGCTGAGTGGTATGCGCGTTGACTGTTAATCCAATGACCTGTGGTTCGAGTCCCAGCACAGCATCGGTTGGAAAATTAAATTCGAAAACAAATTTATTATTGCAATGTTAATATAAAACAACTGAATATAGAATTGAGAAAATAAAATAAATATGAAAAATATTTTTTTTTATATATGTATACTAACTAACTACCGGTTGACTTATTCCAACTAACTTAAAGTTAGCTACAAGTAGTGCAGATTCGGGCAATTGACTACTTCCTAGGACATCGCAATGTTAAAATAGTTAGTTAATTACATATAAAGTAATCCAAGTGTCAGTCGCCACTAGTTGCGAAATAGTTAGTTTAAAGTTAACTTAGTTTCCGACAGGGTATCTATCAACCTCACACAACCGAAAACCTATATACGATAACACAACACATACATAGATGGAATGACCAGTTCCGTTGAAAAGAGGGGAATCACTACAACGCCAATGACAACTACAAAATCAATAACAACCTCAGTATTTCACCAGCAATATCATATTTTTTCCTTGGTGACGCAGCAAACGTACCAAGTCGACAGACACTCAGCAGTCACCAACTAATGGTTAACTGCGAACCTTCAGGCAATCGAGGCTCGGGAGATCATTACATATTACTCCGAGAGCTGCCAAAGCTGTATCGCCAAGGTAGTCGGGTGCATACACACATCTATTTTGACTTGATTCCAGAAGTATGGCTACGAAACATCCAACACAGGATGTTTCTTGTCCGCAAGGGGGGAGGGATGTTATAAGTCGTTTTCCCCTAACCAACAAAAATATCAGCAGCAGCGAAACATACGCTGCATACACATACTGACGTTGTCATGAGTTATTTTCCCTCAACCAACAAAAATACTGTAATGTGCATGTGTATATTTATTAGCTAGGCTGCCAGTTGGGATGTATTCTTCCATATGCCTGGTTTATTGGTGCCATGTAAGGTTCGTGCGCAATATCTGACCTGCCTCTTCTTTGTTTGCTGGCACGTACTCCTCGACAGGTATGATATTTTTCTTTAGTTGGTTGGGCAGGATCGCCATGTAATGTGCGTGTGTATATTTATTAGGTTTTTAGGGATTTATAATGGACCTGCCTATTAAGGTGCCGGCGCTTAAGAACGCCACTGGCCTAAATATATTTAAGGCAGTTGGATGCCTGTTTAGGTTTAAAAAGAAGCAGTTTAATGCTCCAAGAGATAATGCCGATTTTAAGGCTAAGTAATGATTGATTTATTTTCATAAATGTAAGTTCTTAAATACTAATATAACAGTATCTTAAAACTACAAAAATTTCCAAAATATTCCAATAATTATTCCAATAATAATAATAGTTATTGTAAGGAATTTATACAAGAATTTAAATACAGTATTCTACGAGGGTAGATCTAATTATAGGTAAATAATATAAATAATAATCATAATAATATAAAATAATATAAAATACACTACAATACCAACGGCAGCAAAATACCGCTGCATGCATTACTGACGTTATTACCAGTAATTTTCCTACAGACATATGTTGACGTTGCAATACCGCTGCATACATATATATGCCAGTAATTTTCCTACAGATATATGCTGACATTGCAATATCGTGAGAACCGCAATCGGCTGGAAGTTCCACGGGTATGAATATGCTGAATTTTCATACTAACACACTTAGCAATGACCACGCCGGCGGCAGTGAACGTCAGCAGCATCGTTCAATCAGACAGCGAAATTGGGTATAAAAGCGGAGGGTGATTTGGTATGGAAGTTCTAGTCTGTAGAGTCGTGGCTGAATAGCAGTTCGGGAATATCCTTTAAAATTGTAACAACTAACCAAAAAACCTAATCAAACACCTGCCTTAAAAAGCGGGTCCCTGTGAAGGCTTAATGATATTTTATAAAGTAAAACCTGATCAAACACCAGCCTTAAAAGGCGGGTCCCTGTGAAGGCTAAGTAATATTTTAAAGTAGATATAAAGCTAACATTTTGTAGTCTGTGGTTAATAAATAAAAATAATAATAAATAAATAATAAAAATAATGTTTTAATTCAAACATAACATAATAAAATTTATATTAAAAAATGTTTTTGGTACTCTTGCAAAAGGAAAACGATATTATTGTTTTTTTTTTATTTATTTAACATTTACAAAAATGTAATTTTATTGAATGATTTTATTTAATTTAAGTTCTGGACAGCCGCTTGTGCGACTGTCCAGTTTGCAACACAATTATGAACTTGATTATTATTTAGTATTAAAATCTTAACATAGCTTAAACATTCTATATCTTAAACTAACACATACACAAAGTATGTGTGGGAATATGCATGATCAGCATAATACATTCTGTATATTCTGATCATGCGGTTATAGCATGGACAAATATTTAAACAATAACAAGAGTGTTATGTTTCACTTGCTGCATGCAGACGTCATGCTGTAGTGGTTAGTCAAACACACTACACCTCCCTTTTTCAGAAAGAATAATCAATACTGACTTGATTATTCTTACTGGTAATTAAAAATGTAAAAGTTAAAAATATGGGGGTTTAAAATTGTAAGATTAAAAATTAAAGAGATTTAAGATTAAAATTAGAGGGATTTAATATTAAAATCATAGGGACATTCTTCTCTTCCCTTTTTAAAAAAAAATTACGTTATTATAAAACTATTTCATAATTTTGATTTTATGATTATATTAAAGGTAAATGATAAATTGAATTGTATTAAAATGCTTTACCAAAAAATCACATTTTAACCAACGTATTCAAAAAACTTTATTATATAAAAATTACGTTATTATAAAATTATTTCATAATTTTGATTTTATGATTATATTAAAGGTAAATGTTAAATTAAATTGTATTAAAATGCTTTACCACAAAATCACATTTTAACCAATGTATTCAAAAAAACTTTAATTGAATCTTTTGATTCTATTTTTATGGACTCTAAATCTTTTTTTGTTTTCGTCCATTAGTTCAATATTGTTATTTTCATCAAGGCCTACTACCTCGTATGGACCTTAATATACATTTTCTCATTTGTGTCCAGCTTCATTGCGGACTAAAACAAGATCATTTATGGCCGCGTTAATTGATTTGGCCTTTTCATTGGAGGTTTGTTGTCTTTCAAGCTTTGCATTTTCAATCATAGATGCTGCTCGGTGTTGAGCTACTTGCAATCTAAATTTAATTTCTTTTTCATAAGCGTCAATATTATAGACTGGATCTATAGTGTTTGTGAATTCTAAGGTAGGTGGCATTTTTCCGAAAACCAGCTCAAACGGGCAATATCCGTGAGCTGTGGATGGAGTTGTATTATAACAATAGATGAAAAATTTTAGCCAATTATCCCAATCAGATTTATCTGATGATACATAAGATCTTAAATACTCGTTGAATGTTCTGTGAGATCTCTCAACAGTACCGATGATGATAGGGAGTAGAGTTTAATTTCTCTATCTTCATTAATTTACATAATTCTTTCAGACCCTGATTCATATATTCAGTACCCATATCGGTAATTATTTTATTCATTGGACCGTATATCAACTTCTCTGGATGATTTATTTGGTATGGGAATTGCTACTAAATATTTAGTCAGGTCACACATCATTGTCACAGCGTATTCATTCTGTGAATCTTACCTTGGAAGTGGTCCAATGGTGTCTATTATGACTGTTTCAAACGCTTTTTGAGGAGTTGGTGTTAGGATTCTTTGCCTTTAAACGTTGTCTTATTTATTTGACATTCTTTGCATTGCTTGACATACTTTGTGATGTCTCTGGTCATACCTTTCCAATGGTATTGTAGTTGTATTTTCTTTATCATGGGTGTTATTCCTGGATGTCCTCCAGTTATTGGATTATTATGAAATTTTCGCATGATGTTTAATTTCTTTGAATCGGTGGTGACTTTAATTAATTTTGGTGTGAGCACAATAGTTAAATTAGAATCTTGCAAGATTTCATTACCTTTCTCTTTGAAGGTTTCTATATTTGTTCCTAGGTTATAAAGCGTACTATCATCTAGTGAAAGTCGCAGTGTTGTTAGACCCATATTATCAGCTACTTTTTCAAGCTTTAGGAAGAGGTGACCTAAGTCTACATTTCTATTTATAACTGTGTCGTACAACTTAAATTCGGAAAGTACTCGCTTTCCTTTTTTTATTATTATTTTATCTTTAGTAAAATACAATCTTGGTATTTTACGGTGCTCTTGGGCATTTATCGCCTCATATACTTTCAAACCAACCGATGTTTTAGAATTAGGGTTTGTTTTAACCTCATTGTTACAACTATTTTTAGACTGAAGTCTTGTTGTTACCTTCAGTATTTTATTTATCTCTGTATTTTTTATATCTTCAAAATCTATTCGTGACAGCGCATCTGCCACTGTATTGTCTTCACCCCTAACATACTCGATTACAAAATCATACTCTTCTAAATCCAATCTCATCCGCATTAGCTTTGATGAAGGATTTTTTAATGAAAATAGATAAGTTAGTGGTTTGTGGTCAATTTTGATCACAAACTTTCTTCCATAGCTATATGGCCTATAGTATTTTACAGCCCAATGTATTGCAGTTAGTTCCTGTTCTATTGTTGATTTATTACTTTCACCCTTAGTGAAAGATCTGGATGCATAATAAACAGGTAGTTGAACACCTTGTTTTTCTTGACTGAGAACAGCTCCGCAAGCGTGCTTGCTTGCGTCTGTAGTGATACAAAATTCCTTAGAAAAATCTGGATATTGAAGTATTGTAGGACTCAGTAAATGTGATTTGACGGTTTGGAAAGAATGTTCACATTCTTGAGTCCATTCAAATTGTATATTTTTTCTCGACAACCTACTTATGTGTCGTGATAATTCAGCAAAACCAGGTATGAACCGTCGATAATAGTTACAAAAAGCTACGAAGCGTTTAGCTTCATCACCATTTTTTGGTGTAGGATATTTATCAATTATAGAAAATTTACTGTCGTCAGGTAAAATACCTTTGTCAGTACATTTGTGACCAAGGAACGTCACTTCACGACAAAAGAATAAACATTTATCAGGATGCAATTTAACATTATATTTTCTACATAAGCTGAATACGTCTTTGAGATTACGCAACATGTGTTCTGTAGAACAACCAATCACAACTAAATCGTCCATATATACGAAAGCTTGTGTTGGTGATAAACCGGCAAAAGCCAAGGACATCATTCGTTGAAATGAGTTTGGAGCTATTTTTATACCATATGGCAATCTGTTAAAACGGAAGGAACCTTTTTCTGTAGAAAAGGATGTGATGTCTCTAGAGTCTTTGTCTAGTTCTATTTGATGAAAACCTGACATTAAGTCAAGGCAAGAAAAAAATTTAGCTCGGCCCAATTGGTCGAGTATATCATCTATACGTGGTAACGGAAACTTATCAGCTACTAAGTTTTTATTCACTCCCCTATAATCTACTACTAGTCTCCATCTTTTCTGATTTGTACCTGGGAGAGGTTTTTTAGGTACTAAAAGAATAGGACTATTATATTCAGACAGTGATGGCTCTATTATATCGTCTTTTATCAACTTATCAACATGTTTGTTTACTTCCTCTTTATGTGAGTGAGGTATTCTGTAATTTTTTATATAAACCGGTTGTTTATTGTGGAGTTTAAGCTTTTGCTTATAAAAATTATTAACCGTTATTTTTTCAGTTTCTAAAGCAAATACATCTATAAATTCATGACACAGTGTTTTTAATTCTTTATCAACGAATTCTGGAAGTTTTTTGATAACCTTTCAAGTTTTTCTTTATTTTTCTGTGGGTCATGGTTTTGCTTTACGATTTTATAGTCATTCAGACTTTCTGTTAATATTTGGACATTATTAATGATCAAATCATTTTCAGTTGTATTGATAATTCTTACCAAAGGCTTTGATTTTGATGTAATTGTGTTATTAATGTATACACCATCTTGAAGCATTTGTTGCGGTACCAATACCCCTGTTTCGGTAGAATCAAATCTAATTGGTCTGATCACTTCTGATCTAGCTGGAACTGATATGGAATTAATATTAGGAGCACTCATAAGTGGGATAGATATATCATATGGAACATCATTTGTTCTCAAAGTGATAATATCTTCATTGTCTTGAAAATCTAATACACATCTGTATTTTCTAATAAAGTCTATTCCTATTATTCCATCAACTTGAATAGGGAATTCATTTCCGACAACATGAAATTCATGTGCTATAAGAAATCTATCTATTTTTAAATCAGTTCTCACTTTTCCCAATGTAGTTATGAGACCTTGTCCAATACCGTTTATATTAGTTCTTTTTGTTGCATTTATTGGTTCGTTCAGAACTTGATTATGTTTGATAGCTGATATGTCTGCGCCAGTGTCTATTAAAAAGGTTGACCTATTGTCATTTAAAGTAGTTCGGGATATCAAATAGCTATATAAGTTTAATTGTATGCTATGAATTTTTTCATCTAAGAAGTATGTTGGGGTGGCTGTACGTTTCCCGAATTATTTTCATCGGTAATACATCGTACATTATTGTTATTTCTTGAATTGTATCCATTATTATTGTAATGGTTACTGTTATTATTTGTATAGTTATTTCTTCCTCTGTTAGGATTTCCATTAAAATTCTCGTAGTTGGGATTATTATAATTCCTGGAGTTGGAATTATTATTTCTAGGGCCATAGTTTCTTGAACTATTAAAGTTTCTAGGATTTGAATCATTAAAATCTCTACGATTAGAATTATTAAAATTTCTAGGATTTGAATTGTTAAAATTTCTAGAATTGGAATTATTAAAATTTCTAGAATTTCGACTATTAGAAGGATTGTTATTACGACTGTTTTGTGAGCCGTTAACTAGGATAGAATTTGGTTGGCCGTATACATTGGTACAACTAGTGATAAATTTTGATATTACATCATTCATATTATTAAAGGTGCCTGATTCCATGATCAGTTTTACTCTATCATTTGAGGCATTCTTTACTATAGCTGTAACTGCTGAGCGAGTTGCATATTTATTTGCGGTTTCATTAGACAGACCATCTGATATATATGCTGTTTCTAATTTCTTTGTGAGGTCTTCTACCTCTGGCATAAGCATTAGCATACTTACCAGACTGTCTAATGTTCATAATTTTAGCAGTAATAACGTCTACTGATTCTCCTTTAACTGAAGATCTCAGTTTCAATATTATATCTTGTAAAGTTGTCTCAGCCGACAACAAATTTCTGGCTGTACCCTTTAGCTTGGTCTTTACTAGATTTACGGCGACTGATTCATGACTCTCTTTTATTGAGTCCACTAAATTCAGCGCGTCAATAAAACTTTGTAAGTTTTCAGGGGTGCCATCGTAATCAGGAAGTAGCCTGGATGCGGTCCCTAAAAACTCTACTATATGACCTGTACTCAGACGAAAATAGTTTACATTAAGAAGTATCCTAATGTTTTCCAATTGCTTCAGCAAATTCCTTATGTGTTTGTTTATCGTTTCTGGCTTTGTTTCTCTGTCTATATTAAGACATTTGTAAGATTTCAAGAATTCTTCTTTAAGTATTCTCGCCCTTCTCACAATATTCTCCCATTCCATTTACAATCAATCTCAAAATTGCTTGCTATAATGAGAATGAGCAGAAGAGAGGTCAAACAAAGACAATTTTAAGGATCACTCGATAGCAATGAAATCAAACTCAGTCTTACCAAGGATATGATAGTTTGATAGTAGGCAAATATATTCTATTGCAAGGATTTATTTCTGGAAATAAGAGGTCACAACGTGCACTCTAATGAATTTGTTGAAGTCTATCCAACAAGAAAACAAAAGCAAAATATTGCAAAAATCTAAATATTCTTCTTCACAAATGCAGGAAACAATAAATATAAACACTTAATATACTTTTAAACAATACCAAATAAACAATCAAACTTGTTTCATTTTTTATAAACACTTTCATATTACAACCTGAGAAATAACATGAAACAATAAATGACAAAATAATATGGTATTATTAATTAAAGATTACAAGAATTGTATGACGTTTTCCTTGAACGCATAACAAGAACAATAAAATTGTTTTTCAATGGGAATTGTATACATCTATACAATGTTTCATTCGAATGAACAATGAGGAGAAAAGAAACTGTTTTCTTTGATCTCTTATCAAAGGATAACAATTTTTGACAATAACTGTATATATTTATACAATGTATTATTCGATCGTGTTATGAAAACTCTAAAATTTGTAAGGATTTATTCCCAATTTGTTTCACCATTCGTCTCACTAGACTTTGTCGGGTCCGGAAATGGTACTGAAGTTCTTCACGTATTTATTTTTTAAAGATCTTTTGTGAAGTTGGTATAAAGTTGTTAGGAATTGCAGTAAAAGTATTGCAATAATTATTGCTAGATACACTACTGGATATTCAACTTTGACCATTACTTCATTGACAACATTTGCGTTGGGATTTTCTATTTTTGATTCTTTGCCTCCCATTATGAAGGAAAGATATTACAGTACAATACGCATATAAGAAAGTGTAAAAATGTACAGATTTTGTTTCTTATATGCGAGTTTTTCTTATAAAGAGAACACGCATATAAGAAAGATATTTTCTTATATATGTAACACGCTTTTAGGAAAGATATTTTCTTATATGCGTCAGAAATAAAATTAATACACATTATTTTGTACAAAAAAAAAAAAAAAAAAAAACAACGAAGCCGGCTGATTTCACTAAAATTAAAGACTTAATTTTACATTTGGACCAGTGTTCACAGATGTAAATTGTAAAATATAATCAAAAAATTTATATTTTTCCCCAAATTGAAAAAAATTTCATTGTGAGAATACTTTCTTATACACGTTTCTTATAGCAGAGTTTTTCTTATAAGCGAGTTTCTTATATAAGGATTATTTAGCACGTAGTTATATGGAAATGTACATGGTGTCTGGCAAAGTGTTTCTTATAGCCGAGTTTTTCTTATAAACGAGTTTCTTATATGCGTATTGTACTGTAGAACGATATATTATGGATTAATTTAAAAACAACTATTAAGTTTGCTCAGTAAATGAAGAAAATTTCTCCTGAAATTCTGATACAAAATGTGAAATTCTTTGCTTTTACACCTATGTGTTTCAGCTCTGAATTATTTCACCGTTTAAAAAAGGATTATAAGGATTTGAATTGATTCAAATCAAAAGAAAAAAAATCTGGTTTTAAAACTTCTAATCAAGGAAGCTTTATATTTCACGAAGTTATTCTAGAATAATCATAAATCAAAATTTAATTTAACTCAAAATAAACAAATTAATATTTTAAATCTCTTTAACCGGTCGAGTTTGTCCTTCACACAGTTGTTTACATACACAAAATCAACTTTACAATATTTTTACTTATAGTTAAGTTTACACAACTGTATGAGTATTAGTATGTCCCTTTTTATGTCATGGGTCGTATTAGTTTAAAAAAAAAATTGGTACATATGCCTAAGTTTCAGCACTCTGTTGTATACCGAGGACCGGTCATCAGACATATATCGATCAGAACCAATTACTGATCGAAACAGTTACCCTTATATAGTAGAATATATATATACCAACTGGAGGGACTCGTGAGTTTCTCAGTGACATACATATTAGTTATAATTTTATTTAATTTATTTTTGATATTATCGACTGGAGGGACTCGTAAGTATCTCAGCGTTAAATCTTATATATATATTTTCTTTAAAGCGAAAATAAAAGACAAAATACAACTTAATATTTTTTTTTGAGAAAAAAAAAAATTACATTATTTAAAAATATATGTATGTATATTTAAATTAAATTTAAATTGAGGGGGAAAAAAAAGGAATATTACACCATTCAAAAATATATGTATGTATATTTAAATTAAATTTAAATTGAGAGGAAAAATAATATTACACTATTCAAAAATATATATATGTATATTTAAATTAAATTTAAATTGAGAGGAAAAAAATATTACACTATTCAAAAATATATGTATGTATATTTAGAGGGTGGTGTTGGCTGAAGTGGTTAGCGCGTTGACTACTAAGCAAACAATGACGTGGGGCCTGGGTTCAAACCCTGGCCAGAGCAAGTCAATCAACATCATTAATTTCTGTAATGTACATTAGTGAGACATTGTATTAATTGTTGTCGGACTATTTAAGTGATGAAGGCATAGCACTGGTCACTAAAAAACTGTTCCGACAGCGATTGATGATGTTCTAAGTTAATCTACACAACATCGCCCTCCTCCGTCGGTTAGCAGAAACATCGGCGAAGTAAAACAATTAATAAAATGCCTGCCAATACAGCTTAACAAAGTTAATGCGTCTACTTAACACCGGAGACGCCTCAACACTGCTATAAAAATTAACATAACGCGCAATGCAGAGTTGTAAAAGAGTTAAGCCTTCTAAATTTCAACATCTTTCTTCTCTACTCTATCCCTCTCTCTGAGTTCCGGCACAATGCACTGCATACGTAGGGGTCACCCCTGAGTGCTGGTCCTAATAAAAAAAAAAAAAATTAAATTTAAATTGAGAGGAAAAAAAAATATTACACTATTCAAAAATATATGTATGTATATATATTTAAATTAAAAGATTAAACATAGAGCACAAAATTATACTTAGTTAAGGATGTAAATCACTGTTAGCAATCTCGGCATTTATGACTCCATTGATGTTTTCATCTTTATAACCATCAACTTCCATTCATTGATTTGCTCGTTGCTGCGCTATGTTTATAAAATATGGAGCAGGATACAATTGCTTGAGATGTTGCTCTTGCTGCTGTTGCATTATCAAAAACGATTTTCACTGAAGTGAACACAATTCATTTGCAGTGTCTGTGCCTTCATTTGGTGGACTATATTTGGATGTGTGGCATGGTCGTGTTTGTTGGGGTTTTATTTTCACAACCGTTACTAGAAACTTGACTCATGATTTCAGAGAGGATTTTAGGTACTATTTAATTTTATGTACTTTCATCTTCTTTTGTTATTTTATTATTATTTTATGGATTGTTATTTTATATTATTTTAATTAACTTTTTTTTTTTTAAAGTCTCTTTAATATAAAACTCAATAAAACTGTTTGATACACACAAACTGGCTAGGATTATGTTCGCAGGATCGCCATGTAAAATGAAAAGATATTGTTGTTTGTTTATTTATTTAACATTTACAAAAATGTAATTTTATTGAATGATTTTATTTAATTTAAGTTCTGGACAGCCGCTTGTGCGACTGTCCAGTTTGCGACACAATTATGAACTTGATTATTATTTAGTATTAAAATCTTAACATAGCTTAAACATTCTATATCTTAAACTAACACATACACAAAGTATGTGTGGGAATATGCATTATCAGCATAATACATTCTGTATATTCTGATCATGCGGTTATAGCATGGACAAATATTTAAACAATAACAAGAGTGTTATGTTTCACTTGCTGCATGCAGACGGCATGCAGTAGTGGTTAGTCAAACACACTACACTCTTGGCATCAAAGAAGTACTCAACAAAATTTCTTTTGGTATCCAAATGCAAATCTTCTTTTCCCTCACTGATTTTAACTCGTTGGCAAAAGTTTCTGGATCGACAACTATGTTTTTAAAATCATTGAACCGATAATTTTCGTAAGAAATACTAGAACTTTTTCTCATTTTCAAGAAGTGGAATAAATTTATTAAAAGTGTCATTAACTTGAAAAATAGGTAAAAGTGATAATGTAGTGTCGTAATGGCAACGCTGTACTAAAAGAACGAAAATAAAGAAGCAGAAAAATGATAACTAAAGCTATGTACAGTCGATTGGCAGATCTTACAATATTGTCAGAAAAATGTTCACTGTCAGATAATTTTTTTATTGGCAATGCTGCCCATAAATACTATTGGATTTGACGACAAAATTTAACAACGCATCTGGCAATTTTTCCACACAACAATCTGGCAGCCGTGTAAACTGACAATTTTTGTTGGCAGATAAATTTATTGTCTGACAATGAAATTGTAAGGTTTTCTTACAATCGTCTGAACTGACAATTTACCTTAAATCCGGCAGTCTGCTGAATTTATATATATACAGTGTTATTCATAAAAAATTCTTATTGTAGAGATAATGTACACATAAGTTAATAATCAGTTTTTGTGTTGTTACCCGGTAATAATAAACATTATTCACAAACGTTTAATAAAGCCAAATTAACTATTGTGTGATTTTTTCAGTTATGTGATTCTGTGTTAGCAACATTGTTTCACTTTAATTGTCAAGTTATAATTACTGTTGTGTACAATAACATACTCGATAAGCAAGTAGTCTCTAATGGTTTCAAAATGTGAAAATAATGCCATATAAAGTTTATTTAAACAAGTTAGAGTAATAGAGTATTGCTTATAATATTTCAAAAATTATTAAAAATTTTTAATATGTGTTGTATTGTTATTGCTAGCAATGTGTTTTCATAAGTTATTACAAAAGTATTCAAATACCGAGTTCGTTGCAATTGATTACACACCACTAATTTGTTTGCTTTATTTATTTGGAAATGTTTTTAATCTTGTTGAGGTTGCAATGTGACAAATTATGCACAAAATCATGAAAAAAAGATGTAATAATATTAATATTTCAAAGAGCAGGTGGAATTTAAGTTATGTACGCATGTGAACAAATATGCATGTACATGCATATAAGTACATACAGACACATTTGTGTACATACATATGTAAACATACATACATATGTATGTATGCATGTACATATTCACATACATTCATATTTATGTATTTCTTCTTGAATTTTCTTATTTTACGTACATATGTATGTTAACATTGCAGAAGGAAGAATCGGGAGAGTTGAAATACATTATCTCCAAAATATTTAATTTAATAAAAAAATTATATTTTTTTTTATTTTTTATACTTTTTGAAGTAAATAGTGATTTTTTTACTTTAAAAAATGCAAATGTCAACTTATTAAACGGCTAAAGTAGCGTGATGCCTACAATAAAATTTTCGAGTTTATTAGCGTGTAATAACCGCGTCATAGTGCTATTAAACATTTGTGAATACTACTTTTGCGCATTTTGCTTATTAGGCTCTAATAAAACGTTTGTGAATAACACTGTTAGAAGAAAAGTTGATTTACAAAGTGCGAAGTATGTACATACATACATACACATTACTTAATTAACAAAAAAATATATATTAAATTTATAATTAAAACTGTACAAAAAATACTGCAAAAAGTGGTACAGTTGTGTAAAAAAAAACGATCAACAAATTAACAAAAAATTTGGAAAATATAACAGTTAAAAATAAATGAGCAAACGATGGATGTAATAATGGGAAAAAACTGGCATTAAAAAAAAAAAACAAACCCTTGGCAACTAAATGAAATAAGAAAAATGATGTACTCACAAATAAGTCACAAGAAAAATATAGAAAATGAAAAAAAAAAAACAGTTTAACTAAAAATACCTGAAAAAAGGTGAAGAATACTAAAGTGAGAAAAAAACAGTTCAAAAGTAAAAATTAGAACGAACACAAAAGAAAAGAAGCTAGGAAAAATGAATAATGAAAAAGGATAAAACTAAGTGAAACAGAAAAAATTAAAAACGAAAAAAAAAACTGAAAAAAACGAAATGAATAATGAAACATTCAAACAAAAAAAAAAAAAAAAAAAAAAAAAACACTCACATATATAACATTAACTTCCCATATGAAATAAAAAGTACACAAAGAACAAAATATTTAACAGAATTGAAACAAAAACTTCACAAGGCTACACTCAAAAAAAAAAAAAAAAAAAATATTATATCACAAAGTACAATAAATGAATAATAAACAAACTAAAAGTACATTTTTTTTGTGGTAGTTTTATTATTTATTAAATCTTCAATTATAAAAATTGAAACATCAATAAGTTTTTCAAATCTTAAATCTAAAAATACATTAATATATGTTTTCCAATGCTAAACAAAATTTTTAATTCCCACTGTTGATTTTTGTTGTTTTACATCTCTCGTGTACGGCTGAGAGAAAGAGTATTCCTCCTTCTCAACCGGGTGTGGCCTACATAATTTAGAATGTTGCGCGCAAGTGGATTTGGGTGCAATTCTAGTTTTTCAATATATTTTTTTGCGTGTTTTGAAAATACTGTCTTCACCAACGGAACATCAAGATCTTTGTGAATTCGCTGATTTCGGATATACCAGGGGGCTGCAGTAATTGTACGTAGAATTTTGTTTTGTCGCCTTTGAATTTTTTCTACACTTGATGCTGAGGATTCCATAGAACCATATTGGTTTCAGGATCGCGTTGTATAATAGTAGCTTACAGTCTAGGCTTAGTATAGAATTTCCTCCAATAAGCCAATTCATTTGGGCTGCTTTTAATTTCATTTGTGTCAACTTTGCGTCCATATGCGATTTCCATGTTAAGCGACGATCAAGATGAACGCCTAGATATTTTACTAAAGTGTGTTGCGGTATAGTCTCGGTGTTGATTTGTATATGCGGGCATATTTCCCTGCGTAAAGTAAAAGTAACGTGTACACATTTCTGCTCATTCACTTTTATCCGCCATTCTTTTAGCCATGTTTCCAATTTTGAGATGTACCCTTGTAGATTCCGGGAAGCTTCTACAGGATTTTCATGAACGCTTAGAAAAGCCGAATCATCAGCAAATGTTGACGTGTGAATGATACTGCTTAACGGTAAGTCAGAGGCATATATTAAATAAAGTAAAGGACCGAAGATACTGCCTTGAGGGACTCCGGCTTCAATCGACTGCGGGGGGCTTGTAAAATTGCCTTCCTTAACTACAAATTTTCGTTCCTCTAGATAGCTTTTTAAGAGCCTGACGATGTTTGCGGGTAGATTTTGTGTTAATTTGTGGACAAGAGCTTCGTGCCATACTTTATCAAAGGCCTGTGCGACATCTATAAAAAGCGCTGAACAATATTTCTTTTTTTCAAAAGTTTCTCTTATAACATTCACAAGTCTGTGAATTTGTTCAATAGTGCTATGTTGTCTGCGAAAACCGAATTGATGATCTGGAATGCATGCACTGCTAGTTACTATAGGAGTCAGCTTGCTCATGTACAGTTTTTCAAAAAGTTTCGACATATTGGACAATAAACTAATAGGTGGATAGGATTCAACCTTTGTATGATCCTTACCGGGCTTTGGTATCATAGTAATCATCGAAACCTTCCATTCTTCCGGATAGTATTGCAGTCGTAAAATACTATTAAAGATGAATAGTATTACTCGTTTCGCAATGAAAGGCAATACTTGCAGCATTTTGTTACTTATTTTACCAATACCTGGGGCTTTTTTTGAGTTTAGACTTGTAAAAGCATTTTCAATCTCCACAATATTAAATCTTAGCGGAATTTCTGGTAAAGCGACGACTGGTGGCAGTTCAATAATATCAGCAGAAATATTCGGAGTAAATACTTTTTCTAAGTGTTTAACAAAAAGAGCACCTTTTTCAGCATCAGTTCTTGCCCAGTCACCATTTAAAGCTCGTAATGGAGGTTTACATATCACCGGCCTTTTAAGTCCTCTGGCTGCACGCCACAGCGAATAATCTGTTGATGGTGTTGCATCGAGTTCTTGCAGAAATTTTTGCAGCGAAGCTGTTTTTTGTGTTTGCAAAACTTTTCTAAGCTGCTTGGTACACTCCTTTAGCCTTGATTTTAGCTGAGGCGATCTGTATCGTTGCCATTCTCGTCGAGCTCTCCGTTTTTCGGTCAATAGCCTTTCTATATCTGCACAAAAAATATTGTTAAATCTCGCTTGTTGATTTGGTTGAATTGAAGAAGCATTAAGAGCAGCTTGTGTAGCATATGCTTCAAACAACCTAATAGAATTTTCTATGTCAGTAGGTGTTCTCAATGGCATATTTTCCGTGCAATGAGCACTCAAATATTTTTTGTATTTCAGCCAGTTAACACGTGCAGATGTCAGCGGTAAATCACATATTGGTCTTGCGGTTGTGTGTGAGTAAATAGTGATAATAGTAGGCGAATGATCTGAAGACAAATCCAAAGATGCTTCTACTTCCATCATTTCGCTGGGCACACCTTTCGAGATTCCAAAGTCGATAACATCAGGAATTTTTTGTCGATCCGTTGGCCAATATGTTGGCTGCCCACTTGAAACTACATTTAAACCCATTTTTGAAATTGTGTCAAACAAAACACGACCCTTAGGACTGATTAAACGTGAACCCCAAAAAGTGTGTTTAGCTTTGTAGTCGCCAGCTGCTAGAAAACGGGACCCCAGTGTTGTATAAAATGCGGTATATTGACTCTCTGAAATGGAAAACCTGGGAGGAGAATAAACAGATGATATCACAAGCTTTTGGTAAAAATTTCCTAAAAGTACATGGAATTGATAAAAACTTAAAACTAATTATTGTAACTTAAAAGCTATTTAACTAAATTCTACCTACATACTTGCATAACAAATTTAAAAAAACGCTTACTAAACTAAATAACAATACTAAATAATTTGCAATAAATTTCTAAAATCAAATACCTATATACGCATGTACATAAAACTTTAAAATGTACATATATACATAAGTACATATGTTTGTAATTGGTTCAGCCTAAAAACAACTGCGAAAATATCAAAATAGAAGAAAAATTTATACTACATAATAAGCAACGGACACAACCGTAACAACGAAAACAAAAACAACACTTCAAGAACAAGAAATGGCAAAAAATCAACAAGTGCCAGACACAAAAACAAAACAACACGAAAAACAACTGTAAACAACAAGGAAACATCAATAAATCAGCCATAGCAATACTAGAGAGATGACAGGCCTAAGCAACAAACCACACCACGGGTATTAATGAATAGTTTTAGATGATTATACATACATATATGTATATACATATACATATATCTATTTCTTATCATTTCTCTACACTTACACTTAAATACATACATACATACTCCAACACAAAAACATGCACACATAAATAACACAAAAAAATATATAGAAAAAGAAAAAAGAAACAATAAAACTTGAAATGAGAAAAATTCTTTGCGTTATTTTACATTGGAAGTTGTACATATGTACACGAGTTGAAAAGGAGATGTACACATGTATCTACTTGTGAAGAGTAAAAGCAAAATTTAAGGGTTGTTGTGCCAAAACATAAAAAAATAAAAAAAAAACCAAACAAGAAACACAAAGAGATATATAAAAAAAATCAGATTAGATGTCAACAAATAACTTTGATACTAAAAAGTTTTATGAACTAGTGTCAGAATTTGACAAAATAAAGAAAAGAATATTGCAAAACAGATCAATTTCAAGTAACCAAAATAACATTCAAGAATATATTAACCTTCTTATTAAAAATTACAACAATATAATAACATTTACAAAACCTTTTAGTGATCATTTGCTAGTGAGACGAAACAAAAAGTGCACAATAAAATTCTACATTGTAGGGAGTTACTATTAAGAAGTTTTATCAAGTTAGAATGCAAAGTTAAAATTCCATTTGGTGCGAATTTGTTTGAAGTTGTTCAGGGAGAAATTTTAACAGATTTTAGTTCCGATAGTAAAGTTGATAATTCGGATACAAGTACAGATACGGATACAAATAAGCAAATAACTGTGGTACAAATAATACAATTAGCGGTAAAACATTAAATTCAACAATGGCTTCCATAGAAGAAAAAACGAAATTTATATCGATGTGCTCTAATATTATACGCGAAAACTACGACGGCAATCCCGTTACACTAAATTCATTTTTAGACAAAATTAATTTGATTGAGGAAATAACTGCTCCAACCTGATTACATGTTTCATTTCTATTATACATTCTAAGTTAGACGGAAAAGCTAGATAGGTTTTGCCAGATGATATTTCAAGCGTAGCTCAAATAAAAAACTACGGGTAGCACTCCGGGAGTGCCGACAGAAGTGAAAACGTTTTGTGATTACAACAGTACACGTGCTATTGCCAAAAAAAATTATGCGTAGTGGTCTGGTCTCCGAACTTTTTTGTTTGTTTGGACCTAGACCGGAAATAGTGCATAAGAGGCAGAAAAAAAATTTTTTTTTATTCAATAACTTTGTTCAACCAAAATCTGGTTGGCAAAATAATTTATATACCAAAATGTAGGTATTTAGGTCCACTATAGCTTATAGTGGTCATTTTTTGGTGCACAAGAGCGAAACTGGATAAGAAGAGTGCACAAGAGAGGCCGCTCTCATCATTTTAACTTCACACCGATTGCCATTTTTATTTAAGTTGCATTTACGTTTACAATAAGTGGCATAGCAAAACTAACAGGTATGCGCAGTTCGACAACAAGTACAACAATCCAAAAAAACATGCATTTTGTTGGTATAAAGCACTCTTTTCATATCAAAATACACAAGCAAATTTAAAGCATATTAATACGTATTAGTACCAAACTGTAACCATTTTTTATGTACTCTCTTCAAACTATATCAGTTTGTATGAAAATTTGCTATAAAGCGAGCTCAGTCAGCTGTGCTAGTAAGCTCACCTGTTGCATACGCCTTGATAAATGGTTCAATTTGTTGCATGTATTTATATAATTGTTTATATTATAGTGGACCTAAATACCTGCATTTTCGTATATAAATTATTTTACCAACCAGTTTTTGGCTGAACAAACAAAAAAAAAAATTTCTGCCACTTATGCACTATTTCCGGTCTAGGTCAAAAAAAACAAAAAGTTCGGGGACCGGACCACTTGTATCTTATAGTGGACGTAAATACCTAAATTTTGGTATATAAATTATTTTTCCAACCAGTTTTTGGTTAAACAAAGTTATTAAAATGAAATGTCTCCATTTTGCCAGCGGAACAAGCCGGTGAATTCGAGCAGTTCTGTTGGCAACGTACTTTTACCAATTTGAGGGGGGTTTGGAGAGCCAATCCAGGAGTATTGAAGAATTGGTCCATAAAAACACTTCAGTTTCATCAAAATGCAAATCTGATTGCACTTAACTGACAAGGTTCGCCAGCAATACTGCGCCATTGAGTTCTAACCGTGGGAGACAAACTGTCTATATAGGAGCTACTTTACATTTTACGACCAGTAAGTTGGTGAAAGTGACATTTTTTTTTAGTTTTGCAGCGGATATAAACTGTTGCACAATATGCCGCTTTAGAAGCGTCACAAAACCCGTGAATCTGAATTGTGTCTGAGGGAGTATACTGAAACCAATGAGGAGTGGAGATAGTCTCTATATGAGACAAATCTGATACGAGATCATTGCATTAGTTGAGCTATTCAATTGAAATGTCTTGTAGCCAATTATTATTTATATTGTCATTATTATTGTTGCAAATGTTGTGCAAAATGCAAGCAGCTTTAATTATCACGTTGAAATTCTTCATGTGGACTTCTATACCACGGTTAACTCTTCTAAACCTAGCCTTAAGTTGGCCAAACGCATTTTCGACGACGCGACGGCTTGAAGAAAGACGTTTGTTAAAAACTCTTTTCCTTTTCATTTTGACAAATGTTATAAGGAAACGGCTTCATTACAAATTTCGACAATCTTAATGCTGAATCCCCTATAAGCAAAACGGGAACTTCTACTCCTTCTATGACTTTTTTTGTGTTGGTTAAATGCTTTAAGAGTCTCATGCAATAGTTTCAACTTCGATGCTTCAAATATTGATGAGTCATTGCTTCGTCCAGGAGCACCTACATTTATGTACGTAAATCTATATCGATGATCCACACTCGCGAAAAGTAATACTGAGTACCATCCCTTGTAGTTGTAAAAGTCAATAGCTTCACTTTTGATGGTTGAACTTCAATGTGAGATCCATCAATGGCTCCATAACATTGTGGAAACCCTAACAGCTCAAATCCAGAATGTTTTTTCTTTTTATGCGATTATACATAATTAGTGCATAACGCAAGCACATTTTCTTTTTTCGCATAAAATATATAATTTTGTTATTATTATTTATAATAATTCTTAAAAGTTTTTCGCGCTCCATGTTTTTAAACATATGTATGTAAGTATGATTGAACATAAAAGCAATAATAGTAGTATACATACTACAAGTCTGTCACACTAAAATAGTATATAAAACCGTAGTATGTATACCATGGTATATAAACCATATGTCTGCCAGGGGTATAAGCAATACTCTATTACTCTAACTTGTTTAAATAAAATTTATATGACATTATTTTAACATTTTCAAACCATTAGAGATTACTTGCTTATCGAGTATGTTATTTTACACAACACTAATTATAACTTGACGCTTGAAATGAAACAATGTTGCTAACACAGAATCACAAAACTGGAAAAATCTCACAATAGTTAATTTGGCTTTATTAAACGTTTGTGAATAATGTTTATTATTACCGGGTAATAAAACAAAAACTGATTATTAACTAATGTGTACATTATCTCTACAATAAGAATTTTTTATAAATAACACTGAAAGAATTTAATAGAAAAGGAAAAAAAACTAAATTTGACGTTCGTTTTACAGAGCGAATTTTTGAATTCGCCATTGCTCCACCCTATATTAATTCGCCTTAATTGTTTCTAACATAGTGGTGATTAACGTATTTTGTACGTTGGTTGTTGTCTCGGCTACGACCTTTATAGTGATGGAATTCATAATTCCTACTACCATATTGTTTATCGGTGTTGCCATATCGGTGATAATTTAGGGTATTGTTGGGGTTTTTCCGCCAACTCTAAACCTAGCTTTGCAGTTGTAAATATTCTTGAAGTAGCTGTACATTTTATATTTAGAGTTCTATATAGAAATGTTTTGGACTCAGTGACTAATTTTTAATACTGTTCATTTGAGTGAAAGAAAAAATCAAAAAAAAAAAATTAATTTACAGTTACTTTTCTTCGATTTTGGAAGTTTTCTTTGCTATCGGCCTCTATTTACATATGTAAATATATCTTTTATATGTTTATTTTTACTATATTTCAGTTTATTTTATACATGAAATCTTATATATGTACATATAAAGCAATTACCATCGGCGAAACAAATAAAGTTTAAAAATTAAACTAGTCTTTTATACATTGCTTGCATTTTGTTTGAACTTTGCTGTGTTCGATGCGAATCGGCTTTTTACACTGCCCACACATCTTGCTTGTTGAGCGTTTTCTTTTCTACTTCTCTTGATAGCACATATGGGCATTTCCAGAAAAAGGTCAACCGCGACAGAAATATTAAAAACTGGAAAAAAAAATTTTCTTTATCAAATTTAATTAGAGAAAAGTCTAAATTTTTATAAATTATTAACTTAAATAATAATTCTTTTATTTTTGTTATCATTGGAATATATCCTGTTTTATTTATTTTTTATACTTATAAATAAAAAATTTTAAACCTAAAAAATGCCTTTGGAATCATTGTCCCGTTCGCGATTCTAAAAAAAATATTTAAAAAAAATAATAATAAGGATAATTAAAAAAAAAACAAAATGCTAAATAAAAGCTTTATATCTCTGCTTTAGTTAAAAAATAATCTCCATTTAATAAACTGACAAAATTCGCAGAGTTTTAAACAAAACCACACACCGAAAAAAATGACTTACATTTTTTGTCCCGTTCCCGATCGCAAGTTTATCCAAAATATTTGGAGAACGTTCATATTTTATAATTTTTTTTTTGTTCTCAAAAATTGTTCTACTAAAATGCTATTAAATATTTATTAAAAGTTAAAAAAAAAATTTGAGTTTTCATATTTTTTTTTCAAGTTGAGTGCGTACGAATGTCCCGTTCGCGATCCTGGAAATGCCCATATAACAAGTTCCTTTCACCTTTGCGTGTCCACAAAATCGTGCAATGTAGAGCCAGTCAATGTATGAATTGAAACACTGGTAAAGCTATGTACAGACGATTGGCAGAGCTTACAATAGTGTAAAATATGGCAATATGCTGACAACGTACTGACAATGAAAAATTGTTACCAAAAGGTAAATTGTCTGTTTAGACGATTGTATGAAAACCTTACAATTTCATTGTCAGACAATAAATTTATTTGCCAACAAAAATTGACAGTTCACACGGTTGTCAGAAAGTTGTGTGGCAAAAATTGACAGATGCGTTCTTAAACTTTGTCAGAACTGTCAAATTTAATCGTATTTGTGGACAGCGTTGCCAATAGAAAAATTTATCTGACAATGGTGCCATTGTCAGATGCATTAATTTAAACATACCTACCAATAAAAAAGCGCTTACAATGTCTAACAATTATCTGACAATGGCAAAGTAGAGTGTTCAAACGATTGTCAGCTGTCTGACAATATTATTGTCTTACAATGCTTTTTCTGGCAACGTTGCAAGAGAAAATTGTAAGATCAGGCGGTTATCAGACATTTTCTGACAATATTGTAAGATCTGCCAATCTGTACATAGCTTAATTCATTCAATTGAAATCTTTTTCGGGGAAAAAGAAATAACTCGAGGAATTTGAGCTCTTTTCAAAATCATTGGCATACACAATTGATCTGCCAATTTCTGAAAAACAAACGACGACCATCTGCTTTGGCAAACAGTGAACAAATAAAAAATGGTTTATGTAAATATTATTTTTTATTATATTATTTCTTCGTATTAAAATAAATAGGATTACCACAAACTAACCGAAAATAAACATAAGCATGTATACGTATTTACAAATGTAAATAACGCCCAGATTTGAAGAAACAAATTAGTGTCTAAGCTAGGGCTAAATATACTACTATCTGTATGGCTACTGTCTCTTTGCAAAGTTAATCATTTTTCCGCTGCATTCTTTAATGTCCTAGGACCACTTGCTATTAAAAGACTTCTGTGGTGGGATTCAATAATAACATTTATTACCATAATCGTATTGTTAAAATTTATATAACGAAAGTTTATCGAATTTGGTATTCAGTAACACCGATATTCGCTATCGGTATGTTAACGACAATAATTTTTCAGTTGTTATAAAATAAATAAATGTCAGGAGTTCAATCGTAGCACATTCGTTATGTAAAGAACAAAATTGATCGTTTAAGACAATATAAAAAAACACAGAATCTTTTATGCATAAATAATAATATTACTATTTTCAAACATGCAATTTAACATTCATTTAACTAAATTCCCAAAAAATTTACATTAATTTTTTTAAAATCTAAAAAATTTTTTGGAAAAATTTCTATAAATAAATTAATTTATTTGTTTTTTGTTTATTTCTCTTTGTGCTTTTCTTATAAATTGATAAATATGCCACGTAAAAGGAAATTATAACGATTTTGTTAAGAAGTAATTAGTGAATAACAAAATCGATACTGAAAATCGCAATAATTGTCGGTAAATTTAACAATTATCGAATTGTTAAAAGTTACTGAATTGTAATAAAATAGTTTTTATTTTATTTAATTTTGCAAAATTTTACATTTAATTGATCATGTACTCAAGTGTTTATGTTTTAAATTTTATTTATTTGTTGCGGGTTAGCAATATCTAAATATATATTTACACACTCATAATGGAAAATTATTTGTTGTGTACGTTTGAAAAGTTTTTAAAGACTATTTTTATGCTTTGTAATTCAAAAAATTTATTTGTGAGTTTTCGTATAAAAAGTTTTTAAACATAAACTACTGATGAGTTGGTAGGGCTACCAACGAAATACATATTTAGATATTGCCAGCCCGCAACAAATAAATAAAATTTAAAACTTATTTAATTTTGTCTTAGAGCTTGTATAGTTGGAGCTCCTAAGACTGATGATTTATTAATTGACTTTTAAACTAAATTACATTGTCTTATATACTAATTATGAGAATAATTGTTAGGGGTACCTTAACATGAGAGTAAAAGAATAGAAATATATTATTGTTGAGTAAGCAAATTTAGCTTCCCACGATTTACGTATGGCATGTGTTTCAACTGTCCAACGAGTGCATACCTAAATGCAACAGATATTTTGTGTTGCTTATATTAATAATTAAACAAATGCAGTTAATAAATATGATTCATTTAAGTGCATTGTGCAGCTGCGGTACTGTTGAATCGGAATGCATACCAAACACTGTTGGTCACATGCTACACCTCCACCTTTTACAAGAATGTTCATATAACGCTAGTTTTATGAACATTCTTTTACAATTAATATGTAACATGTTATTATTTAGTTATATGTGACCTGGGGGTAGATTCTGGTTCTGCGATAACGTGAAATGTAAACATTTTTCTCGGTTACATTTTGTTTCTGATTCCCGTTCTGTGAAGAAATTCAAACAAATTAAAATATTTTCACAATGAGAGCATGGTGGAATAATAAGGTGCGCGTATCAACGCAACAACAAAATCGACATGCATTTTGTTTGTGTAAAATTAATTCAACATTGTCAAAACAAAGCTGTATACAAAACAAAACAAAAGTTGTTTTGTATGTATTTATTGGTTATGCAAAAACAAAAAGCATAACGTAAACAATAATATTCATGATGGCGGCCAAAAATGTAAACAACTTTTGACAAGACCGAATTAACTTACCATATTTTTGCAGATTATTTAACGGTCAAAACACAACCCTACAAAAAACCATATTCCTTCTTGCGCAGACCTGATTATTAGACCATGAATGAGAGAAACAAATGGAATGAAACAATTTTTTTCTCAGCTTCACAGCAAAACTGATTCTCGTTTTATGTAACTGCGAAAACAACTGTCAAAACATTTTCATATGACGCGTTTTTTTTCACTTAAAATTTTTTAGCGAAAATGGAAAAAGCAGCAAAAGGCATGCGCACAAGCATAAATCAAAAAGAATTTTTATTAATTTTTAGAACATAAATGTCGATATTGCAAACGATAAGTTGTATGTAGATACATACATATGTATAGAGTTCAAAAATAAAAAAAATCATTTGAATAATTGATTTATGTATACATGCGTATGTACATACATACATACATATGTATATGTATTTACAGATTTGTTACTACATTTAAAAAAAATAATGCATACATTTTCAACTTTTATACATTTATCCCAATGTACAACGTAATTTATTTTTGTTGTTTGACAATTGTAGAGACCCAAGCAGAGAGAAAGTTGGTGTCGGCTTAAAAAAAATAAACTAAGAGGCGGCTTAAACTTATTTTGGAGCCGCCTGCTTAAAAAATACATAAGGCGATAGAAAATCGAAAAGTAAGAAAAACTTATTATGCAGTAAAAGTCTCGGAAGCGCATAAAATTGAATATCTAACACATTTGAATAAACTCGGGCCAAAACTAGAAAGCAATTAGCATATGTTATGGAAAATGTATCAATAAATTGAAATAATTAAAAAAAAATTATATTCGACTTAGTGCTATTTTTTCTGCTATTGATATTTCCGATTTTACTATCGATTGAATGTTTGTACTTATGTAAGAAAATTTTACCTAATTATAACTATTCAGGCAATTTGTTGTTATTACTTTATTTAAATTACTACCTGCAACCGCGGCGTCGCCCGCTCGGCACTAAGTTTTGATTTACTACTTCTAAAGTGCCCTTGGTACGATCAAAGAAACTCGTCAATCAGTGCAAATGTGTGAGTATCCTGTTTTTGTCGTTTAAAGGGAGACGTACAAATAAAATCATCAATCATAATTTTTGTTGTGACTTCGCGACGTGTTGTGCAATTTTGTCAAAAAACAAAAAAAATACATGTGTTTGACACCTTTTATACACAAAAATACCAGAACATAAAATTAACAAGTATGCGTGTGCTGCCATCTTTTTACTCATTACACTTCGATACAAAACAACTGACATTTTCTTTGTCAATCACAATTGGAGACTACGAATACGTGTACGTTGATGTATTTTTTATCGTCTCCAGAGGGCACAAGAGAAAGGTTAAATAAAACATTTTTAAAACATCTAGCATTAATCTCGTTTAAAAATATGTTATTCTTCGCAACATGCAGACATACGAGTATGTAATTTGAAAACATATCATTTTATTAAAAAAAAAATAAAAAGTAAATAAATAGAATTAAACTAAAGGAACGGTTCAAAACTGTATTTTAAATATTATCGATACCGATATTTATTCCTACCTATATTTTCGATATATTTAAACTATCGACTTTTATTTTCAGAGTTTTTACCATCTGAAATTTTAGTACATATAAAAGTGTGATTATACACTATTTTTCGATTATATTTTTTTATCAATAAGACATTAAATATATATACAAATATATATTATATATATATATATATATATTCCTTATTCAACTTGTAGGGTTAACTCAGTATCTGTAATGATAGACCATTAATAAAATTGCCTACTTATGTAATTCATACAATTTCTTCACCACCGCTAATTTGTTTATTTAATATTTTCTAATTTTTATTCAATTTTCTATAACATAAGCTATGTACATATATTATGTAATATACATATGTTGAAAAATCAACTTCAAAATTTCAATGAAGAATATATGCATGTTGTAAAAGCCGCAAAACCAAATATATATTTGCATGCGGCCTTGCACTGCATCGAAGTAGTTCAACTTCGTTCTCTGTGTATGACATTTCAAGTTGAATAACATGGATATAAAGTTACACTGCAACAGATGGAATGAAACACTTTTTCATATTATAAACGGGAATCACATTTTGTGCAACTATATATATATATATATTTGTATATATAATCGGAGATATTATTTAATGTCTTATTGACAAAAATATATAATCGAAAAATAGTGTATAATCACACTTTTATACTATAATTTCAAATGGTAAAAAATCTGACAATAAAAGTCTATAGTTTAAAAATATCGCAAATATAGATAGGTATAAATATCGGTATCGATAATATTGTTATGAGTCGTTTTCCCCCAACCAACAAAAATATCAGCAGCAGCGAAACATACGCTGCATACACATACTGGCCTTGTCATGAGTTATTTTCCCTTAACCAGCAAAAATACCAACGGCAGCAAAATACCGCTGCTTGCATTACTGACGTTATTACCAGTAACATTCCTACAGATATATGCTGACATTGCAATATCGTGAGAACAGCAATCGGCTGGAAGTTCCACGGGTATGAATGTGCTGAATTTGCATACTAACACACTTAGCAATATCGCGGGAATGACCACGCCGGCGGCAGCGAACGTCAGCAGCATCGTTCAATCAGACAGCGAAATTGGGTATAAAAGCGGAGGGTGATTTCGTATGGAGGTGCTAGTCGGTCGAGTGCTGTAGAGTCGTTCTAGTCTGTAGAGTCTAGTATGTAGAGTTCTAGTCTGTAGAATCTTGACAGAAAGCAATTCGGGAATATTCTTTAACACGTAACAACTAACCTGATCAAACACCAGCCTTAAAAAGAGGGTCCCTGTGAAGGCTTAATATATTTTATAAATCAAAACCTAATCAAACACCAGCCTTAAAAAGCGGGTCCCTGTGAAGGCTAAGTAATGTTTTAAAATAGTCTGTGGTTAATAAATAAAAATAATAATAACTAAATAATAAAAATAATGTTTTAATTTAAACATAACAATATTTAAAATACAGTTTTGAAACGTTCCTTTAGTTAAATTCTATTTATTTACTTTTTATTTATTTTTTAATAAAATGATATGTTTTCAAATTACATACTCGTATGTATGCATGTTGCGAAGAGCAACAAATTTTTAAACGGGATTAATTCTAGATGTTTTAAAAATGTTTTATTTAACCTTTCTCTTGTGCCCTCTGGAGACGATAAAAAATACATCAACGTTTTAAGTGTGTGCGTGCAGTCGTGCTTTATCGGGTACACGTATACGTTGTCGGCTCTCATTGACGAAAACTATAATCTTGTGATATATTATTTTGATAGTCTCCAATTGTGATTGATAAAGAAAATGTCAGTTGTTTTGTATCGAAGTGTAATGAGTAAAAAGATGGCAGCACACTCATACTTGTTAATTTTATGCTCTGGTATTTTTGTGTATAAACAGTGTCAAACGCATGTATTTTTTTTTTTTTTTGTTTTTTGACAAAATTGCACAAGACGCCGCGAAGTCACAACAAAAATGATGATTGATGATTTTATTTGTACGTCTCCCTTTAAACCAGTGATGCCAACTCTTGCAACATCAAAAGCACTGTGAGCCGATGGAAATAGGGTAAAATTGAAAAAAATTTCGGGTACAAAAGCACTAACCTAATTTTGTTTTGGGTCTGGTGGATCAAAAGACAGCCTTGGCTGCAATGAAAAACTTTCATTTGGATCTATTGCGACTTTGTCGGAGTAAATCGCTTCATCTTGAATCTATTTCACATTTACAACAAATACAATATGCTTTTAGTTCATCTTTTGCTAATCTAAGCCACATTTTAAAAGCTGGATCATTCCCAATGTTTTCTATATATTTGTTTTTCCATCTAAAAGAAAGCCATTGTTAGATGATGAACTTTAACACATACAAAATCAGCTTTTTAATAAACAAGGCACTTTCTTGCTTAAATTTTCACAGCAAACAAATCAAAGGATATGTACTTATATTAAAATTAAAATCATTGCTAAACAAATAAATCATAAAATTTTCTGCACGAATTTAAAAAAAAATATGCTTGAGAAATTATAGAACTCAAACTCTTAACACTTTGTGAGTACTAATTAAAATAAAGATGCAAATAATAGGCAGTTGGTTAAAAAGTATTAGGTGTGTTTAAAGAATAGGAGGAACATGGTTCAGTGCCAAAAGTGTTGATTATTTAAAACGCACCTAAAAGCACTGTGAGAAATTGTTAAAAGCACCATAAATACCCGCTTTTCAAAAACGGGTATTTAACAAAATTTCGGGTATTGCTTAAGTAAAAAAGCACCAAAAAATACCCGAAAAGAACCAAAATGGCAACGCTGCTTTAAACGACAAAAACACTATACTCACACATTTGCACTGATTGACGAGTTTCTTTGATCATCTCCAGGGCACTTTATAAGTAGTAAATCAAAACTTAATGCCGGGCGGGTGGCGCCGCTGTTGCAGGTAGTAATTTAAATAAAGTGATAACAAAAAATTTACTGAATAGTTAAAATTTTCATACTTAAGTACTATCATACAATTAATAGTAAAATCGGAAATATCAATAGCAGAAAAAAATCAATAGCACTAAGTCGAATACAATTTTTTTTTAATTATTTCTATTTATCGATACATTTTCCATAACATATGCTAATTGCTTTCCATTTTAGGCCCGAGTTTATTCAGATGTGTTAGATATTCAATTTTATGCGTTTCCGAGACTTTTACTGCATAATAAGTTTTTTTAATTTTCGATTTTCTATCGCCTTATGTATTTTTTAAGCAGCCGGCTCCAAAATAAGTTTAAGCCGCCTCTTATTTTATTTTTTTAAGCCGACACCAACTTTCTCTCTGCTTGGGTCTGTAGAATTGTCAAACAACAAAAATAAATTACGTTGTACATGTGAATAATATATAAACGTTGAAAATGTATGCATTATTTTTTTAAATGTAGTAAAAAATCTGTAAAAAAAAGTAAACACATTCATAATGGAAAATTATTGTTGTGTGTGTTTGAGAAAATTTTTAAAGGCTATTTTTATGCTTTGTAATTCACAAAAATATATTTGTGAGTTTTTGTATAAATAGATGAGCTTTGGAAGTTTTTTAACATAAGGGGTAAAACATCTACGATGAATTGGTATAGCTACCAACGAAATATATATCTAGATATTGCTAACCCGCAACAAATAAATAAAATTTAAAACATAAATACTTGAGAACATGCTCAAATAAATGTAAAATTTTGTAACGGGGAGATTTGCTTTTCATTTTTGCCTTATAAAATACTTTTAATGGCAACCAGCGGTTGTCTAATTGTATAGGTGTAGAAAAGTAAACACATTCATAATGGAAAATTATTGTTGTGTGTGTTTGAAAAAGTTTTTTAAAGGCTATTTTTATGCTTTGTAATTCACAAAAATATATTTGTGAGTTTTTGTATAAATAGATGAGCTTTGGAATTTTTTTAAACATAAAGGGTAAAACATCTACTGATGAATTGGTATAGCTACCAACGAAATATATATCTAGATATTGCTAACCCGCAACAAATAAATAAAATATAAAACATAAATACTTGAGTACATGCTCAAATAAATGTAAAAATTTTGTAGTAAAAAATTCTGTAAATACAGATACATTTGTATGTATGTACATACTCATGTATAAATCAATTATTCAAATAATTTTTTATTTTTGAACTCTATACATACATACATATGTATGTACATATGTACCTACATACTTACATACATATGTACATACTTATCGTTTGCAATATCGACATTTATGTTCTAAAAATTCTTTCTGATTTTTGCTTGTGCGCATGGCTTTTGCTGCTTTTTCCATTTTCGCTGACAAATTTTAAGTGAAAAAAAAAAACGCGTCATATGAAAAGGTTTTGACATTTGTTTTCGTAGTTACATAAAACGAGAATCAGTTTTGCTGTGAAACTGAGAAAAAAATTGTTTCAATCCATTTGTTTCTCGCATTGTGAAAAGATTTTAATTTGTTTTAATTTCTTCACAGATCGGGAATCAGAAACAAAATGTAAACGAGAAAAATGATCACATTTCACGTTATCGCAGAACCAGAATCTACCCCCTGGTCTATGAAAAGAGAACTTACGTGTCAAAAAATTATTTTTCTCTTTCTTGTCGATTCGGGTAGAGTTTAGGACGCTCTTTCACGTGGTGAAATCCGAAAAATCATAATTTGTTTAAAAGTTTACTAAAAGTGAAGAGAAAGAAGAGTACTAAACCGAAAAATACTGTTATTGTTTCACTTCAATAGCTGTTTTCGCCAAAACTTGTTTTCGCACGTAAGGTCCCTTTTCATATACCAAGTCACATTCATATTTATTTTGCTAATTAGTGTTTCGGAACGACTTTTAGGTTTATTAAATAGTATATATGTAACTTAAGTCTATTTTTATGAACTACTTGTTGTTTATTTGTTTTCTTATCAACTATGGTAACATTATTTTAACCAAAATTATTATAATATTATATTTTTACCTTAATTAAAATTTTGTTTTACTTTTTCTGTATTTTGGGTTTTTTTTAAATAATTAAATTTTAATTAGAAAAATATATGTACATATATATATATATATATATATATTTATGTTGTTGAAGGACAGATGGTGCTACGTCTGCCAATCAAAAATGGGTTGATAAGTGGGGACAAGTGTTCCCCCATATAAGAAAATATCCGGGCGATGCCGGCCCAATCATCTAGTATTAATATAAAAACCAAGTTAAATGACACTATCCCTAGCCATTGATAAATATGAACATTTAGAGTGGCATCTCCTAACAAAAAATATTGGGAATTTTTAATTAATCTATTTAATTTATCTTGACGGACTATGATTATAATGATTATATTCTTGTAAAGTATTTTTGTTTTGTTTCAATTGTTAATTTATTTCTTATAATTAATATTAAAAAATATATTTATTAAAATAAAAATATAAAATGTATGGTGCGACAAAAAAATATATTGCGGTAATTAACTACTTTTTGCGGTGCCGATATCTTTCGGTAGTCGAATTGTATCCAGTAGCTCGTTTCTGTATTTCTCGCATCGTAAAGTTATCCGCATGAAACGAGTGAATTGCAACAAAAACAGTGTAAAATGAAACAAAATATGGTTTTTCTCACACAAGCGTTTCTGTATATGTACTTTGCGAGAATGATCTGTCATTATAATAATTTTCCAGCAATTATTGGAAGTATGTGAGAAAAAGTGTTTCTGTAACAACATTTTGCGGAAAGTTTCTCACAAGAAGTGTCAAAATAACTCACATTTTAAATTGGTGCGAGAAAATCAAAATTTTATTAAATATAAATATACATATTGTTACAATGTTAATTTGCAAATTATTTTCCGGAATTGAAACTCATAACTATTGTCTTTTAGCTATTAATTTTTCTTTATTTACATTTTAATTGTTATTACTTAGACTAATTTTTATTTATTTATAACCGTCTCAGGGAGCCGCTTGTTAGGCTGGTCTTTGATCAGTAGCTCGTTTCTGTATTTCTCGCATCGTAAAGTTATCCGCATGAAACGAGTGAATTGCAACAAAAACAGTGTAAAATGAAGCAAAATATGGTTTTTCTCACACAAGTGTTTCTGTATATGTACTTTGCGAGAATGATCTGTCATTTTAATAATTTTCCAGCAATTATTGGAAGTATGTGAGAAAAAGTGTTTCTGTAACAACATTTTGCGGAAAGTTTCTCACAAGAAGTGTCAAAATAACTCACATTTCAAATTGGTGCGAGAAAATCAAAATTTAAATAAATATAAGTAAATATACATATGAAAAGTAAATCTTCTAATATATAAAATTCTCGTGTTACGATGTTTGTTATCGAACTCCTCCGAAACGGCTGGACCGATTTTAATGAAATTTTTTATGGATATTTGGTAGGTATGCGAATTGGTTCTAAGGTATATTTTAAATAGCTAGTGGCAAGAGGAGGGGAGGGAGGGGGCAATTTCTGTATTTACTAAACTATTAACCCAACAGATGGGTTATGTCCGCCTCATAATTATTTTTGTTGTTGAATGACAGATGGCTTTATGTCCGCCTCATGCAGGAGAATCATCCTTGTTCGTATTTCAAACAGAACAAAATTATTGTTTGGTATTTTTTCATCGGCGGTCATCGTCACACACTTAACACATTCGCTATTTGTTATATATCACCCAAAATATGCACTAGAAATATTTTGTATGGCAAAACAACCTTTGCCGGGTCATCTAGTATAACATAAATATTTTTTAATTCGTATGTATGTATAAATGTGGAACAGAAATCAACAGATAATGTACATATGGATGTATGTACTTAATATGTATATGTGTATATATACATATGTATGTAGCAAAAATTTTAAATAAACACGAGAATATGTTTTTAAATAATTTTTTTAGTTTGAATGAAAACGAGCACTGCACTATACATTTGGGTTTTTATTTAAATAAAAAAAATTATAAACTACAATTGTTGTTTTGTAATTTAAAATTTTTCAGCCTTTCATTGTTTTGCTTTTGTTATAATTAATTTCCCTCGTTGACGTTTCTTTTACATTTGACACTTAATTATTGGAAACATTCCAGTAAGAACAAAATCAGCGCAGCCTGTGTTCGCATGCAAATACAGAAACACTTTTTTCTCACAAATCGAGAAACGATGGAATTTCTTGTTTCACACTTCATGTGAGAAATTTTACGATGCGAGAAATACAGAAACGAGGTACTGGTTTTTTGGTTAGTTGTTATACGTTTGATGATGATTCCCGAACTGCTCACTGTTGTCAATATCAACCCACCTTTTATACCTATCGATGACCGTTGATTTTCGCTGCAGTGCATGGTTTTGCTGCTGCTGATGTTTTTGTTGGTTGGGGGAAAATGACTCATAGTAACGTCAGTATCTGTATGCAGCGTATGTTTCGCTGCTGCTGATATTTTTGTTGGTTGGGGGAAAACGACTCATAACATCCCTCCCCCCTTGCGGACAAGAAACATCCTGTCTTAGGATGTTTCGTAGCCATACTTCTGGAATCAAGTCAAAATAGATGTGTGTATGCATCCGACTACATTGGCGATACAGCTTTGGCAGCTCTCGGAGTAATATGTAATGATCTCCCGAGCCTTGATTGCATGAAGGTTCGCAGTTTACCATTAGTTGGTGACTGCTGAGTGTCTGTCGACTTGATACGTTTGCTGCGTCACCAAGGAAAAAATATGATATTGTTGGTAAAATACTGAGGTTGTTATTGACTGTGTAGTTGTCATTGGCGTTGTAGTGATTCCCCTATTTTCAACGAAACTGGTCATTCCATCTATGTATGTGTTGTGTTATCGTATATAGGTTTTCGGTTGTGTGAGGTTGATAGATATAGGCTGCTGATGATTGTTGGATTCTTCATTGTTGTTGGGATGTTGATTATTGGTTGATTTTGAAACACGGGTTAATATTTTTAATCTTATTACTAACAATTTTTTCTTACGTATACTTATAAAAATTTATTTTCTTACATATTAAAAAAAATTTTTTTATTACTCTTATTTTTAATATGTATATCTCTCTTTTAAGCTGTAGTGGTCCAGTGAATATATGGAGGTGTAATTTAGTGTGTGTTTTAAAAAGAGTTTAAGTATTTGCTGAGCACTTCTGCCGCATTATCCTGGCATCAAAATGCCCGTTTGTTGAGAAATAAAATAGACAATCAAGTTTTATGAATGCTAAAATTATTTCTGATTTTATTAAAATTAATCAATGGCTTATATACTAAATTTTACCTATCATCAGCATATACCCAAATTGATTCTGTTTACATTAATTGAACTTAAATTTTTTAAACCGTGGGAAATGCTAATGTTGCTTTTTTTGTTTTTTTACAAATTTGGCTTGTGACAATGAAAAATAAAAATACTTAAAATAAACAAAGTTCTTTAATTACAAACTAAATAGTGGTGTGCATAAAAATAGCACACTCACTACAAAGCTATTAACCATAGATGTAGGATGCAAGTTTATAAATGAAACTATTTTGAAAATGTTTTCTATGGTAATAATTCTTGGTTTTAAAATGTCCCCTTTTTGTATTTTATAACTAAATTGAATCACTAACAAGAATGGGAGTTTACAGGATTTTATTTATATGAATTCAAAAAATGTTTACATATATTTGCTTATTTCGTTTTTTTGATCAAAAATTTTAATTTTCAAATATTTGTTTGTTTTATAAGTTAAGTTTGTATCATTATTTGGTTGGTTTTTTACTTTTGTATATATTTCTTTTAATTAATTATTACCAGTTGAGAAGAGTTGTTTTAAAAATATAATTTTTATATTTTTCGACTTTAAATTGTATGTATGCATGATAACTTTTTTGAAGAGTGAAGAAGTATTTTGTTTAACATTTTTCATAAATTTATTGTAATTCTGTAGAAATATAAATCCAATTTTTCTTAATCTATCTTTACGATTGTAAATATATATTTTATTTTCTCCATTAAAAATTTTCGGCCTTAATACAAGTCTTGACTGTTAGTTTACAGGACAATATTTACAGGTATTTAAAGAAATTATTAACTTATTTTTTATGTGGCAGTTTTCTCTTAAAAAAAATTAAGTAAGATATATATATGAAAAGTAATATTATCAGGCTCAAGTTCAGTTTTATTGAATTAATGAAAATTCAAAATTACTAAGAGTTTTTTTTTGTGTTGGAAAATATTATTATTTATATCCAATCAGTTTTTAGCAGAACGTATCAGTACTGATTTCAAGGCCGCTACACCTCTCATCAGCGTTCAATTGTCCATCTTTACAATTTTCGTAAAGTGGATACTAATTGAGAAGAATATCAACTATTTAACCAGTTTTCAACAGAAATAGAATATGAGAATTAATATTTAATTCAATTTTTATTCTACAATGAAACAGTGCTGGTTAGTACGAAATTCCCTAATTACTGTTTGGAACTAATAATCAACACAAACTCATAGTCCGTTATCATCAAAGTATTTTACTTTGTATTTTAACGTTTTTGTTGTTTTTTTTACTCTATATTAGGGAAATTCACATATTACTGTGACCCCTGTTATTAGGGTATTTATAGCTCGTGCCCAAGCGGAATTAATATTTTTATATTATTATTATTAAGAATAAACGTAATTATTATTTGAACTTATATTGATTTACATATGAAAAGTAATATTATCAGGCTCAAGTTCAGTTTTATTGAATTAATGAAAATTCAAAATTACTAAGAGTTTTTTTTTGTGTTGGAAAATATTATTATTTATATCCAATCAGTTTTTAGCAGAACGTATCAGTACTGATTTCAAGGCCGCTACACCTCTCATCAGCGTTCAATTGTCCATCTTTACAATTTTCGTAAAGTGGATACTAATTGAGAAGAATATCAACTATTTAACCAGTTTTCAACAGAAATAGAATATGAGAATTAATTTTTAATTCAATTTTTATTCTACAATGAAACAGTGCTGGTTAGTACGAAATTCCCTAATTACTGTTTGGAACTAATAATCAACACAAACTCATAGTCCGTTATCATCAAAGTATTTTACTTTGTATTTTAACGTTTTTGTTGTTTTTTTTACTCTATATTAGGGAAATTCACATATTACTGTGACCCCTGTTATTAGGGCATTTATAGCTCGTGCCCAAGCGGAATTAATATTTTTATATTATTATTATTACGAATAAACGTAATTATTATTTGAACTTATATTGATTTACATATGAAAAGTAATATTATCAGGCTCAAGTTCAGTTTTATTGAATTAATGAAAATTCAATATTACTAAGAGTTTTTTTTGTGTTGGAAAATATTATTATTTATATCCAATCAGTTTTTAGCAGAACGTATAATATAAGTGGTCTGTGATCTGTGATTACAGTAAATTTTCTTCCGTAAAGGTAAGGTCTAAAAAATTGTATTCCCCAGTAAATTCCTAGCAGTTCTTTCTCAATGACAGACTTATTTCTTTCATGTTTATTTAAAGATTTGCTTGCATATGATATAGGCAAGTCGTTACCAATTTCGCCTTGTGAGAGTATTGCTCCTAGAGCTATGTTTGAAGCGTCTGTGGTCAGTACAAATGGTTTATCGAAATCGGGGTATTGTAATATAGGTGGGTTCTTTAGTCTATCTCTTAATGTGTCAAATGCTTTTTGGCAATTTTCAGTCCATTCAAATTTGACTTTCTTCTTCTTCTTTAGGCAGTTTGCTATTTTAGCAAAATCCGGAATGAATCTTCTATAGTAATTACAGAAGGCTATGAATCTTCTAACTTCATCCGAATTTTTTGGAATAGGATACTGTTCAATAATTTCATATTTTGTTGGATCTGTTTTAATACCGTCTTTTGTAATAAGATGACCTAAATATAAGACTTCTGGCTTTAAAAAGCAACATTTTTCTGTATTTAATTTTAAGTTATACTTTTTTAGTCTTTCAAATACTTTTATGAGATTTTCATTGTGGTGCTTAAGGTTGCATCCGAAAATAATTATATCATCTACATATAGGAATGCTCCAGATTCCAAACCAGCCAATGCTATGGTTAGCATTCTCTGAAAACTGTTTGATGATATTTTTAGTCCAAAAGGTAGTCTATTGTACTGATAGTGACCGCTGTTAGTGGAAAATGCTGTCATAGGTCTTGATGCTGAATCGAGTTCTATTTGATGAAAAGAGCTTGTCTTATCAAGAGTTGAGAAATATTTTGCTCGTCCTAGTTTGTCTAAAACGTCTTCTAGTCTTGTTAGGGGGAATTTGTCGTTTACTACTTTATTATTCAAACGTCTGTAATCTACAACCAGACGCCATTTCTTTATATCATCTTGTCCTTTTTTAGGGACCAGTAATAAAGGAGAGTTGTATGGACTAATTGATGGTTCTATTATATTTTCTTGTAATAGTTTCTGTACTTGTCTGTCTATTTCATTCAATTGTGATTGTGGTAAACGATAATTTTTTATGTATACTGGGGTATTATCGATTACTTCTATGGTTTGTTTGTAAAAATTATTAGTTGTTAAGGATTCTCTCTCTAGATGAAATATTTCTTGATATTGTCTTAATATGTCGTTTAAAGCTATTTTGTTTTCTTCGTCAAAATCTTCAAATTTGATTGCCTCTAATAATTTTTGAAATCTTTGTTCTGAATATTTGATATGTTGTCTAGTGGTTCTATATACGTTATAATATTGTAGTGGTATTGTGGTGATATGTAACTTTTGTAGTTGTATAGGTATTTCTAATGTATTTAAGATCTTAACATGACGGTAATCGTCTTTAGGTATAATAGTGTTTGCAACAAAAACACCTTTTTCTATTTCCTTGTTACAAACGACGCTATCTTCATTTATTTTAATATTGATTGGAACTATTTTTTCACTTCTTGGGGGTATTATTATATTGTATATTTTTGTTGTATCAATTTCTATTGGAATTGTCGTTATATCCCCTTTTATTACCATATCTATATTTAACATATCATAATTGATTCTGCAACTATTTTTATAGAAAAAATCCATTCCTAAAATTCCATCTGTTTTAATGGGGAATTCGTTTGTCACTAAATTAAATTTATGTTTTAAGATGTTGTTATCAATTTCTATTTCCAATTCGGTCGAACCTATTGTCTGTACACTTTCATTTGTTATGCCATTTAATTTGCAAATATCTTCATAATCTTTATTATTACTAACTATTGAGTCTTCTTTACATATGGATATCTCTGAACCTGTGTCTATTAAGAATGTTAATTTGTGTTTTATATCTTTAATTTTTAAGAAAATAAAATTTGATGTATTAGTATTTATTGCATAGACCATTAATTTTCCCTTGTTGGAGAATCGTTTTGAGTCTCCAGGGTTTGCGCGTTTCCCTGTCCATGTATAGTATAAACGTTTGAATTCTGATTTCTTCTATTTATATTGTGATTGTCATTTGTTCTATTATTGAAATACCTGTTATTATTATTGTGTCTTCTAAAGCTATTATTTCTGTTGCTTCTGTCATTGGAATTATTGTTGTTGCTATAATTGTTATTTATATTACCATGAGGATTGTGGTTTATTCTTTGTGAGTTGTTGAAACGTTTATTATTGTTATATGAATTATTGCCATTATTATATCTCCTATCATTGTTCTTGTTGTGATACTTGTTTATATGTTATATATTTAAATTGTCTGTAATATTTAGTAGTCGTTCTTGCGTGCAGGCAATTTCATATGCTTGCGCCAAATTTTTAGGTTGCGCTGCAACAACTGCTTATTCCTTCGTACAGTCCTTCCTGAAAAATTTCTAATGCCAGTTTCTCATTCATCATTTTGATAGTGGAACGTGCTATTTCATTAGGATTTTCTCCTAAGTCTGTCATTTGTGTTATTGTCAATTCTGCAATTAATGTAGTTAATTTTTCTTTGTAGTTTTCGACATTGCCTCTTTGTTTTGTATTTCTAATTTCAGAATGTAGGGCACTTGCTGTTTTTGTAGATTTAAAATTTTTTGAAAGCGTTGTTTTAAGTTCATTCAATGTGGTTGGTATATTTTCTGTTATCAAAACGTTCCTAACTCTTTCACTTAGTTTCATAGCAACTACATATTTAATTAAGTTGGTTTGTCCCTGTTCATTTAATTCCCTAGATACTAATTCTACCATGGATAAAAATGTTTGAAGATTTTTATGTCTCCCATCAAAGATTGGAATTGTATCCGAAGCCTGTTTGCTGTTAAAATTCGACATGATTGGGTATTCGCTATTATGTTCCATTAATATTTCAATGGCGGACTTTTTTAATATTTTAAATTTGGTTATATTTTCTTCCCTTGTTCGTTTGTCTATATAAGAAACTAATTTCTCGAATTTGCTACTAAGTTCTTTAATGAAATTTAATTTTTCGTTTACTGTTTCTTTTGTGTATTTCCTATTGATAGATTTCTTTGCATTCGCTATAATTTTGTGAAGTTCTTCATAAATTTGTTCCATGTGGAATTATATTAAAATTTTTTTTTTTTTTTTTTTTTTTTTTTAGTTTCTTACATTATTGTTTATTACTTGTTTTTTAACATAGTGTTTTAGGAATTTCCATAAACCAAATATTACCAAAATAATTAATAAAATTACTATTAATTCTAAACTTATCTCTACCCTATTTTCGTTTATGGCATATGCATTTGCCTTGCCTTCTACTTTGGTGTCTCCTATGCCCATTGCTCTGATGTTTTGCAAATTATGTTGAATTCTGTCTTCCAATGTTATATTAAAATGATCGCTCATTTAAAATTTTTTTCATCCGTTCCTTTTTAATGTGTCTAATTTTAGGATCAAGTTTCTCTTCTGCGAACCTTTACTAATATTAATTACTCGTTGCAATTCTGCACAAGTTTGTTCGAATCTCTTCTTTCTTCCTCCTCTTTTTTTTGTTTGTAAGCTGAATGATCTTCAGTGAATTTCGTTCTATATTTCTTCTGTCTTTCTCTATATTGTTAATAGTTTCTCCCACTTTTTGAAAATGTTGTCGATTTCCTCTTGGGATGTCATTGATTTTTAAAAAATATTTTTAGGGATAAAATAAATTTAGAATGATTTTTAATTTAAAATTTTTTTAAAAGATTCCAAGTATTAAAAAAATTAGGCAGGATGATTTTTAATTTGAATTTTTAAAAGATTCCAAGTATTAAAAAAAGTTATGCAGGATGATTTTTAATTTGAATTTTTAAAAGATTCCAAGTATTAAAAAAAATTATGCAGGATCGCCATGTAGTGGTCCAGTGAATATATGGAGGTGTAATTTAGTGTGTGTTTTAAAAAGAGTTTAAGTATTTGCTGAGCACTTCTGCCGCATTATCCTGGCATCAAAATGCCCGTTTGTTGAGAAATAAAATAGACAATCAAGTTTTATGAATGCTAAAATTATTTCTGATTTTATTAAAATTAATCAATGGCTTATATACCTATCATCAGCATTTACCCAAATTGATTTTGTTTACATTAATTGAACTTAAATTTTTTAAACCGTGGGAAATGCTGATGTTGCTTTTTTTGTTTTTTTACAAATTTGGCTTGTGACAATGAAAAATAAAAATACTTAAAATAAACAAAGTTCTTTAATTACAAACTAAATAGTGGTGTGCATAAAAATAGCACACTCACTACAAAGCTATTAACCATAGATGTAGGATGCAAGTTTATAAAAATATTTATTCCGCTTGGGCACGAGCTATAAATACCCTAATAACAAGCGTCACAGTAATATGTGAATTTCCCTAATATTGAGTAAAAATAACAAAAACGTTAGAATACAAAGTAGGATACTTTGATGATAACGGACTATGAGTTTGTGTTGATTATTAGTACTTTCCAAACAGTAATGAGGGAATTTCGTACTAACCAGCACTGTTTCAAGGTAGAATAGAAATTGAATTAAAAATTAATTCTCATATTCTATTTCTCTTGAAAACTGGTTAAATAGTTGATATTCTTCTCAATTAGTATCAACTTTACGAAAATTGTAAAGATGGACAATTGAACGCTGATGAGAGGTGTAGCGGCCTTGAAATCAGTACTGATACGTTCTGCTAAAAACTGATTGGATATAAATAATAATATTTTCCAACATAAAAAACTCTTAGTAATTTTGAATTTTCATTAATTCAATAAAACTGAACTTGAGCCTGATAATATTACTTTTCATATATACATCAATATAAGTTCAAATAATAATTACGTTTATTCGTAATAATAATAATATAAAAATATTAAGTAAGATATTTTTCTTAATAACGTAAGTACTAACAAATAGAAAAATAAGATCTTCTGCCTACATATAGAGATTGTAAAAATGTTAGTTTAATCTTTTTTGATTCAAGTTATAATTTCAAAATTATCAATGAAATAATTTATTGAACATAGGAATTTTGTAAATATGGTTCATTATAGTGCCATCTCTGGCACTTTGCATGTAAATCGATGTTATCGAGACTCGACGAGACTCGATGGCATCAATGTGTTGTAGGTATAGAGAGAACAATAAAGAAAATAATAGAACATTCGTTCGTGTCATAATCATTAAACAACAAGTGTTTCAATAACTTTAGAAGGGGAAATAATTACAGTCGAGGAAATGGAAATTATAGTCGTAGCAATGGAAATTTAAGAGGATTTAGCAACTACCGTGGTAATTATAATTATAATTACAGAGGAAATTTTTCACCCAACAGGGGACAAAACCTGAATTATACGCACAACAATAACAACAGACAAAACAATAGAACTGCTAGGGCCCTGACTTTAAACTCAGATGTCCCTCAGCAGGAAATGTTGGGGGAATTAGACAACAGCCCATAAATCAATTTAGATCACATATAGCTACTGAAAATGAAAATCATAATAAAATTACAAAATCAATATACAGTATAAATTTAAATTATTCGGACTTTATCAATTTATCACTTACAGAATCAAATAATTTATGCACTTTCCTGGTCGACTCTCAGGCCGATGTCTCTTTGATAAAAATTTCTTGTTTAAAACCTGGCATTATATTAAATAGAAACGAAATAATAAACATAACTGGTGTAAACGCTAACACTGTGCCAACCTTAGGTACGATCCGTACGAAACTTGTTATTCAGAATCATTTTATTTTTCAAATTTTTCATGTTGTGGAAGATAGTTTTAATATTCCTACAGAAGGTATTCGAGGGAAAGATTTCCTTAAAACAAATAAATGCAACATTAATTATGATAATATGACTATTTCGTTTCGGAACCACTATGAATATATCGAGATTCCTATGAAACACGGAACAGGCACTGATAATTGTGTGATTCCACCAAGATGTGAAGTTTTTAGAATTTTCAAGTTGGGCAAAATTTCAGAGCCGTTCTTTATATATTCACAGGAAATCTGCGATGGAGTTTTTATAGGTAAATCTATTGTAAACTCCAATACACCCGTATTAAGAATAATTAACGTTACAGACGAATACAAATTTATAAACAATTCCAATATAAAACTTAAAAAACTTTCAAATTATAACGTTTATAGTATTAAAAATATAAACAAAGGTAATGATCGCATTAAAAAATTGGAAGATTTATTAAAGACCCAAATGCCAAGCGAGGTAGAAGATAAACTTATACCATTATGTAAAAAATAAGATGATATATTAGCCTTGAAAGATGATAAATTAACCGTAAACAATTTTTACGAACAAAGATTAAGACTAAATGATACTACTCCGGTTTATATTAAAAATTATCGCACACCCCATACACAAAAACAAGAAATAGATAGACAGGTGCAAAATTTATTAAAAAATGAATTGATAGAACGCAGCCAATCAAACTATAACAGCCCTTTAATTTTGGTAAATAAAAAAGCGTTGATGGTCAGAAAAGTTACAGAATGTGCATTGATTATAGGGCGGTGAATAAAAAACTAATAGCCGACAAATTTCCACTTCCAAGAATTGACGATATTCTGGATAATCTAGGTCGTGCTAAATATTTTTCAATCCTTGATCTTTTTTCTGGTTTTCACCAAATACCATTACATACAGAATCTCGAGACATAACGTCGTTCAGCACAAATTGTGGATCTTTCAGATGGAAGGTGTTACCTTTTGGTTTAAATATAGCACCAAATTCATTTTCACGCATGATGCACATAGCATTTTCAGGTTTACCTCCTAACCAAGCATTTTTATATGTCGACGACATAATTGTTATCGGTTGCAGTTTGCAACATCATTTAACAAACCTGGAAAACGTTTTTAAAATTTTCAGGAAGTTTAATTTAAAAGTATATCCTTACAAATGTAATTTCTTCAGACCAGAAGTAACCTTTTCAGGGCACAAATGTACATCAAAAGGTCTTTTACCGGATGAATCTAAAGCCAATATAATTCAAGAATATCCAATTCCCACTAATTAAGATGAGGTTCGAAGGTTTGTAGCGTTCGCAAACTACTACAGAAGATTTATTGAAAATTTTGCAACATTAGCTGCACCACTTAACTCAATTACAAGGAAAAACGTACAATTCACCTGGAATGAAAAATGTCAAAATGGTTTTTATAAATTAAAGCAAGCTTTACTATCACCAAGAATCCTACAATATCCCGATTTTACCAAACCCTTTATAATAACGGTAGATGCATCTAAGATTGGTTGTGGTGCGATACTCAGCCAAAACTTAAACGGCAATGATTTACCAATTTACTTTGCCTTAAAGACATTCAACACAGCGGAACAGAAAAAACCTGTAATCGAACATCATCGAATCATTTTTCAATCAACAAATTTCGCCCATATATTTATGGATCATTTTTTACAGTGAGTTCTGATCATAGGCCTTTGGTCTACCTATTTAATATAAAGGATCCATCTTCAAAATTGACCAGGATCCGACTGGAACTTTTAGAATACAGCTTTGTAGTTGAATATATAAAGGGTAAGGAAAACGTCGGTGCAGACGATTTATCAAGAATCTCCATTGATGAATTGAAAGAATCTTGTAACAACGTATTTTCAGTAACAACACGTTCCATGGCTAACAAAGTTAATCAAAGTAAATCCACATCAAAACACACAGAGAATTCCGTTCAGCTAAAAATTTATGACAAATTTTCGAGTAAATTTGACAAAAATATCGCTAAAATTATAACAGAATTATTTTATACAAACAACACATTAATAAAAATGCGTATTAATATACACAAGAAATTTAAAAAAATGCTATATATCGATTTTAATATTGTTAACGAAACAATATGCTTAGGTAAATTGCTTTCGAGGCTAGAAAGAGAAGCCAACAATCACAAAATTTTCGTAGCAGAATGGTGTAAGAGCGATTCATTTTTCACAATTTTTTCAATACGGAATCTGAAAGAAAATGGAATTAAAAACTGGACAGAAAAAACTATACGCAAAAATTAGGGCAAAGTATTACTGGAAAGGAATGACGAGGGACATTTCGAAATTTGTCAAAGACTGCAGTGAATGTAGTTTAAATAAGGTGAGACCAGGTAATCTAGAGGAACTAGTTCTAACCCCAACTCCTATTAAAGCATTTGACATTGTAGTTTTGGATACTATAGGTCCTCTACAAGAATCTATCTATGGTAACAAATATGCTGTTACATTAATGTGCGATTTAACTAAATATTTAGTCACGATCTCAGTATCAGATAAATCGGCTAAAACCATTGCTCGTGCAATATTTGAAAATTTTTTACTTATATATGGGAGAATGACCACCATAAGATCTGACCAGGGCACGGAATTTAAAAATGAGATATTTACCGAATTATGTAAACTTTTAAAGATTAATTTGGATTTTTCAACTCCATATCATTATCAAACTTTGGGTACGGTGGAACGTAACCACCGAGTTTTTAATGAATACATACGAGCCTATCTGAAAGATAACATGACTGATTGGGACACATACTTGAAATACTTTACATTTTGCCACAACACAACACCAAACAGTGTATTCGACCATAAATTCACACCATTTGAGTTGGTGTTCGGGGAAAAAGCTACACTGCCAAACGAAGTGAAATCCAAACTAGACCCAATCTATAACTTAGACAACTACAGCAAAGAGGTTAAATTCCGACTACAGAAAACACATATTATGGCAAGAAGTCTAATTGACAAACATAAGGACAGAAACAAAAAATTTCATGACAGATTTTCAAAACCCTTGACAATTCAAGCTGGTGACAATGTCTTACTACAAAAAGAACCATATGACAAACATACAAATATTTATGACGGTCCTTATGTTGTCGAGAGCGTAAATGATGTAAACGTAACAATATATAACAGAAAAACAAAAAAAAGGAAAACAGTTCATAAAAACCGTATAAGAAAATTAGATACAAATCCTTATTAACAAATTTGCACATAATGAAAGACTTCATTGAAACATTGTAATGAAATCGTACATCATATACATCATATACATCATATAAATTTTAAATAAAGTATGTATAAAAATATTTCAAACATTGCAAACGAGATATAAACACTAAATAAACATTCGGGTGAAGGCGCTTCCTGGTGGGTCATTGGCTCACCAGTCGAAGGGGTGGTGTTCTGCTTACACGGGGCACTATCCCCTGATCCCGATTGTTTCACGGTGCTTAATTTCAGCTGTAAAATATTAATCTCTTAAATCTCATAATAAATTGTACAAATATAAAAACTCAAAGAAATAAATCAAAATTAGAACACATGTTCAATAAAACATGACCTATTAAAAAAAAAAACAAAACAAAATTTGTAATAATTTTACAAAACCTTTTATTAAAAAAAAAATCAAAAAAAGAAGAAACAAAAACAAACTATACATATATTTAGTAAAAATGTAATTAATTTTTATTAATTGAATTACATCAAAACAAAAGTATATAAATAAAAACATCGTACAAATTTTTATTATTATAAACTAAAAAATTTTCAAATAAAAAAAAAAGAGAAAAAACTAAAACAAACATTTTTTCGCTTCTATATAAAAAAATTAAAACCATTAGTACAAAAAATTCTCCATACAAATATTATTAAATATATTTATATACATATATCATTAAACATATTAACATATATATATATATATATATATATATATATATATATATATATATATATATATATATAAAAAACAAAAACAAAAAAAAAACTAAAATTAGTATAAATTAGTATAATTAGAACAAAACAAAATTTCTATTTCATATTCCTAAAATAAACTTACCATTAAAAATTAAACATAATTTTTATAAAAGCAAAAAAAAAAAACAACAAAAACTAAAATTAAAACAAAATTTCTTTTTTTCTCATATACCAACTATTAAATATATTTTTATATAATAATGAAACCTAACTGGATATACAATTAAAACAAAATCAAAAATTTCTCTACATACGCATATACAATTGAAAATTACTTTTTTTGCAATTGCTTAAAATTACAAAAAAAAACCCTTTATACAAAATCTTTAAATTTGCTTATTTAAAGTAAAACTTTATAAAAATATCTATAGATACTAACTCTTAATCAAATTAACTTAACCGAATAACTTTAAATCAAATTGCTTCAAAATTTTTCTACTTTTAATATACAAAAGCAAATAAATTGTTTACATATTTTTGATAAATGGTATATTTTGCAATCGCTAAAAACATACTATAGAAACTATTGAAGCAAACAAGATTGATCACCTTGTTTGTTTCAACATTTTTTTATAAAAAGGGAGGTGCATATGTAGGTGGACAATGCCTATGTTTCCAAACTTTCAGACATTTACAGAATCTAAACATTTACAAATATAAACTTTCAAACTTTTAAACATTTACAAATATAAACTTTCAAACTTTTAAACATTTACAAATATAAATTAACAAAAATTTTTATAAAAGAAGGGAGGTGTAGTGCCATCTCTGGCACTTTGCATGTAAATCGATGTTATCGAGACTCGAAGAGACTCGATGGCATCAATGTGTTGTAGGTATAGAGAGAACAATAAAGAAAAGAATAGAACATTCGTTCGTGTCATAATAATTAAACAACAAGTGTTTTATTTAACCAAGTTCTATATCATTGATAATTAGTTACACACAAACATACGTATGTATGTGTATTGTTATGCTTATTTTCCCTTTTATTTTTTTGTTGTTTTAATAATTTTGAAATAAATTTTTTAAACTGATAATTATAATTTCTTCGAAAAATTGTAAAATTAGTAGGAAAAAATTCCACTTCATTTTTGCATTTTACAAAATTTCAACTGATTGAAGCCCTTTTTTTATTAAAAAGTGAATTCAGTTGCATTCGTTAGTGTTTGTTAGTGAAAGAAATTTAATACTTTTGTTGTTTCTGTTGATCTGAAAGAAAAATCATTCATACGCGTATAATGATTCTCAAATTAACAACAAAAAAAAAAACTCCGAAAAGTTTTTTATTATTGTTACTGTTTGCATATCCACATGCACACATATACGTACATATACATATGCACATACTTACATACGTACATTAAATTATGCAGTTTGATTCAGCTGTCATTGGCCGTGAAATTGTCTGGCAAAATTTTGCTGTGGAATCATGTTTCATAGCCAATTACTCAACTAGAGTTATGTAAAAAAAATCAACTAAATTTCTCAATTGGTAATTTTTTCTCGCTATGTTATTATTTGTGCGCTGTACCAATTGAGAACAATAGTCAGCATCATTTGAACAATCACTTGTTTTCATGTCCGTCACATTACTTTTGGGTTCCAGTGTATCCCACACAATAAATTAGGAGAACATCAAAACTGCATTAATGCATCTAAGATTCAAACATCCACAGTCGCAAGCAGGTGCAAACATTAAAAATCCTTGCAATAGCCTTACGTGTCTCTTACTGTGGAGTTACAAGTGCACAGAATTTATTCGTAATTTTCATTTAATTATTAATTTTAATGAATTAACTCCAAAGATATTCGGTACTGTGGGCAAGTGAAAAGTTTAATTAAAATTAAGTGCGTGTTTTGTGAAAGCTTTATACAAATACAAACTGAGAAAAAAAAAATGTTCCGTGTTTTTTTTTTTTTTTTTTTTTTTGATAATTTTATTATTTATTGAATCTTTAATTATTTAAATTAAATTATCAATAAGTTTTTCAAATCTTAAATCTAAAAAATATTAAATATAAGTTTAGCCAATGCTAAACAAAATTTTTAATTTCAACGGTTGCTTTTTGTTGTTTTACTTCTCTCGTGAACGGCTGAGAGAAAGAGTATCCCTTCTTTTCAGCCGGGTGTGGCCTCTATAATGAAGAATATTGCGCGCAAGTGGATTTGGGTGCAACTCAATTTATTTTTTCGCGTGTTTTGAAAATACTGTCTTCACCAACGGAACGTCTAGGTCTTTATGAATTCGATGGTTTCTGACATACCAGGGGGCTGCTGTTATTGTACGTAGGATTTTATTCTGTCGCCTTTGAATTCTTTCGACATTCGATGCTGAGGCAGTGCCCCATAACTGGATTCCATAGGACCATATTGGTTTCAGGATCGCGTTGTATAAGAGAAGTTTACAGTCAAGGCTTAGTATAGAGTTTCTTCCAATAAGCAAATTCATTTGGGCTGCTTTTAGTTTCATTTGTGTTAACTTTGCGTCTATATGCCATTTCCATGTTAAACGACGATCAAGATGAACGCCTAGATATTTGACTACAGTGTGTTGTGGTATAGTCTCGGTGTTAATTTTTATAGGCGGGCATGTTTCCCTGCGCAACGTAAAAGTGACGTGTGCACATTTCTGCTCGTTAACTTTTATACGCCATTGTTTGAGCCATTTTTCCAGTTTGGATATATATTCTTGTAAGTTGCGGGAAGCTTCTACAGGATTTTCGTGAACGCTTACAAAGGCTGTATCATCCGCAAATGTTGATGTATGAATGTTACTGCTTAACGGTAAGTCAGAGGCATATGTTAAATAAAGTAAGGGTCCGAAGATACTGCCTTGAGGGACTCCGGCTTCAATCGACTGCGGAGGGCTTAAAAAATTGCCTTCCCTAACTACAAATTTACGTTCCATTAAATAGCTTTTTAAAAGCTTTACGATGTTTGCTGGTAGATTTTGTGTTAATTTGTTGAAAAGACCTTCGTGCCATACTTTATCGAAAGCTTGTGAGACATCAATAAAGAGCGCAGAGTAGTATTTCTTTTTTTCAAAAGTGTCTCTAACGACATTCACAAGTCTGTGAGTTTGTTCAATTGTGTTATGTTGTCTGCGAAAACCGAATTGATGATCTGGAATACATCCATTACTAGTCACTATAGGCATCAGCTTGCTCATATACAGCTTTTCAAATAGTTTTGAAATGTTAGACAGTAAACTAATAGGCCGATAGGATTCAACTTTTGTATGATCCTTGCCGGGCTTTGGTATCATAGTAATTAGCGAAACCTTCCATTCTTTAGGATAGTGTTCTAGGCGTAGAATACTGTTAAAAATGAATAGTATTATTCTTTTTGCAGTGTAAGGCAATTCTTGAAGCATTTTGTTGCTTATTTTGTCGACACCTGGGGCTTTTCTGGTGTTAAGACTAGTGTTTAAGTTAGATTTGATACATTTAATGTTTTATTTATAATAATTGGCAATTCGTTAGGATTTGTATCACTCCGTTTTTCTTCACCCTTGTTTGGGAGTTTTTACACAGATTCTAACGAATAAATACCTAACGGTCTTAAGCATTGCACTCGCTACTTTGCTTCGTCCAATTTAATTATATTTTTATTATTACATTCTGGTATTTTTGATCGCGGCTAGTGTTACACACAAATTATTTAAACCTTCCGAATAATTAATTCAACGAGTTTCACTCAAAAGTAAATAAAAATTATCTACAATTTATATACATAAAGGTAATATATAAATAAACTTGAGCTTGTCTCATTATTCATAATTAACAAAACCAATTGTTTTATTTATTTCGTTTTCACGCAAACATTTTGGTCCTTCGAACCGGATTTTCGCCGCAAAGCATATATATATATATATAAAGGATCTCCATCTTTATCAACACCAAAATATATCCACATACATATATCATCATATTGTTTGGATTTTAATTAAATAAAAGGTGCGTAATTGTATATATATTATATAAAGTGCGTGATTTTTATTGTGGAAAATAAATTAAATTAAAAACAATTTGGTTAAAAAATATTACCGATTATTGTGTATATAAGAAAAAATACACACATACATAGTTCATTTATCGGAAGTGTTTCGATCGCTTTACAATTCTTCTGACATTTGCTTTATAAAATATTCTTTGCTACGCAAAAAATCTTACCGTGCGTTTGTTTACGTGGACGGACGGAATTTTAATAACATTTAATATATATTCCATAAAAATTTGAATTAAAGTGTCGTCTTTATTAAATAAAAGTAATTGATTTATAAATAAATTTATTCAGTGTTTTAATTAGTGTTTGGTGTTTTGTATATACATACATACTTATACAAATTAAAAAGTTGTGCAAAACATTAAACATTTTATTACACACATACATACGTGTTTATCGGTTTTCTTGTACTACAAGTTTAACCCTATTACCCACCGGTCAGTTTGACTGCAACTTTACTTGTTGAAGAAAATATTATTGTTTTTTCTTTAAATATACTTTATATTTAATTTAAATTTTGATTTAATTAATTATAATTTAATTAAAATTATAAAACAATTTTATTAAAGCGAAGTTGAACTGGGTATCAATAAAATATAATTCTATATTATTATTTTAAAACTTGGTAGGGAACAAAATAAAAATAATGTCGACTGCACTGGATAAATTTATTAGAGCTGCGGATGCTCTCGTCGCTTTCGAAGCTTGTTTCAACGACATTAAGCATGCAACTCATACAGTTTTCACACTGGAGCTTCATGCTGAGGAATTAAAAATTTTATGGCAAAAAGTTAAGGCGACTCATGAAAAGTGTTTAGACACTATTAAACCTTCAAAAGGTACAGAAGATTCTGAGTCTGCAGAAATCGGTACTATTACTAGTAAATATCGTACAACATATACTGCTTTTGTCACTTGTTTAGGATTTATAAATAAGAAAATGCGTGAATTTGAGATGGATGAGAAAGCAAATAACGCTCAAATCCCAGTGAAAATAATTCTGGTCACAATCTGACATTACCACCTTGTGATGTGGACATGTTTGATGGGGACTACCTTTCATGGCCTGCTTTTCGAGATCTATTTACCGCTTTATATGTGAACAGTTCTCGACTTAGTAACATTGAACGATTATGTCATTTGCTTCGTAAAACTAGTGGAGAAGCCAAAGAAATAGTCTCGAAGTGTCCTCTGTCCAATCAAGGTTTCGACATAGCGTGGAAAAACTTGCGAGATGCTTATGAAAATCCGCGCATGTTGGTAAATACTCAGCTTAAGAATCTTTTTAGTCTACCTGTATTAGATAAGGAGACTTGTACAGGTCTTAAAGCACTGCAACGGGGCATAAATAGTTGTTTGTCTGCTTTCTCAATATATGAGGTTTCAACTGAAAATTGGGATCCAATGATTGTTTTTATCTGTATCCAGCGGCTTCCAGACTGCACTGTTACGTTATGGGAACAGAGCATCAAGGACAAATTTGTTTTGTCAAAATGGAAAGATTTGGATGCTTTTCTGACTGAAAGGAATGTCTGCGAGATATCAGAGAATCCCCACAGGAAAAAAAGAAATCTGTTGAAAAAGTAAAAACATATCATGTTAATTCGTCCATTTCAAATTCTTGTATATTATGTAAAAATCAATCACATTTTTTGCGGGATTGTAAGCGATTTAGAAATCTTTCAATTTCGGAAAGATTTTCGACAGTCAAAAAGTTTCATTGCTGTGTTAATTGTTTGTCACGCACATATGAAGTTAAAGACTGTGCTATCCTTCATAATTGTACCAATTGTAATAAAAGGCATCATACGATGTTACAGAGAAATATATCTAATGCTGATACTCATGTTAGGCCTTCTTCATCCTCTAATTTAGCTGCTAGTTCCAGTAATGCTTCACAGCATAATAACCCAAGACCAGTAGAGACAGAATCACCCTCCACTTCTCGTGGTATTAGTTCGTCGGCACCCTTGAATCGTCAAGTATTTCATGTGTCACAAAATCGAACTATATTATTAGGGACAGCAATGGTGAATATTCTTCACCAGGGTATTACGTACCCAGCTCGCGCCCTTATTGATCCTGCTTCAGAAACTGCCTTTATTTCTGAACGATTGCAGAACCGTTTGAAAATTTCTGCGCATTCTACGAATGCCAAAATTTCTGGTGTAAACCAGACGGTCTCTGCTACTTCGCGAAAAATTTGTGCGATTGAAATAGGCTCTCTTTTGGATTCTTCTATTATGCTGAGAACTGCTGCACTCATTTTACCCAATATTTCTGGTAATTTACAATCCTTTATTCTAAGTGATAAACTTCGAAAGGACTTGCCAAATATACGTTTGGCAGACCCGCAATTTTTCGATTGTAGGCCAGTAGATTTGCTCATAGGTGCTGATTTGTATCCAAGCATAATTATGCCGGATATTAGAAAGAATGTTCTAGGTTCATTATTAGCTCAAAAGACAGTCTTCGGGTGGCTTATTACGGCCCCTGTAGAGCAATCTTCGTTGCATGTTTATTCTACCAGGGTTGAGTTTTCTGAAGAAGATACTTTGAATCGCAATCTACTTCGATTTTGGGAGCTAGAGGAAACACCACAACGAAAAATAATGTCTAAAATTGATTTGATTTGTGAGGATAATTTTAAAAATACTACTCGTCGAGGAGCTGATGGAAGATATATAGTGACCCTTCCTTTTAAAACGGAATTTCCAGATAAAATTTCTTTAGGATTGTCTAGAAATAATGTGATGTCGCAGTTCTTGAGGAATGAATCATCGCTTTTACAAAAACCTTTGGTAAAACAGATGTATGATGACGTGGTGAAGGAATACTCGGTGTTAAATCACATGAAGCCTGTAGATAAGAATTTTGTTTCTAAGATGTCGTGTTATTTACCTCATCATCCGATAATAAAAATGGATAGAAAAACTACAAAACTAAGGGTCGTATTTAACGCGTCTATTAAAACTTCTACCGGCAATAGTCTCAACGATTGCCTGTGTGTTGGACCTACACTACAGGCCGATTTAGTTCTTCTTGTATTACGTTGGCGACTTTTCAGATATGTATTTAATTGTGATATTACGTAAATGTATCGGCAGATTAGATTGGATCAATCCCATACTCCATTTCAGCGTATATTGTTTCGCGATTCTCCTACGGAAGAAATTAGGGAGTTTGAGTTACTGACAGTAACTTTTGGGGTCAATTGTGCTCCGTATCTTGCCATTCGGACATTATTGCAGTTGGCTGACGATTGTGAACGTGAGTTTCCTGTCGCATCACATATCCTACGGAAATGTATGTACGTTGACGACGTTTTGACTGGATCACATGATGTCACCACTGCGTTGAACGCTCGTGATCAACTTATAGCGTCGTTGTTGTCAGCGGGCTTTGAACTTCGAAAATGGACTTCGAATGAAAAGGCTATATTGGCTGATCTTCCTACCACTCATTTGATTGATGAGAAACTGTTAACTTTTGTAGAGTCAAGCAGTTCTAAAACACTGGGTCTTCAATGGAATGCTCATTTGGATGCATTTTATTTTAAAGTAGATCCTATTATTGCGCGGCCTAGCTACACTAAGCGAGAAGTTTTGTCTATCATAGCGAAGCTGTTTGATCCCGTTGGTTGGTTGGGTCCTGTAATAAATGTTGCAAAAATGATAATGCAAATGGTTTGGCAAGATAATATAGATTGGGATGATTCGCTTAAACCTTCTACGAATGGGAAAAATTTGTTTCTTCATACCATGAAGTAAACAATATTAGTATTCCTAGATGGGTTCAATATGAACCTGAATCATCTGTTGAGCTTCATGCTTTTTCTGATGCCTCGGAAAAGGCATACGAGGGGGTGATATATATACGCATTGAAATTGCTAATAAGATTTATACCCACTTATTGACGTGTAAAACAAAAGTTGCGCCTATCAAATCTATTTTCATACCTCGGCTAGAACTTTGTGGTGCTGTTTTGGCAGCAGATCTGTTGAAAGCCGTAGTAAGTGAGGTAGATGTGCCAATTCGTAAAATTTATTGCTGGACTGATTCTACGATCGTCCTTTCCTGGCTCAAAAAAGAGGCCAATTCTTGGGCCACATTTGTTGCAAACAGAGTTTGTAAAATCCAGGAAATTGTCGGCAGTCATAATTGGCATCATGTAAAATCAGAGGATAATCCTGCTGATTTGGGAAGTCGTGGTGTTTTACCGTCTGATCTGGCGCGTTCTGATTTGTGGTGGCATGGCCCACATTGGCTTCAGAAACCTGAGTCCTTTTGGAATCTTCAAAGTCTTGCGTTACTTGGTACTGACCTTGAAGCTCGTGCTGTTAAATCTCACGCCTCATTTTATGCAAATTATGAAGATGTTTTAGACAGATTTTCGTCGCTTGATCGCGCTCTACGAGTAATTTCTTACATTTTCAGATTTTATAAAAATACACATACAGTCCACAAAGGTTGTCATTCATATTCATCATATACCTTGTCGGATGTGGAGATAAAAGAAGTCAAAACACGTTTAGCCATTGTGGCTCAACAAGTTCATTTTGCTGATGAATATGAGTGTCTTATAGAGAAAAGGAATCTTTCTTCAAAGAGTTCTCTTTTATGTTTGAATCCATTTTTGGATAAAGAGGGTGTTATGCGTCTTAATGGTAGACTAGCCAAATCGCCTTCATTGATATACACAGAACGGCATCCTATTTTGTTGCCTTATTCTTGTCGTTTCACTGTACTATTGACTGAGTTTGTACACAAGATTTCCATTCACGGTGGAAATCAATTGATGCTTAGAATTTTAAGAATTGAATATTGGGTTCCTAGGCTGAAAACATTAGTTCGAATGGTGATTAATCGTTGCAAACATTGCCTACTTAATCGCAAGCGGTTGTGTAGCCAAATAATGGGAGCTTTGCCTACAGAGTCATTAAGACATACCCGGGAAGTGACAATCACGTACGTGTCGCGGACATTCGCACGGGGAATGGAATTGTGAAGCGACCGATTGCAAAACTGGTCATTCTGACTAATTAAACATTTAATTAAATAATTTACTAAACTTTTTTGTTTCCTAGTATAATGGACGCTCTAAAAAATTTGTTTGAAGACGCCTTACTCGAGGAATACGACGAAGAGATGGAGGTCGTGGACAAGAGAGACGAGTCTGCATCCTTGCCTGACGCTGACGTCACTCTGGCTGTCAGCACACCAACATCCACCATGGAAACGGTCTCTGAGGTTCCGGTCCCCACAAATCCTGTAGATTTGACTACCACTGTGAATACAGTGGTTGTGGCTCCTATAGCTACTCCTTCGCCTTCAAACCCCGTTACATCGGGTACAACTGCAGCTTCGGGTTCGAAGAAAAACACCGACATTGTTTGTCGTTTGTGTAGCCATCGCCATAAGCTATCGGTATGTCGTAAGTTCCTCAAACTAAATTTCGAAAAGAGGATTCGTATGGTGCTGCTGCACAGTTATTGCTCGCGGTGTTTGTCCCATGACCATGTTGTCCGTGCGTGCAAAAGTCAAGGGCATTGCAAAAAATGTAAAGGACAACATCATTCCTTATTGCATTCTAGCAACAACAAAAAACAAAGCCAGGTTCATACGCCTGTTGCTCCCCGTCCGTCTGAGCAATCAACGCTACTAAGGTGGCCGATTCGTCACATGGTCACATTTTCTCCGACGGTAAAAATATCGTTAAAAACTGCAACAAAATCTATACCAGTTCGTGCGGTTATTGATCTTTGCTGCAGTATGAGCTATGTGTGCGAAGAGTTGGTTCACACACTGCATTTGCCTGTGTCCACTATGGGTCAGGATAGAATATCGTGTTTAGATATCGGGTCTATATATGACTCATCGCAGCGTGTTCGGCTCACGGTAAAGGTAAAACAAATGAAAGGCATTGTCACTCCGGTTGCGTCCGTCCCAGATACTATAAAGGAACAATTTTCGGGGATGCAATTGGCAGATCCGAACTTTAATGTGTCTGGAAGGGTCGCACTGGTGATAGGACCTGAAGTCGCGCCGCTTATACTGAAAGGCAGAATTTATTCGAACCCGGGGTTTCCGTTGGCGCAATACACCATTTTTGGTTGGGTCATTTCTGGCCAATCTCCTTTTTAAGGAGTTCACCCGCATGTGTGCAGTATGTGGTCTGTATAAAACCACGTCCCATAGGCTTTGTTCTATGGGAATTTTTACCAGCTAGTCTGGTGCGGTCGCATGACTGCTATTGTTTTTTGAAAAAATGAAAAAAAAAAAAAGAAAAAAAAAAAAAAATTATATACATATATTGAATTGAAAAGTATTATTATAATTATGAATTTAAGTTTGTTCATATTACCCTTTTGTTTAAGATTGATATTGCAACTATATGATGTTGCAAGGTGGCCGGCAATGTTTAAGTTAGATTTGATACATTTAATGTTTTATTTATAATAATTGGCAATTCGTTAGGATTTGTATCACTCCGTTTTTCTTCACCCTTGTTTGGGAGTTTTTACACAGATTCTAACGAATAAATACCTAACGGTCTTAAGCATTGCACTCGCTACTTTGCTTCGTCCAATTTAATTATATTTTTATTATTACATTCTGGTATTTTTGATCGCGGCTAGTGTTACACACAAATTATTTAAACCTTCCGAATAATTAATTCAATGGGTTTGACTCAAAAGTAAATAAAAATTATCTACAATTTATATACATAAAGGTAATATATAAATAAACTTGAGCTTGTCTCATTATTCATAATTAACAAAACCAATTGTTTTATTTATTTCGTTTTCACGCAAACAACTAGTAATAGTATTTTCAATCTCCGTCATGTTAAATCTCATCGGTATTTCTGGTAAAGAAACGACTGGTGGCAGTTCAACAATATCAGCAGAAATATTCGGAGTGAAAACTTTTTCTAAGTGTTTAACAAAAAGTGCAACTTTTTCAGCATCAGTTTTTGCCCAGTCACCATTTGGGGCTCGTAATGGGGGTTTGCATATCACTGGCCTTTTTAGTCCTCTGGCTGCACGCCACAGTGAATAATCTGTTTGTGGTGTTGCATCTAGCTTATGAAGGAATTTTTGGAGGGAAGCTGTTTTTTGAGTTTGCAAAACTTTCCTAAGCTGCTTGGTGCACTCCTTATGCCTTAATTTTAGCTGGGGCGATCTGTAGCGCTGCCATTCTCGTCGAGCTCTCCGTTTTTCAGTCAATAGCCTTTCTATATCTACAGAAAAAATATTGTTAAATCTCACTGGTTGGTTTATTTCATTTGAAGTAGCATTAAAAGCCGCTTGTTTAACATGCGCTTCAAACAACCTGAGAGAATCGTCTATGTCTGAAGGTGTTCTCAGCGGCATTTTTTCCGAGCAATGAGCACTCAGATATTTTCTGTATTTCAGCCAGTTAATACGTGCAGATGTCGTCGCTAAATCACATGTTCTGTGTGAGTAAATAGTGACAATTGTAGGCGAGTGGTCTGAAGATAAGTCCAAAGATGCTTCAACTTCAACCATCTCGCTGGGCACGCCTTTCACAATTCCAAAGTCGATAACATCAGGAATTTTTTGTCGATCTGTTGGCCAATATGTTGGCTGTCCACTTGAAACTACATTCAAACCCATTTTAGATATTGTGTCGAATAAAATTCGTCCCTTAGGTGTGATTAAACGTGAACCCCAAAATGTGTGTTTAGCATTGTAGTCGCCAGCTGCTAGAAAACGGAGGCCCAGTGATTTATAAAAAGCCATATATTGACTCTCGGTAATTGAGAATCTGGGGGGCGAATAGACAGATGATATTACAAGTTTTTGATAGTAAGTTTCGATGCAGATGTTCGTTGCTTGAAGATAATCTTCACAAAAATCATTCAACAGGTGGTGTTTTATTCGCGTTTTTATTAGGATTCCCGAACCACCACAAGCTCTGCCACGGGGATCCTTGGTGTCGTAAAAATTATATCCACTAATTCTGAAACAGCTTCGAGATGTCAAATGAGTTTCTGAGATAAGCATAACATCGATTTGTTTATCCTGAAGAAAATATTCTATTTCGTTTTTATGTTGGCAGATGCCGTTTGCGTTCCAAAAACAGATTTTTAAGTTCATGGTTTGCTTAGTACAGCCTGCAACAAGGTAGACTGCATTTTCAACATTTCCTGCATCATACAGCACATGTTGAGAGTAAATGTATTTACAGTTTGTATTAAGCTCTCAATTGAGGTTTCAATACGACTAAAATTATACCCCGAATCTTCATTTACATTTACGGTTTTTTGCGCCGTACTCTGATTGCTTTTTAAAATACTAGCATATGAAAGTTTGTTGTTAGATTGTTGTTGAGCACTAGTCGCGTTAGACTTGAAAATGTTTGAAAATTGATTTTGGCTAGTGGACGGTTGAGGTAACTGTGGATAGTTAATAGGGGTTTTAGGCTGAGCGGGAGTAGCATTGGTTCTTTTGGTTGATGAATTCTTAAAAAACGAGTAAAGGGGGCAGCCTCTATAGTTGGCAGTGTGATTTCCGCCACAATTGCCACATTTTTTCGCCTTGGTATCACCTTTTATTTTATCACAGTTAGCAGTACTGTGTAACTCACCACATACAACGCAGACAGTAGGCAACTTGCAATAAGTCTTCGTGTGCCCAAATTCTTGGCAGTTCAGGCATTGAACAGGTCCAGCTCTTTTATGTGGAAGCTCAACAGTAACTCTTCGATGCAACAAGTACTTTAAGTCATATATTGGATGTGCTTCATTCTTTTTTATTTATATGCCATCTGGCTGTAACTCGACTCTAAATATTGGTTGGGGGATTTTTTCTCTATTTTTAATGTTTGAGACATTTTTTACCTTGTAGCCACTATTTTCAAGGCCAGACTTGACCTCTTCTGGATCCACGGTAGAGTCTATACCTTTTATTACGACTGTTAGACCTTTAGCACTTTTTAATTGGTACGTGTAGAAATTCCGTGAAGTGACAAAAAGTTTTCAACAAATTGAAAAAAAAAAAACAAAATCTATGGGCACTTAAAAAAAAATAGTTTTTGGATAAAACCAAAAACGCAGGACCCAACAGATTTCTACAAAGCAAAATATTGAATTAACTCAAGTGAAGTGTACAAATTTTGTAAAGCCAACATTTTTCTTCCGCACAATGGTTTTAACAGAAAACGAACACAAAAGGAATCTTCACCAGCTGCAAATCAACCAACACCAGCAGCCGGTCGTCTAGAAGCCAAAAAAAAAATTGCCCAATAAAAAAAATGCAGTAATACAGGTAGTTCGAATGTCTGCAAAAACCCCTAAGTTACATCGTTTTTAGAATTTCATCCCCCTTCTTGTTACTTTGATAAATTTTTGTGTTCTTTGCTTGTTGCACATTTAGAAAATGCATTTTATTGCATAAACCCTAGTGTTCCATTCATTAAACGATTTGAGAGATGTTCTTCATATAAAATTGAAAACGAAGTATGTATTTTTAGTTAAAGTGCAAAAGTTAAGGGAGTTTTATTTAATTCAACTGCACATAAAGTACTTTGTAAAATCTTAAGAAACTGCTCTGAAAAATTGTTTCCTTTGTTTCTTATATATTTTTTACATTTTCACATTGCAGTAATGTAGGTAATTTGAATGTCTGCAAAATAAAAATAAATTTTTGTGTTCTTTTCATTAAACGATTTGAGGGATGTTCTTTATATAAAATTGAAAACGAAGTATGTATTTTTAGTTAAAGTGCAAAAGTTAAGGGAGTTTTATTTCAAGATTATTTTGCTTGAAAAGCAAGTGCAATTTTCTCACGCGTTCCTCTAAATTACAATGCCCCTATGATTTCCTCCCCTTCTTGTTAATTTTTTTTTTTTTTTTTTTTTTTTTGGTGGTAGTTTTATTATTTATTGAATCTTCAATTATAAATTGAAACATCAATAAGTTTTTCAAATCTTAAATTAATACAAAAAAAATTTTTGTGTTCTTTGCTTGTTGCGGCTTCAAACTAATCTGTCTGCTTAATTTTATTTTTAGAAAAGTCTCCCTTGGTCGATTAGAAGGTGATACCAGGTCAGTAGCGTTCCATCCTTTTTTTAACCTTTCCCTTTTACTAATTATTTTGCTTCTTTCAGATCCTTGACGCTAACCTATGAAAGTAATTGGAAATTACAAACGAGAGATAAATAAAAAAAAATCCCTACGGCATGTTAAGTTCCGTTATTCCTTATTTTAGACCTGTATAAATATGTATTTCTTTTTCTATTTCAGCCATAGAAGACCTTAAGACCATGAGAGGCATGGTATTACAACACTGCTTCCAGTGTCGATTTTGTGGTGAGTTTGTTTTTCTCTTTTTTTTTCTTTAAAATCATTTATTGGTTGTATGGTTTCACCAGATTACGGTGTAGGGTTCGAAGTTTCCCCTTCATCATTATTTGAACGTTTACTCGTGTGGGGAAACTTTTAATTTCATAGGGCCCGTCCCATATAGGCGTAAATTTGTTTTTACGCGCTTGTGTTTTTACTAGGACTCTACCTCCTATTTTCAAAGTATAAGACCTTGACTGCTTGTCGTACTGCTTCTTTGCCCTAGCCTTAGCTTTTTCTTGATTTTCTTTGGCAATCTCGTAAGCCCTTTGAATTTGATGTCTTAGTAATTTGGGATATTCGTAGGGGTTATATAAAGGTATGCGTGTCTGTTAGTTTGATGGTAGGGGAGCATCGAATCCATACAGTATTTTGAATGGTGTCTGCTTTGTGGCTGCGTGCTCCGTGTGGTTATGTACATGCATTGCCGGCGCAAGCCATTGATCCCAGTTCGATCCATCTTCTTTTGCGAAACATCGCAAATATTCTGCTAACGGTCTGTGGCTTCGTTCCTGTTCAAGCGCGGTCCTTAATGGGTCAATAAAGTTTAACATTCTTTGTTTACATTCGATCTGTGTGCAAGCAATAACAAACCGAAAATTCGAAAGTAAATTATTTGCTTTTGCTTGCAGACAGATCATTCTATTCGTGATCTTGGAACAAATAACAAGTAAACAGTGGACAAAGTGAACAGTGAAACAAAGTGACAAAAAACCCATAAATATTTAAAATTACAAAAAAACAACAAATTAAAACCTTATATACAAACATAAAATACCAAAACCAATAAATTAAAAAGACACTTATTGTAAAACTAACACTTATATATACATAAACATTAAACTAAAAAAAAAATACAATAAACATACAACTAAAATTAAGAATTTACAAACAAAAAAAAGCATTAGTGCACATTAATTTAAAACCATAATGGAATATTACAAATAACAATATGTATACATACATACATATAAACAACACTAAACAACATAAAAATATCAGCCGTATAGTGTGAGCAAACGCCATAGCCCATTCTGCAACACCACTATCGTAGATCCTCCCCAGAACCACCTCTTCACCACAACATTTTGGTCCTTCGAGCCGGATCCAGCGCCTTCCTTGGATCCACCACCACTGGAACTGACCCAACAGCCTTGGTCAGCAACAATCCCCCCTTTGGTAATATCGTATAAACTCAGGTGAGTCCACTGTTTTTTTACCCACTTACTTCCTCCTGTGACACTGTGAATATACATAAGTCTTGTGGTTGACATTGGTGCGACCTACATATACATATATGTATGTATATTTGATCACGTTCTTCAACTTACATACGGTACATAAATTCCAATATCGCATATACATACATACATATTTATAAATATATACATATGTACATATATGTAGGCAAGAATTTTTATCCCGTTGAGAAAAAGATACAACAAAACTAACATTCCACAACACGGAATTTGCAAGTTATTCGTAACTTTGCTTGTGCCCTCTATTTTTGCATATCTCTCTCATTACCACCGTACATACATATATGTACATACTTACGTACAACGTACGTTGTATGTACATACTTACATATTTATTTGTTTTATTTGCACGCACCAAGAAGTCAACGAATATATACAAAGAAAAATAATAACAAGTCGTTATACATACAATATAAATTACTATATGTATGTATATATACTACCTATGTATGTCAGTAAGCCACAAGCAGTAGCAAAACAAAACACACTGATTCCCAAATATATGTATATCCATATACGTGGTACATATTTATAAATATACGTGGTACATATTTACCTATCACGTCTGGATTTATATACATACATATATACCCAATTTACACAAAAAAGTCTATGCCGCTTCTACGAGGCGCGTCCCCAAAGTTTTTTTTTATAAAATTTTCATTTTATAACTTTTATAAACAAAATCAAAACTATATTTTCCCGTCTCTTCAAGACATTATTACATTTATTGCGATTTATTTACATACGTCGCCTTTACGAGGCACGTCCCCGAATTTTCTATAAATTTTATATATATAAATTCAATAAAATCAAAAATATTTTTCCCGTCTCTTCGAGACATTACTAAATTTCTTGCAAATTATTTACATACGTCGCCTTTACGAGGCACGTCCCTAAAAAATTTCTAAAAATTTTATATATATAAATTAAAAAAAAAAAAAATATTTTCCCCGTCTCACCGAGACATTATTAAATTTGTATTAAAATATTCTCAACGCCGCTTTTACGAGGCGCGTCCCCGAATTTTTATAAAACCAAAAATTTATATAATAATTTTTTTGTATAAAAATTATTTTTCCCGTCTCTTCGAGACATACACTTTGTAAAATATTTTCAACGCCGCTTCTACGAGGCGCGTCCCCGAATTTTTATAAAATATTTATATAATAATTTTTTTGTATAAAAATTATTTATTTTTCCTGTCTCTTCGAAACATATACTTTGCTCAAATTTATTTAACGCAGCTTCTACGAGGCGTGTCCCCAAATTTTTTATAAAATTTTATATTATAATTTTCGTATTAAAAAATTATTTTCCCCGTCTCTGCGAGACAGTACCCCCTTAATAAAATTTAATTTATAACGTCGCTTCTACGAGGCGCGTCCCCAAATTTTTATCAAAAAAAATTTTTTTTCTATAAAATAAAATATATTTTTCCCCGGCTATTCGTGCCATTACAAATTGCTCAAACATTCTACGCCGCTTCTACGAGGCGTGTCCCCAAAGTTTTTGAAAAATTTTACCTTTACAATTCTTATAAAATAAAATAAATTTTTGTCGTCTAATCGAGAAAAAAAAAATTCGTTACGCATAAAATTTATACGCGACTTCTACGAAGTTCGTTCCCCTAGTACCATAATTTTTATCGGCCTTTTTTCAATCTATCTGAAACCCCTTCAATCTCCGCTGTTTCAATATGTCGGTGATAACTTCCCTGATCCGTGCTTCCGATCGCATCGTCGATTTCAAGACCTTCATGGCGCAACGCGATAAAGCTGAAGACTCCATTCATACGATGGAGGTCTATAAAAGTGAAATCGCACGTCTTTGGTCCTCCTTCCGATCCTATTATGATGACGCCTTAGATAAATATGATGCCATAAAAAAAGAGATCGATATGGAAACTCTTAAGGCTCGTTTCGCTTCTACTTTCAAGGCCCACGTTGAAATCTTGGCAAAAGTAAATGACCTCATTGATAGTTTACGTCATCAGCATAAACCAGTCGTTTTCCATTCTGATACCCACTCTGATCACACCAGTCATATTTCTCTACCCCCGTGCGACACAGAGATTTTCCATGGTGACTATAAGTCATGGCCCACGTTCCGCGACATGTTCATGGCTCTGTATGGAACGAACAAACGCCTCTCACCAGTCGAAAAGATGTGTCACCTACTGAAGAAGACCCAGGGAGAAGCTCGCGAGCTTATAAAAACCTGCCCCATAACTAATGACGGTTTTGAAATGGCGTGGAAAATTTCTCGTCCATCGCTATGAAAACAAAAGAGTACTGGTCAACGCACAATTAAAAAAGCCTGTTCAATATATCCCCCCTCATGAAAGAGACTGGCCCCAATATCAGACGTCTACAGCGTACAATTAATGACTGCGTCACGAATTTAACCCTGCTGCAAATCGACACTAAGAACTGGGATATCATCTTCGTATACATATGTTCACCTTGCCTGCCCGATGTAACCCTAAATCTGTGGGAACAATCCCTGCCGCATAGCACAGAGTTACCCACATGGAAGCAGATGGATTCTTTTTTGACAACCCGTTTTCAAACCCTGGAATCTGTTGCAGACATTCGAGCAACATTTTCAACCCCATCCTCCTCACATCCAAATAAATTGCAAGCCCCCAAGAAAATTGAACCGAAAAAACTCAATAGCTATAATACTAATGTAGCTAATCGTGAGCCAGGAAAATGCGTTATATGCCCTAACTATCACCCCATTCGCCTTTGCCCATCGTTTCTGAATATGTCAGTTAACGAACGATTCAATGCCGGGAAACAACGCAAATTATGTATTAATTGCCTCGGAACTTCCCATGATTTCAAAAACTGTAAAAGTCGTTTTCTTTGCAATGCGTGCAGCAAAAAGCACCATTCTCTCTTACACCGCGCAGAGTCCAACTCAACATCCAATCAATACGTGAATCCAAAACCTAAGTCTGCCGCGTCTACTTTTGCAGATAATAAACCCCAAAATCAAATAGATAAGAGGCCTCAGGTATTGGACTCCACTCCATCCACTTCTCGTCAAGCAGCAGATCGATCTCTGCAATCCTTCTCCACTCAAGTGGAATCGACCCCACACTCTGTTGTTCTTGGCACCGCCCTTGTTGATGTGTACAACGGCGACAGTAAGTACACTGTCCGCGCCCTTATCGATTCTGCGTCCGAAGCAACTTTTATATCGAAGAAATTGCACACCAAGCTGGGCCTTAAAACAAGCGCTACCCAAGCTGAAATTCATGGACTAAATGAGTCATTAACTGCCACATCAACTCAAATATTCCATCTTAAAATCGGATCCCCCATAGACAATACGTTCGAGATTTACGTTCAAGCTTTGTTCATAAAAAGACTCACGGGTCAACTCCCATATTGCCCAATGTCCCGCGTAACTGATGGCAACTTTGCTCATCTTCAGTAAGCCGATCCGTACCGTCAATCCTGCTCTGAAATCGACTTGCTTCTTGGAGGCGACGTGTACCCGAAGGTGATTCAGAATGGCCTACATTGGGACCAATCCCAAACTTTAGTTGCGCAAAATACAGTGTTCGGATGGATTGTGACAGGTACGACTCAGGCCAACCCCTACAAAAAATCCGTAGTTTCATTTTTTAATGAAATAACCCTCTCTAACCAACTTCAACGATTTTGGGAGCTTGAAGATATTCCACATAAGCCACGGTCGTCCCCGGAGGACTTGTATTGCGAAAACCTGTATGAGACGACAACAACTCGTAACAGCGAAGGTAGATTTATTGTTTCACTCCCCTTTAAAAAAGAATTTCCCGAAACTTTGAATGTAGGAATATCCCGTAATATTGCGCTATCCCAATACTTCCGAAATGAAGAAAAACTAAAGAAAACCCCCAAATTAAAATTGAATATGATCGCGTTATTAACGAATATTCGACCCTAGGGCAAATGACCAGAGTAAATCCCGTACCAAATGACACTAGAGGCTATTATCTCCCTCATCATGCTGTCTTTAAACCAGACAGCACTACAACTAAATTAAGAGTTGTGTTTAACGCCTCGAATCCCTCGAGCAATGGTGTGAGCCTCAACGATCTTCTACATCCTGGCCCTATTTTACAATCGGATCTACCTACCCTAATTTTGCGATGGAGACTTTTTAGGTACGTTTACAATGCTGACATTGAGAAGATGTACCGACAGATTCTCGTGAACTCTTCACAAACATGCTACCAACGTATAGTTTTTCGTAGCTCCCCTCACGAGCAACCCCATGATTATGAGCTAAACACAGTCACCTTCGGCGTGAACTGTGCCCCCTATTTGGCCATTAGAACCCTATTACAACTTGCTAAGGATTGTGAATTGCATTTCCCCCGAACTTCTGAAATTCTCAAAAATTTCATGTATGTCGATGACGTACTAGCAGGAGCCCACACATTATCCTCAGCCCTCAGCAAATAATGATTACTTGCTGATAGATCTTCCCCCAAATCACTTACTAGATGATGAGTTTCTTAAACTGTCAGATTCTAGCATTACTAAAACTCTCGGCTTAAAATGGAATGCTGGAAACGACCATTTCTATTTTAAATTGAAAACCCAACCCGAGCGTAATATGACCACGAAAAGAGCGGTACTTTCTGAAATCGCAAAGTTGTTTGACCCCGCCGGTTGACTATCCCCCAAGATCATTCTCGATAAGATCATTATGCAGCAAATCTGGAAAGACGGTACTGACTGGGATGAAGATCTACACCCATCAACACTGCATCAATGGAACGCGTTCTTAGACGACTATGCACATATTGAACATATTAAGATCCCGCGCTACGTAGACTTCGATCCATCGCGATGCATAAGGAAAACAGAGTTTCCTCTATAATTGAAAAGGTAGGAAATGATTCATGGGCTCATGTGGAATCCAAAAGTAACCCCGCTGACTTGGCCTCTCGTGGTATCACGGTAACTGAACTAGTTTCAAACGACTTGTGGTGGCACGGACCGTCATGGCTACGACACCCACATTCGGAATGGCCGCTGCGCAACTCCCCCTACTCAACTGAAAAAGAAGCTAGGCCCATCCTAGTACATTCGACTTTAATTTCAAATCATGACATTCTGAATGATTTTTCAGATCTCCCTAAGGCTTTGCGCATTATTTGTCGCGTATTCCGTTTTTACTCCCGAATAAGTTCCAAACTTAATCATAACGCTGTCATGATTGCCGAACTGTCTTCAATTGAGTTGAAGCATGCTCAAAATCTTTTAATAATTGCTTGTCAAAAATTCTATTTTTCTACGGAATATGACAACTTAAGCGCTGGTCACTCACTATCCCGCAAAAGCAATCGTTTAACGCTTAATCCATTCATCGGTGCTGATGGAATGATGCGAATTAACGGCAGGTTAGGAAACGCTCCGACACTTAGCTATGATGAACGCTATCCCGTCTTGCTCCCTTACTACGCCCGTTTCACCCGGCTATTTCTCAATTACCTCAATAAATACTCCATTAATGGCCAAAATGCGCTTCTTTATCGCTTAATGAGAACTCGTTTTTAAGTCCCCAAGTTGAAAACATTAATAAAAACAATCATTTCCCAGTGCATCGTGTGTGTGAAGCAGAAAGGCCAACGAAGCCAGCAAATTATGGCGGCATTACCCCCGGAGCGTACCAGCCTGTCACGCCCGTTTTATGACACCGGCATAGACTTCGCTGGGACATTCAATATCAAATCGTACGTTGGACGTGGATGCAAGACGACAAAAGGCTACGTACTTATTTTCATCTGTTTTGCAACCAAAGCAATTCATCTGGAAGTGACTGGTGACATCTCAACCCAAGCTTTCTTAGCCGCATTCGTTAGATTTTTCTCTAGGCGTGGAACACCCCAGTCGTTGTACTCTCGCCATGAACGCCTGCGCACCCCTACGCGACTGGTGTGTCGGAATGTGGCACGACAACTGTCGTACCGACTGTCATCATCCGACTTCACCTAAATGGTAGCTGGGGTCGGATTCGAGGCCTTCTCAACCCCTGTGTCGAGTACAGCTCCATTGCAGCCTGTCTCGTCGAAAGGCACAAACTCCCACAGGAATCACGTGATGGTGAACAATGGTGCCGTTTATCCTTCACTTCACGTTTCAATGAGGGAGTAACTTACAAAATCAACGCCAAGGTGACCAAAAAGCTCCCAACCCCACAACCTAAAAAGGAACTCGACAACCGAGTAGCGGAAGGTTACCAAAACCTGAGGCATGCCGATCCTGATTTCTACACCAGCAGTCCAATCAACATCATTCTGGGAGCCGATATATATCCTCAGTTGATCAGGAACGGCAGTCAGCCCCAATCACTGGTCTCACCCATGGCACAAGATACCCTGTTGGGATGGGTAATTATTGGAAAATTTGGTTTTTAACTTTATAAATTTACAATTTCATTCAACCATTAACAGAATTTATTAATGAATTATATTATACACTTAAACATATACACTTATACTTATACATATTATACTTACCTTGAATTAATTACATATATGAATTTATACATTACCTGAATTTCACATTACCTTATTAATAACCTACTTATATATTATCTGATACACTTACCTTTACTCATATATGATTTATACCATCACCTAATTTATACTTATCTTTAATACTTTGCATATACACCTACCTATTTTACACTTATTTGTATTAACAATTGAATTTAATAGTACCTAATTTATATATTTATACAAATGCTCACGTCACGCTCACTTTTACCCACTGTATTGCTCCCGAATCGTACGTTCGGATCCCCTGTAAATTTTGCACTATAGCAAGGGGGCGCGATGTTCACGCGCGGTCTTTAATGGGTCAATAAAGTTTAACATTCTTTGTTTACATTCGATCTGTCTGCAAGCAATAACAAACCGAAAATTCGAAAGTAAATTATTTGCTTTTGCTAGCAGAAATATCATTCTATTGGTGATCTTGGAACAAATAACAAGTAAACAGTGGACAAAGTGAACAGTGAAACAAAGTGACAAAAAACCCATAAATATTTAAAATTACAAAAAAAAACAACAAATTAAAACCTTATATACAAACATAAAATACCAAAACTAATAAATTAAAAAGACACGTATAGTAAAACTAACACTTATATACATAAACATTAAACTCAAAAAAAAAATACAATAAACATACAACTAAAATTAAGAATTTACAAACAAAAAAAAGCATTAGTGCACATTAATTTAAAACCATAAAGGAATATTACAAATAACAATAAGTATACATACATACATATAAAGAACACTAAACAACATAAAAATATCAGCCGTATAGTGTGAGCAAACGCCATAGCCCATTCTGCAACACCACTATCGGAGATCCTCCCCAGAACCACCTCTTCACCCCAACAGTTCCAATGAACCATTAGCTTGAGGGTGATAGGGAGAAATATGTTGCTTTTTAATTCTCAAAAGCTTACACACACTTCGAAACAATTTCGACGTGAAGTTTGTTCCGTTGTCTGTAATTAATTTTTTGGGAATACCATATTTTGTTACTATCTCGTTATAAAAGACTCTTGCTGCCGTTTCTGCTTCGGCATCTTTCTGGGTGCGCAGACAAAAAATTTTGATAAATCGTCCTGTAGAGTAAGAATGTATTTGTTTCCCATGGTGGTTGTTGGCAGGGGCCCCACCATATCCATATATACCTTTTCAAAAGGTCTATTTGCTGTATCTGTGAGGACCACGGGCTCTCTATTGAGAAGTCCACTTTTATTTTTCTGACATTTAGGGCATTTTTTTGTGTAGGTCTTGATATCGCGTTGCATTCCCTTCCACCTGTACTGTTTTTTTATTCTAGAGTAGGTCTTCATGACTCCTTGATGTCCGCCCAGAGGTGAGTCATGAAAGCTTCTAAGAACTTCTTGGATATCCTTTTTCCCAATTAAAAATGTCGCTGTTGCTCTTTTTGTTTTGTTTTTTCTTCTTCCGATTTTCTCGAGTTTGCTTGAGCTCTAGTTATCACTCCGATATTTTGATTTTTTGTTGGTAATCTGCTTAATGCATCCGCATTCAAAAATAGTCTTCCCTGGTTTTTACACAATTTCGAACTCGTATTCTGATAATTTATGCCTAAACCGTGAAAGTCTTGAGCTTTGGTCTTTGAGGTTTGCTATCCCCCTTAAGGGTTGATGGTCAGTAAATAAGGTGAATTGTCGCCCCAGGAGATATGGGCGGAAAGTATGTGTTGCCCATACCACACCAAGCATTTCTTGTTCTATTGTCGAATTTCTTTGTTCGGTGTCACTGAGAGTTCGACTAGCAAACGCTATCGGATGATCCATTTCGTTTCTTATTTGTGACAAAACTGCTCCTAAGGCCTCGTTACTTGCATCTGTTGTTACTCTAAAGGGTTGCGTGAAATCTGGATAAATCAATATTGGAGGATTTGCAATGCTTTCCTTGACCTTGTCCAAGGCCTCTTGGCATTGGGTCGTCCACCTGAATTTAACATTCTTCTTTAACAGCCTTGTTATTGGTGAAGCCAATTTTGCCATTCCTGCAACAAATTTTCGGCAGCAGTTGTTCAAGCCCAGGAGTGCTTGTACTGCTTTTATTGTTCTTGGTGGCTTAAGTTGTTTTACACATTCTACCTTTGAAGGTTCTGGTAGCGCACCCTCATTGGAACATTTGTGGCGTAGGTAAACAATTTCTCTTCGTAAGAATTGACATTTCTTTTTGTTCAATTTGAGTCCACCCTCTCGTAGCCTGGATAAAACATTGATGATTTTTCTTTCGTGGTCCGCCACATTTCTTCCGTATACGACTATGTCGTCGAGGTAAACAAAACAGTCCAGGCCTTGTAAGCCTGCAAGAATCGTGTTCATGACCATTTGGAATGTAGCTGGTGCCCCTGTTAGGCCAAAGGACATTCTATTGAACTCAAAATGACCCTTGTCGGTGCTGAAGGCAGTCTTTTCCTTATCTCCTTCATCAACTAGTACCTGGTGATATCCACTCGCCAGATCTAAGGTAGTGAAATACCTGCTATTTCCTAATTGATCTAAAATTTCATCAATTCTAGGAATAGGGAATACCTGTTTTATTGTAGCCTCATTTAGTTTTCGAAAATCGACGACCAGTCTAAAGGTTTTCTGACCGTCTTGAGATTTTTTGGGCACTAATAATATTGGTGAATTCCATGGGGATATGTTGGGCTTATTATACCTTCCTGTAGTAGCTCCGATACTTGTCGGTTGATTTCTTCTTTATGGACGTGAGGTAGACGATACTGTCGTTGATTAATGGGTGGTTGTTCACCTTTTATTGGTATTTTATGTTTTACCAATGTGGTGAATGGCAATTTGTCATTGTCTAACATGAATAAGTCATGATATTCCTCACATATCCGGTTCATTGACACCGTTTCTTCCATGTTCCAATCCCTCTCCGTCATAATGGTGTTTTTTAGACGCCTTATTCTATCGTCCTGATTTGTCACCGACTAAGGGGGTTGATCTCGCCCTCCATATTGTCTGTAGTGAATGAAATTTGAAAATTTCACTTTAATTTCCTTCCTCCATGGTATGTCCTGCTCGGTTGCGTTTAGTATGGGTTCTGCTGCTGTGCCTCCATGTTTTATGTTGACCAGAGTATTTCCAACGTAAACTCCAGGGGAAATCTCCTGTTTATGCACAACCACAGTTTTGTCTCTCGATATAATATTAACAGGTACTATAAAGACTGCTCTTTTCCTCAGACAGACACCTTTTTGATGATTTGTTTGACAATCTATTTCCGTACGAAGGGTAAACGTCTTCACCCAATGTTCGTTATCAAAGATGCTCAAAGTTCTGTTTACAATACACCTGTTCCACATATTATTTCTTCCGAGAATACCATCCCCAGGGATTTGGATTTCCCGCGACACAATATGGAATACCCACGGCAACTGCCCCTTATCTTCTATCCTGATCTCGGTAGTGCCTAGTGACATAGTCTTTCCTCCGAAGGCTCCAGCAAGAATTTGAGTTTGCCTTCTGTTTTTATTGAGAAAAACCTTCATTGAGTCCTCTTTTACTATGCTGAAATCTGCTCCGGTATCCACAAGTAAGACCAATCTTCCCCCCTAGCTTCTTGGCAGGGAAGCGTTATGAAAACTGTGTCCACATTGCCCGGTGATTAAGTACCATCTTCTATATTTCGCTTCATCTCTTCACTTTTTTCCTCTTCTTTTTTTTTTGTTTAATTCTTTATCTTTCGCAGTTTTTTCTTCTACAGTGTGCCCGTTCTCCTGATTTACCGAGTGTACAACTGCCTCGGTTATTATCTTGGTTGGCTGCTCTGTTTCTGAGTCAGTCTCCGTATCATCTTTGTTTACCCGACTCTCTCTTTTTGTTTCTTTATTTAATTGTATTTGTTCTCTTTTTTATGCAAATCTGATTTTCTGTTAATTTGCGGGACTCCAGTTATTGGCGATAACTGGGCCGAATTTCGTTTCCCTGAGCATTTGTCCGATTAGTATTGCTGTGGGCCTCTACTGGTCTGTTAGCTAGGTCCCTGCCATTATTGCTACTTTGTACCTGTTGGTAGATCCCTGTTCCTATTGTCTAAGTTTGTCTGATATTGCTTCTGCAGTCCCGTGCAAAATATCCCTGTTGCTGACATTTAAAACAGGTTGGGCGTGTACCATTGTTTCTATTTACCCTTCTCTTCATATTTTGTCCCGTCGCTATTTGTGGACTTCCACGGAATTCTGTGTTTGTTATCCTCCTATTGCTTTCTGCCGTTCTTCTATCCAATTGATTTTGGTTGGGTTTGTTTCTTCTTGGCTCGCAGAAAGGGGTTTCCTTGCGACCATTTATCCTAAACAATCGGCAGTACAAAGAGCCTAATCTATTTCTGCTTACGACATTCCTGCACAGTGGCCCCATTTCATGGCCGTATTTTCCACAGCTCATACAGTATGGTGTGCTCAACCGCTTTTTGCAACTATTCCATTCATGCCCCATCCTGCTGCAAAAACTACAGGGGACTTCTGAATCTATTGTGTTGATACTGTGCGTTGGTTAGCCAAACAATTCCTCTGCATTTTCGACTACCTCTATTAAGTTTGTGAGCTCTTCCTCCTCCTGTCCCACAAATCGAGCTTTAAGAGCATGGTCCTTCAAACCCTTTATAAAGCTCCTTACTGCTATCCATTTGAAGTCTTTCAGCATGGTTTATCGGCCCGGTCCCACCGGCCATTCGTTCTCTATTCTTGTTTTTGCCTCACTTAATAGGTTATCCAGGCGTTCTCCAAATTTGCATGCTGACTCTCTGAGGCTCTGTTTGCAACCCAATATTAGTTCCCTTATTTTATCTAAGCTCTTACTTTTTAGATAATATTTCTTGAGTGCGTTACATAACGCGTCCACGGAACTGAAATTCATCTGGGAAATTCTTGAGTAGGCGCCCCCTAGGAGTCTCAATTTCAGGCATTGTATTACATCTTGTGTTAGGACATTATTTGCACCTGCGAGTACTTCTCTTTCAACCATCTTGCATCCTTGTATGTACCTGAATACTTCTGATGGTAAGTCAGGCCCATCGGTCCCGAAGAATGATGGGACTGTGTTGTTAACTATGTTAATAATCTCGGATAGCGAAGTCATTCTGATCGTTCCGTTTTCTGCTCTCTCAATAGTATGGTTTTGCCGGGGTGATGGTGATCGTCTTTCCAAAATTTCTTGGGCCACTGGGATCAATCTATTAAATTCCTCCGTTATTCTGCTGTTAACTCCTTCTGTTTTTTCCAATTCACCGAATTTCAGCGTGTATTCGCTTAATTTCTTTAATTTCCTGGCTTTTGTTTCCGCGGAGTACCCTGCTTTCCTTGCGTTGTTTATTTGGGTTTTTACTTTTTCCAACAGCGTCAAGGCAGGTGTTTCTTTATCGTGTGATATGACTATTGTTGGTAGTCCTGCTTCGTCTAGTTCTTCGTGCAGTGAAGGATTTTATGAACTAGCTCTGTAAATTGTATCCAACTCTCTTCTTGCGTTTTCCAATGCTGTTTGTAGTCTTTGGATAGTGTCGTTTTTTGTCTCTATCAACTGCTGTTGTTACAATTGTTTTGTAAAATTTTCCTCACTAAGTCCTTTCGCTTTCAATTGTTGCTCTAATTCTGTATTTTCCTTTACTACGTCCTCTAATAAATTATCTGTATATGTATTATATTTGTCCTCTTAGCTTTTCGCAATGGCCCTTTAGAAATGTTTTTGTTTCTTCTAGTTCTGCGATCTTCTTTATAGACACCTGTGATCTATCTTTACTTAACTCACTTATTAATTGTAGGACATAGCTCACTTCTTCTAATTTTGTCAGTCTTTGTAATCTTATTGTTTCCCTATGGTTGTCCGGGAATGTTTTGTCTGCTTCTAAACCCTTAAGTTCTGTCCACGCAAGAACTTGTAGACTGTCCACTGAATAATTGTACTTGTCGATTCGTTCTATTAATTTGTCTGTCTGCATCTGTGGGTTGTCCATTAAAACTAGATTTTACTTACCCATTTTCCGCTGGTTTTCATCTTGCTAGTGGGCCGTGGTTTTTCCCACAATGTTATGAGTAGAAGGGATTTTATGAGTAGAAGGTTACGGTTTTAATTCGACAAAATGTTACTGTTTTTACAAATGTTACAATTTTCTTCCAAAGTGTTACGGCCTCAATTCCGAGTTGTACGTTCGTAACCGCGCCAAATTTTCACAATCAAATAAAAACTTCCCCCTTTATTGATCTGTTGGACTGCTTAGTCCTGCACAAAAACGACAACCCAAAGGATGCTAGAATTTAGGCGTTATTAAATTGTCGGCAATTGCGCAGTACCAAACATTGATTAAACAGTTATTATACCGGTTTTTACTTAACTTTTTGTTTGTGTGTAATATACATAAATATTTGCAAATACAAACTCATATAGTGAACACAAAAAAAGAGAACTCTAAATGAGTTCATCTTCTACCAACAACAACAATAATAAACCTACAAGCAGTAAGAATGTTTATTTAACTTTGGTTCATGACGACGAAAATGAAAACCTGAATTCTACACAACACACAACTACTCGTGCGCGATCTTGCTCTCCAAGCCTAAATATTGATCGAGAAGCAACAACAATTGCACTTTTTAGCAAACTTGTCAGCTTAGCTGTACAATCAAACAAACAAACAATTAGTAACAAGGTGACCAACGTGCACAAAATGTTAAGGGGAAGAAGTCCAAAATCAGCTCAAATTGCTTCAACAGCGAAAGTTCCCAGAGATGGAACAAACAATATAATAAATTCCGAAAATCGTTTCGCGATTCTATCTGAACAAGGCGATGAAGGCACAACTACAACAAGTTCGAGTAAGCCCCCACCCATATATTTAAGTGAGCAGAATTCCCGTTTACTGGTTAAAAGCCTTATCTCATTAATTGGAGAAAATTAATTTTATGTAACTCCAATTATGAGCGGAAACATCAATGAAACAAAAATTCAGGCAGCTCATGAAAATAATTACCGAAAAATTGTTTCAGATTTAGAATCTAAAAATAAAAACTTCTATACGTACCAATTAAAGAGTGCTAAAGGTCTAACAGTCGCATTAAAAGGTATAGAGTCTAGCGTGGATCCATGAGAGGTCAAGTCTGGCCTTGAAAATAGTGGCTACAAGGTGAAAAATGTCTCAAACATTAAAAATAGAGAAAAAATCCCCCAACCAATATTTAAAGTCGACTTAGACTTAAAGTACTTGTTGCATCGAAGAGTTACTGTTGACCTGTTCAATGCCTGAACTGCCAAGCATTTGGGCACACGAAGACTTATTGCAAGTTGCCTACACTCTGCGTTGTATGTGGTGAGTTTCACAGTACTGCTAACTGTGATAAAATAAAAGGTGATCCCAAGGCGAAAAAATATTTCAATTGCGGCGGAAATCAAACTGCCAACTATAGAGGCTGCCCCCTTTACTCGTTTTTTAAGAATTCATCAAAAAAAAAACCAATGCTACTACCGCTCAGACAAAAACCCCTATTAACTATCCACAGTTACCTCAACCGTCCACCAGCCGAAATCAATATTCAAACATTTTCAAGTCTAACGCGACTAGTGCTCAACAACAAGCTAACAACAAATTTTCATATGCTAGTATTTAAAAAAGCAATCAGAGTGCGGCGCAAAAACCCGTAAATGTAAATGAAGATTCGGGGTATAATTTTAGCCGTATTGAAGCCTCAATTGAGAGCTTAATACAAACAGTAAATACATTTAGTCTTAACATGTCCTGTATGATGCAGGAAATGTTGAAAATGCAGTCTACCTTATTGCAGGCTGTACTAAGCAAACCATAAAATTAAAAATCAGTTTTTGGAACGCAAACGGCATCTGCCAACATAAAAACGAAATAGAATATTTTCTTCAGGATAAACAAATCGATGTTATGCTTATCTCAGAAACTAATTTGACATCTCGAAGCTGTTTCAGAACTAGTGGATATAATTCTTACGACACCAAGGATCCTCGTGGCAGAGCTTGTAGTGGTTCGGGAATCCTAATAAAAACGCGAATAAAACACCACCTGTTGAATGATTTTTGTGAAGATTATCTTCAAGCAACGAACATCTGCATCGAAACTTACTATCAAAAACTTGTAATATCATCTGTTTATTCACCCACCAGATTCTCAATTACCGAGAGTCAATATACGGTTTTTTATAAATCACTGGGCCTCCGTTTTCTAGCAGCTGGCGACTACAATGCTAAACACACATTCTGGGGTTCACGTTTAATCACTCCTAAGGGACGAATTTTGTTTGACACAATATCTAAAATGGGTTTGAATGTAGTTTCAAGTGGTCAGCCAACAGATCGACAAAAAATTCCTGCTGTTATCGACTTTGGAATTGTGAAAGGTGTGCCCAGCGAGATGGTTGAAGTTGAAGCATCTTTAGACTTATCGTCAGACCACTCGCCTACAATTGTCACTATTTACTCACACACAACATATGATTTACCGATGACATCTGCACGTATTAACTGGCTGAAATACAGAAAATATCTGAGTGCTTGTTGCTCGGAAAAAATGCCGCTGAGAACACCTTCAGACATAGACGATACACTCAGGTTGTTTGAAGCGTATCTTAAACAAGCAGCTTTTAATGCTACTTCAAATGAAATAAACCAACCAGTGAGACTTAACAATATTTTTTCTGTAGATATAGAAAGGCTCTTGACTGAAAAACGGAGAGCTCGACAAGAATGGCAGCGCTACAGATCGCCCCAGCTAAAATTAAGGCTTAAGGAGTGTACCAAGCAGCTTAGGAAAGTTTCGCAAACTCAAAAAACAGCTTCCCTTCAAAAATTCCTTCAAGTGCTAGATGCAACACCACAAACAGATTATTCACTGTGGCGTGAAGCCAGAGGACTTAAAAGGCCGGTGATATGAAAACCCCCATTACGAGCCCCAATGGTGACTGGGCAAAAACTGATGCTGAAAAAGGTGCACTTTTTGTTAAACACTTAGAAAAAGTATTCACTCCGAATATTTCTGCTGACATTGTTAAACTGCCACCAGTCGTCTCTTTACCAGAAATATCTCTAAAATTCAACATTGTGGAGATTGAAAGGGCTATTACTACTCTTAACACCAGAAAAGCCCCAGGTGTCGACAAAATAAGCAACAAAATGCTTCAAGAATTGCCTTACACTGCAAAAAGAATAATACTATTCATTTGTAATGGTATTTTACGGACGCAATACTATCCGGCAGAATGGAAGGTTTCGATGATTATTATGATACCAAAGCCCGGCAAGGATCATACGAAGGTTTAATCCTATCGGCCTATTAGTTTATTGCCAAACATTTCAAAACTATTTGAAAAGCTGATGCCTATAGTGAGTAGAAGTGGATGCATTCCAGATCATCAATTCGGTTTTCGCAGTCAACATAGCACTATTGAACAAACTCACAGACTTGTGAACGTAGTTAGAGACACCTTTGAAAAAAAGAAACATTGTTCAGCGCTTTTTATTGATGTCGCACAGGATTCGAAGGCACGAAGGTCTTGCCCACAAATTAACTCAAAATCTACCCGCAAACATCGTCAGGCTCTTAAAAAGCTTAGAACGAAAATTTGTAGTTAGGGAAGGCAATTTTTCAAGCCCCCGCAGTCGATTGTAGCCGGAGTCCCTCAAGACAGTATCTTCGGTCCTTTACTTTATTTAATATATGCCTCTGACTTACCGTTAAGCAGTAACATTCATACATCAACATTTGCGGATGATACAGCTTTTCTAAGCGTTCATGAAAATCCTGTAGAAGCTTCCCGGAATCTACAATGGTACATCCCAAAATTGGAAGCATGGCTAAAACAATGGCGGATAAAAGTGAATGAGCAGAAATGTGTACACGTTACTTTTTTTTTACGCAGGGAAACATGCCCGCCTATACAAATCAACACCGAGACTATACCGCAACACACTGTTGTCAAATATCTGGGCATTCATCTTGATCGTCGTTTAACATGGAAATCGCACATAGACGCAAAGTTGATCCAAATAAAACTAAAAGCAGCCCAAATGAATTGGCTTATTGGAAGAAACTCTATACTAAGCCTAGACTGTAAACTTCTACTACACAATGCGATCCTAAAACCAATCAAATGTAGAGAAAATTCAAAGGCGACAAAACAACATTCTACGTACTATAACAGCAGCCCCATGGTATATCCGAAATCATCGAATTCACAAAGATCTCGAATAAACATTTTTTATCGATAATATTCAAACACAAATAGATGTATTTGTAAGCAATGTGAATAAAACGTATCATATTCTTCTCTCTACAAAATAAAATCTGCATTTCATTATTTAACAAAAAATTATTTTTACGAACTCTGACGATGATGGTGATGATGAAAGATTATGAAACGATTGTTCTTTCTTTAAATTCTAAGAAAAAAGGAAAACTTATAATTGCATTTTGTTACAGTAATGAAATTAATAAGAAAAAAACTTCTAAAGAGCGACGTTATACACACACAGACACCATGCGTGTGTATTTTTGTTTGCTATCGAAATATTTTTGTATTTTCTTTTTTAAACATAGAGACGAAAATAAAAAAAAGCACTTTTATATATTTTTTTGTTTTCAATATTTGTATACACCCACTGTATTTTTGTTTTCCTTTTCTTTTTATATACCGAATATCTTTAAATTTAATTCATTAAATAAAAAATTGAATGGAAATTGCAAATTGATTAAATATTAATTATTTGTTTTATTGAACACACACTATTTTTTTTGTGTTACTTTTGGCACTGCATGTACTTAAACACCAAGTCACAATCATAGACTGCTCAACAGGAGAAACGTAAAGCGATTGCAAACATTTTTAATGTTTGCACATGCTTACGACTGCAGGAAAAACGAATAAAAGATATTCGAAACTAAGATGAAGGGTATATTAACAAAATTTATGCATTAGTGCATTTTTGATGTTCTCCTCATTTATTGTGTGGGATACACTAGAACTCAAAAGCAATGTGATAAACAAACATGAAAACAAGTGATTGTTCAAATACATGAACAGCAACTTACCCAACTGTTATACACGTCCAGTTGAGGAAAAATGAAACTAACTATTGTTCTCAAGTGGTACAGCGCACAAATAATAACATGTGCATTAATCTTTCATGCTTGCATAGCGAGAAGAAAATACCAACCGTTTTTTTGTTACATCACTGTAGATGAGTACTTGGCTGTGAAACATGATTACACAGCAAAATTTTGCCAGACTATTTCACGGCCGGGAACAACTGAAGCAAACTGAATAAATAAATATACGTATGTATGTATGTATATATATATACACATATGTATATATTTTTTTTTTTGTTAATTAGGACCAGCACTCAGGGGATGACCCTTACGTATGCAAAGCATTGCGCCGGAACTAGGAAAATAGGTTTTGGGAAGGAGGATAAAGGTAGTGTTTGTGGACATTCGATTTGAACGCTGACACATTGAAAGTGGCAGGAAAGACCTCTGCGGGGAGTTTATTCCACATGCGAACAGCTAAAGTAACATTTCTCTCTGTAATTCGTGGTGCGGTTCACTGACATATTGACCACAAAGGGATGTGCTCTTGATGAAGAGCGTGTTGTACGTGAAAAGTGATGGGTTTCGGGAACAAGTTTTTCAATTGATTTCATTAGAACACATTTCATTGTATTAGCGATAGAACAATTAAACACACCCAACATTGCGTCGATGCTCCAGTGAGTCAATGGAGTTGGCTATCCTACTGTCACCGATAAGCTTCTTCGCCCTATCCTGTACGCGGTCGAGTAACTTCAAAATAGATTTTGAAGCACCGGCCCATACATAAAAGTTCTATTCCATTTTTGGTCGGATAAACGTGGTATAAATATTAAGGAGATCAGATGGAGTGAACTATGTCCTTCACCGTCTTAAAAATCCAAGGCACTTGAATGCTTCTTTTGAGACATGAAAAATGTGATCATTCCATCGAACATCACAATTAATTTTCATGCCAAGAACATCAAAAGGTTCTGATTCCTCAATATCTATACCATCCATGTATACAGATGGAGCAGCATGTCCGGTCCTACGTATGTGCGTGAGCATAGCGCATTTGGTCTTTCATGCATTAAAATTGACCCTATTAGCATGACCCCAATTTGAAATTGTCAGGAGATCGCGATTTAGTGTATAATTCATATTTTGCCGCATTGCCCGGATCTCCGACCGGTTTGGTCTGTTATTGAATGAATGAAATAAGCTGCTATCATCTGCAAAAGAGTATATAGGGTTGGAAGTTTGACGTAGAAGGTCATTAAGAAAAATAAGAAAGAGGGTAGGAGAAAGAACGGAGCCTTGTGGTACACTGAATTTATCTTGAACTCGTTTGATGAGACCCCATCTACAACAACTCGTATAGTGCCATCTCTGAGAAAGCTCAATACAAATCGAGTGAAGCCATTGCCGACACCAAAAGCAATCAGTTTTGACAAAAGTGCTCCATGCCACACTCTATCAAATGCCTTGGAAACATCTAGAGCCACCACATTACTTTCGCCAAAGTGATGTATGCTATTACACCACTGCTCCGAAAGGAAAGCTAGTAGGTCCCCCGTAGAGCGGCCCCTACGAAAGCCATAATGCCGGTCGCTAAGTAAACTGTTGAGCTCCAAATATTTCACAAGATGGAAATTCAACATACTTTCCATTACTTTGGAAAGCGCAGCACAAATTGCAATTGGGCTGTAATTTTCAGGGTTGTTGGCCTCCTCCTTTTTTGGGATCGGCGTTACATTGGCAACCTTCCAACACTTTGGCAATTCACCAGCATGGTAAAAAGTGCTGAACAGGCGTGCCAATGGACGTGCTAACGTCGAAAAGCACTGTTTTAAGACCAGTGCTGGAATACCATCCGGCCCAGGAGACTTGTTTACGTTAAGCATCGCTAAAATCTTTTTAACTGCACGCGCTCGAAAGAATATTTTTGGCATAGTTACAGATACTCCCTCGAGAACGGGTGGTGGTTGACTGCTTTTCGGCAAGTGAGAGTTTCTTGCGACCATTTCAGCCAGAAGGTTAGCTTTATCAACCGGTCGTCCTTTAAAAGAGGTGGAGTTGAGGAACTAGCATTATCCTTGACTCTTTTAACGAATGACCAAAAGCTCTTGCTACCCCGTGGAGCATCAAGAACTTTAGTGCGAAGGCGTTGCTCGTACAAAGCTTTTTCGTGCCTTGGTACTCTGGCACATGAAGATCTCGCTTTTTTGCACTGCGAATTAGTATCGGCGTTTTTGTTATTACGTCAGACACTAAATGCTTCCTCTCTGGATCTGATTGCATTTCTGCACGTCCAAACTTAACTTTCAATTTAATCAAAATTTGCTTAGATGGAATGAAAGTATTCATTCCCAGAAAAATTCTGTTTTCTACCATTTTCGCCATGGCATCGACGTTGTTGTCTAGAAAGCATAGCGTCCAATTGAAATACCGGAAAAATTCGTTTAACCCATAGACAGCATTTCTTAATTGACCTACCATAAAAATATGCAAAATTCAAATCGAACGCCCACTTTGTAATGCTGATACCAATGATATTAATTGCTGCCGTTAGAGTGCTCAGTTACCAGTACTATGCCTTCGTCAATGAACAGTCAAACAGCAACTAACAGAGGGGCATCAGCATAACAAATGGTTTTTTTCTTTTTTTTTGGAACGGCTGACACTAATTTAGAGCCATAAAAGCCCTGGGCTGGTCATTTAATATAATTATAATTAATTTTTATTTTGTGTCAAGGGGTCAGCACTATTCACTGTGCCAACACTGTTGCCCGTTATATATTGTTTGTAATTTTTATATTTTTTTCTTTGACGTATGAATGTATATATGTTTATGGCGTTTTTATATGTAAGTATACTTATATGGTTATTTTACTATTTGTACCTTTTTTGTGTACTTATTTATTAGTTTAAAATTTTTGTGTAAAAAATATTTGACGACAATGACAAAAGAAACAATTGTTTAACCTTCGTGCCATAGTTTATCAAAAGCCTGTGCAACATCAATAAAAAGCGCTTAACAATATTTCTTTTTTTCAAAAGTTTCTCTAATAACATTCACAAGTCCTGTGAGTTTGTTCAATAGTTTTATGCTGACTGCGAAAACCGAATTGATGATCTAGAATAACGCACTGCTAGTTACTATAGGAGTCACCTTGCTCATGTAAAGCTTTTCAAAAAGTTTCGACATATTGGGCAATAAACTGATAGGCCGATAGGATTTAACCTTTGTATGATCCCTACCGCGCTGTGGTATCATAGTTATTATCGAAACCTTCCATTCTGCCAGATAGGATTGCAGTCGTAAAATACTATTAAAGATGAATAGTATTATTCGTTTTGCAATGAAAGGCAATTCTTGAAGCATTTTGTTGCTTACTTTATCAATACCAGGTGCTTTTTTTGAGTTTAGACTTGTTATAGCATTTTCAATCTCCACAATATTAAATCTTAGCGGAATTTTTTGTAAAGCGACGACTGGTGGCAGATCAATAATATCAGCAGAAATATTTGGAGTAAATTCATTTTCTAAGTGTTTAACAAGAAGAGCACCTTTTTCAGCATCAGTTCTTGCCCAGTCACCATTTGAAGCTCGTAATGAAGGTTTAAATATCACCGGCCTTTTAAGACATCTGTCTGCACGCCACAACGAATAATCTGTTTGTGGTGTTGCATCTAGTTCTTGAAGAAATTTTTTAAGGGAAGCTGTTTTTTGTGTTTGTAAAACTTTTCTAAGCTGTTTGGTGCACTCCTTAAGCCTTAATTTTAGCTTAGGCGATCTGTAACGTTGCCATTCTCGTCGAGCTTTCCTTTTTGCAGATAAAAGCCTTTCTATATCAACAGCAAAAATATTGTTGAATCGCATTTATTGACTTGGTTGTTTTGAAGAAGCATTAAGAGCAGCTTCTTTAACGTGTGCTTGAAACAACCTAATATAGTCATCTATATCAATAGGTGTTCTCAATGGCATATTTTCCGTGCAATGAGCACTCAAATATTTTTTGTATTTTAGCCAGTTAATACGTGCAGATAATAGTAGGCGAGTGATCTGAAGACAAATCCAAAGATGCTTCTAATTCAATCATTTCGCTAGGCACACCTTTCGAGATTCCAAATTCGATAACATCAGGAATTTTTTGTCGATCCGTTGGCCAATATGTTGGATGACCACTTGAAACTACATTCAACTTCATTTTGATATTGTTTCGAACAAAACACGACCCTTAGGACTGATTAAACTTGAACCCCAATATGTGTGTTTAGCATTGTAGTCGCCAGCTGCTAGAAAAAGGGACCCCAGTGTTGTATAAAATGCAGTGTATTGACTCTCTGAAATTGAAAACCTGGGAGGAGAATAAACAGATGATATCACAAGCTTTTGATAAAAATTGTCAATGCATATGTTCGTTGCTTGAAGATATTCTTCACGAAGGTCAGTTAGCAGGAGATTCGAGTTTTTATTAGGATTCCAGAGCCACCACAAGCTCTACCTCGAGAAGCCTTAGTGTCGTAGAAATTATATCCACTAATTCTAAAATAGCTTCGAGACGTCAAATGAGTTTCTGAGATAAGCATAACATCGATTTGTTTATCCAGAAGAAAGTATTCTATTTCATTTTTATGTTCGCAGATGCCGTTTGCGTTCCAAAATAGATTTTTAAGGTCATGGTTTGTTTAATACAGCCTGCAACAAAGTATACTGCATTTTCTACATCATACAGGACATGTTGATAGTAAAAGTATTTACTGTTTGTATTAAGCTTTCGATCGAAGCTTCAATACGACTAAAATTAGACCCTGATTCTTCATTTGCTGGTACTGTTTTTTGTGCCGTAGTTTGGTTACTTTTTAAAATATTAGCGTATGAAAATTGACTATTAGGTTTTTGTTGAGGAAGCTGTGGGTAGTTTAAAGGGGTGTTGGGCTGAGCGGGAGTAGCATTTGTTTTTCTTTTCGATTAGTTTTTAAATGAATTTTTAGTTTTATGACACCAATTTCTCTTTCAGGTATTGGTAGCTCAGAGGCAACGGCTATATATGAGTGTAATTTATAAGACTGGGAGAAACAACTGCTTATCAAGGTAATAGATTTGTTTTTCTCATTTTCCAAGGAAGGCCTCCGCAAAACGTCTTTAGAAGGCCATGTTATAGACGTTGGTACAACAAAACCTATCAAACAGCGCCATTATACTGTATCGCCAGCGATAGAAAACCTTATTTATGATGAAGTAGATTGCGTGTTAAAATTGGTAGTGATCAAAGAATCGTGGAGCTCACCGTGTGTTCTAGTTAGAAAACCAGGGAAAAATCGACTGTGTTTGGAAAGTAGGAAGGTTAATGAGATTACGTTAAGGGACGCATACCCTTTGCTTAATATCTATGGTATACTAAGCAGACTGCCGAAAACTAGATTTATCACAATCTTGGATCTCAAAGATGCCTTTTGGCAAATCCCTTTAGATTCAAAATCAAGGGACAAAACAGCGTTTACAGTTTCCTGACGGCCATTTTACCAATGCCATTCGGGCTCTGTAATGCACCCTGTACTATGTCCCGTCTGATGGATAATGTGATACGTGCTGAGTTGCGAACTGAAGTGTTTATATACCTCGATGATCTACTTGTTATATCCGATAGTTTTAGCAGACATTTAGATGTGTTAAAGATAGCTGCGGGTCGTTTTCGTAGTGCTGGTGTGACGATTAATGTAGTGAAGATCAAATTTTGTATGGAAAAGGTGAACTATTTAGGCCACATTATAGGTCATGACGTTATTCGAACGAACCCAGAAAAAAAGTCGGCCTTACTTGACTATCCGACATCCCGATCAGTCAAAGAAATAAGACGTCCGGATGGTATAGAAAATATATTGAAAACTACGCGTCGCTTACTATACTACTTACGGATCTTCTTAAAAACAAAAAGAAGTATGTTTGGAACAATGAGGCTAACGAGTCTTTTGAAAAATTTAAGTGTCTCCTTAGCTCAGAACCAGTGTTGCACAGCGCAGATTTTGAAAAACCCTTTTATATTAATTGTGATGCAAGCAAGACAGGCATAGGAAGCGTGTTGATCCAGTTTAATGCGGAAGGTGAAGAAGTTCATGTGGCATTTATGTCAAAGAAGCTCAACAAAGCCAAACGCAATTACTCAGTGACCGAACAGGAATGTTTAGCTGCTGTGCTAAGTGTTAAAAAGTTTCGACCAGACATGAGTTTACTATCGTACCATTCCAGAAGGATCAACTGAAGTCCATTATATAAGTAAGCTGTCTTTCCGAATGCGACAGGTGCTTTGTCGACTTGCAGTCGAAACAGTTTCAATCAGATGAATATAACTCGTTTATCAAAAATATATCTGATAACACGGCTTAGCAACAAAATCCTAAACGAATATCCCGACTTTATAACAAAAAATACTTTATTACAGTTTTTATTGTTTATCTGCATTTCACTTATGTACATGTATTTTTTACCTACAATACAAAACACCCTTGTCCTTTATTTCCATTACCTGTCTGCTAAGCTACCGAAATCCTATCGCAATATGTAAGGTTGACTGCACACATATTCGTTCAAAATACTTGAGTAACTTCAGTCTTCCTGGCAACGAACCCACCATCCATGCCCGTGAGCTCTAGCCGCGCCCACAGAAAAGTTGTCAGTGTGCAGGGAGTGATCAAGTCGAACGTTCGTTCTGACTATGGTAGTCCTTTTTTCCATTCTAATTTCAATCAACAAATTTTACATCTTTTAAAACCAATTACAATGTTTTAGTAAAAATAATAATTTTTCTATTTGAAATAACTTTTAATAATCATTTAATAAATTTTTAAATATATATGACAACTTACCAAATATTTGCAGAAAAAAACGTGTAAAAATTCAAGTTCCCCGTTTATTCTCTATGTAAATTTTTATATCATATCACCTTTTATTTATCAAAATTAGAAATTTGCACATGGATTTGAGACGTTTCGTTTGCGTAGCATTTCTCCGGTCCCCATTAACTACGCAATTCGGGGATCTAGTATACACAACTGCGATAGTGTCTCCGAATAAATAAAATAATTTCTTTTTAAAATTAAATCATTAATAATTATGAATGAGAAATTATTATTAGGATAAAGTTCAGTTTTATTGAATTAATGAAAATTCAAATTACTATGAGTTTTTTTATTTTTGAAAAACATTGGCATGTGCAATCAGACTAGCATAACGTATCAGCATACCGATTTCAAGACCGCTACACCTCTCATCAGTGTTCGTTTGTCCATTTTTACAATTGATGTAAAGTGGAAATGGCAAAAATTAAAAAGAATTACGCTCTCGCTAAAATTGCAAATATTTATACAAACCAAATTTTTTTTTTAAATCTGCAAAATATGAACCAATGCAAAACATTAATTAAAAATGGCTCTAATTGATCTCTTTCGGAAAAAATCGCAAAATATATGAAATTGCAAAAACTTGCTAAATTTTAATTTATGTTTGATTAAAAGTCCCTAAAGATGTAAGAATGCCAAAAATTTTGCAAAAGTTACGCACATAGCGAAAAACTGCAAACATTTTAAGTATATCATAATTATAATTAAAAATCGCTAAAACTTTAACGAATAGAAAACAAATTGTAGAAATTACGAAAATGGCGAAAAATCGCAAAGTCTTGGGAAATGTAAAACTTATAGAACGCAATACTGATTCAAAGTTCCGAAAAATCTAAAAAAACCAAAAACTTCGGCAAAATTACACCATTCGCCATAGTTTTGATTAAAAATTACCAAAACTTTAAGAAATGTAAAAAGGCATTGAAAATCGCCAAAATAAACAAACTTCATAAAATTTAAAAGATTTGAGAGCAAATGCAAGAAAGTAAAAACTTTAAGAAAATTACTCGTGTCGCAAAAATAACATAATTACCACGAATTTTCCAGCGGGCGTAGGTCACACAAAAATTTATATGTAAATAGATTCGGTCCGATTTCCGTCACACCTAAAAGTATTTGATTCGATTTAAGTCTTCGATTTCACATCAAATCGAATCGATTTCTATCACATACCTGTGTTACGGGTTGCTCACACTTATCATATTTTATGACATATGACTTTATGACTACAGTGTGAATACCCCAATTATTAATTTATGTAACGAATTCCATTCGGGACCCACACTCTCTAGAAAATATGATACAATTTCCACTGACACAAAAAATATTAAGAAATTAAATAAAATGAGAATTTAAATAAAGATAGTGTAAGATTTGAAAGAGATCCAAGATTTAATTTATGTAACGAGTTCCATTCGGGACCCACACTCTCTAGACAATATGATACCTATAACACCAGCTAAGCTCTAAGGAAATTGGAGTGGTTCTTTAGTTTTTGAGAATATGGTTATTTCCGTTACTATCTAAATTAAAACTTAGGTAGCGATAGTAGTATGATATAAAATCCACTGACAAAAATAATATTTCTAGCAGCTGGTGACTACACACTCTGAGGTTCACGTGTAATCACTCCTGAGGGACGAGTTTTGTTTGACGTCGTTTCTAAAATGGGTTTGAACGTAGTGTCAAGTGGTCAGCCAACTTATTGGCCAACAGATCGACAAAAAATTCCTGATGTTATTGACTTTGGAATAGCAAAAGGTATACCCAGCGAGATGGTTGAAGTTGAAGCATCTTTGGACTTATCTTCAGATCACTCACCTACAATTGTCACTATTTACTCACTCACAACTGTAACACCAACATGTGATTTACCAATCACATCTGCACGTGTTAACTGGCTAAAATATAGAAAATATCTGAGTGCTCATTGCTCGGAAAGAATGCCGCTAAGAATACCTTCTGACATAGACGATTCCCTCAGGTTGTTTGAAGAGCACGTTAAACAAGCTGCTTTGAATGCTACTTCAAATAAAACAAATCAACAAGTGAGATTTAGCAATATTTTTTCTATAGATATAGAAAGGCTATTGACTGAAAAACGGAGAGCACGACGAGAATGGCAACGTTACAGATCACCTCAGTTAAAGTTAATTCTAAAGGAATGTATCAAACAGCTCAGAAAAGTTTTACAAACACAAAAAACAGCTTCGTTGCGTAAATTTCTTCAAGAACTTGATACAACACCACAAACAGACTATTCGCTGTAACGTGTAGCCAGAGGACTTAAAAGGCCAGTGATTTGCAAACCTCCGTTACGAGATTCAAATGGTGACTGGACAAGAACTGATGCTGAAAAAGGTGATCTATTTGTTAAGCACTTAGAAAAAGTATTTAAACCGAATATTTCTGCTGATATTTTTGAACTGCCACCAGTCGTTTCTTTACCAGAAATACCGCTGAGATTTAACACAGCGGAGATTGAAAATATATCGTACTTCACCCTTTTAATAAAAAATATGTTATCCATTTTATGATGCAGTCTAGACTGTTTTTTCAACATCTTCTTTATTTATTCTTAAGCTATGTACATCCAGAAAATGTATCGAGAGTCGATACATACCTTTGCATAACGATATGCATATCGAGTCTCGATATGCAGGGATGGAAATGCCAGTAATGACACTACACCTCCCTTTTTATAATGAAAAGTTTTTAATATATTTTTATTTTATAACTTAATTATTAAATATTATTTAAAAAGTTTTGCAATTATGTTATTATATAGAAATTATAATTATTTAGATATTATCATAATTGTATAGGAGTTATTATCTTATTTAACTAGTTTTAAAGTTTGGAGATACAGGCATTGGCCACATACTTGTGCACCTCCCTTTTTATAAAAAAATATTGAATCAAACAAGGTGATCGGTCTTGATTGGTTCAACATTTTTTATACTATATGTTTAGAAATTGCCAATTATTATAATTTCATATTTGTAATGATTTATAAATTTTGTTTTATTTCGATTTTATACAAATTTAGTTCAATAATAGATATAATATACATATGTATATATTTTTTTTATGTTTGATTTCCAAAAATGTTAAAAATTTTCTGTTTTTTTTGAGTTTTGTTTTTAAATAAACAAATTTATAAATTTAATATAAAAATTTATTTCTTGTTTTTTTTTTTTTTTTTATAACAATAGCTTTGTTATAATTTATTATAATGAAAGTGTTGTGACATTTGAAATATGCATATTTGTTTATGCATCATATTTATTTCCAATTTTTGTGTTTATATTTTTGAGTTTCATACATTTTGATTTTAAATAAAAGTTTTGATTTTGTTTACGTTTTTCTTATTCTATTTTTTGTGAACCGTCTTTCTTTTCTTTGTTAGTTTATGCATAATTGTTACATTTGCACCATCCACATTCGTTACCAAATAAAGACCATCGTATATGCTCTTGTGCTTTTCGTATGGTTATTTTTGTAATAGAACAGTATCATTTGCTTTTATGTCTATTGGTTTGGCAAATTGGTCATAATAATTCTTATTTCCTTGCTTGTGTTTATTGATCAATTGCTGTGCTAACTCATTCGATTTCCTTAATCTATATTTAACCCCTCTACTGTAGTTTTCAATGTTATAAATTGGCTCTACCTCAGTGCTTTTTTCATTTGGCACTGTTGACCTTTTACCGAATACCAATTCGTAGGGAGTAAATTTGTTGTCAAAAACTGTATTGGGTGACGTGTTGTGAAAAAAGGTAAAATATTTGAGATAAGTATCCCAATCAGACAAGTTTTCGTTCAAATATGCTCTGACATACTCATTGAACACACGATGGTTCCGCTCTACGGTTCCTACGGTTTGGTGGTGATACCCTGTTGAAAATTTTATGTCAATATTAAAAATTTTACAAAGTTCTGTGAATATGTCGTTTTTAATTTCAGTTCCTAAAACTGTTTTTATGGAGTTCATTTTGCCATAAACCAATATAAAGTTTTCAAATATTGCACGCGCAACTGTCCGTGCAGACTTATCAGGAATTGATATTGTAACCAAATATTTCGTAAGGTCACACATTAAAGTAAGTGCATACTTGTTTCCGTATGCGGATTGTGGCAATGGGCCGATTGTGTCTAAAACAACTAAATGAAAAGCCTTGAGTGGAGTTGGTGTAAAAATTAGTTTTTCTATGTTTTTGTTCTTAACTTTATTTACAATAAATTTAGGACAACTCCTAACAAATTTTGCTACGGCCCTCGTCATGTGTTTCCAGTACACAGAAAAAAATTAATTTCGCATTCAATTACTAAATTCATAATCCCATTTACATTTTTAATTGGAATGGGACCTATCACAAAATTTGTAAAACTAACAACCACAATTCGTAAATAAGTAATAGAAAAAAAAACCACACGTATGTATGTTATTGTAAAAATCATACAAAACCAAAAATCAGACAATGATATTAATAAAAGCAAAGAAAACATAAATAAAACATAAAATTGAATACAAACAAATATTTGTTAAGAAAAAAAATCTGCATATTTTTTTCTGTGTAGTATTTGTTTTGATTTTGGCATACAATTTCTTTTGTCCGCAGTGACCACCTATAATAGGGTCGTTGTGGTATATTTGCATTAGTTCTAGTTTTTTGTCGTTGTCTAGTATTACTTCGATTGGTTCTGTTAAGACTATTTCCAAATTCTTAAGAAACTTATTACCATAATTTTTAAAATCTTCGGTTGAACAAATTGTAAAAAGTATGTCGTTTTTCGGTAGTTCTGCAGTATGAATGTTGTGGTTATCGGCTTCCAGCTGTAGCCTCGAAAACAAATAGTCTAACCAAATTGTTTCGTTTATAATCTCGAAATCCATATTAAACAGTTTTTTAAATTAATGTTTCATAAACTTCCTGTATGTTCTTTATTGATGCTGTTTGCTGCAACCGATAATTATAATATCGTCAATATATAAAAAAGCTTTATTTGAATTGATACCCGAAAATGCAATTGACATCATTCTAGAAAAGGAGTTAGGAGCCACATGCAGCCCGAAAGGTAACACTTTCCAGCGAAAGGATCCTTTGTCGGTGCTAAACACTGTCATATTACGTGATTCTGACTGTAAAGGGATTTGGTGGAATCCTGAAAACAAATCAAGTATTGAGAAGTATTGCGCTCGACCTAACTTATCTAAGATGTCATCTATGCGTGGTAGTGGAAATTTGTCTGCAAGAAGTTTTCTGTTCACTGCGCGATAATCTACGCACATTCGATACGCTTTTTGATTATCAGCACTCTTTTTCGGAACTAAAATAAGAGGGCTATTGTAATTCGATATACTAGGTTCAATCAGATCATTTTTTAATAAATTTTCAACTTGTTTGTCGATTTCATCTCGTTGGGTATACGGAAGCCTGTAATTTTTTATGTAAACTGGTGTTTTATCTATTAATGGAAGCTCCTGCTCATAAAAATTGTTTATGGTCATTTTATGGTTCTTTAGACAGAAAATATCACCATATTGTTCGCAAATAGGTAACAAGCTATCTTTAACTTCAGCTGGCATTTGATTTTGTAAAATTTCCTTTAATTCAGCTATACGCTCAGTATCAATATTATTTTCATTAATTGAATATATATAAAAGTTACTCAGTTTTTCCAGTTTGATATTGTCATTTCTTATGCATTTGAGGTCATCAGTAGTATTAATAAGTTTTACAATAGGGTTGTTTAAATCAATTATCCCTTTACCTACAAATACAACTTCGCAAATTTCTTGAGAATCTTTAAACATGGGTTCTGTTATATTTCCTAAGTTAAACATTTTGAACACTTCACACCTTGGTGGAATTATAAAAGAAGAGTTTGTTGTCCCTTGTTGTATTGGGATATTTGTTCTTGTGTTTCTGATAGTAACAGAGATGGCCATGTTTTCGTAGTTAATTTTACAATTATTGTCTTTTAGAAAGTCTTTTCCCAATATGCCGTTAGCAGGAATATTAAAGTCATCACTGACTATATGAAGCACTTGAGATATTAGTTGGTTTGAAATAATTAAATTTGTACATATTGTACCTAACGTTAAAATTGGATTATCTGTTATTCCAGTGATGCTTATTACTTGGTTTTTATTTAAAATGGTATCGTGATTAAGACAAGAAATTTTGATAAGGGAAATGTCTGCTTGTGTGTCTACGAGAAAGGTGCAAGTTTGGTTTGTATCAGTACAATTGAGTTTTATAAAGTCAGAATATGTAAGATTTATTGTATAGATATACGTTTTTGAAATATTATTTGTTAGATTTAATGTTGCGTTTGTTCTTCTTCTACCGTCGTTGAGGGGATTCCGCGGTTAAAGTCATAACGGTAGCTCTTTGGTATGTGTTTGTCGGAGGTTGGTATCTGTGATTACCGCGATAACTACGCTGAAACCTATTATTGTTATTGTTGAAATTACTATTGTTGTTTCTATAGCGGGAGTAAGAACCACGAAAATTTCCGTAATTAGTGTTACGGTTGAAATTATTGCGAAACTGTTCATTATTACTAACTGCTCTATTGCGAGTATTTTTATTAGGCGTTTGAAACGATAACACCTGACGTTCCTTTGTGTCATTTGTAGCTTCTTCTGTAATTAGTTTTGCTACTACGTCCATCGGTTCTTTAAAAGTTTCCGAAGCTAAAATCGCTTTTATCATGTCCGACTTAGCGTTTTTCCTACAAATGTTTACCGTTTCTTCTATGGCCATTCCTTGGGCTTTGTCCCTCGTCACGCCTTCTATTGTTAAAGTACGCTGTAAGTCAACACTCTTGGAAAAATCTTAATAATTGTTATTTTTAACCTGTAGTGTTGCAATCCTGCTTGACAAAACTTTGGAACTATCTGGTTTTATTCTATTCCTTAGTGACTCCTTTATTTGTTCAATACTTGTTATGTTTTCCGGTAAAACCTCTCTAGCCTTTCCGTCTAATTTTGATTTTATGAAAGAAATAAAGCAAGTTGTTAAGTTAGTTGCAGTTATTTCCTGAATATATAAAAAAGCTTTATTTGAATTGATACCCGAAAATGCAATTGACATCATTCTAGAAAAGGAGTTAGGAGCCACATGCAGCCCGAAAGGTAACACTTTCCAGCGAAAGGATCCTTTGTCGGTGCTAAACACTGTCATATTACGTGATTCTGACTGTAAAGGGATTTGGTGGAATCCTGAAAACAAATCAAGTATTGAGAAGTATTGCGCTCGACCTAACTTATCTAAGATGTCATCTATGCGTGGTAGTGGAAATTTGTCTGCAAGAAGTTTTCTGTTCACTGCGCGATAATCTACGCACATTCGATACGCTTTTTGATTATCAGCACTCTTTTTCGGAACTAAAATAAGAGGGCTATTGTAATTCGATATACTAGGTTCAATCAGATCATTTTTTAATAAATTTTCAACTTGTTTGTCGATTTCATCTCGTTGGGTATACGGAAGCCTGTAATTTTTTATGTAAACTGGTGTTTTATCTATTAATGGAAGCTCCTGCTCATAAAAATTGTTTATGGTCATTTTATGGTTCTTTAGACAGAAAATATCACCATATTGTTCGCAAATAGGTAACAAGCTATCTTTAACTTCAGCTGGCATTTGATTTTGTAAAATTTCCTTTAATTCAGCTATACGCTCAGTATCAATATTATTTTCATTAATTGAATATATATAAAAGTTACTCAGTTTTTCCAGTTTGATATTGTCATTTCTTATGCATTTGAGGTCATCAGTAGTATTAATAAGTTTTACAATAGGGTTGTTTAAATCAATTATCCCTTTACCTACAAATACAACTTCGCAAATTTCTTGAGAATCTTTAAACATGGGTTCTGTTATATTTCCTAAGTTAAACATTTTGAACACTTCACACCTTGGTGGAATTATAAAAGAAGAGTTTGTTGTCCCTTGTTGTATTGGGATATTTGTTCTTGTGTTTCTGATAGTAACAGAGATGGCCATGTTTTCGTAGTTAATTTTACAATTATTGTCTTTTAGAAAGTCTTTTCCCAATATGCCGTTAGCAGGAATATTAAAGTCATCACTGACTATATGAAGCACTTGAGATATTAGTTGGTTTGAAATAATTAAATTTGTACATATTGTACCTAACGTTAAAATTGGATTATCTGTTATTCCAGTGATGCTTATTACTTGGTTTTTATTTAAAATGGTATCGTGATTAAGACAAGAAATTTTGATAAGGGAAATGTCTGCTTGTGTGTCTACGAGAAAGGTGCAAGTTTGGTTTGTATCAGTACAATTGAGTTTTATAAAGTCAGAATATGTAAGATTTATTGTATAGATATACGTTTTTGAAATATTATTTGTTAGATTTAATGTTGCGTTTGTTCTTCTTCTACCGTCGTTGAGGGGATTCCGCGGTTAAAGTCATAACGGTAGCTCTTTGGTATGTGTTTGTCGGAGGTTGGTATCTGTGATTACCGCGATAACTACGCTGAAACCTATTATTGTTATTGTTGAAATTACTATTGTTGTTTCTATAGCGGGAGTAAGAACCACGAAAATTTCCGTAATTAGTGTTACGGTTGAAATTATTGCGAAACTGTTCATTATTACTAACTGCTCTATAGCGTTTGAAACGATAACACCTGACGTTCCTTTGTGTCATTTGTAGCTTCTTCTGTAATTAGTTTTGCTACTACGTCCATCGGTTCTTTAAAAGTTTCCGAAGCTAAAATCGCTTTTATCATGTCCGACTTAGCGTTTTTCCTACAAATGTTTACCGTTTCTTCTATGGCCATTCCTTGGGCTTTGTCCCTCGTCACGCCTTCTATTGTTAAAGTACGCTGTAAGTCAACACTCTTGGAAAAATCTTAATAATTGTTATTTTTAACCTGTAGTGTTGCAATCCTGCTTGACAAAACTTTGGAACTATCTGGTTTTATTCTATTCCTTAGTGACTCCTTTATTTGTTCAATACTTGTTATGTTTTCCGGTAAAACCTCTCTAGCCTTTCCGTCTAATTTTGATTTTATGAAAGAAATAAAGCAAGTTGTTAAGTTAGTTGCAGTTATTTCCTGAATAAGATTGATTTTATCAATAAATGAATTCAAAGTTTGTGGTTTTCCGCCATAGTTTTCGCGAATGATGTTAGAGCACATTGAAATAAATTTGGTTTTTTCCTCTATGGACGCCATGTTTAACCTACTTGTACTATTGAATGTTCTAGCAGTAATAATCTCTCCCTTAACTTCTGTCTCTGCTTCAGAATCCATATCACTTGTTTCGGTATCAGATGCTGCTTCCAACAAAATGACTTTCTGTATGATCTCAAATAAATCTTTACCAAATGGAATTTTGGTTTTGCATTTTAGTTTTAAAAAACATCTAAATAAAATTTCCCTGATTTTTATTATTTTACTATTTATTTCCTCTTGTAAATGGCTAGTCAATTGATCAATATGAATTTTTGAATATATTAGAATATTATTATAAGATGATATTAGCAAATTTGTGTACTCTTCTATTTTACTTTCCTTATTCGAAAGTGGACGGTTTTGTAAAACTCTTTTCTTTATTTTGTAGAATTCAATTAAAAGTTTGCCAAAAGTGTTATAATCAAATTCATTTGTAGACATTTACTACTTGAATTTTGCATATATTTATTAATATTTATATCCATATATTTATATTTTTGTTTTGTTTTTGTTGTTTATGAATTTATGTTTTTGTCGGTTTTTGTTTTTGTTTCTTGTTTGTTTTTTTTTTTTTTTTGAGACAAATAATAATTTTTTTTGATAAAACTACCCTTAAATTTCGTTTTTACGCTTCACAAGCACATACATGTGTACGTCCAACTCGTATACATATGTATGTATATAAAATTTCCAACATAAATAACGCAAGAGATTTTTTTTCATTATTTTTTTTTTCATTTTTTCATTTTTTTTTTCCCATTTATTTATTTGTATTTATATTTGATTATATATTACAATTAATTTAATTGTAATGTATATTGTATATATGTATGTAAATAAATAGAATTTCAAATTTGTGTTATTTATGTGTGTATGTTTCTGTTTGTGTTGGTGCATGTATGTATGAATTTGATTGTGTTGGAGTGTTTAAATGCGTGTATATAAATGTGTATATAGTTTTATTTCTAATAGAAATAATATATATGTATGTGTATATGTATGTATAATTTTATTTTATATATATATTTACACTATCAGTACCCCTGGTGCTGCTTGTTGCTAGGCTGTTGTTGGTTTCTTCTCTTGTGTTGGTGTTTCTGTTGGTTTTTATCAATTTTATTTTGTCTTCTTTTTATGTTGTATTAGTTCAATTTTCCCCTTTTTTCTGAATTTATATACATATGTAATGTTGTGGTTGTTTCCGTACATCCTCCTTGTTGAATTTATGTTTTTTTTTTTTGTTTAATTATATTACTGTTGATGAATTTGTTGTTTTTGCTGTTTATTTTCGTGATGCGTTAGTTTTGTTGTCTTCGTTTTAAATTGTTGGTTGTTGTTGTTATTTTTGTTGTTGATTCCCTGTAGGAAATGTCGCTTGTTGTTTTATACAGCTTTAATTTGTTGTAAATTTTTGTTGTAATTTGTTGTTTTTATTCTCTGTTGTTAATGCTGTTGATATTTGTTGATTTTTATTTTTTTTTATTTTATTTCATACCTTTTTGTTGACTTATTTAGTGTATGCATGTAAGTGCATTGGTTTCTCGTTAATTTCCATTTTTTTCTTGTGATGTTTTTAAATTTTCATATTTTCTTTCAAGTCTTTCTACTTTTATTGTTTGTTCTGAGTTCTTTTTTTTTTTTATTTTATTTATTTTCATTTAGTTTCATTTTTTATGTATGTATGTAATTTTTCAATTTCATTTTTTTTTCATTTTTATTTTGTTTCAGTAGTGGTTCAGTTAATTGTTCATACATATATTTCATTTTGTTTCTTCCATTTGTCTTTCGTATGTTTCATTTTTCATTTCGTTACTTTTTTGGTCTTTTTTCTCAGTTTCTTTCTTTTTTTTTCGTTTTTATTCTTCTTACTAAGGCTGTTTTTTTTTTCACTTTACATTTTTCGTTTTTGTTCTATTCTTTTTAGTAGTCATCTTTTTTTTCATAGCTGTCTGCCAAACTGTTTTTTTGTATTTTTAATTTTTAGTAATTTATTTGATAATTATTTAGTATTGTTATTTAGTTTAGTAAGCGTTGCTAAAATTTGTTGTGCATACATACATATGTACATATGTAGTAGAATTTAGTTTTAGAACTGTTAAATAGTTTTTAAATTACAATAATTAGTTTTAAGTTCTTATCAATTCATTTCATTTAAATTTTGTTTCTTTTATGTTTAAGTTCTTTTTATTCTGTTTTTTTTCTTCTGGTTGCTAGGTAGGTATAATTTATGAAACTGTTATTCTTTCTTCCCACAAATTTTAACGTAGCTGTACTTTAAAATTTTTCCTTGTTTCCAGTTATTTTGAATAACGGATTTTTTCTCTTTGTATATACATACATCTTTATGTATATGTAGGTATAAATTTATTTTACACACTTTTCAAGTATTAAGTTTTCTAAATGTCTTTATTAAATTATTAAACTTTTTTTTTAAATAGTTTAATTTTGTTCATTCTTGTTAAAATTTCTTTTAATTTATTGAACTTTTATAGGTATTTGGTTTTTTTTTTCTTTACTGTACTTTTTTTTTTTTGTTAGTTTTTTTTTCTTTTTATGTATGTACAGACATACATTATTCTTTTTATACTCTTTTTTTTAACTGTTTATTTTTGCTTTACAAAACTTTATTTAATTTTAATTGTTTTAATTAAACTTTTTCTTTTAATGCTTTAACTTTTTTCAATATTTTTAGCAACGTTTCGTTGTCTCTCGTCTCGGCCGCCATGTCGTACTTCACCCTTTTAATAAAAAATATGTTATCCATTTGATGATTCAGTCTAGACTGTTTTTTACCCATCTTCTTTATTTATTCTTAAGCTATGTACATCCAGAAAATGTATCGAGAGTCGATACATACCTTTGCAGGGATGGAAATGCCAGTAATGGCACTACAAATACTATTACTAGTCTTAACACCAGAAAAGCCCCAGGAGTAGACAAAATAATCACAAAATGCTATAAGAATTGCCTTTCATTGCAAAAAGAATAATACTATTCATTCTTAATGGTATTTTACGGCTGCAATACTATCCAGCAGAATGGAAGGTTTCGATGATTACTATGATACCAAAGCCCGGCAAGGATCATACGAAGGTTGAATCCTATCGGCCTATTAGTTTATTGCCCAATATTTCTAAACTATTTGAAAAGCTGTACATGAGAAAGGTGATGCCTATAGTGACTAGTAATGGATGCATTCCAGATCATCATTTTGATTTTCGCAGACAACATAGCACAATTGAACAAACTCACAGACTTGTGAATGTTGTTAGACAATTTTGAAAAAAAGAAATATTGCTCTGCGCTCTTTATAGATATTTCTCAAGCCTTCGATAGTGTATGGCACGAAGGTCTTATCAACAAACTAAAATAAAATCTACCAGCAAACATCGTCAAGCTTTTAAAAAGAAACGTAATTTTTTTAGTTAGGGATGACAATTTTTTAAGCCCTCACCAGTCGATCGAAGCCGGAGTCCCTCAAGGCTGTATCTTCGGTCCATTACTTTATTTAATATATGCCTCTGACTTACCGTTAAGCAGTAACATTCACACGTCAACATTTGCTGATGATAAAGCTTTTCTAAACGTTCATGAAAGCCCTGTAGAAGCTTCCCGCAACTTACGAGCATATATATCCAAACTGGAAAAATGGCTCAAACAATGTCGTATAAAAGTTAACGAGCAGAAATGTATACATGTGACTTTAACGTTACGCAGGGAAACATGCCCGCTTATAAAAATTAACACCGTGACTATACCACAACACACTGTAGTCAAATATCTAGGTGTTCATCTAGATCGCCGTTTAACATGAAAATCGCATATAGACGCAAAGTTAACACAAATAAAATTAAAAGCAGCCCAAATGAATTGGCTTATTGGAAGAAATTCTATACTAAGCCTAGACTGCAAACTTCTTTTATACAACGCGATCCTGAAACCAATATGGTCCTATGGAATCCAGTTATTGGACACTGCCTTAGCATCGAATGTCGAAAAATTCAAAGGCGACAGAATAAAATTCTACGTAAAATAACAGCAGCCCCTGGTATATCAGAAATCATCGAATTCATAATGATCTAGACGTTGCGTTAGTCAAGACAGTATTTTCAAAAAACGCTAAAAAATATTTTAAAAAATTTGAGTTGCACCTAAATCCACTTGCGCGACTTATAAAATCCTTTTGGTATTTAAATAAAAAAACAACTATTTTTGAGCTTAAGCTCTTTATTCTTTATTATGCTTAAAATGTATTACTACGATGCTTAAAATTAAGTTACAGATTTTATTTATTAATTTACAATTGATTTCTTAAACTAAAGTGCTTATTCTACGTTAATAAAAATGGATTAAATTACATTTTGTTATTAACAAATAGTTAAGTGGCTTTTGCACAAAATTAATGTTTACTCTACATAAAAGTGTCGATTACACAATTTTAGTTGGGCATCGACCTTTTGTTACTTTTGCTTATTTATGAAAATGTTTAAATAAATGTGTCGATTGCACAATTTGAATTGGGCCATCGACCTTTTATTACTTTTGCCTATTTATATTTATTTTTGGTGAAGTCAAAGCTGTCTCTGACGTAACTCCTTCCCCCTTTGTAACAAAATTCTCCTGAGTTTTGTTTTTTAGTTTTCTTTGTATTTTTACTGTATGGACACCGACCATTGTTAATAACAAGATTAATAAGGTTATTATTATAAATGTGGTTATAATTGGTTTATTGCTATGTATTTTATGATATTTTAACTCTTCAATTTCTTTTACAATTTTAATTTCACTTAAAACTATTTCATCAAATGTAGGCTCTACGGTGTCAAACTGAATTTGATTCTTTGATGGAATAACGAAATTGTCTCTGTATGTTTTTTCAGAATTTGTAAATATTTCATTATCAATAGATATTTTGCAATCATGAAATGCAAATAAATAATTTTTACTAATTGAGAGATTTCTTTCATCATAACTACTAGTAACAGCCGGGTTCAATTTCAGTTATTTCTTTTTTATATTCTCTTATTTTCTTACAATCATCCTTATAGATACATAAATTGGATTTTTTCATTTGTGTCTGTGATGGGTGTAATGAGGGATCTTTTAACCATAACTGCGTCTTTTGGGAATTTTATGACGAATATTATGTGGTCTCTTTTATTCCTTGCAGCTCCTTAATTGCATGTACTGAAGTTCGTAAAAGTCGATTTTGAAATCGTTAATTTCTTTGTCCGTTAGAATATTACTGGTCATCACATTGAGTTTGACAGAAGCTATGTTGTTTTGGATGTGTTCTAAATTTCACGATAAAAATTTTAATTCGAGCAAAGTGTCTATGTAGTTTATCTGATCTAGTAATTTATCGTCATTTTTGCGTATTGCATTTAAATGCTCTGACATGATTAGTCTATCTGCGTTTATAGTTGACTAGATATATCCGGTGCGCTTCGCTACCCCTCGTTATAAAATAAAAGTCCTATTGTGAAAATTTAATGACGATCGGTCCAGTAGTTAAGCCTATATTACGATTTTTTATTTTCCTATAAAGGGGCGTGGTCCCACTCACTTTTCTCCTAGTACGTATTCCTAATTATGTCAATACTATATGTACCAAATATCATCGGCGTAGGTCAAAAAATGCCCAAAATATGGCGATTTCAATTTTTGGGTTATATGGGAGCTGCCACGCCCACTTGTCCGATAACGCCCATTTTTGTCGTGATTACTCACATTAGTAACATATGAACTATTGCAATGTTTCAAAACTCTTGCTATCACAATAGTCAAGATATATGATGTTATTCAATTTATGTGGGAGGGGCTACGCCCACTTGAAATATTAAAAGCCTAAAACCATCCTCTATAAATTCCCTTTTGAATGACACCAGTTTGGGTCAAATCGGTTGGATAGTTTCCGAGTCTATAGCGAACATGGGTACAAACATTTTTTGTATTTTATATATATAGATTTAAGTTTGTTTAATGTTTGATTGAAATAGTCATTTATGTATATATTTTTGTTAACATTGTCTATTATCTCATGATTATTTTCATCTACCACTTTTAAGTGTTCTTCGATGTCTACTCGGTCGTCGTCACTCATTGTTCCTGCTATCCATTTTAATCCTGAGCCTATTGCGTTAAATAGACCTCTTTTATACCTGTTGTTATGTAAAGTTTGTGCTTTTATCCTGATTTTGTTTAGTTCATGTTCAAATTATTAATTACCTCCATTATTTCTTGAATATCAATTGTATGAATAACTTTGTTGTAGTTTATTATTATTTTAGTTTCATCTAGTTTAATTTCCGCAAAACCATCAGAATTGCTAATTGGTTGGATTGTCAGGGATGCCATTGTCAATGGTATTAGTATCATGAGTATAACGATTGATGTCCATTTGTTCTGAAAATTTATTTTTTTGTTAAATATTTGTGGGATGTATGCCTTCGAGTTTTAGCTTACGGTAATTACATAATTATTTATGCCTCAATGTTTTGTAATTTTTAACATAACCTTCTTCATCTGTCCTTTCGTAATTTTCTCTATTCTCATTTCTCCTAGTAATTGTACGAATTTTTGCCTGTTTCAGTTTTTGCTCTATTTTAGTTTTATCATCTCTACCTACTAAAACATCTATTGGTCTTTCTTTAATAAGATAATGAATTGATTTGTTATACCCTTCCAAGCATTTAAAATACGCTCTTGTGTTGAAAGTACTGAATTTCTTGATTCCATTGTCCAGTATTTTTCTGAAATCGTACTGTGTAGCCTTTCCACATCCGCATTTCCGGTGTGATTATTGGGTTTGGTAAAATGGACCTCAATCCTTTCTTGTCTTAAAAACTGTTTTACATTTGTAGAATTAAATTCATTACCTGTAATTATTTTAAGAGGTTTGCTTCTAACTGATAAAAATTGTCTTAGTTTTTCAACAATTGTTGTGCTATTTTGGTCCTCTAAATTAATTGCAACTGCATGCTTAGAAAATTTGTCTATAAATGTCATGAAACTATGTTTCCTAATGGTGTATACATCTAGGTGTATAATTTGATTTACATCCGACCGGGTCTCTGTGATGTGAAATTTTGGTTTTATAGGATTGAGATCGTATTTTGATTTGTTGCATGTGTCATAATTGTTGATGTATTTGTGAACTAAAGCTTTGAGGTTTTTGAAATAAATCTTTTTTTTCAATCCCTCATAATTCTCCGTTATACCACCATGTCCGGTTTCATATTTGTGGTACTTTGCGATTTGTTTATAAGTTTCGTCTTCATTGCCCATGTCTTTTGTATGGTGACTCATTCAGTTTCAACTCTCGTAGTGTACAGACGCGTTTTTATAATCGCTGCAACTTAATATTAAAAATTTACTGAAAGTTAAAATCAGAAAAAAAAAACAAAAACAAAACATTGATTGAACAGTTATTATACTGGTTTTATTTTATTTTTTGTTGCTTGCGTGTAATATACTTAAAAATTTGCATACACAAACTTATACAGTGAACACAAAAAAAAGAGAACTATAAAGGAGTTCATCTTCTGACAACAACAACAATAAACCTACAAGCAGTAGGAATTTGTATTTAACCTTGGTTGCTGATGAGGGCAACGAAAAAAATAATTTAAACACAAACATAAACTTTACACAAAATACAAATACTCGTGCGCGATCATGCTCTCCGTACATATTAAATAGTGATCAAGAAGCAACAACAATTGCACCCATCAGCAAACTCTTCAGCTTAGCTGTACAATCAAACAAACAAACAATAAGTAACAAGGTGACCAACGTGCACAAAATGGTAGATGCGGTGAGTACAATAAATGATAATAAAATTCAAACAGGAATGGACAGATACATAACCGTGTTAAAAAGGGGAAGAAGTCCAAAATCAGCTCAAATAGCTTCAACAGCGAAAGTTCCCAGAGATGGAAAAAACAAAATAAAAAATTCCGAAAATCGTTTCGCGATTTTATCTGAACAAGGCGATGAAGACACCACTACAAGGTCGAGTAAACCTCCACCGATATATTTAAGAGAGCAGAACTCTAGTTTTTTGGTCAATAGCCTTATATCCCTAATTGGAGAAAATGAGTTCTATGTAACTCCAATCAAGCGCGGAAATATTAACGAAACAAAAATCCAGGTAGTGCAAGAAAATAATTACCGAAAAATAGTTTCTGACCTTGAGTCAAAAAACAAAAATTTTTGCACGTACCAATTAAAGGTGTAACCGCCGTAATAAAAGGTGTAGACTCTAGCGTGGATCCAGAAGAGGTAAAGTCGGCTTGAAAATAGTGGATTCAAAGTTAAAAATGTTTCAAACATTAAAAATAGGGAAAAAATCCCCCAACCTATATTCAGAGTCGAGCTACAGCCAGGTGACTTGAAAATAAAAAAGAACGAATCGCACCCAATTTATAATTTAAAGTACTTGTTACACCCAAGAGTTACCGTTGAGATGCCACATAAAAAAACTGGTCCTGTTCAATGCCTGAACTGCCAAGAATTTTGCCATACCAAAACTTACTGCAAGTTGCCTACTGTTTGCGTTGTATGTGGTGAGCTATACAGTACTGTAAACTGCGACAAAATAAAAGGCCATCCCAAGGCGAAAAAATGTGGCAATTGCGGCGGAAATCACGCTGCCAACTATAGAGGCTGCCCTCTTTACTCGTTTTTTTTAAAATTCGTCGAACAGAAAAACAAATGTTATTCCCGCCCAGACCAACACCCCTTTAAACTACCCACAGTTACCTCAACCGTCGTCTAGCCATAATCAATATTCAAAGTCTAACACGACTCTTACTCAGCAAAAACCTAATAGTCAATTTTCATACGCTAACATTTTAAAAAATAGCCAGAATATATCGTAAAAATCGGTACCAGCAAACGAAGTTCCAGGCTCTAATTTAAGTCGTATTGAAGCCTCAATTGAAAGCTTAATACAAACAGTAAATACTTTTACTCACAACATGTCCTGTATGATGCAGGAAATGTTGAAAATATAATCTACCTTGTTGCAGGCTGTATTGAACAAACCATGAAGTTAAGAATTTGTTTTTGGAACGCAAACGGCATCTGCCAAAATAAAAACGAAATAGAATACTTTCTTCTTGTTTATCCAGATGTTATGCTTATCTCAGAAACTCATTTGACGTCTCAAAGCTATTTTAGAATTAGTGGATATAATTTCTACGACACTAAGGATCCTCGAGGAAGAGCTTGTGGTGGCTCTGGAATCCTAATAAAAACTCGAATCCTAATACCCACAGTTACCTCAACCGTCGTCCAGCCAATACTACAATGTTTTAAAGTCTAACACGAGTCTTTCTCAACAAAAACCTAATAGTCAATTTTCATACGCTAATATTTTAAAAAGTAACCAAACTACGGCACAAATAACAGTACCAGCAAATGAAGAATCAGGGTCTAATTTTAGTCGTATTGAAGCTTCGATCGAAAGCTTAATACAAACAGTAAATACTTTTACTATCAACATGTCCTGTATGATGTAGAAAATGCAGTATACTTTGTTGCAGGCTGTATTAAACAAACCATGACCTTAAAAATCTATTTTTGTAACGCAAACGGCATCTGCGAACATAAAACTGAAATAGAATACTTTCTTCTGGATAAACAAATCGATGTTATGCTTATATCAGAAACTCATTTGACGTCTCGAAGCTATTTTAGAATTAGTGGATATAATTTCTACGACACTAAGACTTCTCGAGGTAGAGCTTGTGGTGGCTCTGGAAGCCTAATAAAAACTCGAATCTCCTGCTAAATGACCTTCGTGAAGAATATCTTCAAGCAACGAACATCTGCATTGAAAATTTTTATCAAAAACTTGTGTGCATTTTATACAAAACTGGGGTCCCGTGTTATAGCAGCTGGCGACTACAATGCTAAACACACATTTTGGAGTTCACGTTTAATCAGTCCTAAGGGTCGTGTTTGGTTTGACACAATTTAAAAAATGGGTTTGAATGTAGTTTCAAGTGGTCAGCCAACATATTGGCCAACGGATCGTCAAAAATTCCTGATGTTATCGACTTTCGAATTATGAAAGGTGTGCCCAGCGAAATGATTGAAGTAGAAGCATCTTTGGATTTGTCTTCAGATCACTCGCCTACTATTATCACTATTTACTCACACACAACTGCAAGACCAACATGTGATTTACCGCTGACATCTGCACGTATTAACTGGCTGAAATACAAAAAATATTTGAGCGCCCATTGCACGGAAAATATGCCATTGAGAACATACTGACATAGAAAATTCTATTAGGTTGTTTGAAGCACATGCTAAACAAGCTGCTCTTAATGCTTCATCAATTCAACAAAATCAACAAGAGAGATTTAACAATATTTTTTGTGCGGATATAGAAAGGCTATTGACTGAAAAACGGAGAGCTCGACGAGAATGGCAACGATACAGATCGCCTCAGCTAAAATTAAGGCTAAAGGAGTGTACCAAGCAGCTTAGAAAAGTTTTGCAAACACAAAAAACAGCTTCGCTGCAAAAATTTCTGCAAGAACTCGATGCAACACCATCACCAGATTATTCGCTGTGGCGTGCAGCCAGAGGACTTAAAAGGCCAGTGGTATGCAAACCTCCATTACGGGCCTATAATGGTGACTGGGCAAGAACTGATGCTGAAAAAGGTGTTCTTTTCGTTAAACACTTAGAAAAAGTGTTTACTCAAATATTTCTGTTAATATTGCTGAACTGCCACCAGTCGTCTCTTTACCAGAAACAGCGCTAAAATTTAATATTGTGGAGATTGAAAATGCTATTGCTAGTCTTAATACTAAAAAAGCCCCATGTATTGAAAAAATTAGCAACAAAATGCTTCAAGGATTGCCATATATTGCAAAAAGAATAATACTCTTCATTTTTAATGGTCTTTTACGGCTGCAATACTATCCGGCAGAATGGAAGGTTTCGATGATTATTATGATACCAAAGCCCGGCAAGGATCATACGAAGGTTGAATCCTATCGGCCTATTAGTTTATTGCCCAACATTTCAAAACTATTTGACAGGAGCAAGCTGATTGATGCCTATAGTGAGTAGAAGTGGATGCATTCAAGATCATCAATTCGGTTTTCGAAGTCAGCATAGCAATATTGAACAAAGTCACAGACTTGTGAACGTAGTTAGAGACACCTTTGAAGAAAAGAAATATTGTTCAGCGCTTTTTATTGATGTCGCACAGGCTTTTGATAAAGTATGGCACGAAGTTCTTGTCCACAAATTAACACAAAATCCACCCGCAAACATCGTCAGGCTCTTAAAAAGCTATCTAGAGGAACGAAAATTTGTAGTTAAGGAAGGCAATTTTTCAAGCCCCCCGCAGTCGATTGAAGCCGGAGTCCTCAAGGCAGTATCTTCGGTCCTTTACTTTATTTAATATATGCTTCTGACTTACCGTTAAGCAGTAACATTCACACGTCGACATTTGCTGATGATCCGGCTTTTCTAAGCGTTCATGAAAATCCTGTAGAAGCTTCCCGGAATCTACAAGGGTACATCCCAAAATTGGAAACATGGAATGAGCAGAAATGTGTACACGTTACTTTTACTTTACGCAGGGAAACATGCCCGCCTACACAAATCAACACCGAGACTACACCGCAACACACTTTAGTAAAATATCTAGGCGTTCATCTTGATCGTCGTTTAACATGGAAATCGCATATAGACGCAAAGTTGACACAAATGAAATTAAAAGCAGCCCAAATGAATTGGCTTATTGGAAGAAATTCTAGTTTAAGTCTTGACTGTAAACTTTTGTTATACAACGCGATCCTGAGACCAATATGGTCCTATGGAATCCAGTTATGGGGCACTGCCTCAGCATCAAGTGTAGAAAAAATTCAAAGGCGACAAAACAAAATTCTACGTACAATTACTGCAGCCCCCTGGTATATCCGAAATCAGCGAATTCACAAAGATCTTGATGTTCCGTTGGTGAAGACAGTATTTTCAAAATACGCAAAAAAAAATATTGAAAAACTAGAATTGCACCCAAATCCACTTGCGTGCAACATTCTAAATTATAGAGGCCACACCCGGTTAAGAAGGAGGGATACTATTTCTTTCAGCCGTACACGAGAGATGTAAAACATCTAAAATCAACAGTTGCAATTAAAAAGAAGCATCTTTGGATTTGTCTTCAGATCACTCGCCTACTATTATCACTATTTACTCACACACAACTGCAAGACCAACATGTGATTTACCGCTGACATCTGCACGTATTAACTGGCTGAAATACAAAAAATATTTGAGCGCCCATTGCACGGAAAATATGCCATTGAGAACATACTGACATAGAAAATTCTATTAGGTTGTTGGAAGCACATGCTAAACAAGCTGCTCTTATTGCTTCAACAATTCAACAAAATCAACAAGAGAGATTTAACATAATTTTTTGTGCGGATATAGAAAGGCTATTGACTGAAAAACGGAGAGCTCGACGAGAATGGCAACGATACAGATCGCCTCAGCTAAAATTAAGGCTAAAGGAGTGTACCAAGCAGCTTAGAAAAGTTTTGCAAACACAAAAAACAGCTTCGCTGCAAAAATTTCTGCAAGAACTCGATGCAACACCATCACCAGATTATTCGCTGTGGCGTGCAGCCAGAGGACTTAAAAGGCCAGTGGTATGCAAACCTCCATTACGGGCCTATAATGGTGACTGGGCAAGAACTGATGCTGAAAAAGGTGTTCTTTTCGTTAAACACTTAGAAAAAGTGTTTACTCAAATATTTCTGTTAATATTTCTGTTAACATTGCAAGCTGATTGATGCCACCAGTCGTCTCTTTACCAGAAACAGCGCTAAAATTTAATATTGTGGAGATTGAAAATGCTATTGCTAGTCTTAATACTAAAAAAGCCCCATGTATTGACAAAATTAGCAACAAAATGCTTCAAGGATTGCCATATATTGCAAAAAGATTAATACTCTTCATTTTTAATGGTCTTTTACGGCTGCAATACTATCCGGCAGAATGGAAGGTTTCGATGATTATTATGATACCAAAGCCCGGCAAGGATCATACGAAGGTTGAATCCTATCGGCCTATTAGTTTATTGCCCAACATTTCAAAACTATTTGACAGGAGCAAGCTGATTGATGCCTATAGTGAGTAGAAGTGGATGCATTCAAGATCATCAATCTTGATGTTCCGTTGGTGAAGACAGTATTTTCAAAATACGCAAAAAAAAATATTGAAAAACTAGAATTGCACCCAAATCCACTTGCGTGCAACATTCTAAATTATAGAGGCCACACCCGGTTAAGAAGGAGGGATACTATTTCTCTCAGCCGTACACGAGAGATGTAAAACATCTAAATTCAACAGTTGCAATTAAAAATTTTGTTTAGCACTAGCTAAACATATATTAAAGTATTTTTAGATTTAAGATTTGAAAAACTTATTGATGTTTCAACTTATAATTGAAGATTCAATAAATAATAAAACTTCCACAAAAAAAAAATCCCACATAATTCTCCGTTATACTTTGCGATTTGTTTATAAGTTTCGTCTTCATTGCTCATGTCTTTTGTATGGTGACTACATCTATAAAACTTTATAGTATTATCAAATAGTTCAATCAGCTTGAGCTGTACCTGATTATAAGCTCCATCGGTTAGCTTAGAGAAAATTCCTACCTTCCCTTTTTTTAAGAATCTTCTAAATATATCAGTCATGAAGTTGGATTCAGTGTCGTTCTTACTGACAAAAATTTTCCTTTTTCCTTGGACAATTTCTATTTCCGTAGTTTTATATTCCGTTAGTATTATTTGAGTCGTAAACCTATTTACAACAGTGTCCAGAATTGGGAAGTGATCGTTTTGTTCCTCCTGGATTGTCGCTGCAATACTTATGTTGTCGTCAGTGTCAATCGTATGAATTTCTCCTGTATCGGGGTTGATTCTATTCAGAAATTCTGCAATTTTATTTTCTTTACCTTTGATGTGATTTATGTTTAGATTGTTTTCTCCTAGTTCCATCAGCCATCTTTGTAGCCTGGGGTTAGGCTTGCCACCCGTACTTTATAATAAAGTATTGTACGTTTTTTTGATTAATTGTACTCCATACATTATAGAAACAATAAAGTACACCAAAATACTTTATTTCGCATGATTTTATTTATCTGCAATTCAAAATAGAATCGGGTTATATTAGTCATTTGTTTACGTTTTTTACAGTGGCGATTCTTTCTTAAGGTTATGTCATGGCAATTTGGATATTTGGATATGAAACAAGCAAAAAAATTAACCTTTTGTCTGCACCGCAACTGACCAGTTAAATTCACATAAATTTTTTATTATTTATCAATAAAGCCTTAGAGTTACTGAATAAATGGTTTGATTTTAAAAATACAAACTGGTTATTTACAATTAGCAATAAAAATTTATAGAGCAAAGTTGAATTTGATAATATTGTTAGCATAAACGAAAATTTAAATCTGCAAAAACTTAATATAAATATGGATGATCCTTATGGAGAAATTGCGTCATTAAACAAAATTTATGATCAGACATACAGTTCTGAAGGTTTTGCGGAATTATCTACAGCAAGTAAATGGCAGCTATTATTTAATAAGATTGATGATAATTTATCAAATTTGTATAAAGTAATTTCATTTTTAATTTCTATTCCTGCCACGTCAGCATTCACAGAGAGAGGTTTTTCTGTAATGAAGAGCAAATGGCGAGACGAAAGAAACAAAGCGTCTCTGAATCTGATAAAAAATGAATTAATTATTTACTTTAATTTAAATATGATAATTATTTGATAAAACTTGCCAAACCAATGTACTTTAATTTCCAAAAAAAGGTGGGAGTGTAGTTTACACCGCAATTGCCGCATTTTTTGCCTTGGTATCACCTTTTATTTTGTCACAGTTAGCGGTACTGTGTAACTCTCCACATACAACGCAAACGGTAGGCAACTTACAATAAGTTTTGGTATTGCCAAATTCTTGACAGTTCATGCATTGGATAGGTCTAGTTTTTTTATGTGGCATCTCAACTGTAACTCTTCTGTGCAACAAGTACTTTAAATTATAAATTGGGTGCGATTCGTTTTTTTTATTTTCAAGTCACCTGGCTGTAGCTCTACTCTGTATATAGGTTGGGGGATTTTTTCCCTATTTTTAATGTTTGAAACATTTTTAACTTTGAATCCACTATTTTCAAGCCCAGACTTTACCTCTTCTGGATCCACGCTAGAGTCTACACCTTTTATTACGGCAGTTAGACCTTTAGCACTATTTAATTGGTAGTGTAAAAATTTTTGTTTTTTGACTCAAGGTCAGAAAATATTTTTCGGTAATTATTTTCTTGCACTACCTGGATTTTTGTTTCTTTAATATTTCCGCGCTTGCTTGGAGTTACATAGAACTCATTTTCTCCAATTAGGGATATAAGGCTATTGACCAAAAAACTAGAGTTCTGCTCTCTTAAATATATCGGTGGAGGTTTACTCGACCTTGTAGTGGTGTCTTCATCGCCTTGTTCAGATAAAATCGCGAAACGATTTTCGGAATTTTTTATTTTGTTTTTTCCATCTCTGGGAACTTTCGCTGTTGAAGCTATTTGAGCTGATTTTGGACTTCTTCCCCTTTTTAACACGGTTATGTATCTGTCCATTCCTGTTTGAATTTTATTATCATTTATTGTACTCACCGCATCTACCATTTTGTGCACGTTGGTCACCTTGTTACTGATTGTTTATTTGTTTGATTGTACAGCTAACCTAAAGAGTTTTCTTATGGGTGCAATTGTTGTTACTTCTTGATCACTATTTAACATGTACGGAGAGCATGATCGCGCACGAGTATTTTTATTTTGTGTAATAAGCCATTTACACCAAAGCAAAATCTACTTCGTAGGAGATTTTGAGCAAAATCTACATCAAATCTACTAGATTTCCCATACAAAACAAAATCTACTTCGCCACTAGATTGTGGCAAAATCTAATGAAATCTGAGTAGTACTAAGTGATGCAAGTGTGAATTCCTACATAATGTACCAAAAAATACAGCACTGTAGAAGTAAAATTTGACAGATTTGTAAAAAAAAACAAGTGCAAGAAACAAGTGAAACAAGTGCAAGAAATAATTGAAATTATTTAAATTGTTTTCAAAAACCAACAGAATGAGTGAAAATATAAATAAAAGGTATGCAAGTTATACATATAAGTATATCAAAATATTAACTAAAGTCCAAAATGTGAACTTTTTTACAGCAAAGGCACCTACAAAAAGAAAAAACAATGGAGCTTTGATGAAGAGGCCCTTCTTATTACGCTTTGGAGCGATAATATTGATGGTCTGAAAGGATGCAGAAAAAATAGTCACATATTTGGAGAGATGGCAATGGGCATGAAAAATAGCGGGTTTGAAATTACACCTGAGGAAATAAAGGTGAAGATTCATAACTTAACTAATAAGTACAGGTAAGTTGACATCTAATAAGTCCATATTAAATATTCTCATTAATAATTATTGATAAAAACTTATAGAGATGAAAAGCGTAAAGTTGGTCCCTCTGGTGGATCTCCTTCAAGTTGGCCATTCTTTGAAAGGATCTAATTCAATTGAAATGGTTATGGACGAAAGCATAGGTAAAACACACAGATTTACATACATATATATATATATATTTCTGATTCCCATTTCTTCTATAAACTTTCATTTTTTTATTTCACCAGAACCAACTTGTTTGTCGAGCAGTTCTGACACGCTACTTAGTTTCGAAGTGGAATCCTACGAGCCTTTGGATGAATCTGAGGATGACGTAGTAGCTACCCCTCCAGCAAAGAAGAAAAGAAAGGAAAATTTCCAAAAGGAGGTACTAAAAAAGATTGAAGAGTCTACAAACATTATCGAAAGAGAAGTAGAAAGAAACAGAGAAGTAGATAAAATGAAATATTATGAAATATTAAAATTGCTGTTGAACAAGTAGTTATTATCCTTTTAATTTATCTTTTAATTTATTAGTTTGTTCTGTTAAATTTTTATGAAATGAAATATTAAAATTGTTTTTGAATGGGCCTTACTACGGTTCTCGAATCGACTTCGACTGTTGTACTAGATTAAAGAAACACACAACATTTTTCTTTAATCTATTACAGTAGTCGAAGTCGAATCGAGAACCGTAATAAACCGCAATAAGTTTTTATTATCTTTTATTTTCTTTTTAATTTATGTTAATAAAATATAACACTGAAGTTTGTTCTGTTAAGTTTTTATTTTTGTTTTTAATTAAATTATTGGATTAAAAAATTTGCGATTGAATCTCTAATTTTTTCACCTTTGGGGTTATAGTCATAAGTAAACTCTAAATTATTTGGTTGTTCTCTATCTGAATCATTAAAATTTTCCCAGGTATCCTTAATTATTTCATTTCTGTCGTTTAGAAAGTTGTGTAATACACAACAACATATAATAATGTTATTAACATTTTCGATATTATTATCGATGCCTTTTCCAATGCGGCGGAATCTTGCTTTTAAATGCCCAAATGCGTTTTCTACAACTCTACGACATTTTGATAAAGAATAATTAAATTGTCTTTGTTTTTGCAGCGTTTATGTGAAATGGGTAAGGCTTCATCATACATTCGGATAATCGAAAAGCTGAATCGCCTATTAATAAAACCGGAACTTCTACGCCATCATAAAATACAGATTGCTGCTGAAATAAAGGGTCCTGCATTCTTTTCCTAAAAGTAGATTTTTCAAATATGCTTGAATCGTTACATCGACCTGGGCACCCGACATTAATGTATAAAAATCTGTATCGGTAGTCAACAACAGCTAGCAGAATCGTGGAATACCATCCCTTATAATTGTAATAATCAGAAGCTTCTGAACAAGGGGGATGAACTTCAATATGACAGCCATCTGCACAAGAAAGAAAGAAATGAGATGAAAACAAAATATAATCTTTAATAGCAAAATGTCTACACCTACCTATTGCCCCAAAACACTAAGGGAATCCCATGTTTTTAAACCCATGAACACATTCTTTAATTTTCATTTCATTTATAAAGTTTGATGGTAAATATTCCTCTGAAATGCAAAATTCTTTAAGAATTATTCATACACTGGCTTTTGATACGCCAAACATATGCGCTATAGATGCATATTCGGAAGATGACTTGAGACAGTAAAGTCCAATGGCAATACGTTTTTCAAGTGCAATGCATTTCCTATAATTTGTATCCATTTTGCTCATGGTCTTCAGTTTGGAGCACAGGAACTGAAATGATTGCCGGCACATTCTAAAGTTTTCGATGAATGGCTCCTCCGGCATAACAGGGACGTCTTTTTCCCAAAAAGAGCCATGGCGAATCTGGAATGTAAATTTATTTACATGCATAGTTTATAAAACATTATTTTCTTTACTTACAAGTGTCCAATCCAACCTGCTATGTAATAATTGTGCATAGTACATTTGCTTTAGTTGCTGGAATCGAATATTTAACAAATTCTTTTGCTTTCTCTTTCGCAACGATGTTATTTCTGCTTGAATTGTTTTAACTTTACATGAGTAATACAAAACAATTTTATCTTTATTTTTAATTTTAAATATAAGTATTTTTTGCTTGGAATGAAAATCGTATGCGTTTTAAATCAGCTGTATTTGTTATGAAATGAAATCTTGCTAAATGTCAGAAAACACAGGTGTAAACGGTATAGATATTAATAAAGATTTCAATTCAAATCTACTAGATTTTGCTTTGGTGTAAATGGCTTATAAAGTTTAAAATAGTGTTTAAATTATTTTTTTCGTTGCCCTCATCAGCAACCAAGGTTAAATACAAATTCCTACTGCTTGTGGTTTATTGATGTTGTTGTCAGAAGATGAACTCATTTAGAGTTATCTTTTTTTTTGTTCACTGTATAAGTTTGTGTATGAAAATATTTAAGTACTAGCCTATCCCGGTGTGCTTCGCTACCCCCCCCCCTCGTTATAAAATAAAATTAAAAGTATTAATATATCCTATTGTGAAAATTTAATGACGATCGGTCCAGTAGTTAAGACTATATTACGATTTTTAATTTTCCTAAAAAGTGGCGTGGTCCCACCCACTTTTCTCCTGGTACGTATTCCAAATTAGGTCAAAAAATGCCCAAAATATTTAGATTTAAATTTTTGGGTTATATGGGCGGTGCCACGCTTCTTTGTCCAATCAAAACTTCATATAGCCTATTATTCCTTCCAGAGTCACAGTAACATGCTGTGAAAATTTCAGGAAGATCGGTCCAAGGGTTTGGTTTTCCTAAAAAGGGGCGTGGTTCCACCCACTTTTCTTCTGGTACGTAGTCCAAATTATGCCGATACCATATGTACCAAATATCATCGACGTAGGTGAAAAAATGCCCAAAATATGGCGATTTAAATTTTTGGGTTATATGGGCGGTACCACGCCCCTTTGTCCAATCCCGCTTATATTTGCAGCAACACTAAAAAAATGCATACCAAACCGACTTACCAAATTTTGTTCAAATACCGTTGTCAGGAGCAGAAATAATAGATTTTTAATTTGTGGTTTATATGAGAGGTACCACGCCCCTTTGTCCAATCCCGCCCATATTTGCAGCAGCACTTAAAACATGCACACCAAACCGACGTACCAAATTTTGTTCAAATACCGTTATCAGGAGCAGAAATAATAGATTTTTAATATGTGGTATGGGAGGTACCACGCCCCTTTGTCCAATTGGACCGAATTGTAAATCTAAACCACCCGGGGCGCCACCCAAACGCATACAAAAAAATTTATACAAATCGGTCCAGCCGTTTAGGAGGAGTTAAGTTACAACGCACGTACAGTAGAATTATATATATAAAGATATTACACGCAAGCAACTAAAAATAAAATAAAACCTGTATACGAGTAATAACTGTTTAATCAATGTTTTGTTTTTGTTTTTTTTTCTGATTTTAACTTTCAGTGAATTTTTAATATTTGCGACGATTATAAAAACGCGTCTCTGCACTTCGAGAGTTGAAACTCAATGGAAGCACATGCTAAACAAGCTGCTCTTAATGCTTCTTCAATTCAACCAAATCAACAAGCGAGATTTAACAATATTTTTGTGCAGATATAGAAAGGCTATTGACTGAAAAACGGAGTGTTATGAGTCATTTTACCCCAACCAACAAAAACATCAGCAGCAGCAAAAACATGCGCTGCATACATACTGCTGACATTGCAATATCGTGAGAACCGCTATCGGCAGGAAGTTCCACGCTTATATGCTGAGGCTGCATATAATTGCTTATAATCGCACACTCAGAAATATTGCGGGAACAACCACGCTGGCGGCAGCGAACATCAACGGTCATCGATTGGTATAAAAGGCAGGTTGATATTGACAACAGAGATAGTTCGGGAATCATCATTAAACGTGTAACAACTCATAACAAACCTGATCAAAGACCAGCCTAACAAGCGGCTCCCTGAGACGGTTATAAATTAATAAACTAAGTAAGAAAAATGAAAAAGTAAATAAAATTAAAGTAATAACTAAAATAATCCTAGTCTCATGTGTTTTAATTCCGAAAATAAGATACAAAATAAAACTGTAACATATTGGCGCAGCCGGTAGCCGTGTTCATAATTACGTCAAATAATTTAATTTTCCTTGTGTTGATCTTGCTCGAGAAAAAACTGTCCGGTGTAGAAATAAACAACAATGCAATAACGCCTAAATTCTAGCAACCTTTGTATTGTTGCATCCTACATTGGATGGTGTAGAACTGCACAATTGCCGAAAATTTAATAACGCCTAAATTCTAGCAACCTTCGCGTTGTCGTGTTTTTGTGCAGGACTAAGCAGTCAAGCAGACCAATAAAAAAAGGGAAATTTTATTTGATTGTGAAAATTTGGCGCGGTTACGAACGTACAAGTTGGAAATAAAACGTAGCATTTTGTCGCAATTAAAACCGTAACCTTCTACTCGTAACATTTTGGGATAAAAACAGCCTAAACCACAGCCCACTAGCAAGATGATAACCAGCGGAAAATGGGTAAGTAAAATCTAGTTTTAATGGACAACCCACAGACGCAGACAGTCTAATTAATAGAACAGATCGACAAGTACAGTTATTCAGTGGACATTCTACAAGTTCTTGCGTGGACAGAACTTAAAGGTTTAGAAGCAGACAAAACATTCCTGGACAGCCATAGGGAAGCAATAAGATTTCAAAGACTGACAAAATTAGAAGAAGTGAGCTACATATGTCCTACAATTAATAAGTGATTTAACTTAAGATAGATCACAGGAGTTTGTAAAGAGGATCGAAGAGCTAGAAGAAACAAAAACACTTCTAAGGGGCCATTGTGAAAAGCTAAGAGGACAAATAAAATATACAGATACTTTATTAGAGGACGTAGTAAAGGAAAATACCGAATTAGAGAAGCAATTGGAAGGGAAAGGACTTAGTGAAGAAAATTTAAAAAAACAATTAAAACAACAACAGTTGATAGAGACACAAGACGACACTAGCCAAAGGCTACAAACAGCATTGGAAAACGCAAGAAGAGAGTTGGACACAATTTACAGAGCGAGATCACCAAATCCTTCACTGCACGAAGAACTAAACGAGGCAGGACTACCAACAATAGTCATATCACACGATAGAGAATCACCTGCTTTGACGCTGTTGGAGAAAGTAAAAACCCTAATAAGCAACGCACGGAACGCGGTTAGCAGGGGGTACTCCGCGGAAACAAAAGCCAGGAAATTAAAGGAGTTAAGCGAATATACGCTGAGATTCGGTGAATTTGAAGAAACCGAAGGAGTTGACGGCAGAATACCGGAGGAATGTAATAGATTGATCACAGTGGCCCAAGAAATTTTGGAAAGACCATCACCATCAACCCGGCAAAACCATACTATTGAAAGAGCGGAAAACGGAACAATCAGAATGACTTCGCTATCTGAGATTATTAAGATAGTAAACAACACAGTCCCATCATTCTTCGGGACCGATGGGCCTGACTTATCATCAGAAGTATTCAGATACATACAAGTATGCAAGATGGTAGAAAGAGAAGTACTCACGGGTGCAAATAACGTCTTAACCCAGGATGTAATACAGTGCCTGAAATTGAGACTCCTAGGGAGCGACTACTCAAGAATTTCCCAGATGAATTTCAGTTCCGTGGACGCATTATGCAACGCGCTTAAGAAACATTATCTAAAAAGCAAAAGCCTAGATAAAATAAGGCAGCTGATCTTAGGTTGCAAACAGAGCATCAGAGAGTCAGCATGCAAGTTTGGAGAGCGCCTAGATAACCTGCTGAGCGAGGCAAAAACAACAATAGAAAACGAATGGCCGGTGGGACCTGGCCGGGAAACCATGCTAAAAGACTTCAAACGGATAGCAGTAAGGAGCTTTATCAAGGGTTTGAAGGACCATGCTCTGTCGTGGGACAGGAAGAGGAAGAGCTCACAAACTTAATAGAGGTAGTTGAAAATGCAGAAGAATTGTTTGGCGAACCAACACACGGTATAAACACAATAGATTCTGAAGTCCCCTGTAGTCTTTGCAGCAGTATGGGGCATGAATGGAATAGCTGCAAAAAGCGGCTAAACACACAATACTGTATGAGGTGTGGAAAATACGGCCATGAAATGGGACCACTGTGCAGGAATATCGTAAGCTGTACGTTCTGTGGAAACAGGGGGCACGATTTGGAAAACTGCAGAAAGAGATTAGGCTCCTTATATCCGATTGTATAGGGTAAATGGTCACAAGGTAAACCCTTTATGTGAGCCAAGAATAAATACACCCAACCAAGAAGGACGGCAGAAAACAATAGGAGGACAACAAACACAGAATTTCGAGGAAGCCCACAAATAGCGATGGGACAAAATATGAACAGAGGGGCAAATGGAAACAATGGTACATGACAAACCTGTTTAAAATGTCAGCAACAGGGACATTTTGCACGGGACTGCAGAAGCAATATCAGACAAACCCAGGCAGCAGGAACAGATATCTACCAACAGGTGCAAAGTAGCAATCATGGCAGAGACATAGCTAACAGACCAGTAGAGGCCCACAACAATAGTAATCGGACAAATTCTCAGGGAAACGGAATTTGGCCCAGTTACCGCCAATAACTGGGGTCCCGCAAATTAACAGAAAACCAGATTGGCATAAAAAACAGAACAAATACAATTATAATAAGGAAACAAAAGGAGAGAGTCGGGTAAATAAAGATGATACGGAGACTGACTCAGAAACAGAGCAGCAACCAAGATAATAACCGTGTCAGTTGTACACTCGGTAATTCAGGAGAACGGGCACACTATAGAAGAAAAAACTGCGAAAGATAAAGAATTAAACAAAAAGAAGAGGAAAAAAGTGAAGAGATGGTGCGAAATATAGAAGATGGTACTGAATCACTGGGCAATGTGGACACAGTTTTCATTACGCTCCCCTGCCAAAGAGCTAGGGAGGGAAGATTGGTCACACTTGTGGACACCGGAGCAGATTTCAGCATAGTAAAAGAGGAGTCAATGAAGGTTTTTCTCAATAAGAGCAGAAAGCAAACTAAAATTCTTTCTGGAGCCTTTGAAGGAAGGACTACGATACTACGCACTACCGAGATCAGGATAGGAGACAAAATGCAATTGCCGTGGGAGTTCCATATTGTGTCACGGGAAATACAAATCCCTGGGGATAGTATTCTCGGAAGAAATAATATGTGGAACAGGTGTATTGTAAACACCATAGATAGAACTTTGAGCATCTTTAATAAAGAAAATTGGGTGAAGACGTTTACCCTTCGTACGCGTCTGTCTAAGAAAAAGAGCAGGCACTATAGTACCGGTTAATATTGTTTCAAGAGACTAAACTGTGGTTGTGCAGAAACAGGAGATTTCCCCTGGAGTTTACGTTGGAAATACTGTCGGCAACATAAAAAATGGAGGCACAGCAGCAGTACCCATACTGAACGCAACCGAGCAGGACATACCATGAAGGAAGACGAGGAAAAAGAAGAAAAAAAAAAACTCACCACAAAATCGAAACTGGAAGCAATGCTGTGATATCATGCCTATCATGGTCTTAAGGTCTTCAATGGCTGAAATAGAAAAAGAAATACATATTTATACAGGGCTTTAATAGGGAATAATGGAACGTAACATACCGGAAGGAAAACAAAAATACAGTAGGTGTATACAAATATTGAAAACCAAAAAGTTATCAAAGTTATCCTGTATATAAAAAGGGTACATAGAGGCCCCATCATCCATGAGGGTGCATATACACATTGAACGGTAAATCTCGTCCGGATGGTTCTAACTTAAAGATCCCGGAACCCATGTTGGAGTAAAAGAACCTGCAAGAAGCAAAATAGTTGTAAAAGCGGAGGGGTAAAAGAGGATGGAACGCTACTAACCCGGTATCACCTTCTACTCGACCAACGCATACTTTTCTAAGAATAAAATTAAGAAGACAGATTAGTTAGAAGCCGCAACAAGCAAAGAACACAAAAATTTATTAAATTAACAAGAATGGGGAGGAAATCTTAAGGCCGATGTAATTTAAAGGAACAGGTTGAGAAATTTACACTTACCTTTCAAGCAAATTAATCTGGTAGCACTTCTTTTAATTTGTGTTAGTTTCAATAACTTTCTATGGTGTGATATTTTAGCTTGCTATAGAGAGTAGTTTGGTTTTAATTGTGCTGATTTTGTATTGATTTTGAGAAAAGGTTTAATTATTTTGTTAAGTTCTACACAATTTTTTCTCGTAAATAATTTATATAAAATAAATATTTAAAAATATTATCACACGTTTAATTTGTTTTTTTTTAGGTATCTCTTCAGTACTTGGCACAACTTTCAATTTTTATTAACTTTTCTTCAGTAGAGTTAAAAAAAAAGAATTCATATATATGTAAATTTTTGATAAAAAAAATGAATGACTGCATAGTAATAGAAACGTAAAGCAATTGCACGCATTTTTAATGTTTGCACATACTTGCGACTGTAGGAAAAACGGATAAAAGATATTTGAAACTAAGATGCATTAATGCAGTATTGATGTTCTCCTAATTTATTGTGTGGGATACACTGGAACTCAAAAGTAATGTGACAAACAAACATGAAAACAAGTGATTGTTCAAATGAAGGTAGCTATTGTTCTCAAGTGGTACAGCGCACAAATAATAACCTAGCGAGAAAAGAAAATTTTACCAATTGAGAAATTTTGTTGTTTTTTTTTTTTGCATGACTTTAGTTGAGTACTTGGCTGTTAAACATGAGTACACAGCAAAATTTTACCAGACTATTTCACGGCCAATGACAACTGAATCAAACTGCATAATTTAATGTACGTATGTATGTGCATGTGTATATGTGCGTATATATGTGCATATGTATATGCAAACAGTAACAATAATATAAAACTTTTCGGTTTTTTTTTTGTTTGCTGTTGATTTGAAAATAATTACACGCGTATGAGTAATGTTTTCTTTCAAATCATTGAACAACAGTATTAAATTTCTATCACTAACAAAACACTAACAAATGCAACTGAATTCGCTTTTTAATAAAAAAATCAATCAGTTGAAATTTTGCAAAATGCAAAAATGAAGTGGAATTTTTTCCTACTCATTTTACAATTTTTCAAAGAAATTATAATTGTCAGTTTCTTATAAAAATTTTATTTCAAAAATATTTAAAAAAAAGAGAGGAAAATAAACATAACAATACACATACATACATATGTTTGTGTGTTACTAATTATGAATGAACCATATTTACAAAATTCCTATGTTCAATAAATGATTTCATTGATAATTTTGAAAATATAACTTGAATCGAAAAAGATTAAACTAACATTTTTACAATCTCTATATGTAGGCAGAAGATCTTATGTTTCTATTAGTTAGTACTTACATTATTAAGAAAAATATCTTACTTAATTTTTTTTTAAGAGAAAACTGCTACATAAAAATTAAAGTTAATTATATCTCTAAATACCTGTAAATGTTGTCTTGTAAATTAACAGTTAAGACTTGTATTAAGGCCGAACATTTTTAATAGAAAAAAATTATATTTACAATCGTAAAAATAGATTAAGAAAAATTGGATTTATATTTATACAGAATTAAAATAAACTTACGATAAACGTTAAACAAGATACAATTTATTCTTCTTCAAAAAAGTTATCATGCATAAATACAATTTATTACTAAGTAGAATTTAAAGTCGAAAAATATATAATAATTCTATTTTTAAAACAACTCTCCTCGACTGGTAATAATTAATTAAAAGAAATATATACAAAAGTAAAAACGCAACCAAATAATGATAAAAACTTAACTTATAAAACTCAGAAATAAACAAACAGACAATTAAACAAACATATAACAAATATTTGAAAATTAAAATTTTAGATCAGAATAATTAATTAGAATTAAAAAACGAAGTAAGCAAAAATATGTAAAAATTTTAAATTCATAAAAATCTGTAGCTGAGTGAATATAACAAACCAAAATGTTTATGAAACTCCCATTCTTGTTAGTGATTCAATTTAATTATTAAATATAAAAAGGGGACATTTTAAAACCAAGAATTATTACCATAGAAAACTTTTTCAAAATAGTTTCATGTAGAAACTTGCATCTATGGTAAATAGCTTAAAAGAGATGTATACATATTCAGCCCAATCACGAATATTCCCTCGGAATTTCTCTCCCACGGAAAATACTTTTCTCGAGAAAAATTTCCTCCAATTATAAATTCCGCGGGAACAAAAAAGTTAAAAAGTGGCATCACTGAATTTTGAAGCCAGCTGTTTTGCTTATTGGCATATAATTTTCTTGTTTTTGTTTCCAATTTGCGGTTTTGTGTGTGCAAAGATAATTAAATAAAAATAAAAAATACTGAAATTGAGCCTGATAATATTAATTTTCATACGTCTATATATAAATTAATTTGTGTTAAAAAAAATTTGAAATGAATAATTTAACTTTACGAGCACTTGTTGTTGAAGAACAACACCAAGAAAGAAATAACCAACGGATCACCAGAAGGCAGTTGCGGGATGCATCTAATCCTCTTGAGTTGCCGCTGTCACTGTAAGTACATATGTAAATACAATTAATTACTCGATTTAAAGTTTTTAGCTTGCAACAGGTTTCAAAAGTACTATAGAGTAAATAAACCGGCTTTTCGGTATTTACTAGGTATTTGCTACCTTTATGGAAACCACAGGCAATGGCTGCATTGGATTCCATTAATGTTACCAAATGTTGCAATTGCGCTTTATTTGTGCTCTTCGACCTAAATAAACAATTAAATATTTTTTTTATTTATTTAAACTGTGTTTTATTAAAAATTACTTACATTTTTATGTAAACTCCCTTCAGTTTTCTAAGTGAAATATTTTTAGGGAAAAAACTGTATTCAAAGGCATTCAGAATAACTACTTTTTTCCCCATTCACTTTTATTCTCTTTCACACGGTTGATAAAAATCGTACAAATATCTAGAAAAGGTAAAGTGAGAAATCCCATGCGGGATTTTTATTCATAATAGGAGGAATGGGGAAAGGGAGAAAACTCACGCGGAATTATTATTCGTGATTGGGCTGATTAAAAATAAGAGTAATAAAAAAATTTTTTTAATATGTAAGAAAAGAAATTTTTATAAGTGTATGTAAGAAAAAATTGTTGTTAAAAACAAATACATACATATTAAAAATAAGATTAATAAGAAATTTTAACAAACAAAAATCTGGTTAAACTATTAAAATCTTGTATAAAAAGTTATGTCATATAAAGAATAATTTCAAAATATGTCTAATAAAAAAAATATATATACATAATAAAAAAAAAAATTATACACACATATATGTAATATGTAAGAAAAGAAATTTTTATATATATAATATAAGTATACGTAAGAAAAAATTGTTAGTTAGAAGATTAAAAATATTAACACCTCACCCGTGTTTCACAATCAACCAAAAATTATCATCCCGACAACAATGAAGAATCCAGCAATCATCAAGAGCAGCCTATATCTATCAACCTCACACAACCGAAAACCTATATACGATAACACAACACATACATGGACGGAATGACCAGTTTCGTTGAAAAGAGGGGAATCACTACAACGCTAATGACAAGTACAAAGCCAATAACAACCTCAGTATTTCACCAGCAATATCATATTTTTTCCTTGGTGACGAAGCAAACGTACCAAGACGTCAGACAATCAGCAGTCACCAAACTAATGGTAAACTGCGAACCTTCATGCAAGCAGTTCCCGGGAGATCATTACATATTACTCCGGGAGCTACCAAAGCTGTATCGCCAAGGTAGTCGGATGCATAGTATTTTGACTTGATTCCAGAAGTATGGCTACGAAACATCCTCAGACAGGGTGTTTCTTGTCCGCAAGGGGGGAGTGATGTTATGAGTTGTTTTCCCCTAACCAACAAAAATATCAGCAGCAGCGAAACATACGCTGCATACACATACTGACGTTGTTATGAGTCATTTTCCCCCAACCAACAAAAACATCAGCAGCAGCAAAAACATGCGCTGCATACATACTGCTGACATTGCAATATCGTGAGAACCGCAATCGGCAGGAAGTTCCACGCTTATATGCTGAGGCTGCATATAATTGCTAATAATCGCACACTCAGAAATATTGCGGGAACAACCACGCTGGCGGCAGCGAACATCAACGGTCATCGATTGGTATAAAAGGCAGGTTGATATTGACAACAGAGATAGTTCGGGAATCATCATTAAACGTGTAACAACTCATAACAAACCTGATCAAAGACCAGCCTAACAAGCGGCTCCCTGAGACGGTTATAAATTAATAAACTAAGTAAGAAAAATGAAAAAGTAAATAAAATTAAAGTAATAACTAAAATAATCCTAGTCTCATGTGTTTTATGGAGACTGAAACCGGCAACATTTGGGTCGTCTCCAGCTACATGGCTCACGACCACGGAGAGCGTCCACCAAACAACTTGGTAGTGGGGTTGTGGCTAAAGCAGAAAGCACAAGGACGCCAATCATAATCTGTGCTGATGCGAACTCGCACCACATCACATGGGGCAGTAATGACACCAACGCACGAGGTGAGTCTCTTTTCGATTTTATTATCAATAATAATCTCGAAATAGTAAATAGGGGTTCAGAACCAACTTTTATCGTCTCAAACCGGAGTGAGGTTTTAGATATTACACTGATTAGTGCACACCACAACAGTTTAATTAGCGACTGGAAGGTTTCAGACGACTGTTCCTTTTCTGACCATCGTTATATTGATTTCTCCAAAGGGTTTCGTGAGAATAGACCGAATCCTCTGATAAACAGAAGGAAAACTAACTGGGAGTTGCAGAATAATCTGTACCAAACAGCTTCGAAAAGTTTTGCAAACACAAAAAACAGCTTCGATGCAAAAATTTCTGCAAGAACTCGATGCAACACCATCAACAGATTATTCGCTGTGGCGTGCAGCCAGAGGACTTAAAAGGCCGGTGATATGCAAACCTCCATTACGAGCCTCTAATTGTGACTGGGCAAGAACTGATGCTGAAAAAGGTGCTCGTTTCATTAAACACTTAGAAAAAGTGTTTCCTCTATATATTTCTGTTAATATTGCTGAACTGCCACCAGTCGTCTCTTTACCAAAAACACCGCTAAAATTTAATATTGTGGAGATTGAAAATGCTATTGCTAGTCTTAATACCAAAAAAGCCCCAGGAGTCGACAAAATAAGCAACAAAATGCTTCAAGAACTGCCTTATATCGCAAAAAGAATAATACTATTCATTTTTAATGGTATTTTACGCCTGAAATACTATCCGGTAGAATGGAAGGTTTCGATGATTATTATGATAGCAAAGCATGGCAAAGATCATACGAAGGTAGAATCCTATCGGCCTATAAGTTTATTGTCTAACATTTCAAAACTATTTTAAAAGCTGTATGTGAGCAAGCTGATGCCTATAGTGACTAGTAATGGATGCATTCCAGATCATCAATTCTGTTTTCGCAGGCAAAACAGAACTATTGAACAAACTCACAGAGTTGTAAACGCCCTTGAAAAAAAGAAATATTGCTCTGCGCTCTTTATAGATATTTCTCAAGCTTTCGATAAAGTATGGCACGAAGGTCTAATACACAAATTAACAAATGAATTGGCTAATTGGAAGAAACTCTATACTAAGCTTAGACTGTAAACTTCTATTATACAATGCGGTTATGGGGCACTGCCTCAGCATCAAATGTACAAAAAATTCAAAGGCGACAAAACAAAATTCTACGTACTATAACAGCAGCCCCATGGTATATCCGAAATCATCGAATTTATAAAGATCTCGATGTTCCGTTGGTTAAGACAGTATTTTCTAAACACGCGAAAAAATACACTAAAAAACTTGAGTTGCACCCAAATCCACTTGCGCGCAATATTCCAGAGTATAGAGGTCACACCCGGCTTAGGAGGAAGGATACTCTTTCTATCAGCCGTACACGAGAGATGTAAAAACAACAAAAATCAACCGTTGAAACTAAAAATTTTGTTTAGCATTGGCTAAATATATATTTATTATTTTTAGATTTAAGATTTGAACAACTAATTGATGTTTCAATTAAAGTGAAGATTCAATAAATAATAAAATTTATCATAAAAATAAAATATATAAATAAAAATCTGTAGCTGATTGAGTATAACAAACCAAAATGTTTATGAAACTCCCATTCTTGTTAGTGATTCAATTTAATTATTAAATATAAAAAAAGGGACATTTTAAAACCAAAAAAAATATATATATATATAAATATATACATATATATATATATATATATAAATATATACATATATATATATATATACATATACATAAGTATACATAAAAAAAAGGAATTGTTAGTTATAAGATTAAAAATATTAACACCCGACCAGTGTTTCACAGACAACCCATAATAATCATCCCGACAAAAATGAAGAATCCAACGTTCAACAGACAGACACCTATAACTATCAACCTCACACAACCATAGGCAGCAGTTAAAGCTATATACGATGGCACAACACATAAATGGACAGAAAAGCCAGTTCCGTTAGAATATGGGAAATCACTCCAACATCAATAACAACCTCAGCATTTCACCAACAACATCCTGATATGTAAATCCGGAAGCTACCAGAGCAGTATCGCCAAGGTAGTTGGATACATAGTCCCATCTATTTGGCTTGATTCCAGAAGTATAGCAACGAAACATCCTCAGACAGGATGTTTCTTGTCCGCAAGGGGGAAGGGATGTTATGAGTCATTTTCCCCCAAACAACAAAAATATCAGCAGCAGCGAAACATACGCTATACATATGAGTCGTTTTCCCCCAACCAACGAAAATAGCAGCGGCAGCAAAGACATGCGCTGCATACATACTGCTGACGTTGCGATATCGTGAGAAACACAATCGGTTGAAAGTTCGACGCTTATATGCTGAAGTTGCATATGCTTGGTAAAAATCTCACACTCAGCAATATCGCGGGAACAACCACGCTGGGGGCCAGTGTAGCCAGGTGTGGGGATTTCTCCCCAAATTGGGGATTTTAGCTGGTTTTTGGGGACAGATTATCGTGGGGAGGGATTTGGGGATTTTTCATTTTCAGTATACCTATTATCAATTTTGCTTTATTTTACCATTTTCTTTCATACATATACATATTTATGAATCTTGGCGTTTTTGTTCTCCATATTTCGATTATTTCAAAGCGATGGTATTGAGGATGTTGGTTTTTATAACAATTTGTTCAAAATTTTTAAAACCAGAATTTATTGAATTCGATATTGCCAAAATGGATGTACTAATCTACAATAAGGAAGGTAATTTGGTTGTTGCTAAAATTGATGTTGGCATAGAATGTTCAAAGGTATTAGAAGCAAAAGAAGTTCAAACAAATTTTTTTTAGATTATTTAACTGTACCAGCAAAAGAAATGCTTAAAATATTCACTGAGAGTATGGAAAATTTTGAGCTATGTATAAATTTACAACTCAAAAGCATAGAAAAAAAAATAATTTGATTCCGTGTATGGAATTTTAATATATTCTATGGATTCAAAAGTTCCATTGAGCACATACGAATGCATTAACTTAAATAAATGTATGTAATAAAATTAATAAAAAAATGTTTTTTATGATGCTTAATATACATATATTTATTGGGGACAAAATTGGGGATTTCCAGTTTTAAAATTGGGATTTTTGGGGAAAACACTCTATAATTTGGGGACATTAGACAATATTTACCTGGCTACGCTGCTGGGGGCAGCGGACGTCAACAGTACGTCATCAAACAGTATAAAAAGACAGTAATAAAACAGAAGAATAGCAGTTTAAAAACTACAGCGTACTAAGTAACAACTATAAAAAGCCTAATCAAAAAAGACCAACCTAACAAGCGGCTCCCTGAGACGGCCCATAATTATATTTAAGAACTATTCGTGTAATAAATACAAATTATAGATAAAAAGTTTTTTTTTTTTTTTTTTTGTAATTTTATTATTTATTGAATCTTTAATTTAATTGAAACATCAATAAGTTGTTCAAATCTTAAATCTAAAAATGATAAATATATGTATGTTTAGCCAATGCTAAAGATGTTTTTACATCTCTCGTGTACGGCTGATAGAAAGACTATCCCTCCTCCTAAGCCGGGTGTGGCTCTATACTCTAGAATATTGCGCGCAAGTGGATTTGGGTGCAACTCAAGTTTTTTAATGTATTTTTTCGCGTGTTTAGAAAATACTGTCTTAACCAACGGAACATCGAGATCTTTATAAATTCGATGAATTCGGATATACCATGGGGCTGCTGTTATAGTACGTAGAATTTTGTTTTGTCGCCTTTGAATTTTTTCTATATTTGATGCGGAGGCAGTGCCCCATAACTGGATTCCATAGGCCCATATTGGTTTTAGGATCGCGTTGTATAATAGAAGTTTACAGTCTAGGCTTAGTATAGAGTTTCTTCCAATAAGCCAATTCATTTGGGCTGCTTTAGTTTCATTTCGATCAACTTTGCGTCTATGTGCGATTTCCATGTTAAACGACGATAAAGATGAACGCCTAGATATTTGACTACAGTGTGTTGCGGTATAGTCTCGGTGTTGATTTGTATAGGCGGGCATGTTTCCCTGCGTAAAGTAAAAGTAACGTGTACACATTTCAGCTCATTCACTTTTATCCGCCATTGTTTTAGCCATGTTTCCAATTTTGAGATGTACCCTTGTAGATTCCGGGAAGCTTCTACAGGATTTTCATGAACGCTTAGAAAAGCCGGATCATCAGCAAATGTTGACGTGTGAATGTTACTGCTTAACGGTAAGTCAGAGGCATATATTAAATAAAGTAAAGGACCGAAGATACTGCCTTGAGGGACTCCGGCTACAATCGACTGCGGGGGGCTTGAAAAATTGCCTTCCCTAACTACAAATTTTCGTTCCTCTAGATAGCTTTTTAAGAGCCTGACGATGTTTGCGGGTGAATTTTGTGTTAATTTGTGGACAAGAACTTCGTGCCATACTTTATCAAAAGCCTGTGCGACATCAATAAAAAGCGCTGAACAATATTTCTTTTCTTCAAAGGTGTCTCTAACTACGTTCACAAGTCTGTGAGTTTGTTCAATATTGCTATGTTGACTGCGAAAACCGAATTGATTATCTTGAATGCATCCACTTCTACTCACTATAGGTATCAGCTTGCTCCTGTCAAATAGTTTTGAAATGTTGGGCAATAAACTAATAGGCCGATAGGATTCTACCTTCGTATGATCCTTGCCGGGCTTTGGTATCATAATATTCATCGAAACCTTCCATTCTGCCGGATAGTATTGCAGCCGTAAAATACCATTAAAATGAATAGTATTATTCTTTTTGCAATATATGGCAATCTTGAAGCATTTTGTTGCTAATTTTGTCAATACATGGGGCTTTTTTAGTATTAAGACTAGCAATAGCATTTTCAATCTCCACAATATTAAATTTTAGCGCTGTTTCTGGTAAAGAGATGACTGGTGGCAGTTCAGCAATATTAACAGAAATATTTGGAGTAAACGCTTTTTCTAAGTGTTTAACGAAAAGAACACCTTTTTCAGCATCAGTTCTTGCCCAGTCACCATTAAAGGCCCGTAATGGAGGTTTGCATACCACTGGCCTTTTAAGTCCTCTGGCTGCACGCCGCAGCGAATAATCTGGTGATGGTGTTGCATCGAGTTCTTGCAGAAATTTTTGCAGCGAAGCTGTTTTTTGTGTTTGAAAAACTTTTCTTAGCTGTTTGGTACACTCTTTAAGCCTTAATTTTAGCTGAGGCGATCTGTAACGTTGCCATTCTCGTCGAGCTCTCCGTTTTTCAGTCAATAGCCTTTCTATGTCCGCACAAAAAATATTGTTAAATCTCTCTTGGTGATTTGGTGGAATTGATGAAGCATTAAGAGCAGCTTGTTTAGCATGTGCTTCAAACAACCTAATAGAATTTTCTATGTCAGTAGTTGTTCTCAATGGCATATTTTCCGTGCAATGAGCACTCAAATATTTTTTGTATATCAGCCAGTTAACAGGTGCAGATGTCAGCGGTAAATCACATGGTGGTCTTGCAGTTGTGTGTGAGTAAATAGTGATAATAGTGGGCGAGTAATCTGAAGACAAATCCAAGGATGCTTCTACTTCAATCATTTCGCTAGGCACACCTTTCGAGATTCTAAAGTCGATAACATCAGGAATTTTTTGTCGATCCGTTAGCCAATATGTTGGCTGACCACTTGAAACTACATTCAAACCCATTTTTGAAATTGTGTCAAACATAACACTAGCCTTAGGACTGATTAAACGTTAACCCCAAAAAGTGTGTTTAGCATTGTAGTCACCAGCTGCTAGAAAACGAGACCCCAGTGTTGTATAAAATGCGGTATATTGACTCTCTGAAATTGAAAAGCTGGGAGGAGAATAAACAGATGATATCACAAGCTTTTGATAAAAATTTTCAACACAGATATTTGTTGCATGAAGATATTCTTCACGGAGGTCATTTAGCAGGTAGTGTTTTATTCGAGTTTTTATTAGGATTCCAGAGCCACCACAAGCTCTACCTCGAGGATCCTTAGTGTCGTAGAAATTATATCCACTAATTTTAAAATAGCTTCGAGACGTCAAATGAGTTTCTGAGATAAGCATAACATTGATTTGTTTATCCAGAAGAAAATATTCTATTTCATTTTTATGTTGGCAGATGCCGTTTTCGTTCCAAAAACAGATTATTAAGTTCATGGTTTTTCAATACAGCCTGCAACAAAGTAGACTGCATTTTCAACATTTCCTGCATCATACAGAACATGTTGAGAGTAAATGTATTTACTGTTTGTATTAGGATCTCTATCGAGGCTTTAATACGACTAAAATCATGTCCTGATTCTTCATTTGATGGTACAGTTTTTTGCGCCGGAGTCTGGTTACTCTTTAAAATATTAGCGTATGAAAATTGTAGAGTTGGGTTTTTCAGCTCAGTTGAGTGAGCGCTATTTTCCGCTCAGCTCAGTTAACTGAGCTAGTTCGCTCTTTTAGTTCAATAGCTCACTTAATTCAATAGCTCAGTTTAGTTCAACAGCTCACTTTAGTTCAATAGCTCACTTTAGTTCAGTAAAATAAATTAGCTCCATTGGTTTCAGCTCAGTCTATCTTTGTTACGAAAATAAACAAAGCGAAAACAAAAAATGTTTGCTATATCAGCGTTACCATAACTTTTTTATTTTTAAACTACTAATTTGGAAAACAACTTAATTTTAATTATATAAAAATAAGCTACAGCTAGATATACGCTAGCTGTATATCTAATTTTATATATTTTTTACTAAGACATAGCCTAACATAAGTGTCACACGATCAATTTCCTATCAATTTTTTTTACAAAAAAATGTTTCACAATCAACCAATAATTATCATCCCGACAACAATGAAGAATCCAGCAATCATCAAGAGCAGCCTATATCTATCAACCTCACACAACCGAAAACCTATATACGATAACACAACACATACATGGACGGAATGACCAGTTTCGTTGAAAAGAGGGGAATCACCACAACGCTAATGACAAGTACAAAGCCAATAACAACCTCAGTATTTCACCAGCAAAATCATATTTTTTCCTTGGTGACGAAGCAAACGTACCAAGACGACAGACAATCAGCAGTCACCAAACTAATGGTAAACTGCGAACCTTCATGCAAGCAGTTCCCGGGAGATCATTACATATTACTCCGGGAGCTACCAAAGCTGTATCGCCAAGGTAGTCGGATGCATAGTATTTTGACTTGATTCCAGAAGTATGGCTACGAAACATCCTCAGATAGGGTGTTTCTTGTCCGCAAGGGGGGAGTGATGTTATGAGTCGTTTTCCCCTAACCAACAAAAATATCAGCAGCAGCGAAACATACGCTGCATACACATACTGACGTTGTTATGAGTCATTTTCCCCCAACCAACAAAAACATCAGCAGCAGCAAAAACATGCGCTGCATACATACTGCTGACATTGCAATATCGTGAGAACCGCAATCGGCAGGAAGTTCCACGCTTATATGCTGAGGCTGCATATAATTGCTAATAATCGCACACTCAGAAATATTGCGGGAACAACCACGCTGGCGGCAGCGAACATCAACGGTCATCGATTGGTATAAAAGGCAGGTTGATATTGACAACAGAGATAGTTCGGGAATCATCATTAAACGTGTAACAACTCATAACAAACCTGATCAAAGACCACCCTAACAAGCGGCTCCCTGAGACGGTTATAAATTAATAAACAAAGTAAGAAAAATGAAAAAGTAAATAAAATTAAAGTAATAACTAAAATAATCCTAGTCTCATGTGTTTTATGGAGACTGAAACCGGCAACATTTGGGTCGTCTCCAGCTACATGGCTCACGACCACGGAGAGCGTCCACCAAACAACTTGGTACGTGGGGTTGTGGCTAAAGCAGAAAGCACAAGGACGCCAATCATAATCTGTGCTGATACGAACTCGCACCACATCACATGGGGCAGTAATGACACCAACGCACGAGGTGAGTCTCTTTTCGATTTTATTATCAATAATAATCTCGAAATAGTAAATAGGGGTTCAGAACCAACTTTTATCGTCTCAAACCGGAGTGAGGTTTTAGATATTACACTGATTAGTGCACACCACAACAGTTTAATTAGCGACTGGAAGGTTTCAGACGACTGTTCCTTTTCTGACCATCGTTATATTGATTTCTCCAAAGGGTTTCGTGAGAATAGACCGAATCCTCTGATAAACAGAAGGAAAACTAACTGGGAGTTGCAGAATAATCTGTACCAAACAGCTTCGAAAAGTTTTGCAAACACAAAAAACAGCTTCGCTGCAAAAATTTCTGCAAGAACTCGATGCAACACCATCAACAGATTATTCGCTGTGGCGTGCAGCCAGAGGACTTAAAAGGCCGGTGATATGCAAACCTCCATTACGAGCCTCTAATTGTGACTGGGCAAGAACTGATGCTGAAAAAGGTGCTCGTTTCGTTAAACACTTAGAAAAAGTGTTTTTTCTATATATTTCTGTTAATATTGCTGAACTGCCACCAGTCGTCTCTTTACCAAAAAACACCGCTAAAATTTAATATTGTGGAGATTGAAAATGCTATTGCTAGTCTTAATACCAAAAAAGCCCCAGAAGTCGACAAAATAAGCAACAAAATGCTTCAAGAACTGCCTTATATCGCAAAAAGAATAATACTATTCATTTTTAATGGTATTTTACGCCTGAAATACTATCCGGTAGAATGGAAGGTTTCGATGATTATTATGATAGCAAAGCATGGCAAAGATCATACGAAGGTAGAATCCTATCGGCCTATAAGTTTATTGTCTAACATTTCAAAACTATTTTAAAAGCTGTATGTGAGCAAGCTGATGCCTATAGTGACTAGTAATGGATGCATTCCAGATCATCAATTCTGTTTTCGCAGGCAAAACAGAACTATTGAACAAACTCACAGAGTTGTAAACGCCCTTGAAAAAAAGAAATATTGCTCTGCGCTCTTTATAGATATTTCTCAAGCTTTCGATAAAGTATGGCACGAAGGTCTAATACACAAATTAACAAATGAATTGGCTAATTGGAAGAAACTCTATACTAAGCTTAGACTGTAAACTTCTATTATACAATGCGGTTATGGGGCACTGCCTCGTAATTTTATTATTTATTGAATCTTTAATTTAATTGAAACATCAATAAGTTGTTCAAATCTTAAATCTAAAAATGATAAATATATGTATGTTTAGCCAATGCTAAAGATGTTTTTACATCTCTCGTGTACGGCTGATAGAAAGACTATCCTTCCTCCTAAGCCGGGTGTGACCTCTATACTCTGGAATATTGCGCGCAAGTGGATTTGGGTGCAACTCAAGTTTTTTAATGTATTTTTTCGCGTGTTTAGAAAATACTGTCTTAACCAACGGAACATCGAGATCTTTATAAATTCGATGATTTCGGATATACCATGGGGCTGCTGTTATAGTACGTAGAATTTTGTTTTGTCGCCTTTGAATTTTTTCTATATTTGATGCGGAGGCAGTGCCCCATAACTGGATTCCATAGGCCCATATTGGTTTTAGGATCGCGTTGTATAATATAAGTTTACAGTCTAGGCTTAGTATAGAGTTTCTTCCAATAAGCCAATTCATTTGGGCTGCTTTAGTTTCATTTCGATCAACTTTGCGTCTATGTGCGATTTCCATGTTAAACGACGATAAAGATGAACGCCTAGATATTTGACTACAGTGTGTTGCGGTATAGTCTCGGTGTTGATTTGTATAGGCGGGCATGTTTCCCTGCGTAAAGTAAAAGTAACGTGTACACATTTCAGCTCATTCACTTTTATCCGCCATTGTTTTAGCCATGTTTCCAATTTTGAGATGTACCCTTGTAGATTCCGGGAAGCTTCTACAGGATTTTCATGAACGCTTAGAAAAGCCGGATCATCAGCAAATGTTGACGTGTGAATGTTACTGCTTAACGGTAAGTCAGAAGCATATATTAAATAAAGTAAAGGACCGAAGATACTGCCTTGAGGACTCCGGCTTCAATCGACTGCGGGGGGCTTGAAAAATTGCCTTCCTTAACTACAAATTTTCGTTCCTCTAGATAGCTTTTTAAGAGCCTGACGATGTTTGCGGGTGGATTTTGTGTTAATTTGTGGACAAGAACTTCGTGCCATACTTTATCAAAAGCCTGTGCGACATCAATAAAAAGCGCTGAACAATATTTCTTTTCTTCAAAGGTGTCTCTAACTACGTTCACAAGTCTGTGAGTTTGTTCAATATTGCTATGTTGACTGCGAAAACCGAATTGATTATCTTGAATGCATCCACTTCTACTCACTATAGGTATCAGCTTGCTCCTGTCAAATAGTTTTGAAATGTTGGGCAATAAACTAATAGGCCGATAGGATTCTACCTTCGTATGATCCTTGCCGGGCTTTGGTATCATAATATTCATCGAAACCTTCCATTCTGCCGGATGGTATTGCAGCCGTAAAATACCATTAAAATGAATAGTATTATTCTTTTTGCAATATATGGCAATCCTTGAAGCATTTTGTTGCTAATTTTGTCAATACATGGGGCTTTTTTAGTATTAAGACTAGCAATAGCATTTTCAATCTCCACAATATTAAATTTTAGCGCTGTTTCTGGTAAAGAGACGACTGGTGGCAGTTCAGCAATATTAACAGAAATATTTGGAGTAAACGCTTTTTCTAAGTGTTTAACGAAAAGAACACCTTTTTCAGCATCAGTTCTTGCCCAGTCACCATTATAGGCCCGTAATGGAGGTTTGCATACCACTGGCCTTTTAAGTCCTCTGGCTGCACGCCACAGCGAATAATCTGGTGATGGTGTTGCATCGAGTTCTTGCAGAAATTTTTGCAGCGAAGCTGTTTTTTGTGTTTGAAAAACTTTTCTTAGCTGTTTGGTACACTCTTTAAGCCTTAATTTTAGCTGAGGCGATCTGTAACGTTGCCATTCTCGTCGAGCTCTCCGTTTTTCAGTCAATAGCCTTTCTATGTCCGCACAAAAAATATTGTTAAATCTCTCTTGGTGATTTGGTGGAATTGATGAAGCATTAAGAGCAGCTTGTTTAGCATGTGCTTCAAACAACCTAATAGAATTTTCTATGTCAGTAGGTGTTCTCAATGGCATATTTTCCGTGCAATGAGCACTCAAATATTTTTTGTATATCAGCCAGTTAACAGGTGCAGATGTCAGCGGTAAATCACATGGTGGTCTTGCAGTGGTGTGTGAGTAAATAGTGATAATAGTGGGCGAGTGATCTGAAGACAAATCCAAGGATGCTTCTACTTCAATCATTTCGCTAGGCACACCTTTCGAGATTCTAAAGTCGATAACATCAGGAATTTTTTGTCGATCCGTTAGCCAATATGTTGGCTGACCACTTGAAACTACATTCAAACCCATTTTTGAAATTGTGTCAAACATAACACTAGCCTTAGGACTGATTAAACGTTAACCCCAAAAAGTGTGTTTAGCATTGTAGTCGCCAGCTGCTAGAAAACGAGACCCCAGTGTTGTATAAAATGCGGTATATTGACTCTCTGAAATTGAAAAGCTGGGAGGGGAATAAACAGATGATATCACAAGCTTTTGATAAAAATTTTCAACACAGATATTTGTTGCATGAAGATATTCTTCACGGAGGTCATTTAGCAGGTAGTGTTTTATTCGAGTTTTTATTAGGATTCCAGAGCCACCACAAGCTCTACCTCGAGGATCCTTAGTGTCGTAGAAATTATATCCACTAATTTTAAAATAGCTTCGAGACGTCAAATGAGTTTCTGAGATAAGCATAACATTGATTTGTTTATCCAGAAGAAAATATTCTATTTCATTTTTATGTTGGCAGATGCCGTTTTCGTTCCAAAAACAGATTATTAAGTTCATGGTTTTTCAATACAGCCTGCAACAAAGTAGACTGCATTTTCAACATTTCCTGCATCATACAGAACATGTTGAGAGTAAATGTATTTACTGTTTGTATTAGGATCTCTATCGAGGCTTTAATACGACTAAAATCATGTCCTGATTCTTCATTTGATGGTACAGTTTTTTGCGCCGGAGTCTGGTTACTCTTTAAAATATTAGCGTATGAAAATTGTAGAGTTGGGTTTTTCAGCTCAGTTGAGTGAGCGCTATTTTCCGCTCAGCTCAGTTAACTGAGCTAGTTCGCTCTTTTAGTTCAATAGCTCACTTAATTCAATAGCTCAGTTTAGTTCAACAGCTCACTTTAGTTCAATAGCTCACTTTAGTTCAGTAAAATAAATTAGCTCCATTGGTTTCAGCTCAGTCTATCTTTGTTACGAAAATAAACAAAGCGAAAACAAAAAATGTTTGCTATATCAGCGTTACCATAACTTTTTTATTTTTAAACTACTAATTTGGAAAACAACTTAATTTTAATTATATAAAAATAAGCTACAGCTAGATATACGCTAGCTGTATATCTAATTTTATATATTTTTTATTAAGACATAGCCTAACATAAGTGTCACACGATCAATTTCCTATCAATTTTTTTTACAAAAATTGATAGCTGTGTCCCAGGCTACAAGCAATTAGCTTTCAAGATGTAATCAAGAAAACAACTTAAAATGGTTACTGTTTACTTGAATGAAAAATTGAAACCAAACTTGAAAGCAAAATTTATATCAAATTGATAGTCAATTTTTAAATGTGTGAGTGCTTAGTAAATTGAAACAAATCTTGATAGAGTGACACCCATGTAAAAAAACAAATATGTATAAGAAAAATTCAAAATAATTAATTTATATAAAAAAATTGAGAAAAAATGTTCATGCAACAAAAAGTTTTAAAAATTAGTGATTTTTTTGGAAAATTTTTTCCAATTGGCTTATATATTTTCCTTTGCCCCAAACATATTTTTCAGTTTCTATTATTTGAGAATAATGATACTAAATTTAAAGTTGTTCATATATATAGTATTCCAATTATTCTGTTCCCAAAACTTGTCAATAATTTTTTTTTTTGAATAATTCGTTAAACCTAATGAGTATCAGTCATCATTATCTGTTTCATGATTTACGTATGGCATTAAATGACTTTATTCAAGAATACTTTGGTTGTTATTCTTCCCAATATAAGCAGGTATAAAGAAGTAAGATTAAACCTTAGCACTGTGATATAAGGAAAACGGAGGAGGAATAATAGGATCAGAAATTGGAATTATTATAAAAAAATTCAGACCAGTAAGGTGAAATAAAAATCCTGCAGTCTGCTGAATTTATATATTTAACTAGCTGATCCCGGTGTACTTCGCTACCCCCCTCGTTATAAAATAAAATGAAAAGTATTTATATATATGCTATTGTGACGATCGGTCCAGTAGTTAAGCCTATATTACGATTTTTAATTTTCCTAAAAAGGAGCGTGGTCCCATCCACTTTTCTCCCGGTACGTATTCCAATTTATGCCAATACCATATGTACCAAATATCATCGACATAGGTCAAAAAATGCCCAAAATATGGCGATTTAAATTTTTGGGTTATATGGGTGGTGCCACTCCTCTTTGTCCAATCCCGCCCATATTTGCAGCAGCACTAAAAAAATGCACACCAAGCCGACGTACCAAATTTTGTTCAAATACCGTTTTCAGGAGCAGAAATAATAGATTTTTAATTTGTGGTTTGTATGAGAGGTACCACGCCCCTTTGTCCAATCCCGCCCATATTTGCAGCAGCACATAAGAAATGCACACCAAACCGACATACCAAATTTTGTTCAAATACCATTATCAGGAGCAGAAATAATAGATTTTTAATTTGTGGTTTGTATGAGAGGTACCACGCCCCTTTGTCCCATCCCGCCTATATTTGCAGCAGCACTTAAGAAATGCACACCAAACCGACATACCAAATTTTGTTCAAATACCATTATCAGGAGCAGAAATAATAGATTTTTAATTTGTGGTTTGTATGAGAGGTACCACGCCCCTTTGTCCAATCCCGCCCATATTTGCAGCAGCACATAAGAAATGCACACCAAACCGACATACCAAATTTTGTTCAAATACCGTTATCAGGAGCAGAAATAATAGATTTTTAATATGTCGTTTGTATGGGAGGTACGACGCCCGTTTGACCAATTGGACCGAATTGTAAATCTAAACCATCCAGGGACCAACTCAAATACACACAAAAAATTTCATCGAAATCGGCCCAGCCGTTAAGGAGGAGTTCAGTTACTAACACACTTTCAGAAGAATTATATATATAAAGATATTTCAAATAAAATATTTCAAATTGAACAATGCTTAGAAAAACTACAAAGTAAAGATAAATTAGCTCATTTGGAAACGCTGGCTATCGAAATCAACCCTTATTTAATACAATACTGTAAATACTATATTGACAGTAGTGTATTTTGGCAAATGTCATATTCCATGCAAAATAAAAGCTCTTTAGGGTACGTAAAATCCAATTGTCATAATACATGAAATTGAATTGATTGATTGTAAAGAGCGCTCAGTTACTGATCTAAAAACGCTCAGTAATGTGAGCGGCTCATTTAGCTCACTTGTGTGAATCGTTCAGTTGAACTAGTTCGTTCAGGGGCTACACACCTCTAGAAAATTGACTATTATGGCTAGACGACGGTTGAGGTAACTGAGGGTAGTTTAAAGGGGCGTTGGGCTGCTCGGGAGTAGCATTTGTTTTTCTGTTCGACGAATTAAAAAAAAAAAAGAGTAAAGAGGGCAGCCTCTATAGTAAGCAGTGTGGTTTCCACTGCAATTGCCCTATTGAACAAACTCACAGACTTGTGAATGTTGTTAGAGGCACTTTTGAAAAAAAAAATATTGCTAAGCGCTCTTTATCGATGTCTCACAAGCTTTCGATTAAGTATGGCACGAAGGTCTTATACACAAATTAACTTGTTGTTGTTATTTTATTTTCGTCATCAAATTTTGTTTACTGGAAAAATACCGTTATTTGTTTTTCCTGCTTTTATATATTTTTTTCAGAAATGAGGGGCCTTGTTTTGTTTTACTTGAATAGCACGTTGGAGTTTCATTTAAAATTACAAGTGAATAGATTGATAGCGAAATAAAAATATAATTTTTTTAACTTTTTGAATCAAATTGGTTTCATTTACAATAACAATGGGTCGCGGGAAAACTTTAACCAACGACGAACAAGTAAAAATCAAAACCTATAGAGATTGTGGCCTTTCCGTGAGTAAAATAACAAAAAAAAAATGCGAAAAGTAGAAAGGTAATATCTAATTTTATTAAAAACGAGACGAATTTTGGAAAAAACATGAAAGGCCGTGTAAGTGGTGTGCTCTCTGACGCAGATAAGAGATTAAGAGAAGCTTCAACTTAGCAGTATTCTGTGGACGAAATTAAGGCTAAAGTAGGTGTCCATGCTAGCAAGACTACGACTTAAATTAAAGAAAAAACCATCACTTAACGCTGCACGAAAGGAAATGCGGTTGAAATTCTGCCGAGAAAACATGGCATGAAAAAACGAGTGGAGGTGTGTTGTTTTTTCTGACGAGAAAAAGTTTAATTATTATTTTCACATTTTGAGGAAGGAGACTCACCAGTTGGATCGACTACACATTCGAGTCGCCGGAGTTATGGTATGGGGTGCAATTTCCTATTATGGCACCTGTGAGCTCCAGTTTTTAATAACCACTTTGAACGCTAAAACATACAGGGTGTTCTAGAAAAGGCCTTTCCATCATTTGAAAATCTTTTTGGTCCATTGCCGTGCACTTTCCAAGACGACAACGCCCCAATACATACTGCCCGTTTGGTCAAATCGTGGATAAAGTCCAAAAATGTCACAATGTTGAATTGGCCACCATACTCACCGGACCTTAATATAATAAAGAATGTTTGGGATGGCTGTCCAGAAAAGTTTACGAGTCTGGGAGAAAATTTTCAACTAAAGCTGATCTTATTGAGGCAATTCGACAAGCGTGGACCACAATTTCTCTCAACTATTTGAAAAAGTTGTACGAATCACCCTGTAGTTTTTTCGTGACAATTTACCCCAAAAGTGGCAGTACTATACAATGTGGACTGGTTATAAAACTATCCACATTGATTCTATACTCTGAAGACTGGTTATAAAACTATCCACATTGATCCTATACTCGGAAGACTGGTTCTAAAACTGTGGAAAATTTTACTGTCACTTTGTGCAGGCACTTAGCTGTCTTTTTGTGTCGCAGATGGTGGATAGTAAAAAATGTATGTCATTTAGCACACATAGCTTAAGTAGTACAATGTACAAGTACCAGTGAGTGTAGCTGAGTGGGTTGAGATGTTGATTAGCAGTCGGAAGGTTGCTAGTTCAATTCTCAATACAGTCAAAATACATTTACAAAAATAGTGCAATGTTACGCATCCGTACTAAGTTACAAGTGGGCTGTAGGAACATTATTGTGCTGCAGTGGGAATAACCAGGATGAAGATGTCTAGGATGAAGATAAATAAAATAATAAGAATAATAATAAAAAAATAGCTGAAAGCAAAATTTAATTATTATATTAATTAATTATTATTATCTTTTTAATTAATAAATGAATTTGTTATGTTTTTTTTTTTTTTTGACGAAATAATTTTTTTTTTTAAGTTAAATAAATTATAAAATGACATTTATTTCATACAAAATAGGGAATGATTTGGGGTTTTTAAGGGAGTAGTTTGGCAGGTATAAGGAGACAGTTAAGGGTAAGCCAAGAAGAACCGGCTTATGAACTGTCTTTTTGTGGCCTCTTGGTGACAATTAACCCCATCGTAGGACATCCCCTTGTTAAAGTGGCCAGTCATATGGCTAGCATTCGGACTGGTTGTGTCATAAAGGGGCTAGTATTATAACCAGCTCGGAGACAGCCACTTGAACTACAGGGCAATGCCTAATAGTATATACGAGGTTATTCTGAACAAGGGAAAAATAAAAAAAAATTAAAAACCTTAAAAAGGTCATTTAATCCGCATTTATTAAAACATGTGCTATTCCAGTGAAACAGAATTTGTTTCCTATTTTTTGAATATTTTTCTTTTTAAGTTGTATTTAAAAAACAGTTTAATAAATCGAAATATTTTTTTTTCTTATTAAAAGCTATAAAAAGCACTACAAATGCAAACTGAAACCAATCCGCCATTTTTATATCCTACAAATATATTGGGGGGAGTATGTCAATGGGCGCGTTCATAAGACGTAACAGTTGTACAACTGTTGAGCTCAACTGTTGGCAACTGTTGAGCTCAACTGTTGGCAACTGTTGAGCTCAACTGTTGGCAACTGTTGAGCTCAACAGCTACGTCTTAGAAACGCTATCAATTGCGCTACCAAATGAGCAGCTTTTAAATCTAAACAATTAAAAAAAAATTCAAGATACATACATACATATGTACATAAGCATGTTATAAAGAATGTGCGAAGAACAAAAATTACCTTCATTTGCATCAACGACCGCAACAAACTCCTGATTAGCTGTATATTCATTCATTTTCCTTTGTGTATGTACATAAATATATTTCTTAACAAAACAACGAAACGAACACTTATTGCAATGCCGATAGTGTTTCCAAATCAACGCTTTGCGCCGCCGTGTTCAAATTAAATCGTTCAACGTAATAATAAATTAAATAGTATATAATTAAAAATATACACTGAAATAAGTATATATATATGGAGTCTAATAAGTATATATGAATTTTATTTATTTATTATGTTGTTTTACCACTTTTTATATAAACTTCAACAAATCAGCTTATGGCGGCCTACTGACGTTAAATTTATTATAAGCGGCACAAATTTTTCGATCAGCTGATCACAACATGTTGAGTAAAAGTAGCGAAAAAAATTTATGATGGCAAAAATGGTTTCAAACACTCAACTGTTGAGCTGAGCGAAACTACTCAACAATGCGTTTCTAAGACAAATACTCAACAGTTGTGCAACTGTTACGTCTTATAAACGCGGCCAATGTGTACGGTGTGCTATTCAAGTGAAACGTAGTTCACATATGTATGTATGAATGATTTAATAATTTTAATTTGCTTTTTTATATACATATAAACGTTTTTTACAATTTTTAGAATGACAATTTTACCGTATTTACCTTCAAAATTTTTGTTCAAATTTAAATTTTTTTCTCTTGGCGCTTTTTACTCTTTTTTCCGCAATTTTTTTATGTATATTGTAGTGCCATCCCCGATGACACTATGCAACCCTGGCAATAAATACTAAATTAAGCAACTATGTATAAGAATAAACTAACGAGTAAAGAAACATAAGATAATAAATTCACTCTTTACTTACCTACCAACGAAATAAGTTTTTTAAATCAATTCTTATCGGAGAATATATATGTATATACATGAGCTTACATGACGACCGTTGACGGCAGAATTTGCCGAAGCAATACAGTGGAATTTTTTTAATATAATACAGTGGAAATTTGAATAAATTATTGAAAAAAAAAGAAACCGCTTTAATTTTTGCAAATTAAATAAGCGGAATAGATAAAAGACTATTATATTCCGACAACCAAATTAAAATTTTAAGGTTAATGAGTTTTATTTTATGAGAAACCATTTTCTAAAAAAGAGCTGAAAAAAGTTATAAATTAAATTGTGTGCTGGTGTTTGAATTAATCAAAAATGAATATAAAAACCATTAAAAAAAAGTTATTTTTAAGTATTCTACATATGTAAATTTGTATAATCAAAAAATAAAAAGGAAAAACGTGCAAAGTACAGTAAAATAAAAAAAAAAAAAACAATAATCGAAACCAGTAAAAGTGGAAAAAATCAATTCAATATAACAGCAACAGAACAAAAAAAAAATACTATTGACAACTAAAAGAAATAAGACCTACATACATATATATATATATATATATATATATATATATATATATATATATATATATATATTGTTACCTTTTGGGCAGTACTGTACCAAAATTGCAACTTCTTAAACTAAAAACTTGAAAACAAAAAGAACACAAAATACTTATACAATACGAAAAAGGTAAAGTGAAAACAAATTAAACCTAGTAACAAAAATAAGAACGGAAAAGTACATGAAAAGAAAAATGAAAATAAAACACTTAAATAGAAAGAATACATACAAAGGAAAATAGAAAAAACGAAATAAAAATGAAATAAATATTTAAATCCTACTCAACAGCTATTTAAGAAATAAAACAAAAAAAATGTTATCAAAAGAAGAAGAAAAGTGTAGAAAAACCCATAAGCGTACACGCATCCACAAACATACTCACATGTATAACATTAATTTCCCATATGAAACAAAAACTTCACAAGTCTACACTCAAAAAATAAAAATAATTATAACATAAAGTACAATAAATGAATAAAAAACAAACTAAAAGTAATGGAATTGATAAAAGCTTAAAAGTAATTATTGTAACTTAAAAACTATTTAACCTTCCTTAAACTAAATTCTACCTACATACATACTTGCATAACAAATTAAAAAAAACGCTTAATAAACTAAATAAAAATACTAAATAATTTCTTAATAAATCCCAAATCATTCACTAAAATTTTGGAAAAATATACACATGAACAATTTATAAAAAAAAAATTTTTTTACATAACAATACAAAGTGGAAAAACGAAATATATACAAAAGCAAATGTACAAAGCAAATATACAAAGCAAAGTGTAATGTGAATACCAGTGTTTAAAAAATCTCGTACACGATTTTCATTATGCCCATCAAATCAGCATAAAGCAAATGTTGATTGTTAAAAATTGTTGAAATCTGCTGGTTTTTGACACAAGGAGAAAAATTTTTAAATACTTGTCATTATAAGATCGACATGTTTGTCAACTTGTCGAACTTGTGTTTGGTTGGACTGGCATATATTTAATTGTTTGGTATGTTTGAAATGGCTAGTTTTCATTGAGAAGAAATTGTTGCTGAACAATATATTACAGAGAATTTATTTTCATTTTGTGTGCTAGTAAAAAATTTTACTAGTTGTCAAGTACAAAATTTTTTTTAGAAAACTGGAAATTTATTTGTTATCAGGTAAATATTTTTAGTTTCTCTACTATCAAAAATAAAAACGGATCATATTATCTCACTATTCGCTAGTATAATAAATAAAAAAAAAATTATTTTAAACCCTGGTGAATACCTACATACCTACCCATGTACATAAAACTTTAAAATGTACATATATATATACATATGTACATATCGTTAGCTCCATGTGGAAAAGTGCTAAGTTAATTTTTTACAAAAATGAGATTTTGATGCAGTTCGATAGAAAATTTAATAATGCAACATTTAAAAAAAAAATTGTGTAATTATCTATTTTTTTGACGCTGTTTGTCAATGATGTGTAAAAGTGCTAAGTCAGCTGTCGTTAGCTTCATGTGTAAAAGTGCTAAGTCAATTTTTAAATTTTAGAGGACAGACTAAAAACGGTCCTATATTTTGAATAGTAAATATTTATCAAAATGTTAAATACATTTTTTATTACGTAAAGCCATCTAAAATCAAAAAAATTGCATTTAAGATTTTGGGAAATATTTACTATTCAAAATACAGGACAGTTTTTAGTCTCAAGTAAAGCAATGTTTGCATGATATGTATTGCTTATGTATTTCTGGTATGTATATCGTCAACATAAAAAACACGTGTACGGCGGAGCAAAACAGTTCTCAGGTGACGATATACATATCAGAAATACATTAGCAATAAATATCATGTAAACACTCCTTAAGAACATCCACTTACATACATATCATGTAAACAGTCCTTAACCTTCCTGACCATTTCGTCGGTCTGTGAGACCGATGAATCACTTTTGTATTAATTTCACGAAAACAAAATATGACAACTCCGTCATTCTCTCAGTATCTTCTGTTACAATTTATTTTGTAACTTATTTTTTAGAATCAAAAACACAAGAGACTATTATGATTTTAGTTATTACTTTAATATTATTTACTTTTCAATTTTTATTACTTAATCTAATTTCGTTATTTTATAACCGTCTCAGGGACCCGCTTTTTAAGGCTGGTGTTTGATCAGGTTTTTGTTATGTGTGTTATGTGTTAAGAACTGACTCGACTAGAGCTGACTTCACTGACTACAGTTGACTAGCGTTGACTGGATAGACCGAATAGACCTCCATACCAAATCACCCTCCGCTTTTATACCCACTTTTGTGCTGCTCGATGAACGGTGCTGCTGACGTTCGCTGCCGCTGGCGTGGTTGTTCCCGCGATACTGCTGAGTGTGCGATTATTGCAACTTCAGCATATCCATACCCGTGGGACTTCCAGCCGATTGCGGTTCTCACGATAATGCAATGTCAGCATATATCTGTCGGAAAATTACTGGTAATAACGTCAGTATTGTATGCAGCGTTATTGCAACGTCAGCATATGTCTGTGTATGTATGTATGCAGCGTATGTTCCGCTGTCACTGATACTTCTGTTGGTTAGGGGAAAATGACTCATAACATCCCTCCCCCCTTACGGACAAGAAACATCCTGTCTTAGGATGTTTCGTAGCCATCCTTCTGGAATCAAGTCAAAATAGATGTGTGTATGCATCCGACTACCTTGGCGATACAGCTTTGGCAGCTCTCGGAGTAATATGTAATTATCTCCCGAGCCTCGATTGCCTGAAGGTTCGCAGTTTACCATTAGTTGGTGACTGCTGAGTGTCTGTCGACTTGGTACGTTTGCTGCGTCACCAAGGAAAAAATATGATATTGTTGGTGAAATGTCGAGGTTGTTACTGACGGGGTGATTTCCCATTTTCTAACGGAACTGCGTTTTCTGTCCATGTATGTGTTTTGCCATCGCATATAGCTTTAACTGTTGATTATGGTTGTGTGAGGTTGAAGGTTATGGCTGTCTGTCTGTTGATCGTTGGATTGGATTCTTTATTGTTGTCGGAACTGGGTTTTTCGTCCATGTATGCGTTGTAGTATCGTATGTAGGTTTTACGGTTGCGTGAGGTTGATAGGTATAGGCTGCTGTTGATGATTGTTGGATTCTTCATTGTTAACGGGATGATGATTGTTGGTTGTTTTTTAAAACGCTGGTTAATATTTTTAATCTTATAACTAACAATTTCTTCTTACGTATACTTATATAAAATTTTTTTCTTACATGAAACTATTTGTTCTATCTATTCTAGAAGTAATTTTTCAATATATATATATATATATATATGTGTATTTTTAATTGTATGTTTTTTTTCTATTCAACTTAATACAAAATTGTATGTATGTATGACACACAAAAAATTATAATAGTTATGCTTTTACAAGTTAGTTGTATAATTATTGTGTATGTGTATTGATATTTATATATATGTACTCTTATATTAACCTTGAAATAAACTTATACAAGAAATTGAAAATTTTTAAATTATTTGAAAACGTTGCAAAAATAAGTATATATATATGTGTATTGTTGATGGTGTGTTTTTTCTTATTTCCAACTTAATATAAAATTGTATGTATGTATGACACACAAAAAATTGATAATAGTTATGCATTTACAAGTTAATTGCATAATTATTGTGTATGTGTATTGATATTTATATATATGTACTCTTATATTAACCTTGAAATAAAGTCATACAAGAAATTGAAAATTCTTAAATTATTTGAAAACGTTGCAAAAAAAATGAGTAAGAAAAAAAAACAAAACTTTATTACATTTAGTACTACATATATCAAATTTCAACTTATTTAAACATTTTTTCTTCTCCCTTTTTTTTTATATATATATAAAAAAAATGAGTTTAGTTTAGCTTGTATTTATCCTTGTCTTTGTGGAAGAAATTTAACACCTTTGCTGTTTTAATGATTTGAAAGAAAAATTATTCACTTGCTTATAATTTTTTTAAATCAACAGCAAAAATGGCAAAAAATTAGGAAAGTTTAAAATTGCAAATAGTTTGTTTTTTAGAAGAAAGACAAAAATAAATATTAATAGGAAATTTGTTGAAATTATTTCATAAGTTGCATGTTCTTCTTTATTTGAAAATTAAATTTTAGTTTCTGTACTTGAAATTTTTATTTATTGTTCCTTGTTCATTCTTCATTTTAGCTTAAAAGCTTACATTCAAACATAGATTAATTCGTGCTTTTTATTGTTATTGTTAGTATTACTGAAATACCATGCATGTATGTATGTTTGGCTTTTATTTTTTGTTTCAATGTCAATGCCAAACTTACTTGTATTCTTACACACATACATGCATGTGTATATCTGTTTATTCAGTTGTACCCGGCTGTGAAATAGTCTGGCAGAATTTTGCTGTGTAATCATATTTCACAGTCAAGTACTCAACTAAAGTCATGCAAAAAAAAATTAAGAAAAAAAAATTGTTTCAGTTTGGATATATTGCATTCATTTTTTACCCTGTAGTTGTAAGCATGTGCAAACATTTAAAATGTTTGCAATTGCTTTATTTATGTTTCTATTAATGTGCGTAAAACTGCAGGGTTTTATTTTGTTTTTATTACTATTATTTTGTTTCTATTATTCAAACATCTACCGACGCAAGCATGTGCAAACATTAAAAATTTTTGCAATTGCTTTCTGTTTCTACTGCTATGCAGTCATTAATTTTCTTAAAAATTTACATATGTACATATGTAGATGTGAATACTTTTTCTTTAACTAAATTCGTTTAAATTTAATTAAAATTAAGTGCGTGTTTTGTAAAAACTTTATACAAATACAAACTGAGAAGAAAAAAAAAATTGTTCCATGAGTGACAAAAAGTTTTCAATGAATTGAAAAAAAAAAAACAAAATCCATGGGCACTAAAAACAAATAGTTTTTGGATAAAACTAAGCAAAATATTGAGTTAATTATACACAAGTGAAGTGTACAAATTTTGTAAAGCCAACATTTTTCTTCCGCACAATGGTTTCAACAGAAAACGATAAGAATACTTCCACACCAAAGGAATTTTCGCCAACTGCAAATCAACCAACACCAGCAGCCGGTCGTCTAGAAGCTAAAAAAAATTTCCAATAAAAAAACGCAGTAATACAGGTAATTTGAATGTCTGCATTAACTCGTTCCTCATAATTATATCGGTCTTTTCTTTCTTTTTTTAAATTTGTTATTAAATTAATCTTTCCGATATGTTTCATTAAATTGGTGTAGAATCTGTTGATCTTCGTGCTAAAAACTAGTGTGTATTTGACTATAGGCTATGCTACTAAATTTTTGTTTTAATTATGCTGCTTATGTGGTTGCTGTTTTTAATTTTTGGTTTCTCTCGATTTTCTTTAAATTTGGTGTTTCGTTTTGATTTATACTTTTAAATATTTTAATTTCAAAATATTGTTCATTTTCCTTTTTATAGTTTTTCTTTAATTTATTTACTGCTTTTTCCTATAAAAATCCTCAATGTTATTGTTTAACAAAATGATTTTATTTTGGGGAGAAGAAAACAAAAATAAAATATAATTAAGTGATCGGACGTGTTTTCAAAAATTAAATAAGTAATCGGGCGTGATTTCGTGATTATCGGTTTCCAATTTTTCTTCATGTCCCGCAAGACAGTGAGTGTAATTCGTGCTTTCAACACAAAATAATCTGGAGTGAAATTCATTTGGATATTCTTTAGTTTCATTTTTGAAGAATATTTTTCAAAAACTTTCATTGCTCCCAAAATTTCTAGCATTTAAATATTATTAAAAAAAAATTTTATACGTCTCTTATTTATTCTTATTTTAATACGTTTTAGTAAATCTGTTGCGGATTCTAACTAATCTGTCTGCTTAATTTTATTTTTAGAAAAGTATCCGTTGGTCGATTAGAAGGTGATACCGTGTAAGTAGCGTTCCATCCTTTTTTTAACCTTTCCCTTTTACTAATTATTTTGCTTCTTTCAGATCCTTTGACGTCAACCTATGAAAGTAATAGGAAATTACAAACGAGGGATAAATAATAAAAAAAAAATCCCTACGGCATGTTAAGTTCCGTTATTCCTTAATTTAGACCTGTATAAATATGTATTTCTTTTTCTATTTCAGCCATTGAAGACCCTAAATATTCATCATCAATACCGTCGATATTGCGGTGAGTTTTTCCTTCTTCTCTTTTTCCAATTCATTTCCGTCATAATGTTGGTTTTTAGACGCCTTATTCTTTCCTCCTGTTTTGCCAATGATAATGTGTGTTGTTGTGTTCCTCCATACTGCGTGTAGTGGTTGAATTTTGAAAATCTCGACTGGATCTCCTTCCTCCATGGGATATCTTTCTCGGTTGCGTTCAGTATGGGTACTGCTGTGCCTCCATTTTTAATGTTGACCACAGTATCTCCAGTATAAACTCCAGGGGAAATCTCCTGTTTTTGTAAAACCACAGTTTTATCTCTCGAAATGATATTAACCGGCACTTTAGTAACTGCTCCCGTATCTACAAGTAAGACCAATATTCCCTCCCTAGCTCCTTGGCTGGGTAGCGTCATAAAAACTGTGTCCACATTGCTCGGTGATTCAGTACTATTATTTATATTTGGCATTATCTCTTCACTTTGTTTCTCTTCATATTTATATTTCAATACTTTATCTTTTTCTGCTTTCACTTTTAAAGTTTGCCCGTTCTCTTGATTTGCCTGTTTTTGCACAACCACGGTTTTATCTCTTGATTTGATATTAACCGGCACTTTAGTAACTGCTCCCGTATCTACAAGTAAGACCAATTTTCGCTCCCTAGCTCCTTGGCAGGGTAGCGTAATAAAAACTGTGTCCACATTGCCCGGTGATTCAGTACTATATTCTATATTTCGTACCATCTCTTCACTTTTTTCCTCCTTTTTTTTGTTTAATTTATTATCTTTTGCAGTATTTTCTTCTATAGTGCGCCCGTTCTCCTTATTTACCGAGTGTACAACTGCCTCGGTTACTATCCTGGTTGGCTGCTCTGTTTCTGAGTCAGTCTCCGTACCATCTTTATTTACCCGATTCTTTGTTTCTGTTTCTTTATTATACTTGTATTTGTTCTCTTTTTTATGCCAATCTAATTTTCTGTTAATTTGCCGGACCCCAGTTATTGGCGATAACTGGGCCGAATTTCGTTTCCCTGAGCATATGTCCGATTTGTGTTGCTATGGGCCTCTACGGCATTGTTAGCTAGGTCCCTGCCGTTGTTGCTATTTCGTGCCTGTTGGTAGATCCCTGCACCCATTGCTTCAGTCTGTCTAACATTACTTCTGCAGTCCCGTGCAAAATGTCCTTGTTGCTGACATTTAAAGCAGGTTGGGAGTGTACCATTGTTTCTATTTGCCCCTCTGTTCATGTTATATCCCGTAGCTATTTGTGGGCTTCCACGGAATTCTGTGTTTGTTATCCTCCTATTGTTTTCTGCCATCCTTCTATCCAACTGATTTTGGTTTGGTATGTTTCTACTTGGCTCGCAGAAAGGGGTTTCCTTGTGACCGTTTATCTTACACAATCGGCAGTATAGGGAGCCTAGTCTCTTTCTGCAGTTTTCCACATCGTGCCCGCTGTTTCCACAGAACGTACAGCTCACGATATTCCTGCACAGTGGCACCATTTCATGGCCGTATTTTCCACAGCTCATACAGTATGGTGTGTTTAGCCGCTTTTTGCAGCTATTCCATTCATGCCCCGTCCTGTTGCAAAAACTACAGGGGACTTCTCGACTATCTCTATCAACTTAGTGAGCTCTTCCTCTTCCTGCCCCACAAATCGAGCTTTAAGAGCATGGTCCTTCAGACCCTTGATGAAGCTTCTTACCGCTATCCTCTTGAAGTCCTTCAGCATGGTTTCCCGGCCCGGTCCCACCGGCCATTCGTTCTCTATTGTTGTTTTTGCCTCATTTAATAGGCTATCCAGGCGTTCTCCAAATTTACATGCTGATTCTCTGATGCTCTGTTTGCAACCCAAGATCAGCTCCCTTATCTTATCCAGACTTTTATTTTTTAGATAAAACTTCTTGATGGTGTTACAGTATGCGTCCACTGAACCAAAAGTCGCAATTTCAGGCATTGTATCACATCTTGTGTTAGGACGTTATTTGCACCTGTGAGTACTTCTCTTTCTACCATCTTGCATCCTTGTATGTACCTGCATACTTCTGATGACAAGTCTGGCCCATCGGTCCCGAAAAATGATGGGACCGTGTTGTTTACGATCTTAATAATCTCATACAGCGAAGGCATTTTGATCCTTTCAATTTCCGCTCTCTCAGTAGTATGGTTTTGCTGGGGTGACGGTGATCGTCTTTCTATGTTCCGCTGGTAATCATCTTGGTAGTGGGCTGTGTCCACGCAAGAACTTGTAGACTGTCCATTTAATAACTATACTTGTCGTTCTATTAATTTGTCTGTCTGTGTCTGTGGATTGTCCATTAAAGCTGTATTCTACTTACCCATATTCCGCTGTTTGTCATCTTCATAGTAGTTTGTGGTTTTTGTGTTTATTTTCACTTTATATTATTATTATTATTATATTTTATGTGTTTGTTCGCAACCGCGCAGAATTTTTACGATCAAAGTAATTCTCCTTTATTCTGATCTCCTTTAGCTCTTAGTCCTGCACTAAGCCATGACAATATGACGGTAGCTAGGATTTAGACTTTATTCAATTTGTCTGTGCAGTTCTACACCGTCGTGTGTAGGATGCAACAATACAAGGTAGCTAGGATTTAGACTTTTATGTATTGTTGGTTTTGCTACACCTGACAGTTTTTTCTTGAGCAAGATCAACACAAGGATAATTATATTTCCTTGATGTTATTATTTACGCGGGTACCGGCTGCGCCAAAATGTTACAATTTATTTTGTAACTTATTTTTTAGAATGTGTTAAGAACTGACTCGACTAGAGCTGACTTCACTGACTACAGTTGACTAGCGTTGACAGGATAGACCGAATAGACCTCCATACCAAATCACCCTCCGCTTTTATACCCACTTTTGTGCTGCTCGATGAACGGTGCTGCTGACGTTCGCTGCCGCTGGCGTGGTTGTTCCCGCGATACTGCTGAGTGTGCGATTATTGCAACTTCAGCATATCCATACCCGTGGGACTTCCAGCCGATTGCGGTTCTCACGATAATGCAATGTCAGCATATATCTGTCGGAAAATTACTGGTAATAACGTCAGTATTGTATGCAGCGTTATTGCAACGTCAGCATATGTCTGTGTATGTATGTATGCAGCGTATGTTTTGCTGCTGTAGGTATTTTTTGTTGGTTGAGGGAAAATAACTCAACGTCAGTATGTGTGTGCAGCGTATGTTCCGCTGTCGCTGATACTTCTGTTGGTTAGGGGAAAATGACTCATAACACTTCATTATTTCTCATTATACAACGTTTAGTGTAACAAGTGCGTTTGAGTTGAAGTTTTGTACTGGTGATTGCTAATCATACGGTCTGTGAGACCGACTTATTGTTAAGTGTTACATTTTCGTCAGGTAAGTTGGTTTTGCTAAATTAGAAATTTTTAGATTAAAATGGACAATTCACGATCAGTTTATATAATTTAATAAAAGAATCATGTTCAAAAATAATTATCGTGAGATTTTCTTTAGATATGGCAGATATTGAGCTCATAAGAGCTATTCTCTATGAAATCGATTCAGATCCAGATTCTGATGTGGAAAGTGGTACTGAATACGAAGATAATAAAGGTGTGTATGAAGCAAACACTGATACTGAACAAGACTCCGAGGAAAGTGATGTTGAAGATTCACAGGACGCTGAATCGAGTCACAATCACTAACGACTGATTGAAATTTAAAAAGACTAACCATAATAAGGCATATATTTTAATCATTTTGAAATTAATTTTTTTTTAGTGTTCCTGTTTTTTTCTTGAAATCATTTTATTTTTTTGTTTACTTTCAAGATACATATATGTTAATAGAAAAACATCATTTTATAAATGTTGTGTTTTGTGAATGATTTTTATTTTTATATTAGGTCTAACATCAAAAATGCCAAATTATTGTGATGAAATATAAATTGATGCTGTGAGCTAAAAAAACTTAATTTTGTTTTTTTTCTTACTTCGGTTATTTCAGATTAGTTTGTTAAATATGTCCACTGCACAGGTTTTGAAAATTTTAGAATAGTTTTGAGATACTGAGAAATACTTGAAATCGGTCTGAGAGACCGAGAAATGTGAATGTGTCGCACAAAAATGAAAATAGTCAGGAAGGTTAAGAATATCCACTTGAGCAACTTGTGTTGCGTAACGCATTATATGTGCTAAATAAATAGTTTTGAAGTTATATTTTTAGCAGAAAAGGTGAGAAATTACTCTTTTTACTTTACTTAAAAAGAAATGTAAAAAATATTTGTTTATATTACAAGATTATAATGAATTTGAACGGCAACAAAAACGGTGCGGCACAGTGATTTAAATGCATTGATAATGCTTCTTTTGGTATCGAAGCTGATGATGGAGTTATTGGAGTGGTGCCATACGGCTTTAATAGTGATTCGGAAAATTCTTTTGACATGCTGGTAAGAACCAAAAAGCTAATGAAAAGAAAACAAGTGGAAAATGATTCTTGGCTTGCCGCAAAAATAAAAAGCAACGAGAATGTGGTAAAAGGTATTACGGGAGGCGAAAGGAAGGTGATGTCTGGAATTATACAATAGTAAAAGAACCGCGAGCAATGAAGGCAAGGTGTATATGTATTCAAAAAACTGGTACTTCTTCTATGAAATGCGCACAGGTGACTGATGCCCAAAGACTTGCAAATATTTAAAAACTTTTGGCAGATGAACTGGAACCAAAAAAAAAATATATGTCAATACTTTAGTTCTCACGACTAAACCTGCCCAGACTGGAAATCGCACCAATCCAAGCGTCTCCAGAAGATCCCAAACTTTAACATACCACTTGAAAGTAGACCACCAAAATTTACGCGTATGTAGAACATTGTTCTTAAAAACATTGAACGTAGGTAGACGTTCTGTGCTTACTTGGCTTTAGGTGCTCACAATAATGCCAAAAATAGAGTTCAAACAAACTGTTCTAAGGACAAAAAAGCAATCCATTTATTTTTTTAATCTTTACCAGTTATAGAGTCTCATTACTGCCGATCTGTAACGCAAAAAAAATATATTTTGCGAGAATGGCGTTCGAAAAAAATGCTGTTTGACTTTTATTCGAAAGATTGGTGCCCAACTCAAAACGTCCAACGACTATCGTTATCTTCGTTTTATTCGATATTTGAGAAAAGAAATCTGGCGCTGTTTGCACCAAAAAAAGATCAATGCGAGGTATGTGCACGTTACTCTGTCGGCACTATCCCAATTGAAGACTACAAGCTTCATCAAAATAAAAAGGAAGAAGCAAGACATGAGAAATATAAAGATAGATCTGAAGAATCAATTGTATTTACAGTTGACCTTCAAGCAGTACTATTGGCTCCAAGATCACATGTTAGCAGCTTGTACTATAAAACTAAATTGCAGGTACACAATTTATTGTTTTACAACCTTATAAACAAAAAAGGGTACTGCTTTTTATGGAACGAAACTGAAGGCGGAGTTAATGCAGAAGAGTTCGCTAGTATTTGGGTTCACTTTATTGAAAAAAAAATTCTTCCAAGCCTTAGCTACAACGAGGAGACAATTAAAATAATCTTTTATAGTGATGGATGTGGATATCAAAACCGCAATAGCCTAATGAGTAACGCCCTTCTTAATACAGCTTTAAAATACAATATTACCACCGAACAAAAAATACTGGAGACGGGTCATACGCAAATGGAGGCCGACAGCGTGCACTCTGCTATAGAGCGCGCTTTGAAAAACAGAACAGTTGACGTTCCAGCTGAATACATTAACATATGCAGAGCAGCTAGAAAAAAACCTGAGCCATACGACGTCACTTACTTGACTCATGACTTCTTTAAAAAATTTAATAAAATATAATACTATAAAAGCATTCCTCCTGGACGTGGTAAAGGTGATGCTAAAGTGTCAGATATTCGTGCATTACAATATAAACCAAGTGGAGAAATATGGTTCAAGTTAAGATTCACCAATTCATGGGAGATATTACCCCAACGAATTAATAAGAACATAGTTGCTCTAAATTGGTGTGATTTGGAACAGCTGTACCAAAGAAGAAAACCAATAACTCGTAGAAAACTTGCAATCGAAGACTTGCAATCGTTAAAAGCAACTTTGCCTAAAGAACATCATCAATTTTATGATGATTTACATTATGAATAATTTAATGTTTTTATTTTTACAATTTAATGTTTTTATTATACCCTCTCCTTTGAAAAAGGAAAAAGAGGGTAAATATTATCAGTCGGTTTATACCGACTGCACTTTTTTACTTTTTTTTATATTACTTGATAGCAGCAACGAAGTAAGACTGCAAAACTATTATTTGTGATAAATTGTGAACAATTTTAAGTTTGTTCTCATTTAATTTCTTACAATCAGAGCAACGAAGTAAGACTGCATTTTTATAACAATAAAAATTTTCTATCTATTGTTGAAATTATTGAGTTATATATATTTTCATGACTGTAGAGTAATATGTTAAGTAAAATGTGCTAAATCTGGAAAAAAAATTAATTTAACAGAAGAAAAAGTGCTAATTCAAAGAACACTGTCTAAGAAGACAGTGTGGGTAATTTTTTATATATTTTCATTCTTATTTATTTAACAGGCATACAATTAAGAAAACTAGATTAACAGTTTCAAAAAAGAAGCTTTCCTACAAAAGTTATTGAGCTTTTTGTCTCTCCTATAAAATTTGAAAAACTTGACTTAGCACTTTTACACATAAAGCTAACGATATGTATTTGCTTCTGCAAAAAAAGAAAAAAACATACTCCAAAGCAATACATCATCATCAAGCACCAACGACTAGCAGTTATCACATAGCAACACGCAACAAATAAGAGGGGAAAAACAAACAAGAATAAAACATTACGTACACTGCACGAGTAAAATTGTACATATTTTGAAAAAAAAAAAACGAAGAAGAAATAAACAACAGCAACGACAACAATTAACAGCAAATAAAGAAAACTGTCAATAACAACAACAACGATCTCAAACAACATACAGACACTGACGTCACTACCGTAAAATCAACATTTCAGCATCAAGAAGAAAAAGCGAGGGCCGAAGCAAAAGGTCAGCTAGAAGACATCACGAGTAAGGCATACTGCATGAAACATACTTATATGTATGTATATATATATATATATATATATATATATATATATGTATGTATAAAAAGAATTTTTTTTTTGTTTTAGTTTTATTCAAATTTTATTTTTTTTTTTAGTATATTTATAGAAATATGTTTAATATTAAATGTCAAAAAACTTTTTTGATGTGTAAACATCTATACGCTAGGGGGTAAAATTGATTTTCACAATACAATCACAAATTTTTGGTGAGATGTGAGATTTTGATAGCACGGTGTAAGCTGTGTATGAGTGTATTAGTGTTATCATACGGACAACAAGAAGTACAGAGAAACTTATGGTGTTTTCTTTTCTGAACAAAAATGTTGACCTTTCAATGTGTAACACTTTTTACAGTTTGCACCTACCTTTAAAAAGTGGCACATTTTTTATTGCCACAATGGTACAAAATATTTGAGGCTTAACATTACTTAACATTAATTAATTAATTATCGTTTTAATTATAAGTTTTTTCGCTTAAGTAAGTAGAATGACAAAAATACAAGTTCTTACTTGTATAAAAATATACTAAACAAAGTCGTAAAAATGGGCAGTATATTACCCCGACTTGATAGTAGAGGGCAAAATATGTTGCATATTTTGCCATTTATTGGTGCAACATAATTAGAAAGGAACGGAAATCGCTTTTAAATATGTTACATATTTTTTAGAATGGATCACGAATATTAAAGAATGTAGCATAAATGCAACACTTTTTTCAGAAAAGAAATCGCCATTAACAGCTGCATAGAAATACACTAACACCATCTTGTGCGCAATAGTAGTAGTAGTAGCTACTAATTTTTACTAATTGTCGTACATTATGTTATCGTAGGCAAATAAAAACAAATAAATAAAATGAATACAAAAGCATTTAATTTTAATAACTTTTAAAAAGATTTTTTGCACTTTTAATAAGAAATTTACTAAAACAAAGCAAAATAAGGAAAACTAAACTTGTCAAACTAAAAGTCTTCTTCGTCTTTGAGTTTGTCATTCATACTTAACAGCTATATATAAACACGATCTAGTGCGCAATAAAAGCTACTAATTTCATTAACATATAATTGTGCTAGCGCTGTACAGTCCGAAAACCATTGCTGTAAAATAACTACATGCCAAGGCGTATCCAACAGGTGAGCTTACTAGCACAGCTGACTGAGCTCGCTTCATACCATTACCAAACAAACTGATACAGCTTTAAAAGTAGACATAAATAAAGGTTACATTTTGGTATGCATACGTAAGAAAATGTTTTAAATTTGTTTGTGTATTTTGATATGAGGCGAGTGCTTTATACTAACAAAATACATGTTGTTTTTGGATTGTTGTACTTGTTGTCGAACTGCGCATACCTGTTAGCTTTACCATGCTACATGCGCTACATTTCAGTAAACAGCTGATTAAAAGCTTGTCGACCGCTACAAAAAATAATAAAATATTTTATAAAACACCAAAATAATTATAACTCTGAACATAAAACAACACAAAGTGTATCAAAGCTGAATGGAGGTAATGTTAATGCTAATAAAATTTCTATAAGATTCCAATATAAATTAAAACAAATTATATAGAGGTCAGTAGAAGAAAGAAGAGCCAGACACGCTGCATATCAACGGGCCTATAGAGCGAGGAAGCGCATGGCTGCAATGCGTGCACAACAACAAGAACAGCAACAACGAAACGAGGAACAACAACAACAGGAGCAACTACCACAACAGGAGAACCTACCAAAACAGGAGCAACTACCACACCAGGAACAACTGCCACAACAGGGGCCACTACTTCAAATCGACAATCCGCAACAAGACGTAAAAGCAAGAAGAGCCAGACACGCTGCATATCAACGGGCCTATAGAGCGAGGAAGCGCATGGCTGCAATGCGTGCACAACAACAAGAACAGCAACAACGAAACGAGGAACAACAACAACAGGAGCAACTACTACAACAAGAGAACATAACACAACAGGAGCAACTACCTTACCAGGATCAACTGCCACAACAGGAGCCACTACTTCAAACCGATAATCCACAACAAAACGAACAACAGCATCAACTACAACAACAGTTGCCATACGAAAATTTCCTCCTTACGGGTAAATAAAATTCCTTCGTTTTCAACATCAAACGGATTCAAATACCATACTCGCCCAGTACACTTGCCATCTTTAGACATAGTGACTGAGCGCTTGATCTCTCCAAGATTGCCGTTTATGGTAATTAGGCGATTGCGTCATGGACAGGGTCAATACGGAATATATGGACAAATAATAAATGTACCGGTTAATGTCAATAAAATGGTCACGACTTTACCACGGAATGTCGATGACGATTTCGCAATTAACGTTCACATTAAAAGGAAACAGATCCACAAGTCTAGCTATGTTATGGGAATGATAAGGAAAAGTGTCGTCAAACTTTGGCTGCTATATCTTATTAATACACCTATGTTTAGGTTCTACAATATCACAATAGATAATTCTTTTTTCAACAACGATAACACTAATTTGTCAACAACATCAAATACCGACCAAGATGTAATTAGTGAAGTTATTACAATAGACGATTCTTTACATGCACAACAACAAACTTTGCTTTGGAACGAAGACAAATACCTATGTTTAGCACCGGCTCAGAACAACACTCCAATTTCTATTATCTTTGACGAGCATTGTGAAGAATTATCATTTCCATCTATATATCTTGGCGAATTCAGGAATTTTAAAGAAGGTCTTAATGTCACTCCTTTTATGATAGCCAGCAGTGAGCTCCGTAGAGCAGATAGACGTGGAGTAACTCCATCCCATTTACTCTACGTGGCCATGAAGTTAATGCGTCTTCGCATTGGCAGTTCCATCACAATCTCTTTCAAATATATTGGATTAAATACAAATGTAACCCGGGCTGACATAGAAAATCCTAACTTTTTACATGGTTGCATAGACAAGAATCTGGTATTTTTAAGGTCAATCCCTAATTCCGTTTACTACTGGGCACAACGAAAGCGTGACTTGTTTGCCATGATAAGGCAGCTTGGTAAGCCAACCTTCTTCCTCACATTAAGTGCAAACGAAATTGGTTGGTCAAACCTCATGTCTTTGCTGTACAAATTAAAAAATAATGGCGCTGATATTGATGAAATTACACTTCAGAATATGCATTATAATTATAATTATTATTAATGTGGCCTACATTAGTCAACGAAGATCCCGTGACATGTGCGATTTATTTCAACAAATTGGTCAACACTATAATGGATATTTTGCAATCACCACAATTAAGCCCTTTTGGAAACCATTATGTTAAATATTTCTTCAAGGTAATAATTCCGACATTTACAAGCTATGCTATTTATGGCGCGATGGGGGTTGAATTTTATTTTTCGTAAGATAATAAACGACACTATTACATTTATATTTTTCTTTTTGTTTCGATTTGCTTGTCCTTTAAAAGCGACTTTGTTGTTGTTTTTTAAAATCAAGACGAGAATATATGTATGTATGTATGTATATGGCCTGTTACTCACATTCAACTGCAATAACAAAAACAAAATATTAATATGAATACATATGTATGTATGTTTGTTTTTGTTTTGCTTTGTGTTGCTGGGTTGCCGAGCTACCTACCAAACAAAACGTCAAGCGTTTGAACTATTATGCTTTGATGAATGTAGTAAATATTAGGTCAACAAAATTAATTGAAAATAATTTTTTGTTTTTTCTATTAAATAAATATTATTTTATTTAAAAACTTAACTAAAATTTATTTCTATTAAATAAATATTATGTTATTTATATTTTTATTTTATTATTATTACGAATAAACGTAATTATTATTTGAACTTATATTGATTTACATATGGAAAGTAATATTATCAGGCTCAAGTTCAGTTATGTTATTTAAAAACTTAACCAAAAGTTATAAATTATGGATTAAATTTCTTAAAAAAATGTCATAAACTCAGAAAAATTATTAAATCTTCACACATTTTATGTAGGTATATACCTAATGAGCATAGCTCTAACTGGGTGTCCTAAGACACCTCTCTTCTTTTTTGTTTTAAAATTTCAAAACAACAGTTATTTTCGGTCCCTGATTAGAATGTCTTTTACTATTTTTTTTAAATTGTAGCGCATAGAGTTCCAGCATAGAGGAAGTCCTCATGCGCATATACTTCTGTGGCTAAATGATGCACAAACCAATGGCATAGGTGAAAATTCATTAGATGCTGTGAATTTAATTGATAGATTTGTATCCGTTAGGTCTATAAATGCTTCTGGACTCATAAAGCTGCAACAACACAAGCATACTTTTACTTGCAACAAAACAAATAATCGCAGATGCCCAAAATTGCAGATTTGGAGTACCTTTTATGCCCAGCAAATCGACAGTCATTCTCACACCAATGCCCACAACTGATTCTACAAGAAGCAGTTTAAGAACTATATACATGCGCATGTGGAAATCACTCGAAGAAAACTATTACGAAAATATTGATGCTTTTTTAGAGGCTCACAATATCTCATCCTATGATATGTACTTGAAGATACTTCCATCTGGAATCACCAGACCTATGGTTTTCCTACAACGAGAAACCTATGAAAAATGGGTTAACCCTTTTAATCCTTTCATATTTAATTTACTGCGTTCGAACATGGACTTCCAATTCATCACAGAGGAATATTCTTGTGCAGCTTATGTTGTCGAATACGTGAATAAAACTAGCAGGGGAATAAGCAATCTGCAACAACATATCCTTAAATCTTCACAAATCTCAGTTAAAATTATTTACATCCCAACTTCATGGCCAGCAGAACGTGAACGAGTACGAAAGACAAATGCTGAATTGGAAAGAGCAGAGATAGATGGCGATTCATGTGATATTTGGAAGGAACTTTTTTTTGATAAGTATCAAAAACGTCCTGTCGAGTTAGTGGATGTCACCTTGGCTCCATTTTCGGCTCACTACACGTTTCATAAGGGAGAATGGAAAAAACGCAAACATCCTCGCATCATACGTTATCGGATTTATGACGCACAAGGTGAAAATAATAATTATAAAAGAGAAATGGTTACATTGCACTTGCCTTTTCGTGATGAAGAATATGATGTTCTCACAGAGCACAAATACATTCAATTGTATGATAACAATGACGCGGTAATAATGCAACGTCGACATGAATTTGAATCGTCATTGGACATCGCGAAAACACTGGAAATATGTAGAAACCTATGCATTGAGAACGATACAGATAACCAAACTGTAGAAGATTTAAATGCCATTGCTGCTTTACAAACGGATGCTTTTGATATGTTTTTACGTGATCCTAATGCGGAAGTCAATGCAGATATTCGCTTAGCCACACTGAGCCGTTTGGAAGCTATAGTAAGAAAAAGCGACAATATCATGCCAAAAGAACGTTTCATTTCATTAATGCGACAAACTAATACACAACAAAAAGGACTACTGCTACATGTCATTGATCATATTATTGACTCAAATTACGAAAAAGAACCAATACAAATATTTTTAACTGGACCTGCTGGTTGTGGTAAAACGTTTGTAATACATCTATTAAAAGAAATTTACAATCGTTTTACGAATGTAGAAATGCCGTTCAACTCATTTTTAACCTGTGCATCTACTGGTAAAGCAGCTGTTGCTATAGACGGAACCACTATTCACACTGCTTTTAAAATAGCTATAGCAAGAGAATCGGGGCTTTCTTTCGAAGTTTTGCAGCAGTTCCGTAGCCTTTTTAAATTTATCTCTACTATCATAATTGATGAAATAAGCATGGTTTCGGCAGAACTTAACGAAAAAGTTGATTCACGATTACGACAAATTACTGGAAGTGATACTCCTTAAGGCGGTAGGGATATGTTCCTAATTGGAGATCTCCGCCAATTGCCACCTGTGCATTCTACTCCTATATATAAACAAACGCGACAAAGCTTAGCAGGCTCAACTGTATGGAGAAGTTTACAATTTTATGAACTCAAGGAGGTAATGCGGCAGTCAAATTCAGAATTCTCTAATCTTCTAACAAAAGTCGGCAACGGCGAAAAGCTGAACGAAGGCCAGCAAAACTTAATTGAGTCTCGATTTTTTTCAAAAGAGATAGTTGACGACTTGTGCGTAAGCGGAATAAGACTTTTTTTTTAAAAATGAGGATGTTGAACAAAATAATCAGTCCATATTAAGTATGGCCCTAATAAAGCAATACCAGTTGCAATTGATTCGTTTTCCGGGTACCATAACGCAGAACAGTTGGCATTTTGTCGTCAAAAGCTTCATAAAATGGCTGTTTTAGAAACTGGTGGTTTGCCATATGAACTTACCCTCATACTCAACAAACCATACATCATTACCACCAATATAGATATCTCCGATGGTCTTGCTAATGGTGGAATTGGCGTATTGTCATTCATCGAATATACAAATCACACGGTTAATAATATTTTGGACGACGATGAATTGCAGCATGATGTTGGCACAATAATACGACTTTGGATAAAGTTTGCACGATCCAACAGAATTGGCGCAAAAGTTAAAAGAAAAAGTGCACATCATGCAGCCACGTTAAACATTGATCCTAGTTTAGTTCCTATCGGTTGCAGAAACTGTTTAATGCATTTAAATAATAACAGGACCATTTCTGTAAAGCGCAGTCATTTCCCACTTCTCCCGGCTTGTGCAATGACCATTCATAAGTCTCAAGGAGCTACATTTGATGAACTTGTATACCATTATGACAAAAAACATGACCAACAGCTGGTTTACGTAGCTTTGTCGCGAGTCACAACAATAGAGGGACTTTTTTTAGTGGCTCCACAAAATGAAGCAGTTTTCCATCATGGCAGAAGACCCACCAAAAATTTGGACTCTCTGAGACAGGAATTTGCGAGGCTTTCCACTACCAAAATGGAAACAGTACAAGACACGGCTTTACAATTCCTCCAATCGCCCAACGTAACAACGTTAACGACTTTTAATTGTCAAAGTCTATCATCACATAGTGCTAACCTTCAAGACGAAGTAACTAAACATTACAATATATTATTGCTAACAGAAACTTGGCTTGAAGAAGACACATCAATTAACATTCCACTGTTTCAGTGCTGCAGTCAGCACAAAAGATCAGGACAACGATTTGGGGGAGTTGCGATTTACAAAAGTTGTCAAAACAATGAAAATGAACCTACATACCTGCTTAATACCTTGACATTACAAACAACTCTTTCATGCGGAAATTATACAATTGGGGATATGTGTTGCAGTGAATTCCAATTAAAATCCGGTTTGAAAGTGCATTGCATTGCCATCTACATTTCTCCTGGTCAAACAGTACAAAATATTATAACATATCTTCATTACGTACTGTTGTCTTACACTGAAGCTGGTGCACGTCAATTGAGTAACAATCTCCATCTCATGCCAATTATTATGGGTGGAGATTTTAATTCAAATTTTGCAAACCCACAGTCGCAAGCTTTATCAAAATTTTTATTTGACGTTTTCCACTTGCATATGACCAATTCTCCACAAACCCCCACAACTAATAATTCCACTACTATAGATGCAGTTTTCCATAGATTTTTAAATACAGTAGAGTCAAAAATTTATATTTCTTATTTTAGTTACCATAAGCCAATATTAACTATTTGTACTTAAGGCATTTACCATAGATGGGGACTTTGCAGTACTACATAAATATCAGTAAAAATAATTTTTTAACCAGAAAAATTGTTACTGATTACTGATTCATATATGAATACGGGCATTACTGATTACTGAAAATTCAATGCACCTCATTTTACTGGTAATGCAAATTAAATTTCATTATCAGTAAAAATTTACTGAATTTTTTCAGTAATCAGTAAATTTACTGCTAATTGCAATTTTTAATGCAGTACATATATACTGCAGTGTGTCCATTTACTAAGCAAATAAGTTAAATAAAACAAACAAAAACCAGCAAATTCCTATGTATTTACCATATTGAAAGTTTTTATACTTTTAATTGATTAATTAAAAAATATATACTAAAATACTAAAAGCATAAGTACTTCCAACTTAAAAAAATGTTTCATTACTAGATGTTTACACATCTCCCCTGTGATCGGACTCACATAATTTTTTTTTGTATTAAATGTTTGATTTTCTAAAAAAATAAAAATTTTGTTTATAATTTTTGTTTTGTTTGTTTGTAGAAAATTTAGTTTAATTTCTAATAATAATTGTTTATATAATGTAAGTTTATACAAAGTAAGTTTATTTAATGTATCAATTTATATATTTTTTTATAAGTTTTATTTTTTAAATAAATATATGAATAGATTTACTTTAAATTTTGGGTTTTTGTACAACAACGTTATCATAATAAAGTTTTATTAATTTTATTAATTTAATTTTTTTTAATTAATTTAAAGTTTTATTAATTTAATTTAAAGTTTTATTAATATGTGCATAATTAAAAAAAATACGTTTGTTTATGTTAATTGTTTTCAATTTCTGTATTTATGTTTATATGTTTAAATTTCATAACTTTTAATTTTGAATAAAAGTTTTGTAACTGTATTACAAATTTGTTTTTATTTTTATGTTAAAAAAAATGTCATGTTTTATTAAACATGTGTTATATGTATATCAGACACCTTCAAACAATTGGGATCAGGGGATAGTGTCCTGTGTGAGCAAGACACCACCCCTTCGACTGGTGAACCAATGACCCACCAGGAAGCGCCTTCACCCAATTGTTTATTCGGTGCTGTAAAAAAATTTTTTTTTCTTAGCATTTTCATATGCGGATTTTGTGAACTGTTTTTTTTTTGTTTCGTTTCATTATTTAAAATTACTACATTTGCTCCATCTAGTTTGGTTACAATGAATGGACCTTCATAAATATTTTTGTATTTATCATAGGGTTGTTTTTGCAATAAGACTTAATCATTAATTCCTAACACAATTGGCTTAGCAAATTTATCATAAAATGCTTTATTTCTTTCTTTATGTTTTCAAGCAATTCTTTTGCGAGCAAATTATTTTTTTGTAATCTATGCTTAACTTCTTTGCTATAATTGTCAATATTATAAATTGGAGCAATATTATTATTTATTTCATTAGGCATTATTGCTTTTTTCGGAAAACTAGCTCGAAAGGAGTAATTTTATTGTCAAAAACTGTGTTGGGTGTAGTATTGTGATAAAATGCAAAGTATCTGGGATACCCCAGTCAGATAACTTTTTATTATAGATAATAAGCTCTAGTGTACTCATTGAATACGCGATGATTACGTTCTACGGTGCCTAATGTCTCGTGATGATAACTTCTTGAGAATTTAATTTCAATTTCTAGAAATTTGCATAACTCTTCAAGAAATTCATTTTTGTACTCAGTGCCTAAATCAGATTTTATTATGTTCATTTTTACGTAAATACGAGTAAGGATGAAATTCTCAAAAATTGCGTTGGCAACTGTTTGAAAAATAAATCGTCTTTCGGCCATTCTGAGCTATAGATTTCTTGAAGGTTGGCTTCCTTTTGTAGCCTCGAAAGCAAGTAGTCAAAACTAATTGTTTCGTTAACGAAATCAATACAGACAACAGTTTTTTAAGTTTTCTGTATATATTTACGAGTAAAATTTTTGTTTTATGATCCTTGTGAAATATTTCTGTTCTTACTTTTGCTATATTCTTACTGAAGTTGTGAGAGAATTTGTCGTAAATTTTTAAATTGATATATTTTCCATTTTCTTGAGGCGTTTTTATTTTTATATTATTATATTGTTTGTTGGACATTGAACGAGTTGTTATTGCAAGCACTTGGTTGTTTGTAATACTCTTTAACTTATTTATTGTGATTCTTGACAACGTGTCCGCGGCAACATTCGATTTTTCTTTGATGTATTCAACAGTAAAATTATATTCAGAAAGTTCTAATCTTATTCTGGTACGTTTAGAAGATGGGTCTTTGATATTAAAGAAGTACACTAGTGGACGATGATCTGATGTAACAGTAAAATGGGTGCCATACACATATGGTCTAAATTGGTTAATCGCAAAGTGTATTGCTAGTAGTTCTAGCTCAATTGTGGGTATTTTCTGTTCTGCTGTGTTAAATTATTTTGAGGAAAAGTAAATCGGTAAGTCGTTACCATTAAATGATTGGCTCAAAATTGCTCCGCATCCATGTTTTGAGGCATCTACTGTTATAAGGATACTGTAAGATCCTAGGAGATAATAACATTGATTGGCATTTTTCATCCCAAGTAAAGTGTATTTTTTTCTGTGTTAAACGATTTAATGGTGCAGCTACTATGGCAAAATTCGGTATAAAGCGCCTGCAGTAGTTTGAAAAGGCAACAGAGCGCCTTACTGCGTCTTTGTCTGTTGGAATGAGATAAGTTTTAATAGCTTTTATTTTTGCATCGTCTGGCAAAAGACCATTCGCGGTACATTTATGCCCTAAAATAGTTACTTCAGAACGGAAAAAATTGCATTTGTAAGGGTTTAATTATAGATTGTGTGAACTTAAAATATTAAAAACATCTTTCAAATTATTCATCATCATCCACATATAGAAAAGCTTTGTTAAGAGAAAGTCCAGAAAACGCTATGGACATCATCCTTTGCAGTGGAATCTGATGAAAACCGGAAAACAAATATACAATAGAAAAATATTTTGCTCTGCCTAAATTATCTAAAATGTCATCAATACGAGGTAACGGGAATTTGTCTGCTACTAACTTTTTATTGACTGCACGATAGTCTAAGCACATCCTATACGACTTTTGATCGTTTGTAATTTTTTTAGGTACCAAAATCAGTGGGCTATTAAAATTTGAAAAGATGGGTTCAATCAAATTGTTTACAAATAAGTTGTTTACTTGTTTGTTAATTTCATCTTTTTGGGAGTGAGCAAGCCTATAGTTTTTGATATATACTGGGTTTTGGTCAACTAATTTGAACTTTTGTTCATAGAAGTTGTTTATAGATATTATGTCATATTTTAAAGCAAAAATGTCTGAACATGTTTCACATATGGGCAATAAATCGGTTTGTATATCGATTGACATTTGTTTTTCGAGAATATTTCGTAGTTTTACTACACGTTCATTGTCTACCTTATTCTCATTTATTGAGTATACGTAAAAATTATTTAATTTTTCTGTTTTAAGGTTATCGTTTTTAATAGATTGAAACTCATCCGTTGTGTGCAGTACTAGAGTATATGCTCATAGAGAGTCATATGCTCATAACTGATTTTACATTTATTATTTTTAAGAAAGTCCTTACCTAAAATTCCGTCTGTAGGGATATTAAAGTCGTCACTTACAATGTGGAAAACTTGATGAATTAAGTGATTCGAAACTAATAAAGTTGTACAGATTGTGCCCAATGTGAAGATCGCATTTGACGTTATGCCTGTTATGCTGATGATGTCGTGTTGGTTTAAGTATGTATCAGAGTTTATACAAGAAATTTTTATGAGTGATACATCACCTTGAGTGTCGGCTAGAAATGAGCTTTATTTGACAGTATCTGAACAGCCTATCGTAATAAAGTCTGCGTAATTAAGATTAAAACTTTAGATGGTTTTGTGAGAGCTTTGTTTATGTCTTATTAATTTTCCTCTTCCCTCAACATTTCTGGTTGAGGGGCTTCGCAGTTTAAAGTCCGTACTGATGCCCCTTGATTATTGTTATTATGTGAAAAATTGTTCATGTTATTTCCTCGATAATTATTACTAACATAATTATTACGATACTGGTTACCATTGAGATTATTATTATTACTCTGTCGCTGATTATTCCCATTTTGGAAATTGGTACGACCATTTCCCCGATAAAAATTCGTTCGATGGTTGCCACGATAATAATTATTAGAATTAAAACGGTTGAAATTGTTACTTCGTTGAAAATTGTTGTTTCTATATTTGTTTTGATTTTTGGATAGCAAAAACTTGCTTCTCCTTTATCTCGTTTGTTTGTTCCACTACAATCTTTGCAATCATACCTTTTGGGTCAGAGAAACCTATTGAGGCTAAAAATGATTTTACCAGGTCTGATTTGGCATTTAAACGACAGACTGGAACAGTCTGTTCTATAGCCATCTCATGAGTTTTGTTTCTTGTTATAACCTATATACCAAGCTCTTCAGCTTGTTTGCTAAATACTACGTAATCGTCATGTCTAACTATAAGTGCCGCTAGTCTGCCAGTAATAACTTTTGAACTATCTGGTTTTATGTTATGTTTTAACGCATTGTTAATGTCATCTATTGTAAAGGGTCCGCCAGATAACTTCTTTTTTTTTGAAAATGCTATAAAAAAAAAATACTGAATATTTTCTCAAATTTCTTTTTTTATTTGAAAGTACAATCCTTCCGGTTAAAAATGAAAAATAATTTCATTCAAATGGCTGCCTCGGCTGGCCATGCAGTAGCCTACACAATCGGTCCAATTTTTAAGCACATTATCGATTGTGTGTGCTGTATTTCACCAATGGCTTCACGAATATTGTCCTTCAAAGCGTCAATTGTCTCTGGATTGTCGGCGTAACATTTATCTTTGACGGCATCCCACAAGCAATAGTCCAACGGTGTCAAATCGCAGCTCCGAGGTGGCCAAACGACATCAGCTCTGCGACTGATAATGCGGTCTTCAAAAAGAGGGCGCAAAACATCGAGTGTAGCTTCGGCTGTGTGGCACGTAGCGCCGCCCTTTTGAAACCAAATGTTGCCAATATCCTCCTCTTCAATTTTTGTGAACAAAAATTCGTTCAACATGGCCTGATAATGATCGCCATTGACTGTAACGGCCACTCCTTGCTCATTTTCGAAGAAAAATGGCCCAATTATGCCTCTGGACCAAAATCCGCACCAAACAGTAACTCGTTTTGGGTGCGTCGGCTTTTCAATGTATGTGTGCGGGTTTTCTGTGCCCCAAATGCAACAATTTTGTTCGTTTACATGATTTTTTTGGCAAAATCGGCATCTTATTCAGTTTCAACTTTTGTAGTGTACAGACGCGTTTTTATAATCGTCGCACAGAGGGGTGAAATCGCAAAAAATGGATATTAATTGAAAAACGAAAATGAAGTTTTTTAAAAAATACTTATTACTCGATTAAAGAGTACTAAATTCTACATCACTACCGAAAATTTCAATGTCATATGTTTTTTACTTTTCTTGCTACGTAGCCTTAAAGTTAAGAAATTTTTAAGTTTTTTTCTAATAGTTGTGAAAATTGAAATTTGTCATACTTTAAAGCTAAATATTTTAATTTTTAACAGTCAAAAGTGATACTTTTATTATGGAATCTTCAACGTCAGGTATTTTAACGTAAATAAAAACAAAAAAATTTAACAAAAAATATGTAGAAATATTTTTAATTTTTTTTTTTAAATATGCTTAAATTTGGGCTTTTTTTAAAATATATGTGGAGTTTTAAATGGGAATAGGGTAAAATTGGGTAAAAGTGTATATTGTGTATTAAACTGTAGTATGTAAGCTTTTATATTTATAAATAAAATGTTGCGCGTTTTTGCGCCAATTAAATATATTTAATAAATTAAAAAAATAGCCACTCATAAAAAAGCGGTTCTTGTTGTCTTTAATTTGTTTTGTTCTCGTTTTCGTTGTTATGATTGTTATTGTTGTTATTGTTATACTACAATTTTTTTGTTTGTTGGTAGCAGTATTGCCATAAGATAAATATGAAATAGTGCTAGGGCATTTAAAAAAAGTTGCTAAACAGCTCTTAAAAATTAATTAAAGGCCCTGCAGAAAAAAAACTAGTAAAATTACTAAATACGCAAAAAATAAAATTATTAAATTTAGAAACAATAAAAAAAAATTTTAAAAAGAGCTAAACAAAAAAATAGCATATTTTAAAAATGTTGGTTGCTAGATTGTGCTAGATCTAGCACCCAAGGTGTAAAAATGGCAAGCCTGGTTACTAGTTATTCGTTATTTTTGTGTTTGTAAAAACGTCAAATGTACTGAAAGTGCTGTAAAGTTTGTTATTGGGTAATTGGTACAAACAAATACTTTAAGCTTCTGATTTATAATATGCTACTGTCTAAACTTTTTAAGAACAAGCTCCAAAACAGTATTTTTCTCTCGTCAGAGTCTTTACGATATTTTTCGGAATGCAGACTCTTTGCTATTTAAAGAAAAATTTAATATTTTGAAAGAAGAAATAATAAAACGTACAAACCCTGTTGATATGAAAGATTTTCAAACTAAATTAAATAGTTTCGTTTTTGATTTTAAGAGTCGATGGTCTAAATCAAATAGACATGATGGCCGTTTTTGTAGAGATAATAAAAACTGGTTAGATTCTTCCATCTCATTTGTAGTGCACACAAATAAAAGAGGCCGCAAAGAAATGGAGTTTGATGAATGTTCATCAAAAACAAAAACAAAGAAATGCAAGGATTTAAGAGATAAGTCATCGCTGTCTGTGTTAAGCTATGCCACTCAAATGAGTTTACGAGCTTCTGGCCATATAGAAGCATCAAAAATATTGAAAGATATTACTTCTTCCCCATCTAGAGCGGCAAAATATAAGGCAAGTTTGACATCACAAGAACGTGCAAAACAACTAAGTGCAGAATCTGCGCTTATAGTGCTGGCAGAAGCAAAGCTTACTCGTAGCCAGTATAATGTGATTAGAAAAGCTGCTCCGGAGAAGTTTCCTTCTTACACAATCGTCCAACAAGCGAAAAAAGATTGTTACCCAATGGAAGACGCAATACGAGTAACCGAAACAACAGCTCAAATAAGTCTGCAAGCTCTTCTTAATCACACTGTTGAGCGTTTAGTTTTACTGCAAAAAGATGTTATTGCCACCTTATGTGATTACGAATTGTCAAAAATTATCTTATACACAAAGTGGGGATTTGATGGAAGCTCCGGACACAGCTCATACAAACAAGCTTTCCATGGTCATGGTGCAAGTGACGCAGCGGTTTTCATAACGTGCATTGTTCCACTTAGAATGGTGTGTCAAAAAAAAGTTATCTGGCAAAATCCTCGCCCATCATCAACAAGATTTTGTAGGCCATTAAAAATTGAATTTGTTAACGAATGTTTGAGTGTCTCCACACAAGAAAAAAAAGGGTGGATGAAGAGATAAATGAGCTTGAAAATTCTCTAGTATTCACAGAAGACAGATCTGTAAGCGTAGCTCATAAGCTTATGTTAGTAATGGTAGATGGAAAAGTTTGCAATGCACTCACAGACACAAAATCAACCCAGAGGTGTTATTTATGAGGGTCATCCAGTAAAGATTTTAATAATGTGGAAAAAATGATCGCCAAGGAGGTAAAAACAGATACGTTGGAATTTGGTCTATCTATATTACATGGTTGGATTCGTTTTTATGAATGTCTTTTACACGTGTCGTATAAATTACCAATAAAAAAATGGCAAGCTAGAACTGATTCCGATAAAACAATAGTTGCTGAAAACAAGAGACGAATTCAAACAGAATTTAGAAATAAAACTGGTCTTATTATAGACCAACCAAAACCCGGCTTCGGCAATTCGAATGATGGCAACACGGCTAGAAGATTTTTTGAAAACGCTAGTATATCAGCAGATATAACGAAAATTGATTTTGAACTAATTGAATATTAAAAATTTATTGAAAGAAAATTCACAAAAAAAAATATACAAAAACAAAACATTTATTAAACAGTTTTATTTTATTTTTTGCTTGTGTGTAAATACATAAATACTTGCATACACCAACTCATAAGTGAACACAAAAAAGAGAACTCTAAATGAGTTCACCTTCTAACAACAACAATAAACCTACAAGCAGTAGGAATGTACAATATATAACTTTGGTTGCTAACGACGACAAAAAAAATGAAGTAAACACAAACCTGAATTTAACAGAAAACACAAATACTCGTGCGCGATCATTATCTCTCAACATGTTAAATAGCGATAAAGAAGCAACAACAATTGCACCTATTAGCAAACTTGTCAGCATAGCTGTACAATCAAACAAACAAACAATAAATACCCAGGTGACCAACGTGCACAAAATTGTAAATGCAGTGAGTGAAAATAGTGAAGAGTGCTAAAGGCCTAACAGTAGTTATAAAAGGAATAGATTCAAGCGTGGTTCCGGAAGAGGTAAAGTCTGGCCTTGAAGATAGTGGCTTCAAAGTGAAAAATTTTTCAAACATTAAAAACAGGGAAAAAATCCCCCAACCTATTTTTAGAGTCGAGCTACAGCCAGGCGACTTGAAAATTATAAAAAATGAATCGCACCCAATCTATAGCTTAAAATACTTGTTGCATCGAAGAGTTACCGTTGAGATGCCACATAAAAAAATTGGACCTATCCAATGCATGAACTGTCAAGAATTTGGCCATACCAAAACTTATTGCAAGTTGCCTACCGTTTGCGTTGTATGTGGCGAGTTACACAGTACCGCTAACTGTGACAAAATAAAAGGTGATACCAAAGCAAAAAAATGTAGTAATTGCGGCGGACACCGCACTGCCAACTATAGGGGCTGCCCTCTTTATTCTCTTTTTAAAAATTCGTCGAATAGAAAAACAAATGCTTCTCCCGCTCAGCCCAACACTCCTTTAAACTACCCACAGTTACCTCAACCGTCGTCTAGCCATAATCAATACTCAAATGTTTTAAAGTCTAACACGACTCTTACTCAACAAAAACCTAATAGTCAATTTTCATACGCTAATATTTTAAAGAGTAACCAGATTCCGGCGCAAAAAACTGTACCAGTAAATGAAGAATCAGGGCATAATTTTAGTCGTATTGAAGCCTCAATAGAGATCCTTATACAAACAGTAAATACATTCACTCTCAACATGTCCTGTATGATGCAGGAAATGTTGAAAATACAGTCTACCTTGTTGCAGGCTGTATTGAACAAACCATGAACTTAAGAATCTGTTTTTGGAACGCAAATGGCATCTGCCAACATAAAAATGAAATTGAATATTTTCTTCTGGATAAACAAATCGATGTTATGCTTATCTCAGAAACTCACTTGACGTCCCGAAGCTATTTTCGAATTAGTGGATATAATTTCTACGACACCAAGGATCCTCAAGGTAGAGCTTGTGGTGGCTCTGGAATCCTAATAAAAACTCGCATAAAACACTACCTACTAAACGACCTTCGTGAAGAATATCTTCAAGCAACGAACATCTGCACTGAAAATTTTTATCAAAAGCTTGTGATATCATCTGTTTACTCTCCTCCCAGGTTTTCAATTTCAGAGAGTCAATATACCGCATTTTATACAACACTGGGGTCCCGTTTTCTAGCAGCTGGCGACTACAATGCTAAACACACTTTTTGGGGATCACGTTTAATCAGTCCCAAGGGTCGTGTTGTGTTTGACACAATTTCAAAAATGGGTTTGAATGTAGTTTCAAGTGGTCAGTCAACATATTGGCCAACGGATCGTCAAAAAATTCCTGATGTTATCGACTTTGGGATTATGAAAGGTTGTTGAGCCACTGCTTTATTATTTTAAATAAAAGACTTCTTTTCTCCTTTAAGTTTCAGCAATGACTGCTTTGCTTTATTCTTATATTCTTATTCTCTATCTTATGTATAATACTTATTACCTAGTTGTATCATATAGTAGTTAAAGCTAGGGTTGTACTAATAAGTAAGGTATATTTATATTAATGCAGGGCTGGCACTACACCTCCCTTCTTTTAAAAAACAAAAATATAAATTAATTATAACTTATAATACAATGATAACTTATCAAATATTTATTTTTGTTTTTATTTTAAAAATATTTATTTTTTTGAAAATTTTTATATTTTACTTTATTTTAAAGTTTGGAGACACAGGCATTGTCCACCTACCTATGCACCTCCCTTTTTATAAAAAAAAATGTTGAAACAAATAAGGTGATCAATTTCAATCACTGCTTACTCTTATAAATAAAAAAAAAGGTATATTTATATTAATGCAAGGCTGGCACTACACCTCCCTTCTTTTAAAAAAACAAAAATATAAATTAATTATAACTTATAATGCAATGATAACTTATCAAATATTTATTTTTGTTTTTATTTTAAAAATATTTTTTTTTTTTTAAATTTTTATATTTTAGTTTATTTTAAAGTTTGGAGACACAGGCATTGTGCACCTCCCTTTTTATAAAAAAAATGTTGAAACAAATAAGTTGATCAATCTTGTTTGCTTCAATATTTTCTATAATATGTTTTTATAGATTACAGAATATTACATTTTTCAAAAATATGTAAACAAAATTTATATATAATTTTTTTTTTTATTTTAAAAGTAGAAAAAATTTTAAAGCAATATGAATTATGGATATTTGGTTAAATTAATTTGGTTAAGAGTAATATGCTTAAGATAATTTGATTGAAGGTAATGTAATTAAAAGTAATATGATTTGATTAAATTAATTTGATTAAAAGTAATATGCTTAGAGTAATTTGATTGAAAGTAATGTAATTAAAAGTAATATGATTTGATTAAATTAATTTGATTAAAAGTAATATGCTTAGAGTAATTTGATTGAAAGTAATGTAATTAAAAGTAATATGATTTGATTAAATTAATTTGATTAAAAGTAAGTATCTATATATATTTATCAAGTTTTATTTTCAATAAACAAATTTAAAGATTTTGTATAAAAGTTTTTTTTTTTTAATAATTTAATTAATTGCAAAAAAAAGTAATTTATTTTCTATACACTTGAAAATTACTTTTTTGTAAGTAGAGAAATTTTTTGTTTTGTTTTTAATTGTATATCCAATTAGGATTTTTTTTTTAAATTTTGTTTAAGTAAATAGATTTCTGAATTTACTTTAAAATTTTTTTTTGTATCTTATTGTTGTAAGTAATTATAAAAAATTTGTATTTTTCATATTATTTGTTTATAATTTTCAATATTTTTCCTTCAATTTCATAACTTTTATATTCTATTATTTTATATTATAATAAAAAAAATTTTGTAAATTCATACAAATTTTGTTTTATTATTGGTTTTTTTTTTTACATGTATTTTATTTTGTTATCATAATGTTCTTTTTGCAAATATACAACATCATTCAATTCCAACAATATGGGTTTTGAAAATTTATCAAAGTACACTTTACTTCTCTCTTTATGTTTATCAATCAGTTGTTTTTTTTTTCTCGTCAGTTATTACTTCTATAGGTTCAGTAAGAAATATCTCTAAGATTTTTAATGTTCCTTTAGATCCTGAACGGTAAACATTTTGAAAAATAAATCGATTTTTTTTTATATATAACTCTGCATGGTAAATTCCGAGTTTGTTGGTTTTCTAACCTCGAAAGCATGAAGCCTAAGCTTGGTGTTTCGTTAACAAATTCGAAATCCACACACAACAGTTTTTAAATCTTTTATATGCATATATGCTAAATTTTATAATATTGTCATCATATCTATGGATTACTGTCTTAAATTTTGCTATTTTCTTACTGAAATCATGGGAGAATTTATCATAAATTTTCAAATTTAAATTTTTATTAATGTACAAAGAATGATGATGTTATTATGTTCGCTGGGATGTCTTATTTACTACCTTTTTCCTTTCCATAGCCAAAACCGAACATTATTGCAATAATAAAATTGTAAAAAAAAAAACATTTTGAATAAACTGTCATACATGGACATATGTATGTTTATTTACATTTAGCTTTGTTTATGCCCATTTATCCATATATGCGTGTATATGTTCATTAATGTTCACATATGTGTGTATATATTTTTGTTTATATATACATATATACATATTTATCTTCATACATACACGCATATGTGGTTTATTTGATTGTATGTATGTATAATATATTATGTTTTTTTTTTGTATGTTTTTATTGTAATGTTTTTGTTTATTTTATACATACTATGTAAGTATGTACTATGTTTAATGTTTTGGTAAAAACAACCCTTAAATTTTGCTTGTTATTTTTCACACCACACACTTGTGTACATCTAATTTGTATACATATACACAGTTTCCAACATAAAACAATGCAAAAGGTTTTTTCATTTCAAAAAAAAATTTTTTTTTTTATTTATTTATTTATTCATTTATATAGTAGTAAATACATATAGTAAATAAATAAAATTTTAGGGTTTTACTTTACTTTTTTATATAGAAATTTTCTTTGTGTTGGTTATGTGTGTATATATTTGTGTGTTTTGTGTTTAACTATGTATGTATTTGATTGTGTTGGATGGTGTTTGTATGTTTGTATATTTGTATAAATGTATGTATGTATATATATAATTTAATAAAAATGAATATATATGTATATGTATAAATATATTGTATAAGTATGTTTTTTTTTTTTTTATATACATATATATATGATACTCGTTTTTCGCTGTTGGTTAAGCCTCTTGTTGTCATCTCTCTTGTTGTTGTTTTTTTTGTTGTTACTACGTTGTAGACTTTTGTTGTCGTTGTCTTCTCTGTTTCTTTGTTCTGAATTGGTTGTTATTGTTGTGTCTGTGTTGTATAGTTTGTATATTGATGTTTTTATTCTGTTGGTTTTTGTTGTTATTGTTGATGATATTTGTTGATTTTTATTTTCTTGTATTTTATTTTATACTTTTTTTCTTATTTAGTATACATATGTATGAGCATTGTTTTGCGTTACTTTTCCATTTTTTTTTTTGTGATGTTTTTAAATTTTCATTTTTTCAAGTCTCTATTTTTATTGTTTGATCTGAGTTCTTTGTTATTATTTTATTTATTTTCATTTACTGCCTATTTCACTATGTCGAAAGAAAATTTCCATATGATTTCATTCGTATGATTACATTTGAAGCAAAAACAAATTTTAAAATTTTGTTTTTGTATCAAATGTATTTGTACGAATGAAAATAAAATTCAAAATTCTTTCGACATCGTGAAATCGGCAGTTAGTTTTATTTTTAATGTAAGTATGTATATAATTTTTCAATTTCATTTCTTCATATTAGTTTTGTTTCAGTCAGTGTTTTATATTTTTAATTGCGTTCTTTTTTTTCATTTTTCTTTTCAGTTAATTTTCATTTCGTTAGCATTTTTGTTCTGTTGTTGTTTTGTATTATTTTACTTTGTATGTTGCACTAATTATGTTTGTATGTAGGTATGTATGTATGCTTGTTTGTTTGTTTTATTACAGTTGCTAACATTATTTTATAAACTTGTTAATTTTTGTGTTTGTATTTTGGTTTTGACAATTTTTCATATGTTTTGTTGTAAAATAGATCATCTAATTTTTCTGCTAAAATTTTTGTTGGTATTGTTTCTTTTAGGTTATAAGTATGAAATGTTTTCTTTCTTTTGTAAATTTTATTTTTCCAAATTTTTTTTTTGTTTGCAAAGTTTTCTTCTTTATTTTTCGTGGTATTATTTTTAGTAATGTATTTTACAAAATTTTTAAGTACAGTAGTTTTTTTTTTTTGTTTAACAATAAAATTTTCCACTTTAATTTCATGTTTCACATATAGTTTTATCGTTTCATTTAGTGTTCTTCTTTCTGTGATGTTCTTAAATTTAAATTGTTTTTCAAGTCTTCATATTTTCTTTGTTTATTATGTGGGTTCTTCTTTATTATTTTATTTCTTTCATATTGTTTCGTTTTCATTTTGTTTCAGTTCCATTTAGTTTCTTTTCATTTTCGTATACTTGTTACTAAGTGTTATTTAATTTATTTGTACCTGTTTTTAGATTTGTTCTCTGTTTTAAAGTTCTTTTTATGACCTTTTTTTCTACAGTTATTTTTAACTGGTATTTATCTTATGAGTTTTTAGTTTTTCAAATTTTATTTTTTCGTGACTGTACTTACTTTTTTTTTGGTTTTTAGTTGATTGTACTTTTTGTTGTTTAAACATTTTACATATCTTGTCTTTTCGTTTTTGTACAGGAATGTTTAAATTTGTTTGATTATTAATAATGATTATTTTTGTTTTTTATGTTATAACATAGTAGGTAGTTTAGTTAGTAGTTTTTGTAGTATAATTAAATATGTTTAAATATGTATAACTTTTTTATGATTAAACTATGTTATTTTCCTTTATTTTTTCTTCAAAAACAAAACTTAAACATTGTGTCGTCTATTAAATAGTATTATTTGTTTGTGTTATTTTAATGTTTTGTGTATTTTATTTTTATGTATTTTAAACATTCGCATTTTTTTTAATTAAAGAAAACCGTTGTATTTAACCTTTGTTTATATATATGTAGAATGTATGTATGATTGTACCTTTTATATTTAGTAGTTTTTTTTTCTTTAGTTCATGATTTATTTCCTTTTTTTTTCACTTCTCCATTTTTCTTTTTAAAAAATTTTTTTTTTATATTTAATTTGCCGTCGCAAATTCAGTAGTCACGGTCGCCATGTTGAGCCACTGCTTTATTATTTTAAATAAAAGACTTCTGTTCTCCTTTAAGTTTCAGCAATGACTGCTTTGCTTTATGCTTATATTCTTATTCTCTATCTTATGTATAATACTTATTACCTAGTTGTATCATATAGTAGTTAAAGCTAGGGTTGTACTAATAAGTAAGGTATATTTATATTAATGCAGGGCTGGCACTACAAGGTGTGCCCAGCGAAATGATTGAAGTAGAAGCATCTTTGGATTTGTCTTCAGATCACTCGCCTACTATTATCACTATTTACTCACACACAACTGCAAGACCAACATGTGATTTACCGCTGACATCTGCACGTATTAACTGGCTGAAATACAAAAAAAATATTTGAGCGCCCATTGCACGGAAAATATGCCATTGAGAACACCTGCTGACATAGAAAATTCTATTAGGTTGTTTGAAGCACATGCTAAACAAGCTGCTCTTAATGCTTCTTCAATTCAACCAAATCAACAAGCGAGATTTAACAATATTTTTTGTGCAGATATAGAAAGGCTATTGACTGAAAAACGGAGAGCTCGACGAGAATGGCAACGTTACAGATCGCCTCAGCTAAAATTAAGGCTTAACCCTTTCAGCCCCGAATTTTTTTGGGCGGTCCAAAAAATTTTTTTTCAACATATTTAAGTTCGTACATTCCTAGGTGTGAAATAAAAAAAAAAATAAGGTTCTACCTATCCTGGTTAAGGATATATAAAATGTTGCCTATAGGCAACATTGGGCAATTGTAGGTAAACTTTGAATTCATGTAAAAGTAAGTTTTTACTTCATTTATTGCAATTTTGACAATTTCATGTATGATATGATACAAAGCAATTCTTTTGTGGATTACAACATAAATAGACGTTGCATTTGCTAAACTTTGAACGTGGAAATCCTGTGTGACACATCCTGCATCGTCCTATTGATGCCCATTCAACCCAATGGCTAGTGTTGTCATATCTTTTATTTTTTAGGGGCTCTGCTACATAAGACTTCTTTCGGGAGCCTGAGCATTCGGATGGCAATGACAGTGATGAAGTTGGTGATGATGGAGAATCTACTGATGATGGAGCTGGTGAAGATGGTCCTTGGGATGAAGGCGATTCGTTCAGTATAGGGATTTTTAAATTTAATGGGCGACCTCTTTTGCGTGGAGCAGGCGTTATATTTGTTGCATTCATTAATTCGTTTGCAATACTTAGCTGAAAATTAAGTAGAAGCATATGTTTCTTCTGTGCACTCGTATATTTTATGTCCCTTATGGGAACATTATTGCCTATAGGCAACATTGGTTTAAAAAAATTAGGAGGACCAAACTACAACTTTTTTTTTAATTTTTGTTGTTTTATATCATTAGCTTACCTGTTTAAAAAAGCAAATTGCTCTTTTTATACGAATATTTTTTTTGTATATATATTTTTTTAGTTTCTTTCAAAATTCGGTTTTTGCAAATAATTCTTAACGCGTGTGGACACTAAAACAAACAGTTCACAAATGAACACTATCAAAGCTTATTTCATTGAATTCTGCATACATATTGTCAAGATGCTTAGTTACCAAGCAACGAAAGCCGTTACAAAATAAAATAAGATTTTCGGTAGTTATAAGCACAAGTGTGTAATGTTGCCTATAGGCAACAATGGGGCTGAAAGGGTTAAGGAGTGTACCAAACAGCTAAGAAAAGTTTTACAATGCAAAAATTTCTGCAAGAACTCGATGCAACACCATCAACAGATTTTTCGCTGTGGCGTGCAGCCAGAGGACTTAAAAGGCCAGTGATTACGAGCCTCTAATGGTGACTGGGCAAGAACTGATGCTGAAAAAGGTGATCTATTTGTTTAGCACCTAGAAAAAGTATTTACCCCGAATATTTCTGCTGATATTGTTGAACTGCCACCAGTCGTCTCTTTACCAGAAATACCGATGAGATTTAACATGACGGAGATTGAAAATACTATTACTAGTCTTAACACCAGAAAAGCCCCAGGTGTCGACAAAATAATATTGCAAAAAGAGTTATACTCTTCATTTTTAATAGTATTATACGGCTGCAATACTATCTTTCAGAATGGAAGGTTTCGATGATTATTATGATACCAAAGCCCGGCGAAGCATACGAAGGTTGAATCCTATCGGCCTATTAGCTTATTACCCAACATTTCAAAACTATTTGAAAAGCTGTATATGAGCAAGCTGATGGTTATAGTGACTAGAAGTGGATGCATTCCAGATCATCAATTCGGTTTTCGCAGACAACATAGCACTATTGAACAAACTCACAGACTTGTGAACGTAGTTAGAGACACCTTTGAAAAAAAGAAATTTTGCTCTGCGCTCTTTATAGATGTTTCTCAAGCTTTCGATAAAGTATGGCACGAAGGTCTTATCCACAAATTAACACGCAATCTCCCCGCAAACATCGTCAAGCTTTTAAAAAGCTATCTAGAGGAACGAAAATTTGTAGTTAGGGAAGGCAATTTTTTAAGCCCTCCGCAGTCGATCGAAGCCGGAGTTCCCCAAGGCAGCATCTTCGATCCCTTACTTTATTTAATTTATGCCTCTGACTTACCGTTAAGCAATAACATTCATTCATCAACATTTGCTGATGATACAGCTTTTTTAAGCGTCCATGAAAATCCAGTAGAAGCTTCCAGCAACTTACAAGGGTATATATCCAAATTGGAAAAATGGCTTAAACAATAGCGTATAAAAGTTAACGAGCAGAAATGTATACACGTCACTTTTACGTTGCGAAGGGAAACATGCCCGCCTATACAAATCAACACCGAGACTATTCCACAACATACTGTAGTCAAATATCTAGGCGTTCACCTTGATTGCCGTTTAACATGGAAATCGCATATAGACGCAAAGTTGATGCAAATGAAATTAAAAACTGCCCAAATGAATTGGCTTATTGGAAGAAACTTTATACTAAGCCTTGACTGTAAACTTCTCTTATACAACGCGATCCTGAAACCAATATGGTCCTATGGAATCCAGTTATGGGGCACTGCCTCAGCATCAAATGTCGAAAGAATTCAAAGGCGACAGAATAAAATCCTACGTACAATAACAGCAGCCCCCTGGTATGTCAGAAACCATCGACCTAGACGTTCCGTTGGTGAAGACAGTATTTTCAAAACATGCGAAAAAATATATAAAAAAACTTGAGTTGCACCCAAATCCACTTGCGCGCAATATTCTTCATTATAGAGGCCACACCCGGCTAAAAAGAAGGGATACTCTTTTTCTCAGCCGTTCACGACAGATGTAAAACAACAAAAATTAACCGTTGAAATTAAAAATTTTGTTTAGCATTGGCTAAACTTACATTTAATATTTTTTAGATTTAAGATTTGAAAAACTCATTGATAATTTAATTTAAATAATTAAAGATTCAATAAATAATAAAATTATCAAAAAAAAAAAAAATCGGCATCTTCTGTAAGTCGATCGCAGGCCCACTTAGCGAAGCGAAAACGCATTGGATGGTCAGTTGGCTTCAACTCCTGAACCAATTGGACTTTGTATGGTGTCATACCAAGGTCTTTATGCAAAATTCGTTTCAATGATGTCTCCGAAATGTTCAATTGTTGAGAACGACGGTGAATTTATGTTGATGGCGCTTCACGCACACTTTCTGCCACAGCATCAATATTCCCGGGTGTACGCACTGTTTTTGGGTTTTCATGCTTTGGTTTACGATGAGGATGCCAGTTTCTTTTACTTTTTTCACGAGATAACGAACATACGGAGCTGACGTTGCTTCTCTTCTTCCAAAATCCGTACACAATTTTCGCACACATTCTGCAACATTACCATGATTTTCAAAGTAATGTCGCAATGTTTCCCAGCGTTGTTCAAGCGTATATACAACTATATACGTTCAGCGGAAGGATAATATTAATTACCTGTCAAATCAGACATGAGCTAAGTGTTACCATTCACGAAATAAGCACTAGTTGAAAAAAAAACGTTAAATGGCAGACCCTGTATTAATGGTGACCGGTAGCACTTCACATGCCTTGCCCTCTAATTTTGATTTAACAAAATTTAAGAATGTTTGTTCTAAATTTTGATCAATGAGGTCTTCAATAAAGCTGCCCACACACGAGTGATTTGTGCGTGTGATTTGTTCTCCACAATCGACGAACAAATCACAATAACCTTATACGTCAAGAAGAAAACATGAATTGTGAAGCGGGTGATGAAATTTCTCTTTCGATTATATACTTACATACAAGTGACATACACGAATCTCACATTAACATTCCGTAGAATTATAAATAATAATAATTATAAAAACCAACCTTATATTCTTTCTGTCTTTTTGTCACTTAAAGATTGTTTAAGAATCAAATTATTGCTAGCTAAACAAAACAAAGGTTTTGTTTACATTTAAGAAATCATATTGCTTATATTCTTTCTGTAAGAATCAAATTATTGCTAGCTAAACAAAAAAAGCTTTTGTTTACATTTAAGAAATCATATTGCTTATATTCTTTCTGTCTTTTTGTCACTTAAAGATTATTTAAGAATCAAATTTCATAAATTTATAATCAATAAATTTAAGTAGCATAAGAGATTTTTAATAAAGTATTTTTGAGTTTTACATCAACTCCAAATTGAAGCGGTTTGTTTTAATTTGTCACTGGCGCAGTCGGTGGGATCTACGAAAAAGATCCTTAAACGAACTTGCCCGTTTACTAGTGAATTATAAAAATAAAATCACATAGAGTAAAATAAATAAGGGACAAAGAAAAAAAATTTTTTTCCTAAATATTTATAAAAAGTTAAATCCGTGTGGAAATTAAAAGAAAATTATATTAATTAAAACAAAGTAAAACTGGTTGTATTAAAAGAAAAACCTACATAAGTGATACAATTCTTATTTGAAGATTTTACGAGTTTGTTAATGGACGAGATTATCAACGATCTCGAGAATCTAAACATCAATAACGAGAACAATATGAATAACAACAACAACATGAATAACAACGTCAACGTAGAGCAACAGAGGAACTTTATCATGCAGAACCTAAGAATGGTGCATCCTTTTACTGGAGAAAAAGATTAACTGGGAGTATATATAAGAAGTATCGAAAGTATAATACCTAATATCACAGCAATGCCCCGGGATGATCGGGTTCTTTTCTTTAACACTATCTTGAGGACTCTGAATGACGGAGCTTTGGACGTGGTGAGGAGAGAGCAGCCGACTGATTGGGCAACATTAAAGTTAATTTTGATTGACGAATTTGGAGAACATCAACCAATACCGCAGTTAATTCTAAGTATTAACAACAGTAAATTTAAAGGTAATTGTAAAATCTTTTGTGATGAAATCAATAGGTTGGTTTGTGGAATAAAGGATACAATCGAATTATGTAGCGAAACGGAGGAAAGAAAGTTATTCTTTAGAAATGAAGTGAATTTTAATGCTTTGAATGTTTTGAAAAAGAATTACCCATTCATCTAGTGGCTTTACTTAACGCTAACTTAGTGACCGATTTTAGATCAGGGATTAGGATCCTCAGGGAAAATAATGAAATTGAAAATAACACCCACAATTACTTTAAACCCAATAATCAAAGGAATCTGTCACGGAATAATGTACGCCCGCAGATCAATGAATTTCGTAATTTTCAACCACCTTTCCAAGTTCCACGAAATGATTTTCAACCGCATCCCAGGAATAATTTCCAAAACCCTTCCCAAAATTTTCAAAATGGATTCCGGAATCATAAATATCAAGGCAGTTTTCAACCACATCCCAGGAACAATTTCCAAAACCCTTCCCAAAATTTTCAAAATAGATTCCAAAATCGTAATTATCAGAATAATTTCCGGAATCCTGATGGCAAGTATCGAAATAATGTTCCAAATCCAAAACGAATGAGGGAGCAGGATTCTAACCAGCCTAGGTTGCGAAGATTCGGAGTGCCAGTTCCAATGGAAGTGGAAAATTTTCACTCCATAGCCTTCAATCACTTCCCTCCATCGCAATGAGAATAAATAACAAAAATTATAGATTTCTGGTTGATACGGGATCGTCAATCAGCATAATAAAACCTAAAAGATTTCCAACTCCCCTGATAAAGGTAAATCCCATTTGCGTTAAAACTGCTACCGGAAATATAGTTCTTGATCAGACACAGGAAATTTTTAGTCCTATAAAAAATGCTATACTATTATTTTTTGTTTTCGATTTTGGCAATAATTATGACGGCCTTTTCGGTTTTGACAGTTCGAAAAAATTAAATGCTTTAATAAATATCCCCATGGGATTCATAAGATTAAATAATATTAAATATTTCTTTTTGAATGAAAATCAAAAGGAAAAAGAAGATATTGAAAGTTTTCCAGTTAATAAAAATGTTAGTTCTGATGTAAGGTTCGATCAAATGGGAAAACCTCAATTTGAGAGTGAAAGAACTAGTATTCCGCAAATTAATAATCAAGAATTGGTGAGTTGCATTGATGGCAAGTACAATGAATCAATATTTAAATTGGAACACCTCAGTAGAGAAGAATTCACAAACTTAGAAAGATTATTAAAGAAATATAACAAAATTTTTTTTCGAGAAGGAGATAAGTTAACCTTCACTAATGTTGTCAAGCATAAAATTAATACTGTCCACGAAGATCCAATATACTGTAGAACTTACCGTTACCCTCAAGTCCACAGAGAAGAGGTTAATAAACAAATCCAAGAAATGTTAGACCAGAATATTATACAACATAGTCAATCGCCATATTCAGCACCGATCTGGGTTGTACCCAAAAAACTGGATGCGTCTAAAAAACAAAAATGGCGTATTGTAGTTGATTATCGTAAATTAAACGATATAACCATTAACGATAAATATCCGATACCAATTATGGACGATATTTTAGATAAATTGGGTAGATGCTTATATTTTACTACCCTAGATCTTACTAAAGGGTTCCATCAAATCGAAATGGAACATTCGGATAGAAGAAAAACAGCATTTTCCACACAGACCGGGCATTACGAATTTCTAAGAATGCCATTCGGCCTTAAAAACGCCCCCTCAACCTTCCAATGATTGATGAATACAATTTTGGGAGATCTTGTAGGAAAGGATTGTTTGGTCTATTTGGACTATATAATTATTTTCAGCACTTCTCTACAGGAGCACATTAGCTCAATAGAAAAGGTGTTTGGAAGGCTCTCAGATGCCAACGTAAAGGTACAGCTTGACAAAAGCGAATTTTTAAAGAGGGAAACAACATTTTTGGGACATATTGTCACACCTGATGGTATAAAGCCAAACCCCAATAAGGTAAAAGCTATCCTCGAATATCCAGTTCCTAGGACTGAAAGGGAAATTAAACAATTCTTGGGATTGGCTGGATTTTATCGAAAATTTATCCAAAATTTTTCCAAAATAACAAAACCCTTAACTCAATGCCTTAAGAAGGGCAATAAAGTGAATTCGTCAGACAAGAGTTTTATTGATGCAGTAGACACAATTAAGCTTTTAATTACTAATGAGCCAATCTTAGCTTTCCCGGACTATGAGAAGCAATTTACTTTAACAACAGACGCTTCTAATATCGCTCTGGGAGCCGTCCTGAGTCAGAACAGACACCCAATCTGTTTCGCAAGCCGAACTCTTAATGAGCATGAATTAAATTATTCAGCTACAGAAAAGGAGTTGCTTGCAATTGTGTGGGCGACAAAATACTTCCGCCCTTATTTGTATGGCAGAAGATTCCTGATCAATAGCGATCACAAACCATTACAATGGTTACAAAATCTTAAAGAGCCAAACCAAAAACTACAAAGGTGGAAAATAAAACTAAATGAATTTGATTTTGAGATTAAACATATTCCTGGAAGGGAAAATCATGTTGCAGATGCACTTTCTCGTATAAGGAGAGAAAACTGTAATTTCAATGAAGATATTGAAGAAAATAACGAGTTTACTGATGAAGTAGATGAAACAAAGGAAATTTCTTCTGTAGCCGCAACAACGCACTCGGCTGACGAAGATAGTTCCGCATATATATCAATAACTGAAAAGCCCTTAAATATATTTAAAAATCAAATCAAACTTATCAGAGGTAATCAAAACAAAATTTTTACAAAAAAGATTTTTTCGAATAATGTTACTTCAATTGTATACAAGGATCTAAATACCGAATCAATGAAGGAAATAATTAAAACTTATTTACTAAATAAAAATATAGCTCTTTATATGCCAGATGATAATGATTTTATCGAATTCCAAAGAATTTATGTCCAAATTGTTTTGAATGGAAGAAATATAGTCTTGAGATCGACCAGACTTTTGGAAAATTTGTGTAACTACCCGGATTTTAAGACAAAAATTTTAGAAATCCATTTAAATGGATTGCATCAGGGTATAGAGAAAATAGTAAAAATATTTAAGATGAAATATTATTTCCCAAACTATATAAAAGAAATATCCCGTATAATAAACGAGTGCGAACTTTTCAATCGCTGTAAAGTAGACCATATAGATTTTAAATTGCCATTTAAAATCACACCTCCTGTATACGAAACAAGAGAAAACACTATGGGTCCTCCAAAGGTTTTAAAGATAGATCAAGACCAGGGAATGAATAATATAAATATAAAAAAATGGTGTGAGGAGTTGAAAATTAAATTAGAAATCACTACAGGCAAAACAGAAATAGGAGATATAGAGAGATTACACAAAACATTGAATGAGAAGTTAAGAATCATAAACACGTCAAACGATAAGGAGTTGGATTACTTGAAGATAGAACAAACATTGTTTACTTATAATCACAATATAGTTCATTCCAGCACTGGAGAAACACCTTATAATATTTTCTTTAACAAACAAAAACCTAAAACCAACCCACAGATGGAAAAAGAGAAAAGAATAAATAAAATAAATAGATTTAGAACGGAAAAAGCCGTAGATACAAATTTTGTTAGTGCAGAAATTAAGAGGAAAAGATTAAACAAGATTGATAACCCTTTTAGAAAAGCAGAACGGCTAAGAACAGAAGACGACGGTGAACACTTTATAGTTAAGTTAAGAAATAGAAATATAAGGAAATATAAAAATCAGTTCAAAAGAAAGAAGAAGTAACCAAACAGTTAAAATAAATTGAGTTTGCAATAAATCCCCAACAGCGAATTAGAACAGAATTGTTTACAATTTCAGAATTAAATATGACTAAGAAACAAAGGCAATTGAGGGGCATTATGGCCCTTGGAATTATAATTTCTGCAATGCTAATTTTGACCGCAACAGTCAACAGCCAAGGAATCGAAATAAACCTAATAGACAATGATATGGGTTATACTATAATAGAACAAGGAGTCGGCAATCAACCTACTAACTTTAAATATCATGTACTAACCATTAATAAAACTTATTTGGACTTGACATATGATATCCTTCTGGAAAAATTTAACAAAAATAAATGCTATCAAACTGATATGATCAGGAATTATCTTTCGTTAGCAAACAAAGAAAAGAAAATGTTTTTTAACAGACACAAAAGAGGCCTTGCCAATTTTGTAGGAAATGGATTAAGATTCTTGTTTGGTACTATGTACAACCAAGATAGAGCTGAAATACAGCTCGTAATAGAGGATTTTAGGAAAAATGCAATTTCGACTAACGAGTTTAACGAAATCATTGACCTTATTAACAACGAAACAAAATTAATATCAAAATTTGAAACTGAACCCTTAAACTTCAAAATAAATTAACAGAAAAGTTTCTTTCAGATCTTTTCCTTGACAATGTAAAATTATATTTGGAACATGTTCAAGATATCCAATTAGCCATGCAACTGGCACGAAGCGGAATAATAAATCCAAGGATAATAGACTTACCCATCATTACTACTCTCACCGACGTAGAGTTCGAAAATATTAGAACTACGGTTTGGTTAGATGAAGAAATTGTTTTCTTTGTACTCTCAATACCTACAGCATTCAATTCTGTCAAAAAAATTTAAATAATACCAATGCCAGATAGGGATAGGGAGGAATTGGTGTTGGATGATGTTGATTATGTTAGGAAAAATAATATGATATTTGAATTTAAAAACAATAAGATTAAATATGCTAAAAGTAACTGCATAAAACCTCTTAAACAATAATAAGACCGAGTGTCAATTCAAAAGGAGCATTGAATCCTTTATAGGATTTGTTGAACCAAATATTATTGTAACAAAAAATTTAGAATTAACACAAATACAACAAAATTGTAATGAATTAAATGTAACAATTAAAAACAATAATATAATAAATTTATACAATTGTAAAATTAGAATAAGAGATTTTGAATTGGAAGTGCTACAAGTTAGGGAAAAATCTATCATGTTACCTAATGTTAAGAATATTGAAAACATTGTAAAACTAAATTTATCTCTGCCAATCTTAAAGAGGCACATTGAATATGTAAATGAAAAAAATGTAAACTATTTAATTGGTCTTCTAATTTCAATTTTTCTAATGTTATTTTTGATTATTTTGTTATTCGTTAAAAAGTATAAAAGCAAGAGATTTTTAAGGAATGGAGAAAAGAACAATGAGGACATTGTGCCTTCTGAAGAGGGGAGGAGTGACATACACGAATCTCACATTAACATTCCCTAGAATTATAAATATTAATAATTATAAAAACCAACCTTATATTCTTTCTGTCTTTTTGTCACTTAAAGATTGTTTAAGAATCAAATTATTGCTAGCTAAACAAAACAAAGGTTTTGTTTACATTTAAGAAATCATATTGCTTATATTCTTTCTGTCTTTTTGTCACTTAAAGATTATTTAAGAATCAAATTATTGCTAGCTACACAAAACAAAGGTTTTGTTTACATTTAAGAAATCATATTGCTTATATTCTTTCTGTCTTTTTGTCACTTAAAGATTATTTAAGAATCAAATTTCATAAATTTATAATCAATAAATTTAAGTAGCATAAGAGATTTTTAATAAAGTATTTTTGAGTTTTACATCAACTCCAAATTGAAGCGGTTTGTTTTAATTTGTCACTTACATACATACATATGTATGTATGTATTTGTACAGGCAAAACCAAATTATAAATACATACATATGTATGTACATAGAAGCAAACTAATATAATATTTAAAAAACATGTATGGATGAATGTATGTACATACATACATACGAGTACATAAATATGTAATATAAGAAGAAAACATTTAATCGAATTATTTTGTTCTTCATTTCTCCCTTTATATGTACATATTTTTAAATTTTGTTTTGCCAAATGATATTTTCTTCTTTTGAAATCTTAATACATATGCATATGTACATACATATTAAATAAAAAATTCCTTAATAACCATCTTTAAACATATTCAACTCGACCACAAACAATATTTGAATATTTCATAGTAAATAAAAAATGCAGAAGAAAATAAAAATTTTTTGCTTGCTACTCATCTCCGCAGTACATACATACATGCATACATGTTGTCTCTTTTACGTTTCGCTTTGCACTAAAATGAAAAATTTCAAACGTTCGCGCACAAGTCCACTAAGAATCCAAAAAATCACAAGAAATTGAAAATTTTCAATTTCTTGTGATTTGTGCGCGCACAACCCCATTAACTTGTAACAAGACGTCGACCACGAACAAATCACACGCACAAATCAATCGTGTGTGGGCACCTTAAGAGCAATTTTGTCCAGAAATGACTGTAATTGTAAAGTATTTCCGTCGTAATTCTCCCTTATAATAGACGAGCACATGGTAATTCTAAGGCCCTGACAATTTTCTAGCAATTTGAAGCTTGACCCAGTGCAGTCCAATATCGAAATATAGCTTTAGTTCGATATATTCATTGATTTTAACCAAATTTGTGGAAAAAGTTCTACTTTGTAATATTCTTTTTTGTATCGTAGTAAATTTTGAAATTAATTTATCAAATGTTGTATTAAATAGCTTAGGCATTCAAATAGTTTTGTTTATTGGGTAGTTTTCCTTTGGGGAACTAAAAATTCATTCATTATTGAAATTAATAATTACAATAATAAAGGAATATATCAGTTATTTTTATGTTTTTATTTTGATGTATATGTTTTGATGTTTTGTTTTATATTTGACACATATCATTTATTAATGACATTTATTTATTGAATTCACGCAATTTTATAATTTCTTTGGTTTCTGCCTTTAAAGTTTTATATGTGATTCGATAGTTTTGTTTTCTTTCTGTTATCTTACCTTTGAATCGAAGTAACTTGTACTATTGCAAAGCTACTGTTGAGTTACTATTTTATTAGCTAGTTTTCAGAATTTTTGCCTCGAAAATAAGAAATTGCATTTTTCAGAAAATATTTGTTAAAACCAATATATTACACATTAGTTTAAATTCATTATATAATTGAATCAATTTTCTTTATGTGTTCAGAAACAAACTGTCAATTTTTTTATAAATTTATGTTGATTGAGAATTACTAATTTTTGTAATTTATTCTATTTATTTAACTGAAATTTAGCTGAAATACAAGTATGTAGATTGTAGTTTATTTTATGAATTATAAATGGTTTGATGAAATCGTAATGGAATTTTAATTTTAATAGGTCTTTAAAGTCCTATAGAGTGTTGTAAGGGTTAAAGTTTTTTTGTTTACTTGTGCATATAAAAGCAATTTTAAGTTGTTTTGTTTGTTTCTGTTTTATTTATTGAAAAAAAAAAATTGTTTTGTATTTACATATATCAATAATATACATATGTACATATAATAATTATATATAATTTTGTTAAATATATGTATGTATGTATATATATTTATATATATAACATTCATTATATATAATTAAAATAGTTTTATGTAATTTTTAATAAAATTTAAATGTTGAATATTCCAAAAAATTTATATATACTTATATACATACATATATTTTTTTTGGAAAAATGCTGAAGCTAACGAGACTGATCACCTCGGTTTGCTTCAACATTTTTTATAAAAAGGGAGGTGCATAGGTAGAAGGCCAATGCCTATGCTTCCAACTTTCAAACATTTCCAAACTTTAAAAATAAATATATAAACATTTTCAATATATAAACATTTTTAAAATAAAAATAAAGATATAAACATTTTCAATACATAAACATTTTAAATAAAAATAAATATATAAACATTTTCAATATATGGCATTTTTAAAATAAAAATATAAACATATTCAAAACTTTTATTATATTATTATAAATTATATTTAAATTATCTTTGTTTCTTTAAAAGAATGGAGGTTTAGTGCCATCCCCGATGACACATTGCAACCCTGGCAATAAATACTAAATTAAGCAACTTTGTACAAGAATAAACTAACGAGTAAGGAAACATAAGATAATAATTTCACTCTTTACTTACCTAACAACGAAATAAGTTGTTTAAATCAATTCTTATCGGAGAATATATATATATATGTGAGCTTACAATATCAACGGCGATTGAGCAATAATAAATTAAATCTCCGTACTTTATTTTAATATTCGTGAAAATAAAGAGCATAGTTAAACTCGTTTATTGAAAAAACGTAAATTTCGCAAAATTTGAACTTTGACCTCTTTGCGCCCATTTTACTAAAATTTACACCACATATATTTTAGAGCAAATTTAAAAAAATTAGGTTGGTGTACTTCTTGTAATTCGACATTTTTGAAAATGAGCTCCACCCTAATGTACATGTTACAAAAAATTCGATGAAATTGCAAATAGTTCATAGCAGTTTTCGAATCTTTTCAACTTTAAAGATATATCATAGGTCATCTCATTTTTTTTAATTATACTTACTTAGCTCTTCGTACCAAATTTACGTCGATTTCGATCAGTCAGTTGTTTTTCTCGTGGCACCAAATACGGCAATCTCAGAATATTTGTTTACATTAAATTAAATTTTCAGAGCTTGTTTTTTGTTTAAAAATTTTATTTCAAGCAGTTAATTACATCTATGTACATATGTATGTACATCTGGGAAGTTATCGACATATCGCGTTTTGTTTAGAGAATTTGTACAAGTTAAAGTAACTAAGTGTTAAAATTAAATTAATAAGTGACATAAAATGTATAATACTAATGTTTCAGCTTTAATACTAAAGGTACGGTCAGATTTGTAAAACATTTGACCAAAAACATGAAATTTTTGATTGCCGTAAATCTGACCATAAAATATTTTTGAAGGCAAACAATATTTACAGAAGGCAAATTTGTTTGACGGCAAAAAAAAATTTCTCTAATGTGAACATAGTGTGACCACCCTATGTCAAACATTTTTTGTCTGTTTGGTCAAAAATTTATTTAATCTTACAAAATTTTTGTAAGAACAAACATTGGCAAATGACAGCTGTTGCCAACAGTGATGTTACTTCTAGCGTAGAACCATAATATTAAATTACGAAAAGTTTTGCTTCTTTACAAAACCATTTAGCCAGAAGTTAACTTTATTCAAAGAGATGACGTTTCAAAATTTGAAATGTAACTTCTTTCCCAAAAATGGCAAAAAGAAAATACATTTCAAGAAAAACAATATACATATGTACATATATATGTATATGCATATACATATGTATACAGAAATTTTTTCGTAACAAATCTAGTTTTCCTTATGTTGTAGGAAATTGAACAATAATAAGAAAATGTAAATAAAAAATTTGCGCTTAAAGATTTTCTCATCCATGGTATTTCCCGACGCAGGGCTATTTAGAAAAGATTCTCTGTACATATCTTTTAAAAGACACCAATATTATCCCATTATCTTCTCAACTTTCATATGAAAACTTCATGGGGGTTATTATGCATTTTGATTCGAATCGAAAATGCTTTCGAAAGGAATTTATTGCTTTCCGAAAGGGATTAAAACAATTTTCCGATTCGAATCGAAATACATAATAACCCCCCAGAAGCATATTACTCGAAAAATATGGGTCGCAGCTAACTTACAACATGAGCTAATTTTTATTTCTTTTGAACCGGTTTGGCTAAACTAGCTTTGTCAATACATATCATCAACAACAAACATACAGTTGATTCTGATAATGTGAGAATTTTAGACAGAGAAAATATAGAGAGAAAAAGATACACAATTGAAATCTTGCGCATATAAAAGAACATAGAGAGAACGATGAACATAAAAGAGGACACCGACAATATCGGCGCTAGTTATATTGTTGCAATCAAATAATAACACCAAATGTGTGTGTTTTTACAGTATAATTTTATTTATTAATTTTTTAAAAATTTTTTTCGGCATTAAAAAATGTCAAAAACAATTTTATATTGCAATTCTTTTTAATTCAACATTTGTATTATTGTAAGTAAATAATGTACGGTGCAAGGTATATTAATTATAAGGTAGTCGCATTAGCTAAAATTGACATCAGCTGATTGATTTTTTGTTGTCAAAACTTTGTTATGTTTTTATAAAAATATTGTGACACTTTTTTTTATTTAATTAAAATTTAAAAAAGTGAAAAAACAAGCGTGAAAAATTTTTAATATTTAATTAAAATTAAAAATATCGGTTAAAATGCGTGTATGTAGTGTCTGCAAAAAAATTTGCAAAGGGGGAAGGAAAGTTGTTCCAAGTACCCAAATAAAAGACACATCCTGATTTTATACATACATCTATCAACACCTTTTTGTTTTCTGTATTGTAAATAATTTTAATTTATATTTTTATTTTATGCAATTGATTTTTTTTTTAATTTAATTTTTGTTTTCTTTACACATCACATTTTGATAACAGCCAAGTTTTTACACTAACAAAATGCCTGTTGTTTTTGTGACGTTGTATTTGTTTTAGGGACAAGACTACCTTATTTATTATGCCATGGTACGGTGAAAAAACTTTTTCAAAATATACATATAATGTTTTTTAAATTTTAAATAGACGAAACCCCTGAAGAAGTCAACAAACAATTGACGAAACGTAGGGTAAAAAATGTAATAAAGCTGTTTTATTAACATTAACTACGTTAGGCCTTATTAGCTTAAAGATTGAAAAATATCATTATCAACAAAATTGCATCATTGGCCAAATAATTCCTACAACACGTATGGCTAAACTAGATTTAAGTCAGTTCTTCATATTAAAATAAATATATTTATATTTACGTAACAGACAACTTTACAAATCCACCGAATATTGGAGTTGCAAGTATATCACGTCTGTTCTGCAAATCACAATATTTAAAATCACAAAGTGATTTCAAAATCACAATTGCAATTTTATGCTGTTTTGCAAATCACAAAAATGTTTACTTTTCGATGTGTTTTTGGATTTTCGAAAACACAATAAAACAGCTGACTTTTGTTTTGATGTGGCGACATTTTTTATGGATTGAAAAATAAATAGTGTTTTAAACAAAATATTTAAAGAAAATAATATTTTAATATTTTTAATAAAATTTAAAATATTAAAATTCAAAAAGTTTTGTGCGCAGAAACCTTTTTTGTGATTTCAAATCACTTCCACAAAAAGTGATTTGCAGAAAATGCATATATAATATGTGTAACAAATTTTTACTAAACTATCTGGGAAATCATATTTTTAAATTTTGACACTTTGGTTAAACCTTTGTATTAAATATTTTGTTTGACATAAGTGTGACCGCACAGAAAATATTTTTTCCCATGTTTGCACATGACACTATTTGATGGATGTTTTACCAAACAAAAATGGTCAAATAAATATGCGATGTGTGACCACAAAACAAATTATCTTTAATTTTGAAAACATTTTATTGCGATATGGGGAAACATATTTAAAGCAAATGTTTTCTCAATGTGACCGTACCTTAACGTTTCTTTTTTTAATTTAAAACGGGCTTTTATGGTAAAATAAATCGATTATTAAAGTCAATTGCAATTTTTCAAACTCTTTCTTGATTGCTAAAGGTTTATAAAATTATAATAAATTGCATATCACGGCACTTCTAATAAGGTCAATAAGGTTAAAACTAAAAAATTAAATTAGTGAAATTGTGTAGTATTTTCTGAGTTTAATTTTAACTTTAATAAGGTGCATTCAATGCCCTCTTGTAATTTTTTTTTTTAATTTCCGTAAACAGGTAGGTAATAACTTACATACATATGTATGTATGTACTTAAGCCACGTCTACATTTATAAAATATTTGTCCAAAACCACATAACCACTAGTTTTGCTTAGCGTTAGTGCAATTTAACTTGGTTTTTATATTAAAAAATAAAATTAATTGTTTCACATAAAAGTATTTTTACACAGTTTTTACAAAATGCGAATACATACATATGTAGGTATGTACATACATACATATATATGTATGTATATATCGATGGCCTAATATAAAAAGACTTACATACATAAGTATGTATGTATGTACATATTTATTTCAATTTTTTGTTTCTTAATAATATCTGTAACATTTTAATTATAAAAAAATTTTAATGCAATTTTCAAAGTGGTAACAAATTTTATTCTTCAATTTAGTTTATTTTATTTATTTCTAGTCCATTTGACAATTGTGCAGCAGAATAGTCAAAAAATGCTACATATTTAAAAATAATATCGAGTTTCGCCTTTTATATGGAGGCATGCATACATACTAGGCTTTTGCAAAAGTACAAAAAACAAATTCTTAAATACTTTCTTTTTTTCGTGTATTTGTTTTATTATACCTTCTCTTTACTATACCTTCTTCTGTTCTCTATTATAAGAAACAAACACAATAAATACTGTTTCTGTACCAAATAAATAAAGCAAGTATTAAAGCACGTAAGAACTAAGCATAATAAGAACCAAGCACATTAAGTTAAAAAAAGAAGTACTTAAACTATGTACTAAAATACTTAAGTATTTTTGTAAGTTTTATTTTGTTTGTATGAAATTTCGCTTTTATTTAATTTGATGTTAAGATGAAATTATCAACATATCAATAGTTGTATATAACTAGATATGTATATTCCATAAAATTAACTGCTAAAATGATGCTAAAAATAAAAACTAAGAAAATGCTTAAAATACCCACATGGTAAAATAAGAACCTTGAAAAAGCCTTGAAAAGGCCCTATGGGCCTGTTCGTAAATGCATCACTGCTCTGCATAATTTTATTATTTTGCACTGTTGCTTGTGCTTGTTTTTGCGCATTTCAATGTTTGCATTTATGAACGAAAAAATATAACAAAAATGGAAAAGTTAATGATAAATTTAATTTTTGAGCTGGATGATAAAACTAATGATATAAAACTATCTAATCTACAAGAAAGAAAAAGGTTAAGAAATAATAAACAAAACAAATAATAAAATAAAAAATTTAACACATACTCATCCGTTGCATCAGCCATTTTTATGATTAGTATTTTGTGTTTATTTGCGCATAATATACTTCAGCGATGCATTTTTGAACTCATACCTTTTGCAAAGTTGCCACTGTTTGCATATATGAACGTACTGCGCATAATATGCAGCGCAGTTTTGCATTTACGAACATGGGCCTTAGAGAATATTAGCAAAAATATGTTTACTTTACTCTACTTATAGTGAATAAGAATGAGTAAATACAAATACTCTGAGCGTATAAAGAGAATAAATGTTTTGTATGTTTTTTTTGTTTTGTATTTACTTGCTTTAATCCCCTTTTGTACTTAGAATTACTCTGAGAATTTTTAAAAAAGCAAATTTTTTTGGAATTTAAATGTACTTAGTCCAAAAGCCTAATACATACATACACATGTATATATGCGATTGAAAATATAAATACATAACTATGTACATAAGTACGTATATATACATATGAATATACAGACTTACATACTTATGTACTAAAAATATGTTAGAATACATACATACATATGTATGTACTCGTATGTCTGTACATTCACATTATATGGAAACTTAAAATGACTCATGTTGATACATTCGAAAGAAGACAGTGCACATGCTACTCCAATGTTGAATTTCATAATTCATCAAGTAAATCTAATTTACATTGGGCTCTCTATATTTGTATTACAATAATGCAAAATTAAAAATAAAACAATTGTTAATAGCTTATTGATAATGATCCCATTTGTCCAATGCATCGTCCTTCTTCATCGAACGTGGCCAATGTTAAGCGTGAAAGTTTATTACAGAGCACTCCAATTCCGTTATTTTGTATTGGATTCGGTTCTGCAAATATTTAATTATTACAATTAGCAAATAGGCTCACATGTATACATAAATACATTATGTCAAGAATATGTTTTGACAAAAAAGAAAAATTTTCATTAATTGACTTCAAAGAAATTCATGTTATGTATATACTTATTTCATTCAGTTTTAACTCTCGCAGTGTACAGACAATAACAAAACATTGACTAAACAGTTATTATACTGGTATTTAATTAACTTTTTGCTTGCGTGTAATATACATGCAAATATAAACTCATATAGTGAACACAAAAAGAGAGAACTCTAAATGAGTTACAGCCATACCTAAACAAGAGCGGAAAGCGGAACGTTTTCTACCGCCTAGCGTTAACGCTGAAATACCATACCTACACAAGAGCGTCAACGCTTTGTCATAAAAACAGGGTTATTACAAAATATATAACAACCCTGATTATAATAGTATACTCATAACCTAATAATACATGCATCTCTACAACAAACACAACAAAAAAATTCCTCAGAAGTCAAAAGTATAAATGTGTATGTGTGTATGTTTCAACCTGTGACAAAAATATAAATGAAAATTATTCATTCAAATACGAAAAAATAAATACAAATCAAAATTTAACACTTGAAATAAAAAACAAATAATTTACAAGAATTGTCAGCTGGGCTTGTAAGACTACCTTATAGTCATTGTATCATGAGTGCTTGTCTTTTGCAGCTAACTTCACTATTAAACGCACTGTCAAAATCGGATTTTCCAATTGCAAAATTTTGCCGCCGCGTTATTTCGGGATGCTCCATACAAATTGTATGGGCATGAGAACTTTTGACAGCTAAAAAAACGCTTGCCGCTCTTGTTTAGGTATGGCTGTTAATCTTCTACCAACAACAACAATAATAAACCTACAAGCAGTAAGAATGTTTATTTAACTTTGGTTCATGACGACGAACATGAAAACCTGGGGGCTAATTCTCGCATTCGTGATCGAAATTATATTCGAATCGAAATTAATTTCGATGGTACGAAATTTTCTGATGATGTCACTCGATACGAACCGAATCGAATTTTTCTTCCAGTGTTGAAAAAAGGGTAATAAAATAATTTTACAACACTGAATAAATTGCAAACAAAAACATATGTTTGCGCCAAAAAAAAAAAACAATTCCCTACAAGTTGAAAAATAATTTTTTGAGTGTTTGTACAAAAAATAAATATATATATAAATAGAAGAAATGGACCCAAGTTTGTTGTTTTGTGCATCGTCATCTGATTCTGAAGAACCGGACAACATTAATATCATAAGAAAAAAAATAAGAGGAAGCACTAATCCATTAAATTTGCCAAACAATGAGTAACACCAACCAATTTTTTAAAAATTTTTAATATGTAAGTGTTTGTTCTGTAGATTTAAGAGACGTTTTCGGCTTACCAAGGAAGCATTTGATTATGTTTTTAAGCAACTGAATTTCGAAGGGCACCTTTCTACCACAGTTCCACCAAAAACTCAATTGGCAGCGACACTTTCGCTTTTGGCTTCAGGAGGCTTCCAACATTGTGTATACATGCTGATATAATTTATCTTTTTGAACAGTTGTGGGTTGTGTGGATGGAACACATTTTGGGTTGCAGAAACCGCCTAACGAACATATGTTTTTCAACAGGAAAGGCTTCCATAGCATAAATTCAATGATCGTAAGTATAGCTTTATCAAAAATTGTACTTTTACTAACATAAGTTTTTATTTACAATATATAAAGATATGCGACCATAAGCACTCTATATTGGCAATAAACTCTAAATATGGAGGAGCTGCCCATGACTCTTTCGTGTGGAAAAATTCAGAGGAAAAATATCTTTTAGATCATGAGTATACAAAAGGCTTACGAAACTTCTGGCTCTTAGGTACGCATAAAACGTTGAAAAACATTTCTTATTAATACAAATAATTAATAATATTACTTTTCATAGGTATATCAATATAAGTTCATATAATAATTACGTTTATTTGTAATAATATAAAAATAATTAATAAAATGTTATATTTATAGGAGATTCTGGATATCCATGTGAACCATGGTTAATAACGCCATATCGTCATCCAAAGGAAAACTCCATGGAATCGAAATTCAATGAGGTTCATGCAAAGGCAAGGTGCATCATAGAACGAACTATTGGAATTTTAAAGGCTCGATGGAAGATTTTATGCCACGATAAAAGAAGCCGTTACAGCGCTGATAAGGTTGCCCAGTTTACTAATGTTTGCTCTGCTTTACATAACATATGCATAGAGTTTAAAGTGCCAAGCTACGAGAATGTAGAACGAACAGTCGACATATGCGTAACACGTCCACTAGATGACTCAACGGAAACAAATTTAACAAAAGTTGGAAATAAAATCCGTGACAACATCAAAATAAATTTGTGCACTAATTAATTGCACATAAAAATCATAAATTTATTATCTTTTTCAATAAAAAAACTTAAAAAAATTAAGAGAACATAAACATAAATCAATTTTAAATTAAAAAATTCATTTATTGTTATTTTTTATAAAAAAACAAAAAAAGTGGATCTTTAACTCGCAAAAAGCAGACTCAAAATATAATTTAAAATAACTTACAATTTTTTCTTGAAGATGCTAACTAATTGTTAAGCTCAATATCAACAATAAAATACAATATACTCGTACTTAGATATAAATACATACATATGTATATACATATATAAATAAAAAGACCTAGTGCTTGAATAAACATAAAAATAAACAAATCAAAATAAAGTTAAAAAATTAATTTACATTGTACATATTTTTAGTAGCAAAGATTAGGCTTTAATGACTAGAAAAAAATACAATTACATTTAAAACAAAAACGAAATATGTATTAAATTTTGTGTTAAATGTAACTGTACGAAGCTAACTCTTTCTTCCGGAGTTCAAACTCTATTTCTCTTATTTGCATTTTTATATTGTGCTGCTTTTCCTTTATTTGTAGCGATTTCATACTTATTTCAAGCTCCTTCTCTTTTAATTGTAAATTTTTATTTCCAATGTTAATAATTTCAACTAATTTCTGCAACATTTCCTTATGATAATTGTCGGTTGACGCCAAATTGTTTTTTAACATTGTGGTTTTAGATTCCTTTACGGATTTTATTTTGTGGAAATCTTCCCGCATTGTTGTTTTTAAAGGCACACTTTTTTCTTCCACGCCATCATCAATTTCTATAAAGGAGTCGATGTCAGCCATTTGATGACCATCATATGAAATTGAAAACGATTCATTACAATAGCTATCCTGTGATGTCGTTGGCAAATTATTGCATTCTTCAAGACCATATGGTTGTGTCATGTCCTTTTTCGTTTGGCTAGTTGATCCAAAAGTTTTAACAGATTTCAACCCCTCAACAGCAACTTCTAACCCTGCGGCGGCCAATATTTGCTCCTCAACTTGTGATAGAACTTTCTCTTCGAACGGTCCACCTCCGGTTCTTTTTAGTGAGCATTTGTTGAATGATAGTTTTTTCTTCACATTTTGCTTTTGGTCTGCATAAACCTAAGTACATATATACATACATACATATGTAAGTGTATGCAAATTTAATAAATAATTATTAACTCTAACTAATAGAGGTTACTCACCTTGCGCCACATTTTTGAAACTTTTATTGGAGGACCTGAAGCATTTAATTTTAATGTAAGATCCTCCCATAGTTGGTTTGCCTTACATTTTCCTTGCGAAGTGTTAGGCAATATTCCCTTCGCCAAGTCGGTATGAACTGCCATAAAATTTGCCAAAATCTCTTTCTGAGTAAAATTTATTTTCGTTGCTGTTGACCTAAAATTAAGAATTATTAGTATTATTACATTATATTTTTTTTAAGAAACTCATTACGAACTTACATTTCCTTTTTGTTTGGTGTTTGCTGCGATTTCGATTGTATTTTTCTTACGAGTAAAATCTCGCACGGTTGCATTCGATTGGCTACTCGTAATCGAATGCTATCATTAGAGATTTCGATACACTTTATTCGATATCGAATAAGAGAATCCCAAAAGTGCAAAAACTCGCACGTTCTAGTATGAACTCGCTCGTAAGCGAATGCGAGAATTAGCCCCCTGAATTCTACACAACACACAACTAATCGCGCGAGTTATAGTTTAGATAAACTATGTGTAGAAAAAAAAACACGTTTTAGTTCTTCTGTTGTACGATTTAGAATGATTTATTGTTTGTCCTTTCTTTTAAATGAAACTTATTAACTAAATATAAAAGTGCTTATTCTATTAATTTAATTTTAATGATATTTTTAATAATCGGCAATTTTATGTATTTCGCAATTAAATATTAAATAGGTTAATAACCGATATTGCATTTTTTATATTTCGCAACTTGTCATTTCCGTTCGATATTTTACAATTTTGCATTTTATTAATATTAGGTGTTTGACCTGATTTTGTGTGTTGTTTATGTATGTGTGTTGTTATGTCTTGGTGGCTTTGGTGGGGGTAGATGTGGTGACATAACTCCTCCCTCCCTAAAATGAAGTGACGGCCAAAGGGGCTTTGCCTGATTTGTTGCTGGAACTTCATTAATCATCTGGTCGAGTGAGTATGTTATTGTCATTGGTTTCCTTTTTATCACTGCAATTGTTAATATTACGATGAGAATTGTTATTGATCCGAAGACGGAATAGGTAACTTTCTCGTGTATTTCTGTATTTGCCTGTAGGTTTTCAATTAGTTTTTTATCTTGGAATCTGTAGTCATTAAGTTTTGGGAGTGTTATCTCGTTTTTGTTTGAAAGAGTTGTAATGTTATTATTTAAATAAAGTGGCGTTTCAATGAATATTCCATTGTCCCAATGTGTATTATTTTCGTTATTGTACCATATGTTATTGATGGCGATTTTGCAGTTGATAAATTGAATTAGAGTTGTGCAATTGATTGTGTGTTGTTTGGTAACATTGTTGCAAATTGTAATAATCTGTTGTATTGGAGGATTAATAATGATAATAAAGTTGGGTTCTGGGTGAATAATGTCAGTTTTTTTTTTGTCCTACATCTCTTGGATGACAAGAAGCGATTTCGTTACTATTTATTATATTTCTAATACAGTTTGTATTCATATTAAATTCTGTTTCATAATTATTTTTACAATAAAATAGATTTTCTATATGTTTACATTTTTCTTTGCATATTCTTCACTTATAATTTCTAAAGTTTTATTGATTGGTGATGGAATAATATGATAAAATGTATATTCTTTCTTTGATATTATCGGGATTTTTATGTTAAATATAATATTAGTATTATTATAATATGCGGTTAACTCGAGTAATTCGAATATGTGTTCAAATGAGATTATGTTAATTACGTTTTTTAGTGTATTATGGATTTGATTAAGTTCTGTCGGGTCTAATATTAGTTTTGGAATGATATTTAGTTTCGATAATACTACTGCTTCTGCGATATTGTTTAGATGCTGTGTGAGTATGTCGATATTATAGTTTATCTGATTTAGTTGTTGAATTTGTGTTAATGTGTAAATTGTAGGGTTTAGTGAAACGTCTATAATTTTAACATTGGCTTGTGCCAGTACAAATCTAAAAGAAAATCGGGATTTGGGTTTTAGGTTTTTGGTCGTCTTTTTATTTTGGATTTATGGAGTTTCTGATTGTCAAGTGTTAAGAGAGTTACTCTGTTGTTTTGTTTAACAAATCTTTTTGAAAACCTAGGAGTCATTTTGTTTCTTCTACATTCTTTTCTGTATATGTCGTCGTTCTCTAAAAAGGTTTCGGGGTTTTCTCTATTTTGGTTTAACCGTTCGATACGTTTGTCTGTGTCATGTGTTAGTTTTTCTCTAATTGATTCCTGTAATTTTGTCTGTATGGAATTATTATATGTCATGATTACTTCTGACAGTATTTCATCATTATCTAATGGTGGTTCTAATGCCTTATATTTTTGCATAATAATTCTATATATTTCTGTCATCGTTGAATGTAGTCTTTCGACTGGTGAATTACTAGTACTTTGTTGAAAAGAAGTGTAATGTATATTAATTTTGTTAATTTTGCAAAAATCCTTTATGATGGACGCACTGAATTCAGCACCTTGGTCTCAAACGATTTTTTGGGGGGCTCGTGTAGGCTTATATAATGCTTAATTTTTTTTTAAATTGATATGCTATTTCTGGAATCTAAAAGGTACGCTGATCCGAATTTTGAGAATTTATCAATAAGGGTGAGAATGTTTCGTTTATTTATGCAGTATATGTCAATGTGGACAATGTCTAATGGTTTTTTTGGTACTTCGGGTGTTTCAAATGTAGGTTTCGGAGGCTTTCTGTCATATTTGAGCGTTTGGCATATATCACAATGATTTATGCATATGGTTATTTTTTCTTTCATGTGAGGGAAGAAATATTCTCGTTTCAAATGTTTCTTGAATGCCTCTATGATTGTGATTGATGTGGTAGTCATTCACAAGCTTATCTTGATCGTCAGTATTTCGAATATCTTCTAATAAGATTTTACATCGAACAAGTTTGAATGTTTTACTGTTTGCAAAATATTTCGAATAAGTGTTTTGAACAGTTCTAAAAGTGTCGTCGTCTGTCATTATTGCAGAGAGTCTATTGGGGGCTAGGTATCGTTTAAATATGTCGGTCATTACAGTTTCATTGTATATTGGTATTGGCGTATTGTTTTTCGCATTTTAATTTTAAAAACGGTTTCAAGTGTAAGAGGAGAACCTTCGTTTTTTACTTGTAAGATAATTTGGAGGTTAAATGTGTTTAAAGCCTTTTCTGAGATTGGAATACCGTCGTCATAGTTTTCTTCGGCAGAGTGAATAGTCGTTCCTGCTGTTCCCTGAATTGAGTCGTTGTCGACTATATTAATGTTTATTTCTTCATTTTTAAAAGGGTTGTAAGTTCTAATGCGGCTTAAGGCGTCTGCATTTGTATTAAGTTTACCCTTTTTGTAAACGATTTCATAGTCAAATTCTTCAAGTTTGAGCCTCCACCTTACTAGTTTGGAATTTGGCTCTTTAAGGTTCATAATCCAGGTTAGTGGTCTATGGTCAGTTACAATTTTAAATTTACGTCCAAAAAGGTAGGGCCTAAAGTATTTTGTTGCCCAAACAATAGCAAGTAATTCTTTCTCAATTGTTGAGTAATTTATTTCACTATCCGTTAACGTCCTGCTAGCATAGCATATCGGTTTATCACTTCCGATTTGACCTTGGGAAAGAACTGCTCCCAAAGCAAAGTCGCTTGCATCAGTCGTTAAGACAAATGGTTTTGGGAAATCCGGATACTGGAGTAAAGGGTCGTTCGTTAAAAGATTTTTGCACATTTAAAATTTTTGTAGGTACTTGTCATTAAGAATTATTTTCCTTCCTTTTTTTAAACATTCCGTAAAAGGCTTTGTCAGTTTCGAAAAATTTTGTATAAATTTTCGGTAATAACCCAATAGTCCTAAGAATGATTTTATCTCTTTTTGAGTTTTTGGAATAGGAAAATTTTTTATGGCTTGGATTTTTTCGGGATTTGGTTTTATTCCTTCGGTAGAAATAACATGACCTAAAAACGCGCACTCTTTGTGTAAAAATTCAGATTTGTCCAACTGAACCTTTAAATTTGATTCTCTTAGCCTTTCAAAAACTTTCTTCAAATTTTTCATATGTTCCTGTAACGAGGTGGAATAGATGATTATGTCATCCAAGTATACAAGGCAAACCGTTCCTATTAGGTCTTTTAACACATTGTCCATTATTCTTTGGAATGTAGACGGTGCATTTTTAAGACCAAAGGGCATTTTGACAAATTCATTATTCATTCATATTGGGTATGGGATATTTATCACAAATCGTCTTCTCGTTTAATTTTCTGTAATCAATAACGAGTCTCAATTTCTGTACGTTACTAGCGTCTTTCTTTTTCGGTACAATCCATACAGGGGCACTCAAAGGTGAAAAACTTGGTTTTATAATGCCCTGTTGTAGCATCTTGTTTATTTGTGTCCGTACTTCCTCCTTATGGACATAAGGGTATCTGTAGGACTTTGTAAAAATAGGGATGTCGTCCGTGTTTTTTATTTTATGTTTAATCTGGTTAGAAAAGCTAAGGGGATTCCCTTCTTTAAAAAATATATCATCAAAATCCTTACAAATTTTCATTAAAGCTTTTGTTTCCTCTTTATTTAAGTAGTTTGTTCTCAGGAGTTTAATTATATTATCTTCCTGATGTTGTGCGTCTGACTTTATGGTGAAGTTATTAACTTCAATGAAATTTTGATATCGAATGGTTTTTACGGGTTGTTCAATATAGACAACTTTTTCTTGGTCGGATATGTTTGCTATTTCAACAAAACTATACCATTCTCTTGAGGAATAAATACCTTCCGGAAAAAATAAATCAGGTTCTAAAAATGTTTTCTGTATGAAAAAGTCACCGTTGCGAGAATCAACTGGTATCTTAATAACAGATTTTGAAAAAGGTTGAATTATAAATCTTCCTGAAGTCAGATTAGGTTTAAATTGTAGTGGTGTTATAGAATTGTTTGTAGTTAGCGTTTTACTGCCCAAGTTTACTATGGCTTTTAGTTTTTCTAAAATATCAAGTCCTATTAATCCGTCAAAATAATTGTGGAATCTAAAGACAAATAGTTCCATCTGGCCCTCCTCTCTAAATTCCATAAAGTATGGTAAACTGATTTTCTTGTTCAAGGAGTGTTTATTTAAAATTGTGGTAATGATAATTGGTTCACAACTTTGACATTCGTCTTGATCAACAAATTCTGGATTTATAAATGATGAAGAGGCACCAGTGTCAATTAGAAATTTTAATGGTCGACCGAAGGTGGAAGCTATATTTATATATGGTAATGTACGTCCGTGTTTGTTTACGTCTAAATATCCAGTTGGTCCGGGGAGGCATCTAGTAGAAAATTTTCAGCGTCGTCAATTGTATTGCTGTTGTTTTGGTTGTATTGATAGTTTTGTCCAAAAATAAAGTCTCGTTCTAAGTTGTTCTGAGCAAATGTAAGTTTGCGTATGTAGCTCCTTCTATGTCAATTTTGTGCATTTCGTGAGGCTTAAAACCATTGGTTGTTCTCTTGGTTTGCATACTTTGTGGTTTCCTCAAGTGGGTATATCCTGAACTTACATCCATTGGTTCTGGTGGCGGTAAATTTTGTGCACTATACTGTTGTCTTCCAAAGGTATTGTTAAGGGAGTTGTTGTTATTGTTGTAAACTGTTCGGGTTTGTTCAGGTCTGTTATTCGGTATATTTTTCGGGTAAAAATATCTATTCTGTCCGAATGTATTAGTCATTGCATTAATTTGGGGATTTTGAGCGTTGTTCATTCGGTTTTGATATCCAATTATGTTGTTTTGATATGAGGGTATGTTCGGATAGTATTGTCTTTGGGATTGCTGAGGGAATCTGTATGAATTGTTAACTATTGGTTGGTAAGTCCGAGACAGTGGATAGCTTAGAAGATGTTTAGAATTCTGCTGGGGAAGATGATGTGTGTTCGTAAATGTCTTTTTGGTGTAGCATATGTTTTGTTCTTGTATGCAAAATGAAAGGGCTTCGGCCATTGTTTTAGGTCTCATCGATCTAATGTTTGAGCCTAAAGGCTCTTTAAGGCCTGACAGGAATGTGTTTAAACACATTTCGGCGAATAGTTTTTGTTTTGCCTCAATTACGCTAGGGTTGGTTTCGTGAATTAGAATATTATTATTGATGGATGACTGTATTTCTATGATTGAGCTACAAAAATGTTGGACAGACAGATTTGTTTGTTTTAAATTATGTAGGTCCTTAATCAAGGAGGTTTCATTCCTTTTATCGGAATAATGCAGGATTAGATTGTTTTTTATGTTTTCCCAAACTAAAGGGGTACCGTACACATTGAGTACTTCGTTAGCTTGTCCAACTATTTTGTTCCTAATTGCTCGTAAAATAATTTTTGCATAGCTCGTCCCGTCTACGTTAATTAAATACCCTAATATTTCCTCTACGTTTGTTAAAAATTCTTACAAAAGTCTGGGGTTTCCGTCAAATTTTGGGAGGTCTTTCACTGCATCTGGGATTTTAAGTGAATCGAATATATGATTCTGCTGTGAAATTTGATTTGGAATTTGGGGAGTGGAACCCGAGGGATTATTGTTATCTAAGGACATTTCAGTCTTTTCTGGAATGGGTGTAAGGTGTCTAAAAATGTTTGTGTATGGTTTGATCCGATATGTTTTTCGCATGAATGAAATAACTTTATTTTTAAATTTTTTTTATGCTTAAATATACTTATATTACAAAATAAAAATATAACTTATTTACCCTAGTATCATTATTAATAGTCTCATAATATGTGGATTTCTTCTTGTTGTTCAGTTGTTTTGTTGCTTGTTGATCCGGTCTTACGCTGCTCAAATGGGACCTTCTTATTGGTTGGCAAGATAACATTTTTTCACGGCAACAGGTTAAAATTAAATTAATAGAATAAGCACTTTTATATTTAGTTAATAACTTCTTTTGTTATGGGATGATAATAAAGGTTAACAATGTTTATGTCTTTTATCTCTTGTAATAGATGTTTTAATTTTGTAAAGGATTATTTTGATTTGTTTCTATGCGTTCTTTTCTTTCTTATTCTTGTTGATTTAATATATCTGTTGTTGTTTTATATATTTTTTTTTTTGTTTATAATTGTATATTTTGTAGTGCGTTTCTTTAATAACAAAATTTTTTTTTTAAACAGTCTGTGTAAATTTGTAAAAAAAATAGTCTTAAATATTATTTTTACTATGTTTTAGTTCATTAGCAATTATTTTCACTAACTGTTCATTCACTTTCAATTATTTTCCTTAATTGTTCGTGGTTTCTCACTATTATATGCTTTAATAGTTTTAATTAATTTATTTACACTTATTTTTACTAATTTTAATTTACTTTCAATTATTATCTTTAATTGTTCGTGGTTTCTCACTATTATATGCTTTAATAGTTTTAATTAATTTATTAACACTTATTTTTACTAATTTTAATTTACTTTCAATTATTTTCTTTAATTGTCGTGGGTTCTCACTATTATATGCTTTAATAGTTTAACTTGAGAGCGAAAGTTGATATACCGTCAACTTTTTTTTTCGACTGCGCCAGTTATAGTTTAGATAAACTATGTGTAGAAAAAAAACACGTTTTAATTCTTAACTAAATATAAAAGTGCTTATTCTATTAATTTAATTTTAATAATATTTTTAATAATCGGCAATTTAATGTATTTCGCAATTAAATATTAAATAGGTTAATAACCGATATTGCATTTTTTATATTTCGCAACTTGTCATTTCCGTTCGATATTTTACAATTTTGCATTTTATTAATATGAGGTGTTTGACCTGATTTTGTGTGTTGTTTATGTGTGTGTGTTGTTATGTCTTGGTGGCTTTGGTGGGGGTAGATGTGGTGACATAAGTCGCGCGATCTTGCTCTCCAAACCTAAATATTGATCGAGAAGCAACAACAATTGCACCTTTTAGCAAACTTGTCAGCTTAGCTGTACAATCAAACAAACAAACAATTAGTAACAAGGTGACAAACGTGCACAAAATTGTAAATGCGGTGAGTACAATGAGCGATAATAATAAAATTCAAACAGGTATGGATAGTGTAATAAAATTAACTTGCTTTTATTATTTTGGTGCTATCTAGGAGCTTTCAATTTATTTAATTTATTATTTTGCTTAGAGCTAACTAGTAGCTTCTAAGCTTGAGTTTTTATGATTGATTTCTTAAACTAATTGACATTGGCTTATATACTAATTATGAGAATAATTCTTAGGGGTACCTTAACATAAGAGTAAAAGAATACAAATATATGTATATTAATGTTGGGTAAGCATATTTAGCTTCCCACTATTTACGTTTGACATGTGTTCAATAGTTTTAAAGTCTAAAAGAGTGCATACCTAAAAGCAACAGATACTTTGGGTTGCTTATATTTACAATTAAGCAAATGCAGTTAATAAATGTTATTCATTTAAGTGCATTGTGCAGTTGCACATGATTAAACGCACAAGTGTCAAATTACAGTCACACAAAATATCTTGCTTGCAGTTTGTCAACGATGTAACGTGCCGTTACTAAAATAATGTAGTACTGTTGACATACTGGTCAACTGATAGGTACATACCATACATCTGTTAGGTAGGGTATCAATAACACACACGTTAACAACGATATAATTACAACTCTCAAACAGTTGAAAATAAAACAAGCATAAGATGTTAAGCTGTATTATCAATCGGGGAACAAGTTCTGATACCGTACGACTGGTAGTTACAAGTCGGCCACTTGAACTATCACCCCAGAGCTTTATCAACTCTTGTTCCTTATACATAGTTGCATGTAGTTAGTGCATGTTCGTATTTTAGAACGTATTTAGTCGAACACATTCGATCTTCCGAATTCATCGTGTGTTCATATTTTTAATCGTATTTAGCCGAGCACATTCGATCTTCCGAATTTATCGTGTGTTCGTATTTTTGAACGTAGTTAGCCGAACACATTCGATCTCCCGAATTCATCGTGTGTTCGTATTGTAGTTGACTGAGTCCGTTGGCGTATTTAGCCGAGCACATTCGATCTTCCGAATTTATCGTGTGTTCGTATTTTTGAAAGTAGTTAGCCGAACACATTCGATCTCCCGAATTCATCGTGTGTTCGTATTGTAGTTAACTGAGCACGTTGTCGTATTTAGCCGAACACATTCGATCTCCCGAATTTATCGTGTGTTCGTATTTTTGAACGTAGTTAGCCGAACACATTCGATCTCCCGAATTCATCGTGTGTTCGTATTGTAGTTAACTAAGCACGTTATCGTATTTAGCCGAACACATTCGATCTTCCGAATTTATCGTGTGTTCGTATTTTTGAACGTAGTTAGCCGAACACATTCGATCTCCCGAATACATCGTGTGTTCGTATTGTAGTTAACTAAGCACGTTATCGTATTTAGCCGAACACATTCGATCTCCCGAATTCATTGTGTGTTCGTTATTTTTAACGTAGTTACCCGAACACATTTGATCTCCCGAATTTATCGTGTGTTCGTATTTGTTAAATCGTAGATAGCTGAACATTTTAATTCGTCCGCACTATACCATACGAGCCGAAACTATTACTAGTTCGGTAAACTTTACCTTCGGGTAGTGAAGATCAAGTGATCAAAACTCTTGTAGTGCGAATCTAAGCTAAGTTTCGTGTTCTAAGAAAGGAAGCAGACCTTTTTTCCCAACCCTGGACAGGCTGACGCCTACCCCGGCTGGAAACCAAAACTGCATTACAATGGCGCCCGAGCAGGGACCCGATTCCGAAGGCGCAACCTGTGGGAAAACTTTACCTCAACCCCCAACGACCTCGGATCGGGTCGAGAACACCGAAACGAAACAAGCCCTGACACGAACCTACTACAAGCTGACTCGCTCAGTTGGATATACCTTCTGCGGAAGGATAAGCTTATCGAAGTGTGCCGACGACATAAAATCCCGGTCACCGAAAAAGCTACAGTCGACCAATTGCGTCGACAACTTGCCGAACTCATACGCTTAAAACGCCAAAAAGCGTCGTCAGAAAATTTACTTCGTTCATTGGAGGAAGAAGTGTTGAACGAAGAGAAGGGCCCCGCGCTAAATAAAGAACCAGGCGACATTTCACTGGGAGTACGACCAACCGATGATAAGGGGCGCAACCTACCCTCCACATATACAGACGCGGAGATTATGTCTACAGTACGCCAATGGAATCTAACCTATCATGGAAATGAGGAGTTGTTAGAATTTTTAGAACGGTTAGAAGAGTTAGCCGAATGCTATCGTGTCGATCGAAGCCGGTTACTCTGCTCACTGCTAGAAATTTTAAAAGACAGGGCGTTACAGTGGTATCGAGTCAAACGTGAGCAAATTCATACTTGGGATGAATTCAAGTCTGAAACGGTCCGATTCTTTCTGCCAAAACGTCACCTGGCACAATTAGAGGAGAAAATCTACCATCGAAGACAGGGGCCAAAGGAGCGTGCGAAAGATTTTATCTTGTCGTTTCAAACACTCATACGACAACATCCTGAGTTACAAAAGATACATCATGTCGACCGTATATACGATGGCCTCCGCTGCGAGTATAAACTATACGTACGACGCAATGACTTCCAATCACTAGATGAACTCATGGAACTAACGGATGAATACGAGCTGCTGCGTAAAGAAGAGGCGAGACAATTCCAACCTCCCCCAAATCATTACATTCGGGTCAATCCGCGCCAGCAGCGTTGCTGGAAGTGCAAAAACGTTGGACATCTCCGAAAGCAATGCACTAGCCAAAAATCATTACCTCGGCCCAGTTATAATCAGAAGAAAAAAATCTCGAGTACAGTACAGGCTGGGCACCCCATCGACACGACACATGAAGCTGACGGACGTTTCTACACCACAGTGTCCATTTTCAAAACACCGGTACAAGCACTAGTAGATACTGGAGCGACGCTTACATATATCGGAAAGGAAGTACGAAAGTTGATAGAGCACAACCGCGTATCATCACGCAAATACCACCGGACCATAGAATTAGCCGACGGCTCGTGTATCCCCAGCATAGCGGTTTACCCTATTACGGTAGTCATGCAAGGAAAACCCACACGACTATTGGCATCTGCGCTTGACAGTTTGGCCGAACCAATGATATTGGGCATGGATTTTCTACGCCGACGTCAAACAAGACTAATTGTCGACGGGGCTCAGTTACACCCCAGTACATCCCAAAAAAAAAAACACAAATAAAACACAAAAACAACCCACGACCTTCATGCAATATCCAACAGGGAATTCTTAACCACTGCACAACAACAACAACTACAACTACTTCTAACAACAACACAAACTAAATTTGAGGCCATAACAGGTCCCTGTAATGCAGGGCAACACGTAATCCATATGAAACACAACCGACCCATAAAGCAAAGGTATTACCCGCGGAATCCAGCTTTGCAAGCTGTGATAGACGCAGAGATAGACGAACTATTACGAATGGATCGCATATAGCCCTCTCATAGTCCATATAGTTCACCGGTCGTACTGGTCCGAAAAAACAGGGTACGTGGCGAATGTGCATCGATTTTAGGCAAATCAATGCCTCAGCTGAGCCTGACGCCTATCCCCTCCCCCAAATCCAGGCAATCCTAGATCAACTTAAAGCCGCAAAATATATTTCCACCATCGATTTGAAAAACGGATATTGGCAGATACCGCTGGCAACCCGATCACGGCAATTCACCGCATTCACCGTACCGGGTAGAGGTCTGTATCAATGGAAAGTTATGCCTTTTGGTCTACATTCTGCGCCAGCCACATTTCAACGGATACTTGACAGTATCATAGGACCGGAATTACACCCCCGAGTTTTCGCATATCTTGACGACATCATCATATTGGGGCAAACGTTCGATGAACACTTGAACACCTTAAATGATGTGTTTGAACGACTTTTGTCCGCCAGGCTGCAAATTAATTTTGAGAAAAGCGAGTTTGTTCAGACAAGCCTAAAATACCTCGGCCACGTCGTCTGCGCAGAAGGTATTCATACTGACCCAGGTAAAATTGAGGCAATCCAACAAATGGCAGCCCCAAAAACCATTAGAGAGCTAAGACGAATCCTGGGCATAGCTTCGTGGTACCGACGATTTATTGCGGACTTCTCGGTCGTAACTGCACCTATGAGACAGCTCATTAAAAAGAGCACACCATGGTATTGGGGCAATGAACAAGAAAAAGCCTTTGCCACATTGAAGCAGCGGTTAACGGAAGCCCCCATATTGAGTTGCCCCAACTATGACTTACCATTTTTCCTCCAAACCGACGCAAGCAAAGAGGGTCTAGGCGTAGTCTTATATCAACGTATAGGAGACCAGGAAAAGGTAGTGGCTTATGCCAGCAGAGCGCTCAACGACCTAGAAAAAAAATACTCGGCCACAGAACAAGAATGTCTTGCGGTATTATGGGGCATCAGAAAAATGAGGCCTTATTTGGAAGGGTATCACTTCACGGTAATAACCGACCACCAATCACTGAAATGGTTGCATACCATTCAGAACCCATCAGGGAGACTGGCACGTTGGGCACTAGAAATCCAACAGTCCGATTTCGAGATAGAGTACCGCCGAGGATCGCTTAACACCGTGGCAGATGCGTTGTCACGAAGCCCACTACCATACAACGAAAAAACAGAGCCATTAACAACGATCACCACCGTTAATAAAAAAAAAAAACTGGTATACCAAAATTATAAAACAACTACAAACGGGGCATAACAGTTCACTACCTGATTACCACCAAATAGACGGACGGCTTTTCCGACATATCACGCCAAAATCTGCACTTTCCAGTGCTCCACAATGGAAATTATGTGTTTCTCCGGAGAATATTCACCGCGTATTAACGGAAGTACATGATGCCATCACGGCAGGACACTTTGGTATACAGAAGACCATAAAAAGAGCCCAGGAAAATTACTATTGGCCCGCGATGTGCGACGCTACGTCCAATCATGCACGACCTGCGGTCGATACAAAGTAGAGCAAACTCGAAAAGCAGGACTCATGACCACTATGGTTAACACGCAACCATGGGAAATCGTATGTATGGACTTTATTGGACCACTTCCACGCTCATCCTTGGGAAGAAAATGGCTCCTAGTACTGATGGAAAAATTCAGCCGCTGGATAGAATTAATTCCTATGCGGAGTGCTACCTCATCCTCCGTAGTAACCGCTCTGAAGGAAAGAATCATCTACCGGTTTGGGTGTCCAAACATCATTGTATCCGACAACGGCTCCCAGTTCACCAGCAAGAAAACCAAACAATTCCTAAAAGACTGTGGTATCGAACACCGCCTTACAGCGCCCTACTCGCCACAGGAAAACCCTACTGAAAGAGCCAATCGAGTCATCAAGACCATAATCGCCTGCCATTCCGAAACCAGCCATAGACAGTGGGACAAATTTCTAAACGAAATTGCCTTCGCCATTAACACGGCCAAACACGAAACAACTAAGCAATCCCCGGCTGAAATCTTATTTGAGAGAAACCTGAAACCACCAACCCAGCTTCGCGAAGAAGGAAGCCAACCAGTGGAACCGATGAACAAGCCGCCAGGACCAAGAGAGTGGATACGAATAAGACAAATCGTTAGTAAGGCTTCAGAAAAAAAAAAAGGAGAAGTAGTTGGAAAAGATTTTTTTTTTTTTTGTTTTTTTTTCTCGAAAACAAAAGGGGAATGTAACGTGCCGTTACTAAAATAATGTAGTTCTGTTGACATACTGGTCAACTGATAGGTACATACCATACATCTGTTACGTAGGGTATCAATAACACACACGTCAACAACGATATAATTACAACTCTCAAACAGTTGAAAATAAAACAAGCATAAGATGTTAAGCTGTATTATCAATCGGGGAACAAGTTCTGATACCGTACGACTGGTAGTTACAAGTCGGCCACTTGAACTATAACCCGAGAGCTTTATCAACTCTTGTTCCTTATACATAGTTGCATGTAGTTAGTGCCTGTTCGTGTTTTAGAACGTATTTAGTCGAACACATTCGATCTTCCGAATTCATCGTGTGTTCATATTTTTTATCGTATTAAACCGAACACATTCGATCTTCCGAATTTATCGTGTGTTCGTATTTTTGAACGTAGGTAGCCGAACACATTCGATCTCCCGAATTCATCGTGTGTTCGTATCGTAGTTAACTGAGCACGTTGTCGTATTTAGCCGAACACATTCGATCTCCCGAATTTATCGTGTGTTCGTATTTTTGAACGTAGTTATCCGAACACATTCGATCTCCCGAATTCATCGTGTGTTCGTATTGTAGTTAACTGAGCACGTTGTCGTATTTAGCCGAACACATTCGATCTTCCGAATTTATCGTGTGTTGGTATTTTTGAACGTAGTTAGTCGAACACATTCGATCTCCCGAATTCATCGTGTGTTCGTATTGTAGTTAACTGAGCACGTTGTCGTATTTAGCCGAGCACATTGGATCTTCCGAATTTATCGTGTGTTCGTAATTTTGTCGAAGTTAGCCGAACACATGCGATCTCCCGAATTCATCGTGTGTTCGTATTGTAGTTAACTAAGCACGTTATCGTATTTAGCCGAACACATTCGATCTCCCGAATTCATCGTGTGTTCGTTATTTTGAACGTAGTTACCCGAACACATTTGATCTCCCGAATTTATCGTGTGTTCGTATTTGTTAAATCGTAGATAGCTGAACATTTTAATTCGTCCGCACTACTATACGAGCCGAAACTATTACTAGTTCGGTAAACTTTACCTTCGGGTAGTGAAGATCAAGTGATCAAACTCTAAGCTAAGTTTTGTGTTCTAAGAAAGGAAGCAGACCTTTTTTCCCAACCCTGGACAGGCTGACGCCTACCCCGGCTGGAAACCAAAACTGCATTACAACGATTGCATGTTGCGGTACTATTTAATTGCAATGCATACTACACACTGTTGGTCACATGCTACAATAGATATATAACCGTGTTAAAAAGGGGAAGAAGTCCAAAATCAGCTCAAATTGCTTCAACGGCGAAAGTTCCCAGAGATGGAAAAAACAATCTAATAAATTCCGAAAATCGTTTCGCGATTTTATCTGAACAAGGCGATGAAGACACAACTATAACAAGGTCGAGTAAGCCCCCACCCATATATTTAAGTCTGTTTTCACACGTGAAAGTTATCTTTCATGAAAGTGGTAGTTTGTTGGCGAGAGAAGAAAGAAGAATGGTGTCGGGCACACCCCTTCATGTTCTCTGAAATTCCATTTTGTTTTGTAGTTCGTTATTGCCAACACGTACATTTGTTGTTGTGTGTTGACAATTCATACGAAATTAAATATATAAAAATGTTTAGTTTCATGAAAACTTTCAGGTGTGAACTTGTACTAAGAGAGCAGATTGCCAGTTTGCTGGTTAAAAGCCTTATCTCATTAACTGGAGAAAATGCGTTTTATGTAACTCCAATTAAGCGCGGAAAAATCAATGAAACAAAAATTCAGGTAGCTCATGAAAATAATTAGCGAAAAATTGTTTCAGATTTAGAATCTAAAAATAAAAACTTCCATACGTACAAATTAAAGAGTGCTAAAGGTCTAACAGTCGTAATAAAAGGTATAGACTCTAGCGTGAATCCAGAAGAAGTCAAGTCTGGCCTTGAAAATAGTGGCTACAAGGTGAAAAATGTCTCAAACATTAAAAATAGAGAAAAATCCCCCAACCTATATTCAGAGTCGACTTACAGCCAGATGGCATAAAACTAAAAAAGAATGAAGCACATCCAATATATGATTTAAAGTACTTGTTGCATCGAAGAGTTAGCGTTGAGCTTCCACATAAAAGAGCTGGACCTGTTCAATGCCTGAACTGCCAAGAATTTGGGCACACGAAGACTTATTGAGAGTTGCCTACAGTCTGCGTTGTATGTGGCGAGTTTCACAGTACTGCTAACTGTGATAAAATAAAAGGTAATCCCAAGGCGAAAAAATGTGGCAATTGCGGCGGAAATCACACTGCCAACTATAGAGGCTGCCCCCTTTACTCGTTTTTTAAGAATTCACCAAACAAAAAAACCAATGCTACTGCCGCTCAGCCTAAAACCCCTATTAACTATCCACAGTTTCCTCAAACGTCCACCAGCCAAAAGCAATGTTCAAACATTTTCAAGTCTAACGCGACTAGTGCTCAACAACAAACTAACAACAAAATTTCATACGCTAGTATTTTAAAAAGCAATCAGAGTACGGCGCAAAAAACCGTAAATGTAAATGAAGATTAATACAAACAGTAAATACATTTACTCTCAACATGTCCTGTATGATGCAGGAAATGTCTAAAATGCAGTCTACCTTGTTGCAGGCTGTACTGAGCAAACCATGAACTTAAAAACATGTTTTTGGAACGCAAACGGCATCTGCCAACATAAAAACGAAATAGAATATTTTCTTCAGGATAAACAAATCGATGTTATGAAACTCATTTGACATCTCGAAGCTGTTTCAGAATTAGTGGATATAATTTTGCGACACCAAGGATCCTCGAGGCAGAGCTAGTGGTGGTTCGGGAATCCTAATAAAAACGCGAACAAAACACCACCTGTTAAATGATTTTTGTAAAGATTATCTTCAAGCAACGAACATCTGCATCGAAACTTACTATCAAAAACTTGTAATACCATCTATATATTCGCCCCCCAGATTCTAAATTAGCGGTAGTCAATATACGGCTTTCTATAAATCACTGGGCTTTCGTTTTCTAGCAGCTGGCGACTACAATGCTAAACACACATTCTGGGGTTCACGGGACGAGTTTTGTTCGACACGATATCTAAAATGGTTTTGAATGTAGTTTCAAGTGGTCAACCAACGTATTGGCCAACAGATCGACACAAAATTCCTGATGTTATCGACTTTGGAATTGTGAAAGGTGTGCCCAACGAGATGATTGAAGTTGACTTATCTTCAGACCACTCGCCTACAATTGTCACTATTTACTCACACACAACATGTGATTTACCGATGACATTAGCCTTAAGTTCAGTTTTATTGAATTAATAATTCAAATTACTATGAGTTTTTTTATTTTTGAAAAAGATTGTGCAATCAGACTAGCATAACGTATCAGTATACCGATTTCAAGACCGCTACACCTCTCATCAGTGTTCGTTTGTCCATTTTTACAATTGATGTTAAGTGGATACTAATTGGGAAGAATAACAACTATTTAACCAAGTTTTCAACAGAAACATAATACGAGAATTGTTATAATTCCTTTTTATTCCATTTTTAAATATTGAAACAATTTTTGGTTAGTATGAAATTCCCCATATCTGATTGCTCACTACCAATATTCAACCAACACTCATAGTCCGTTATACACAAAGTATTTTAAGTTGCAATTATAACGTATTGTTATTTTCTCTCAATATTAGAGGCATTCACATCACTGTGATCCTATTAATAGGAAGAGCTCGTGCCCAAGATGAATTAATATTTTATATTATTATTACGAATATGCGTAATTATTATTTGAACTGTAATAATATATAAATGAGAAATATTATTATTAGGCTTAAGTTCAGTTTTATTGAATTGAATTTTATTGAATGAAAATTCAAATTACTATGAGTTTTTATTTTTGGCATGTACAACAACACTAGCAGAACGTATCAGTATACCGATTTCAAGGCTGCTACACCTCTCGTCAACGTTTGTTTGTCCTTTTTTACGATTGATTTAAAGTGGATACTAATTGGGAAGATTATCAATTATTTAACCAAGTTTTCAACAGAAATAGAATAAAAGAATTGTTATAATTCCTTTTTAAATAAGCCATAATCTTGATCAAAAAACGATAAAAGTTTATTACATGCAAAACATGTGGAAATGGCAAAAATTAAAAAGAATTACGCTATCGCTAAAATTCGTTAAAAATTGCAAATTTTTATACAAACCAAATTTTTTTTTTTAAATCTGCAAAATATGAACCAATGCAAAACATTAGTTAAAAATGGCTGAAATTGATCTCTTTCGGAAAAAATCGCAAAATATATGAAATTGCAAAAACTTGCTAAAATTTTAATTTATGTCTGATTAAAAGTCCCTAAAGATGTAAGAATGCCAAAAATTTTGCAAAAGTTATGCACATTGCGAAAAACTGCAAAAATTTTAAGGATATCATAATTATAATTAAAAATCGCTAAAACTTTAAGGAATATAAAACAAATTGTAGAAATTACGAAACTGGCGAAAAATCGCAAAAGTCTTCGGAAGTGTAAATCTTTTAGAACGCAATACTGATTAAAATTTCCGAAAAATCTAAAAAAACCAAAAACTTCGGCAAAATTACATCATTCGCCATAGTTTTGATTAAAAATTACCAAAACTTTAAGAAATTTAAAAAGGCATTGAAAATCGCCAAAATAAACAAACGTCATAAAATTTAAAAGATTTGAGAGCAAATGCAAGAAAGTAAAAACTTTGAGAAAATTACTCGTGTCGCAAAAATAACATAATTAGCACGAATTTTCCAGCGGACGTAGGTCACACAAAAATTATATGTAAATAGATTCGGTCCGATTTCCATCACACCTAAAAGTATTTGATTCGATTTAAGTCTACGATTTCACATCAAATCGAATCGATTTCTATCACATACCTGTGTCACGGGCTGCTCACACTTGTCATATTTTGGAGTTTTATTATTTTATGACATATGACCTTATGACTACAGTGTGAATACCCCAATTATTATTTGTGTAACGAGTTCCATTCGGGACCCACACTTTAGAAAATATGATACAATTTCCACTGACACAAAAAAATATTAAGCAATTAAATAAAATGAGAATATAAATAAAGATTGAAAGATATCCAAGATTTAATTTGTGTAACGAATTCCATTCACGACCCACACTCTCTAGACAATATGCTACCTATAACACCAGCTAAGCTCTAAGGAAATTGGGGTGGTTCTTTAGTTTTTGAGAATATGGTTATTTCCGTTACTATCTAAATTAAAACTTAGGTAGTAATAGTAGTATGATACAAAATCCACTGACAAAAATAATATTTCTAGCAGCTGGCGACTACAATGCTAAACACACATTCTGAGGTTCACGTTTAATCACTCCTTAGGGACGAGTTTTGTTTGACGTCGTTTCTAAAATGGGTTTGAACGTAGTGTCAAGTGGTCAGCCAACATATTGGCCAACACATCGACAAAAAATTCCTGATGTTATTGACTTTGGAATAGCAAAAGGTATACCCAGCGAGATGGTTGAAGTTGAAGCATCTTTGGACTTATCTTCAGATCACTCACCTACAATTGTCACTATTTACTCACTCACAACAGTAACACCAACATGTGATTTACCGATGACATCTGCACGTGTTAACTGGCTGAAATACAGAAAATATCTGAGTGCTAATTGCTCGGAAAGAATGCCGCTAAGAACACCTTCTGACATAGATGATTCCCTCAGGTTGTTTAAAGCGCACTTTAAACAAGCTGCTTTTAATGCTACTTCAAATAAAACAAATCAACAAGTGAGATTTAGCAATATTTTTTCTGTAGATTTAGAAAGGCTATTGACTGAAAAACGGAGAGCTCGACGAGAATGGCAACGCTACAGATCCCCTCAGTTAAAGTTTATTCTAAAGAAATGTACCAAACAGCTCAGAAAAGTTTTACAAACACAAAAAACAGCTTCGTTGCGAAAATTTCTTCAAGAACTCGAAACAATGCAACAACTATAAAACCGATGCCTTATTTGCTTTCTTACTGCGTTAAAAATACTTGGCGGCAGCGTTTTGAAATGTTATACATTGTATAATTATCAGTGATGGAAAAATTAAGAATTGAAATGGTACTGTCTGTCAGCAAAAAGAGTACTTTTTTCAACATTGTGGTACTTTTTATGAAACATATATTTTTATTCAAAAATAAAATTAAAAATCCATTTATATAATAAAAAAAATTAAATGAAAATTGTTTTTGTTATAAATAAATAAATAAATGTTTAAAATACTTTACTCAAAAAAATTAATTTACTTATACAAAAACTTTCATTAAGTGCGTGCATTGTACTTTCATACATATACATTTTTGTATATCGAATGCATTTATTTAAAGCAGTGTCGGGCACACACATACTCTCTCATATGTTTTGGTATGGGAAGCAGCAAAAAAACGAACGACTGTCAATAATTATACACTCGAAAAATTTTTCTGTGTCCAAAAGTAAAATACATTTCTTGCCTTTTAGTATTTTTATTTGATTTGAATTTTTTTTCAATAATACTTTGTATGTTAATATAATAATAACGAAAACAATATTCATTTAATAATAAACTAGTTACACAACGAATGAAATGAAATATAATATTTAATAAGTAAAGAAATATCTAGAAAACATAATAAATAAAAATAAAATTTATTAAAAACGAAGCTTGATAATTTATTAAATTCGATAATTAAAATAAAAAGTTCGAATAAAAACAAAATTATAAAAAAAAAATCATTTTCCCATTCTTCATTGAACATTTTGCTTTGAGTGTAAACAAAAAATTATAAGCGAGGTCTTCCTCAAACAAGTGCTGATCAGCGACTGGTTTGATTTACTTTGACGAAATGATAACAAAGCAACAACCGAACGTTAATTCTCATAAGCTACACGAAGATGCTTATAGTATACGTGTGTCGACGTCGCGCAAACAGAATTTTCTTGCTAAGCACGCGTGCTTACCATTTCAAAAATCGCCCGACACTGATTTAAAGTAATCAATTAATTCATATTCCCCACATAGAAAAAAATGAACAAATTTACTACTGTTATTCTGCTGGCGCTATGTTAATGTTATAACAAATGATAAGCTGAGGTAGACGGCGAGTTATGTTTTTGATTTGAAGCCAATGTTGTCAATGATTATAAAAATAACGCAGATTTCTAAACAGGGAACAAAGCAAAACAAAAAAGTAGTACTAAATATGACGTGGGGGTACTGTGGTATTTTTGCTGTGAAAAAGTACTGAAAATAGTACAAAAGTACTGAATTTTCCATCACTGATAATAATTGTACTGCGGCGTTATAAAACGTGATGCTTGGTTCAAACACAAAGCAATTGACGTTTTGGAAGTCAGCCATTATTCGCTATGCCGTGCAGCCAGAGGACTTAAAAGGCCAGTGATATGCAAACCTCCGCTACGAGCTTCGAATGGTGACTGAGCAAGAACTGATGCTGAAAAAGGTGCTCTTTTTGTAAAGCGCTTAGAAAAAGTATTTACACCGAGTATTTTTACTGATATTGTTGAACTGCCACCAGTCGTCTCTTTACCAGAAATATCGCTAAAATTCAACATTGTGGAGATTGAAAAGGCTTTTACAAGTCTAAACTCAAAAAAAGCCCCAGGTATTGATAAAATAAGCAACAAAATGCTTCAAGAATTGCCTTACACTGCAAAAGAATAATACTATTCATTTTTAACAATATTCTACGCCTAGAACACTATCCTAAAGAATGGAAGGTTTCGCTAATTACTATGATACCAAAGCTCGGCAAGGATCATACAAAGGTTGAATCCTATTGGCCTATTAGTTTATTGTCTAACATTTCAAAACTATTTGAAAAGCTGTATATGAGCAAGCTGATGCCTATAGTGACTAGTAATGGATGTAATCCAGGTCATCAATTCGGTTTTCGCAGACAACATAGCACAATTGAATAAACTCACAGACTTGTGAGACACTTTTGAAAAAAAGAAATACTGCTCTGCGCTTTTTATTGATGTCTCACAAGCTTTCGATAAAGTATGGCACGAAGGTCTTATCAACAAATTAACACAAAATCTACCAGCAAACATCGTAAAGCTTTTAAAAAGCTATTTAATGGAACGTAAATTTGCAGTCGATTGAAGCCGGAGTCCCTCACGGCAGTATCTTCGGTCCCTTACTTTATTTATTGTATGCCTCTGACTACCGTTAAGCAGTAACATTCGTACATCAACATTTGCGGATGATACAGCTTTTCTAAGCGTTAACAAAAATCCTGTAGAAGCTTCCCGCAACTTACAAGAATATATATCCTAACCGGAAAATTGGCTCAAACAATGGCGTATAAAAGTTAACGAGCAGAAATGTGCACACGTCACTTTTACGTTGCGCAGGGAAACATGCCCGCCTATAAAATTAACACCGAGACTATACCACAACACACTGTAGTTAAATACATATGTAGGCGTTCATCTTTATCGTCGTTTAACATGGAAATCGCATATAGACGCAAAGTTAACACAAATGAAATAAAAAGCAGCCCAAATGAATTGGCTTATTGGAAGAAATTCTATACTAAGCCTAGACTGTAAACTACTATTATACAACGCGTTCCTGAAACTAATATGGTTGTTTGTAATCCAGTTATGGGGCACTGCCTCAGCATTAAATGTCGAAAAAATTCAAAGCCGACAGAATAAAATTCTACGTAAAATCAGAATTCATCGAATTCATAAAGATCTAGATGATCCGTTGGTGAAGACAGTATTTTCAAAAAACGCTAAAAAATATATAAAAAAAAACTTGAGGTGCACCCAAATTTACTTGCACGCAATATTTTAAATTATAGAGGCCACACCCGGCTGAAAAGGAGGGATACTCTTTTTCTCAGCTGTACACGAGAGATGTAAAACAACATTAATTAACCGTTGAAATTAAAAATTTGTTTAGCATTGGCTAAACATATATTAAACTTTATTCTTATTTTTTAGATTTAAGATTTGAACAACTTATTGATGTTTCAATTTATAATTGAAGATTCAATAAATGATAAAATTATAAAAAAAAAGTATATATTTAATTCAAAAATTTTTAGAACATACTTATGTACATACGAATTAAATAATGTATTTACTAACATATAACAAAATAAAAACATTATATAAAGATTTAAACAAATAAAAAAAGAACGAAAATTAAAAATACTTCGATATCTCCCTGTCAAGAAATTGTTTGTACATTTTTAGGTGAACCGTATAAAAATGGTATATTTTGTGGTTTAATATTTCGTATGGCCTCCGTTGGCATTTGTAGCGGCTTGTAATCACATGGAATTTTATTCCATTCATACCATATTGCTTTTTTCAATTCATTGCGATTTTTGGGATACCTCTTTGCAACTTTTTTCTTCAGATATGCCCATACATTTTCTATGGGGTTCAAGTGTAGACTCTGAGCTGGCGTATCCAATACGTTTTTTGCAATTGTACAGCAGCCACATTCGCACTGTGTGCTCCTTGTACTTCGGGTCATTTTCTTGATAAAACTTGAATATTGGCTGGTTGCCGTGTATTAAGCCGATTTTTTTTTCACTTTGTATTAAGTGAGCCCTCAATATATTTAAATATTGTTGTGCATCCATGGTACTTTCGATAAAAACCAAATCTCCAACTCATTTGCTGGAAATACAGCCCCACACCATGACAGAAATTTTTCCAAACTTTACAGTGGGAATAATATTTCTATTATCTAAGGCTTTTAAAGGCTGCCGCCACACTCTATTTGGTCCATCATTATAATATAACATGATTTTAGTCTCGTCACAAAATATGACGTCTTTCCAGAAATCATCAGGCTTATCTGCATACATCATGGCGAAAGATAACCGTTTTTTAACATTTTGTACAGAAGGAAGTGTTTTTTTTCTCTCAGCTCTTGATGTATACTTGTTTTTAATTAGTGTTTTCCTTATTGTTTCGTGTGATAGAGTAACGTCACATTCTTCCTGAAGTTATTTTGCAAGGGTTCTGGTAGATATTTGTGGATTTTCTTTAATTTCGTACTAACCAAAATTGTTTCAAATGAAAAAAATATAATAAAAATTAATTAAATTAATTCTCGTATTCTATTTCATTTGAAAACTTGGTTAAATAGTTGATATTCTTTCCCAATTAGTATCCACTTTACGAAAGTTGTAAAAATGGACAAATGAATGCTGATGAGAAGTGTAGTTGAAATCGGTATACAGATACGTTCTGCTCGAAGTTGTGTTTGGTTGGAATGGCATATATTTTATTGTTTGGTATTTTTTATATCCTCATATTGTTTGAACAAAATATGTTTTATATGTGTGTTTTTTGCATTTTTGTGTGGACAGTTAGTTTTCATTGACAAGACATTTTTGCTGAATATTATGAACAATATATTACAGACAATTTATTTTCATTTTGTATGCTAGTAAAAAATTTTTCTATGCGGATATTGCTGGCGCATAAGAAACTTAATATTTTATTTAGCTGTCAAGTACAAAATTTTTTTTAGAAACCTGGCTATTTATTTCTTGTCAGGTAAATATTTTTATTTTCTCTACTATTAAAAATGAAAACGGATCATATTTTCTCACTAGTCGGTTGTTTAAAAAGTTGTGAACACACTTAATAATTGTTAATGGTAATATAAAAGTTAGTTAGTGCAAAAAATATCAAAGTCCATACAAAGGACCATTTAAAATAATAAATAGGGATGGTGTAAACACCACAATAGACTACAACTTAATAGAAAAAATACACCGTAATAACAGTTGTTCAAAAACTTAATTAATTATATTAATGATATAATAAGCGTTAGTGAACTCCCTTAATGTTGTTTAAGAAAAGGATATCATATTACACAATAAATTAACTTCAAACATTGTTACTTCAATTTGGTTGGTCAATTTAACGAAAATTTTATTTTTAAGTATTTTGTTGACCATCTTTTCCAAAATTCCTGCTTTATGTGGGTCACATGCTTCCAATCTGATAATCCTGACACGTTTGTTGGCTGTGCTCTACTATCTACTTGCGATGTAAGTGCTTCGCCAATCAGAAAGTGACCGGGAGTTAAGGCTTCAAGATTTTCTGGATCAGTTGTTATGGGCGTTAGTGGACGAGAATTAAGTATAGCTTCAATTTCGACCACGACCTTCACCAATTCTTCGTATGTTAGTGATGCATTCGCAACACTCCGCAGAAGAAGATATTTTGCTTACTTTACAGCTGCTTCCCACAGACCTCAAAAATGTGGTCCTCTTGGAGGAATAAAGTGAATGTGTATTCCTTTTGAGGTGAACGCGGATATAATTGATTCCTGAGCCTGGCTTGAATAAATGCTATCGGCTAATTCTGCTAGGTGATTCTTAGCCCCAACAAAATTGGTGGCGTTGTCAGAGTAAATATTCTGACACCGTCCACGACGACCAATAAACCGCTTTAAGGCGCCTATAAAGGCATCTGTTGATAAATCCGAAACCAGTTCAAGATGAACTGCTTTGGTGGGAAAACAGCAGAAAACGGCTATGTACGCCTTTGTTGGCCGTTTGCCTCTGACCCTGTAGTGAATCCAAAAGGGTCCACGATTATCTACCCCAGCATTGATAAAAGGTTAGGCTGGGGTAGCTCTAGTTTGCGGAAGATTGCGCATAATTTGTTGACACAGTAGTTTTATTAGGGGGTCGTTATATGGAACCAGCATTGGATTCTTCGCGTCGTATGATAATAATGAAGCCTCTAGTCGTCCCACTACTCGTAGAATGCCTGATCTGTCTAGGAATGGGGACAAACTTACAATGGAACTTTTGTTGTCGATTCTTTGTTTTCCCGCAGTTGTTTGATTACTGGAGAAAAGTCGGACCTCTGAATGGACCTTATGATCAGGAACAGTGAATCATCTAGCTTAATCGGAGTTAATGACTTATTAGGTGATCGGTCTTCTTTTTTTTTCCTGATATTTCTGAAAAATCTTATAGTGTATCCAACTACCTGCTGCAAATTTCTGAAGGAATTTTTATGTGGAATTCTGTATATCAAGTCATCGTTGACAACGTTGACTGCTGAAATTATAGTTGTCTTCCTTTTCTCGACATCGTTGGGAATTTGGAGTTGTTGCGAGAACTTGCGTGGCCACATTTCTTCTCGTCCGTGCAGAAAAAGTGGACCATAAAACCATAAATTGCATCCAGATAGGCTTATTTTTTGATTTTCTATCACATAGGCTAATTTTTATTTTATTTGGTGTAACTTCACTAAAGTACGTTGAGAAATGCAAAGGGAAATCGCACATATATATGAAAACTTCAGAGGCCAATAACTCGAAAACTATGCGTTGCCGCCAACTTTTTTATTTTATATTTTCTTCTTATTTTTTGATTTTCTATCACATAGGCTAATTTTTATTTAATTTGGTGAAGCTTCACTAAAGTGCATTTGTTCCGTACATTTTTTCAATGTCGGCGGTGAATACAAACTTCGGTACTCGAAAACGTAGTAGGATCGAGAACAATTTACTCTGTACCGTTGGCCCCGTATACATTAGATCTTTCAACGAGAGGCCTGTTGATGTTTTCGCTGATGCGTCAATGATTACTCTTAATTTCGTTGTAGTGCTATCGGGTTTCATCACACAATGGTGCGGATTGAAATATTTAGGATCTAACATTTATCAATGTTGACCCTTGGCATGTGTTCTAGATGCTCGTAGGGCATCCCTACGGCTCGTAGTTGTGAGACTAACAGAGGAAGACATTTTTATATTATTATTATTACGAATAAACGTAATTATTATTTGAACTTATATTGATTTACATATGGAAAGTAATATTATCAGGCTCAACCAGCACTGTTTCATTGTGGAATAAAAATTGAATTAAAAATTAATTCTCATATTCTATTTCTGTTGAAAACTGGTTAAATAGTTGATATTCTTCTCAATTAGTATCCACTTTACGAAATTTGTAAAGATGGACAATTGAACGCTGATGAGAGGTGTAGCGGCCTTGAAATCAGTACTGATACGTTCTGCTAAAAACTGGTTGGATATAAATAATAATATTTTCCAACACAAAAAAACTCTTAGTAATTTTGAATTTTCATTAATTCAATTAAACTGAACTTGAGCCCGATAATATTACTTTCCAGAGGAAGACATTTATCTGATATTGTATTCCATACATAATTACCGACATTAAATAAAACAATTATCAATATATATGTATATATATACATTTTTTTTACGGGTGAGGTAGGGTTTAAAATGCCTTCGCACCTACAGTGATCGTCGTCAGCTGCGTCGAGTGGTGTTTCCACTAAAACAATCCCTCCTCTTTTTCTGGGTAGACTGCCTTCCGGGACTAATATCTATATTACTTCGGGAATTCCTAGAAACAACGTCCAATAAAAAGGACCGTTCTCTATTCGCCCACGTCTGGATCCGTATTTTGTAGCCACCCTGATCCTGCTGGTTCTTCTTCCTCTGTTTATGGGAGCTCGCTTTACCGCGATGTATCGAGATTTCTCTTTTTCATTCGTAGAACGTATTCGACTTAGTTGCCCACAGCGCTCCATGTGTTCTCACATTGGAGGATATTGTTGACTATGTTGTCAGGGTTAAACTCGCCGATCTGATCCCTCAATGTGTTTCTTTCCACGTGCCATTTGGTGCAGTTGAAAAACGTGTGTTCGGCGTGGTATTGGGTCTCGCTGCAATAGATGCAACCGGGGTCGCCTGTCTTACCATGGAAGTATCCATGACTTGAGATGAATTGGGTCAGAAAGTAGTTTACTTCCCCAAATTCTCTTTGCGTCCACCTTTCTATATTGGGGATGAGTTTCGCCGTCCATCTAGATACCCTGAGAGCCGCTGGTTTTCGCCCTTAGCGTATCTTCCCAAACTTCACTGCCAGATAGCAGTATAGAGTTAGTTGTTGCCATAATTAGTATTCTCCTGCTCTGTGTTGGTTCAGCGATTTTTGCCATTAGCCTGCTTAGCATGTCTGTTACTTTTTCTGCCTTGGTGGCTGCGTCTTGTATTGTAATAAAATAGTTTTTATTTGATTTAATTTTGTCTTAGACCTTGTATGTGTCTCAATAGACTTCTTTAAGTTATTTTGAGAGTTTACAATGTGTACAATAATTTGAAAAGCTTTAGCATTTTTCTAATCAATTTTTCCAATAGTAATACCTCTTAATTTTTTTTCTTCTATTGTTCTATATATTACACAATGTCCTCCTTCTATCGCATCATCGTGGTATTTCTGCATTAGATTAAGAATTGCCTGAGCATTCTTGTCATTTATATTGGTCACCTCTTTAAGTAGTAGCGCTACTTTTATGCCCTTTTATTTATAAATTATTTAATTGAAATAAAATCTAAAATTTTCTCGTTAGGTGCCTATTTGTTCACCGGCCACTTTCTCAAGCCTTGGGAAAAATTGTACTAGGTCAATATTCGCATTAATGAACATAATATATAATTTAAAGGCCACTTTTTCAAGCCTAGGGAAAACTTGTCCTTAGTCAAGATTCCCTTTAGTAAACAGTTTTCTTCTGACATCATATTGGGCTTTTTATCATTTTTTGATGCTAAATATTTTCGATATTACTTTGTTGTTTCTAATAGATCTTGTGATTTTTAATATTTTTAATAATTTTGTATTAGTTTGTGTATATATATATTTTACTGCCACAAAAATGGGTTGTATGTTTATTTATGGTGACATTTTAATTCTAATATTATTATTTGATGAATAACAGATTTTAGCATTAGGTGATTAATGCCTTGGCTGCACATTTGTGCCTTATATCTTAATTTTGGCATGTTTAAAACAATTTTTTTTTATAAGTAAAGTAAGAAGTGTAGTAAATATATTCGGATTTCAAATTAACCGGAACTATTACATTCTACGACTACATCGTTTACAACGTTAGCATTTCGTTTTTCAACTTTCGACTGTTCTTTCTCCATTTTAATTTTATAATAATATTTTTGTTATTTGTCTTAAAATTATTAAGAAGTAAAATGTAATTATTAATTTACTTTCATTATTTTATTCTTATTATAAAAATTTAATTTAATTTTACAATTTTATTATCTTTAATTATGTTAAATTTTTTATCCATTATAAAGTTATAATTTTTTTTTTTTTAAATTTAAAAATAATTAAAAATTACTTTTTGTCTTATTTTATTAAGCTTTACTTTTTATTTAAGTAACATTTTAATTATATTTCTATTTTAAGTGCCTTTGTTGGCGTTTTTGTAAATAAACATATTTTTTTTTTAGATTTTAGCTACGAGCTATTTAGTAATCCAAAAAAATTTTTGCCTCGAGCGGTTAACGCTTACTGTCCCTAGTGTGCGACTTTAGCGCACCTCTTTTAAAATATAAGTAAGTGTTATGATCTTTTAAATACATATTTAAAAAAATATTGTTGTAGTTGATTTTTCTTTGTGTTGCTGTCTTCTTTCTTTTATTAATGTCTTTTGGCCAGGCGGACCTTTATTTTCTCCAGAGTTGGTGGCTTCCTTCATTAATTAATGCCTTTTGGCCGGGATGGCCTTTATTTTCTGCAGAGTTGGTGTCTTCCTTCATTTATTAATGCCTTTTGGCCAGGCGGATCTTTATTTTCTTCAAAGTTGGGGTGCCTTTTGGCCAGGCGGGCCCTCTCCTTATTCTGCTCATTCCAAGGTGCTTAGTATTTTACAGCACTCTTGGAACTGGCAGGCTGCTCTTGCTTCTTGGTGCAGTTTAGTAGCACTGGCTGAAGAAGACTGGCAGGATCGCCATGTAATAAAATAGTTTTTATTTTATTTAATTTTGTCTTAGAGCTTGTATAGTTGGAGCCCCTAAGACTGATGATTTATTAATTGTTTCTTAAACTAAATGACATTGGCTTATATACTAATTATGAGAATAATTCTTAGGGGTACCTTACCATAGAGTAAAAGAACAGAAATATATATTATTGTTGGGTAAGCGTATTTAGCTTCCCACGATTTATGTATGGCATGTGTTCCAACAGTTTTAAAGTCCAACGAGTGCATGCCACATGCAACAGATACTTTGTGTTGCTTATATTTACAATTAAACAAATGCAGTTAATGTTATGTTTAAATTAAAACATTTATTTTTATTATTTATTATTATTTAATTTTATTAACCACGCCAAAATGCCAAAATGTTACAATTTATTTTGTAACTTATTTTTTAGAATTAAAAACACAAGAGACTATTAGGATTTTAGTTATTACTTTTATTTACTTTTTATTTTTATTTCTTAGTCTAATTTAAATATATTAAGCCTTCACAGGGACCCGCTTTTTAAGGCTGGTGTTTGATCAGGTTTTTGTTTGGGAAATATGTTAAGCCTTCACAGGGACCCGCTTTTTAAGGCTGGTATTTGATCAGGTTGTTGTTATGTGTGTTATGTGTTACGAACTGACTCGACTAGAGCTGACTTGATAGACTGAATAATAGTAGTGGAGCTCCATACCAAATCACCCTCCGCTTTTATACCCACTTTCGTGCTGCTCGATGAACGGTGCTGCTGACGTTCGCTGCCGCTGTCGTGGATGTTCCCGTGATACTGCTGAGTGTGCGATTATTGCAACTTCAGCATATCCATACCCGTGGGACTTCCAGCCGATTGCGGTTCTCACGATAATGCAATGTCAGCATATATCTGTAGGAAAATTACTGCAACGTTATTGCAACGTCAGCATATGTCTGTGTATGTATGCAGCGTATGTTTTGCTGCTGTAGGTATTTTTTGTTGGTTGAAGGAAAATAACTCAACGTCAGTATGTTTGTGCAGCGTATGTTCCGCTGTCGCTGATACTTCTGTTGGTTAGGGGAAAATGACTCATAACATCCCTCCCCCCTTACGGACAAGAAACATCCTGTCTTAGGATGTTTCGTAGCTATCCTTCTGGAATCAAGTCAAAATAGATGTGTGTATGCATCCGACTACCTTGGCGATACAGCTTTGGCAGCTCTCGGAGTAATATGTAATTATCTCCCGAGCCTTGATTGCCTGAAGGTTCGCAGTTTACCATTAGTTGGTGACTACTAAGTGTCTGTCGACTTGGTACGCTTGCTGCGTCACCAAGGAAAAAATATGATATTGTTGGTGAAAATGTTGAGGTTGTTACTGACGTTGGGGTGATTTCCCATTTTCTAACGGAGCTGCGTTTTCCGTCCATGTATGTGCTGTGCTATCGCATATAGCTTTAACTGTTGATTATGGTTGTGTGAGGTTGAAGGTTATGGCTGTCTGTCTGTTGATATTTGGATTGGATTCTTTATTGTTGTCGGAACTGGGTTTTTCGTCCATGTATGCGTTGTGGTATCGTATATAGGTTTTGCGGTTGCGTGAGGTTGATAGGTATAGGCTGCTGTTGATGATTGTTGGATTCTTCATTGTTGACGGGGTGATGATTGTTGGTTGTTTTTTAAAACGCTGGTTAATATTTTTAATCTTATAACTAACAATTTCTTCTTACGTATACTTATATAAAATTTTCTTTTCTTACAATTTTTCCTTATTACTAGTTGAGAAGAGTTGTGTTAAAAATATAATTCCTATAATTTTAAACTTTAAATTGTATGTACATATGCCTGAAATAAATCATATTTTGTTTAACATTTTTCAATAATTTAATATAAATTCAATTTTTCGTAATTTACTTTTACGATTTTACATAGGTATTTTATTTTCTCTATTAAAAAGAATTTTTCGGCCTTAATGTCAGTCTTGACTGTTAATTTACAGGACATTTACCGGTATTAAAAAAAATTATTAACCTTATTTTTTTGTGGCAGTTTTCTCTTCTTTTTTTTTATATTTTTTACTTATTATTAGACATGTTTTGTAGGTAATTTATAAAATTTTAATATTTTAACTAGATTTTCTGTTAGTTAAAATTTCTTATTGCTTTTATTTTAAATATGTATATTTTTCTTTAGCTATTAGTTATATATGTATATATATATATATATATATATATATATATATGTATATGTGTATTGTTAATTTGTTTACAAGTTAGTTGTATAATTATTGTGTATGTGTATGTGTATGACCTTAATTTTTACTTAATATTAAATTGTATGTATGTGTGACAAATTCTTTGGTTGATAAAATTTTTAACATTGGCTTTATCTTTTGTCTTAAACTTGAAATAACTTTTACACGAAATTGAAAATTTTTTAAAAACATTTTAAAACGTTGCAAAAATGAGTAGGAAAAAATTTACAAAATTTCAACTGATTAAAGCACTTTTTTTATTAAAAAGTGAGTTCAGTTGTATTTGTTAGTATTTTGTTAGTGAAAGAAATTTAATACTTTTGTTGTTTCTGTTGATCCGAAAGAAAAATTATACATACGCGTATAATTATTTTCAAATCAACAACAAACAGAAAAAAATCGAAAAGTTTTTTTTTTGTTACTGTTTGCATATCCATATGCACACATATACGTACATATACATATGCACATACGTACATTAAACTATGCAGTTTGATTTAGTTGTCATTGGCCGTGAAATTGTCTGGCAAAATTTTGCCGTGGAATCATGTTTCATAACCAAGTACTCATGCCCCAAAAAAAAACGTATATAACCCAGTTGGAAATTTTTGGAATTTAATTTGAGTTCAATTCTTTGTTTCAAATTTATAAATTAAACCTAAACTTAATTGATTTCGTTAACCGTTGTCATTGTTGATGCATAAATGGCCGACAATTTTTGTCACTGAACATAATTATGAACAGTTTTGCATTTCAAGTTTTATGCAATACGTATAACAATTTTGTATTTATTGCGCCATGACTCAATCATAACTTAGTAAGAACTATTGGGTTCAATAATTTAGCGATTATCGCTATAAATGTGTATGTATATTTTTACTATACATATGTTTTATCTTTTTAATTTTTTTACTCAATTGGATGTCTATGCCAATTGGGTCGCTTTTTGTTCATGTATTGCAGTTCTAGTGTATTTCATACAATAATTTTGTAGAACATTAAAACTGCATTAATGCAAAAATTTAAAAATTAAATTCCATTGTTCAGTTTATAATGTGATTTTCGTAAGTGCAGTTGGTTTTGTCTAAACGTTTATAAACAAAAGCAAAAAAAAATCATACACAGGCAAACCAACATAGTTACATACATAAAACTTCGCGAATTCCTTTTCGTCTCTGTGGTGGAAAATATCATTTTGTGTGCAAATAACACGAGTTACGTGAAGAATTTATTATACAAATTTAATCCTAAAGAATCCACAAAATCACAATGTCTGACGAATCATTCTATGGTGTTACTTTGAAAGGCGAAAACGACTCGGTTGAATGGGAAGTATTATCCAATGATGAGGATTATCCCCGGGGTCAAAAATTAATCATCAGACAAATTCTTTTGGGTGCAGAAGCAAAGGAGGATGAATTCAATGTTGTAGAGGTGCACTCTGTTAAAGACAACTTGAAGATCCCTATTGCCGTTTTGAAGCCGGTGAAACACGCGCCGTTAATCCCGACATTGAATTCTATGAAACCTCAGCTACATTCAATTTGATTAGAGGTAATGGTCCCGTTTATATTCATGGAATAATCAACAACAACACCGCCATCTCCAACCCTGCGATGAACACAGGTAAGTTGGGTGCCTGTCCAAATCCTTCATTCTACTTTCTCTTGATTTCCTTTAAGTTTGTTGTTAAAGCCTTTGTCATATTTTTTCGTTTTGATTTATACTTTTAAATATTTTAATTTCAACATATTGTTCTTTGTCCTTTTAAAGTTTTTCTTGAATTTATTTACTGCTTTTTCCTATAAAAATCTTCAATGTTATTGTCCAACAAAATAATGTTATTTTCTTTTGATTTATACTTTTAATTTATTTGGGGAGAAGAAAACAAAAACAAAAATAAATAAGTGATCGGACGTGTTTTGCAATAATTAAATAAGTAATCGGGCGTGATTTCGTGATTATCGGTTTCCAATTTTTCTTCATGTCCCGCAAGACAGTGAGTGTAATTCGTGCTTTCAACACAAAATAATCTGGAGTGAAATTCATTTGGATATTCTTTAGTTTCATTTTTGAAGAATATTTTTTAAAAATTTTCATTGCTCGCAAAATTTCTAGAATTTAAATATTATTAAAAAAAAATTTTATACGTCTCTTATTCATTCTTATTTTAATACGTTTTCGTAAATCTGTTGCAAAAGAATTATTAATTTTATTTTTTCTTTCTGTTGTTTATCCAACAATTTTATATACTTTAGGACACTTACTTACTTACATGTGACCTTGTTTTCTCTTTTTTTTTTATATATTTTGCTCTGATTGATTGATTAATCAAATTATTCTTAATTTTTATTTCTAGAGCAGTATTCGTTGGTCAATTAGAAGGCAATACCGGGTCAGTAGCGTTCCATCCTTTTTTAACCTTTTCCTTTTACTAATTATTTTGCTTCTTTCAGATCCTTGACGTCAACCTGGGTCCCCGGTTCCTCAAGTTGGAACCATCGTGACAAAAATTTTTCATTGTCCCTTTAAGGTATGTTCCATTGTTTCTTATTATAGTCCTGTATAAATATGTATTTCTTTTATATTTCAGCCATTGAAGACCCTAAATATTCATCATCAATACCGTCGATATTGCGGTGAGTTTTTCCTTCTTCTCTTTTTCCAATTCATTTCCGTCATAATGTTGGTTTTTAGACGTCTTATTCTTTCCTCCTGTTTTGCCAATGAAAATGTGTGTTGTTGTGTTCCTCCATACTGCGTGTAGTGGTTGGATTTTGAAAATCTCGACTGGATCTCCTTCCTCCATGGGATATCTTTCTCGGTTGCGTTCAGTATGGGTACTGCTGTGCCTCCATTTTTAATGTTGACCACAGTATTTCCAACATAAACTCCAGGGGAAATCTCCTGTTTTTGTATAACCACAGTTTTATCTCTCGAAATGATATTAACCGGCACTTTAGTAACTGCTCCCGTATCTACTAGTAAGACCAATCTTCCCTCCCTAGCTCCTTGGCAGGGTAGCGTCATAAAAACTGTGTCTACATTGCTCGGTGATTCAGTACTATTATTTATATTTGGCATTATCTCTTTACTTTGTTTCTCTTCATATTTATGTTTTAATACTTTGTCTTTTTCTGCTTTCACTTCCAAAGTTTGCCCGTTCTCTTGATTTGCCTGTTTATGCAAAACCACGGTTTTATCTCTTGATATGATATTAACCGGCACTTTAGTAACTGCTCCCGTATCTACAAGTAAGACTAATTTTCGCTCCCTAGCTCCTTGGCAGGGTAGCGTCATAAAAACTGTGTCCACATTGCCCGGTGATTCAGTACTATCTTCTATATTTCGTACCATCTCTTCACTTTTTTCCTCCTTTTTTTTGTTTAATTTATTATCTTTCGCAGTATTTTCTTCTATAGTGTGCCCGTTCTCCTTATATACCGAGTGTACAACTGCCTCGGTTACTATCCTGGTTGGCTGATCTGTTTCTGAGTCAGTCTCCGTATCATCTTTATTTACCCGATTCTTTGTTTCTGTTTCTTTATTATACTTGTATTTGTTCTCTTTTTTATGCCAATCTAATTTTCTGTTAATTTGTCGGACCCCAGTTATTGGCGATAACTGGGCCGAATTTCGTTTCCCTGAGCATTTGTCCAAATTGTGTTGCTATGGGCCTCTACGGCATAGTTAGCTAGGTCCCTGCCGTTGTTACTATTTCGTGCCTGTTGGTAGATCCCTGCACCCATTGCTTCAGTCTGTCTAATATTACTGCTGCAGTCCCGTGCAAAATGTCCTTGTTGCTGACATTTAAAACAGGTTGGGCGTATACCATTGTTTCTGTTTGCCCCTCTGTTTATGTTATGTCCCGTCGCTATTTGTGGGCTTCCACGGAATTCTGTGTTTGTTATCCTCCTATTGTTTTCTGCCGTCCTTCTATCCAATTGGTTTTGGTTGGGTAGGTTTCTTCTTGGTTCGCAGAAAGGGGTTTCCTTGTGACCGTTTATCTTACACAATCGGCAGTATAAGGAGCCTAATCTCTTCCTGCAGTTTTCCACATCGTGCCCGCTGTTTCCACAGAACGTACAGCTCACGACATTCCTGCACAGTGGCCCCATTTCATGACCGTATTTTCCACAGCTCATACAGTATGGTGTGTTTAGCCGCTTTTTGCAGCTATTCCATTCATGTCCCATCTTGTTACAAAAACTACAAGGGACGTCTGAATCAATTACGTTGATACTGTGCGCTGGTTCTCCAAACAATTCTTCTGCATTTTCCACTATGTCTATCAACTTAGTGAGCTCTTCCTCCTCCTGCCCCACAAATCGAGCTTTAAGAGCATGGTCCTTCAGACCCTTGATGAAACTTCTCACTGCTATCCTCTTGAAGTCCTTCAGCATGGTTTCCCGGCCAGGTCCCACCGGCCATTCGTTATCTATTGTTGTCTTTGCCTCATTCAATAGGCTATCCAGGCGTTCTCCAAATTTACATGCTGACTCTCTGATACTCTGCTTGCAACTCAAGATCAGCTCCCTTATCTTGTCCAGGCTTTTATTTTTTAGGTATAACTTCTTGATGGTGTTACAGTATGCGTCCACTGAACCAAAAGTCATCTGGGATATTTTTGAGTATGCACCCCCCAGCAGTCGCAATTTCAGGCACTGTATCACATCTTGTGTTAGGACGTTATTTGCACCTGTGAGTACTTCTCTTTCTACCATCTTGCATCCTTGTATGTACCTGCATACTTCTGATGACAAGTCTGGACCATCGGTCCCGAAAAATGATGGGACCGTGTTGTTTACGATCTTAATAATCTCATACAGCGAAGGCATTTTGATCCTTTCAATTTCCGCTCTCCCAGTAGTATGGTTTTGCTGGGGTGACGGTGATCGTCTTTCTATGTTCCGCTGGTAATCATCTTGATAGTGGGCTGTGTCCACGCAAGAACTTGTAGACTGTCCATTTAATAACTATACTTGTCGTTCTATTAATTTGTCTGTCTGTGTCTGTGGGTTGGCCATTAAAACTGTCTTCTACTTACCCATATTCCGCTGTTTATTATCCTCATAGTGGTCTGTGGTTTAGGTTTATTTTCACTTTATACTATTATTATTATTATTATTTTATTATATAAGTTTGTTCGCAACCGCGCAGAATTTTTACAATCAAAGTAATTCTCCTTTATTCTGATCTCCTTTAGCTCTTAGTCCTGCACTAAGCCATGACAATATGACGGTTGCTAGAATTTAGACGTTAATCAATTTGTCGGCTCTTGTACAGTTCTACACTGTCTAATGTAGGATGCAACAATACAAGGTTGCTAGAATTTAGACGTTATGGTATTGTTGGTTATGCTACACCGGACAGTTTTTTCTTTTGCAAGATCAATTAAAAGGATTATTTTATTTGATGCAATTATTATCTACGCGGCCACCGGCTGCGCCAAAATGTTATGTTTAAATTAAAACATTTATTTTTATTATTTATTATTATTTAATTTTATTAACCACGCCAAAATGTCAAAATGTTACAATTTATTTTGTAACTTATTTTTTAGAATTAAAAACACAAGAGACTATTAGGATTTTAGTTATTACTTTTATTTACTTTTTATTTTTATTTCTTAGTCTAATTTAAATATATTAAGCCTTCACAGGGACCCGCTTTTTAAGGCTGGTGTTTGATCAGGTTTTTGTTTGGGAAATATGTTAAGCCTTCACAGGGACCCGCTTTTTAAGGCTGGTGTTTGATCAGGTTGTTGTTATGTGTGTTATGTGTTACGAACTGACTCGACTAGAGCTGACTTGATAGACTGAATAATAGTAGTGGAGCTCCATACCAAATCACCCTCCGCTTTTATACCCACTTTCGTGCTGCTCGATGAACGGTGCTGCTGACGTTCGCTGCCGCTGTCGTGGATGTTCCCGTGATACTGCTGAGTGTGCGATTATTGCAACTTCAGCATATCCATACCCGTGGGACTTCCAGCCGATTGCGGTTCTCACGATAATGCAATGTCAGCATATATCTGTAGGAAAATTACTGCAACGTTATTGCAACGTCAGCATATGTCTGTGTATGTATGCAGCGTATGTTTTGCTGCTGTAGGTATTTTTTGTTGGTTGAAGGAAAATAACTCAACGTCAGTATGTTTGTGCAGCGTATGTTCCGCTGTCGCTGATACTTCTGTTGTTGAAAAACGTGTGTTCGGCGTGGTATTGGGTCTCGCTGCAATAGATGCAACCGGGGTCGCCTGTCTTACCATGGAAGTATCCATGACTTGAGATGAATTGGGTCAGAAAGTAGTTTACTTCCCCAAATTCTCTTTGCGTCCACCTTTCTATATTGGGGATGAGTTTCGCCGTCCATCTAGATACCCTGAGAGCCGCTGGTTTTCGCCCTTAGCGTATCTTCCCAAACTTCACTGCCAGATAGCAGTATAGAGTTAGTTGTTGCCATAATTAGTATTCTCCTGCTCTGTGTTGGTTCAGCGATTTTTGCCATTAGCCTGCTTAGCATGTCTGTTACTTTTTCTGCCTTGGTGGCTGCGTCTTGTATTGTAATAAAATAGTTTTTATTTGATTTAATTTTGTCTTAGACCTTGTATGTGTCTCAATAGACTTCTTTAAGTTATTTTGAGAGTTTACAATGTGTACAATAATTTGAAAAGCTTTAGCATTTTTCTAATCAATTTTTCCAATAGTAATACCTCTTAATTTTTTTTCTTCTATTGTTCTATATATTACACAATGTCCTCCTTCTATCGCATCATCGTGGTATTTCTGCATTAGATTAAGAATTGCCTGAGCATTCTTGTCATTTATATTGGTCACCTCTTTAAGTAGTAGCGCTACTTTTATGCCCTTTTATTTATAAATTATTTAATTGAAATAAAATCTAAAATTTTCTCGTTAGGTGCCTATTTGTTCACCGGCCACTTTCTCAAGCCTTGGGAAAAATTGTACTAGGTCAATATTCGCATTAATGAACATAATATATAATTTAAAGGCCACTTTTTCAAGCCTAGGGAAAACTTGTCCTTAGTCAAGATTCCCTTTAGTAAACAGTTTTCTTCTGACATCATATTGGGCTTTTTATCATTTTTTGATGCTAAATATTTTCGATATTACTTTGTTGTTTCTAATAGATCTTGTGATTTTTAATATTTTTAATAATTTTGTATTAGTTTGTGTATATATATATATTTTACTGCCACAAAAATGGGTTGTATGTTTATTTATGGTGACATTTTAATTCTAATATTATTATTTGATGAATAACAGATTTTAGCATTAGGTGATTAATGCCTTGGCTGCACATTTGTGCCTTATATCTTAATTTTGGCATGTTTAAAACAATTTTTTTTTATAAGTAAAGTAAGAAGTGTAGTAAATATATTCGGATTTCAAATTAACCGGAACTATTACATTCTACGACTACATCGTTTACAACGTTAGCATTTCGTTTTTCAACTTTCGACTGTTCTTTCTCCATTTTAATTTTATAATAATATTTTTGTTATTTGTCTTAAAATTATTAAGAAGTAAAATGTAATTATTAATTTACTTTCATTATTTTATTCTTATTATAAAAATTTAATTTAATTTTACAATTTTATTATCTTTAATTATGTTAAATTTTTTATCCATTATAAAGTTATAATTTTTTTTTTTTTAAATTTAAAAATAATTAAAAATTACTTTTTGTCTTATTTTATTAAGCTTTACTTTTTATTTAAGTAACATTTTAATTATATTTCTATTTTAAGTGCCTTTGTTGGCGTTTTTGTAAATAAACATATTTTTTTTTTAGATTTTAGCTACGAGCTATTTAGTAATCCAAAAAAATTTTTGCCTCGAGCGGTTAACGCTTACTGTCCCTAGTGTGCGACTTTAGCGCACCTCTTTTAAAATATAAGTAAGTGTTATGATCTTTTAAATACATATTTAAAAAAATATTGTTGTAGTTGATTTTTCTTTGTGTTGCTGTCTTCTTTCTTTTATTAATGTCTTTTGGCCAGGCGGACCTTTATTTTCTCCAGAGTTGGTGGCTTCCTTCATTAATTAATGCCTTTTGGCCGGGATGGCCTTTATTTTCTGCAGAGTTGGTGTCTTCCTTCATTTATTAATGCCTTTTGGCCAGGCGGATCTTTATTTTCTTCAAAGTTGGGGTGCCTTTTGGCCAGGCGGGCCCTCTCCTTATTCTGCTCATTCCAAGGTGCTTAGTATTTTACAGCACTCTTGGAACTGGCAGGCTGCTCTTGCTTCTTGGTGCAGTTTAGTAGCACTGGCTGAAGAAGACTGGCAGGATCGCCATGTAATAAAATAGTTTTTATTTTATTTAATTTTGTCTTAGAGCTTGTATAGTTGGAGCCCCTAAGACTGATGATTTATTAATTGTTTCTTAAACTAAATGACATTGGCTTATATACTAATTATGAGAATAATTCTTAGGGGTACCTTACCATAGAGTAAAAGAACAGAAATATATATTATTGTTGGGTAAGCGTATTTAGCTTCCCACGATTTATGTATGGCATGTGTTCCAACAGTTTTAAAGTCCAACGAGTGCATGCCACATGCAACAGATACTTTGTGTTGCTTATATTTACAATTAAACAAATGCAGTTAATAAATGTGATTCATTTAAGTGCATTGTGCAGCTGCACTTGATTAAAAGTACAAGTATCAAATTACCGTCGCACAAAATATCTTGCTTGCAGGTTTTCAACGGTTGCTGGTTGCGGTACTGTTGAATTGCAATGCATACTACACACTGTTGGTCACATGCTACAGTATCTGTGCCCAATAAGTAAGCCTGCAGTCGAGCTTGACGCCCAAATATTTCACCGCCTTTTTCGTGACAAGGGAAATATCTCATATCTGCATACTGACTTCGAGTGGAATCTGTCCTCGCGTCAGCAGGATAACCTCGGTCTTGTTTTTGGCGAGCTCAAGTCCGTGGTCCTCAAGCCATAATTGCTCCTTATCATGACTTGGTTCAGCTTTCGTTTGTGTCATCCATTTCTCGCGCTGAGATGACCGGAGCTATGTCGTCTGCATATCCTACAAGGTGCGTGTCTTCTGGCATCTCTATATTCAGGATGTCGTCGTACCTCAGGTTCCAAAGGTCGGCCCCGCATTGATCCGTGGGCCGCGCCGGATGTGATAATTTTGACTCTCTCGCCTTCTGGCGTATCGTAGAGGAGCTTACGATCTCTCAGGTAGCTCTGGAGAATTCTCGTCAGGTATTCTAGGATGCAGATTCCCTCCCGCAGTGCCTTCATAATATCCGCCCATCGTAGGCTTTGAAATTATTCTGTACATCAAGTGTAGCCAAGACGTTTCGGATAGTAGCGTCTGTGCTGGGCATACTCAAAGCTTCTCACTACATCTTCGATGGCGCCAAAGGTCGATTTTCCGTGTCGGAAGCCATGCTGCCTCTGCGATAGTCCATCAGCCCTCTCAACGGTTTCTCCAAGAGCTTGCCCGCACTATCAAGCAATCAGGGAGGGCGATATGCTGCCGGTTGCGGTGGGTCACCTCTGCCTTTGCTAATCAGCGTGAGGTTTTGTATCTTCCACTGCTTGGCAAAAGTACCTTGCGCTATGAAAGCATTGTACACTTCGAGCAGCATATCTGGCAAGCAATCTGAGTGTTTCAGCTGGGCCGGGAGCTTTTCCTTTTTTAAGGCTTCTGGGCGCGGTTTTTAGCTCCTCCTCAGTAAAAGGTGTTGGCATCTCCTCAGCATAGAGTTCAGGTTCTTCTTGCAGCAGAAGGTGTGTAGGAAACAGGTTTCTCACGATGTTGTTTATTTCTTCGTTCTCGAGATGTGGGATAGCGGAGTTTGCGTGGAGTTTCCTCGTGAGGATCTTGCAGCCGACTCCCCAAGGGTTGCTGTTCAAATCGTTCCGGAGTTCTTGCCGTTTCGGTCTTTTTCTCGTAATAATAGCCTGTTTTAACGCTTTTCGGGATCGCCTGAACTCTTCTGCCTCAATTGATGCCTCATCTCTTCGCCTCGCTCTGGTGTACCTTCTTCTGTCACGGTGGCAGGATCGCCTTAGCTCAGCGATTTCCGGTGTCCACCAGTACACCGGCTTTCTTCTCGTGTGCTGCATTTTACGGAGCATCGATGCGTTGCAGCTTTAAGCAATACGCTGCATCATCGCGTTTTTCAATGAGCCAGCATCACTCAAGCTGTGAGCAACTGAGCCCCCATTAAAACTAGCCAGAAATTATACGGGGTCCACTTTTGTCACGTTCCACCACCGTGTTCCTCTCCCTCTTGACGTCGAAGCGGGGTTCGTTCGCACTGTGATCTGGAAGGTAATGTATTGGTGATCGGTTTCAGTGTAGTCTTCCAGTACTTTCTTTCCTTCAACTCTTGCAGCCAGACTCTCGAAAACAAGTGTGATGTCCGGTATAGTGTGTTCACATCCCGGTCTTCTGAAGGTTGTGGCGTTACCAGTGTTTGCCGCTACCAGACCTAGCCTAGCGGCCATGTCCCAAATTCACCTTCCTCGTGTCTTCGTTGTTGGAGCACCCCGTCCGACAGCCTTGGCGTTGAAATCCCCAGCGACTATAAAGGCTCCACCTATTTCAAGAACCTTATTTTCGATCAGGTCCAACTTGCTCCAAAACTGCTCTATGCCCTGACTAGAGGTGAGATAGCAGCTCATCATTATTAACTGTTTGGTTCGAACGTACGTGAAACAACAGCCGGTTCCGTGCTGCGTGACCGCAACCTTGCTGCCGATAGGTAGCCACAGTGCGGCCGTACCTGTTGCATCCTTGTACCAAGACCCTCAAAGTATTTGACCATATTGCTCACTGATGATAACTGCATCTACCTCCTTCTCGGCAACTATCTATTCGAGTAAGGCATCTGCCAAACGGCTTCTATGCATGTTTGCTTGGAGTAGTTTCATGATTTCTTAGTTAGTAGACACCTCCTTGGACCTGGTAGGTGATTACTCCACTCGTGTTTTGCATCAACGCAAAGAACGCATTTGGGAGCTGCATTGCACTCTTTCATTTTGTGCCCGGTTTCCCCGTATGTAATGCACGTGTCTCTCCTGTCTACGCCGGAGCAGCTTTTTTGGATGTGCCCCGTTCCAAGGCAGCGATAACACCTTCTGATATATTCGCATGCTCGCATATTTGCTCGAATCCATCCGATTTTTATGTAACCCGTTTCAGTGAGTTTCGCCTCAGTTTCTGCTGACAGTGTAATGAAGCCCGTACCTGCTCCCGCGCGTTCGGCGTCGTGATTTTGATCATGATATGCTCCTCTGGGTTGGTGAGCATCTATCGAACTGCTGCTTCTACTTCTTCTTTTTGTGTCAGCAAATCAAGGTCACGTATCTCGATCGTAGATCTCGGCCTTAGCTGCGTGACGGAGGCTACGTTCCATGTAGTGCTCCTTAACTGCTGCACTAATTCCGGCTTATTATCCATATAAGATCCATTCTATTTCATTTAATCAAAAATTAAACAAAGTAGTAAACCTTCCCGCCGAACACCCTGAATGTATGTGCATATGTACATACATACATATGTATGTATGTATACGTATGTATGTATGTACACAAGTGTGTTTGTATATACTTATATGCATGTAAATGCATATTTGTTCCCATGCGTACATAACTAAAATTTTAGCTGCTCCTTGATATATTAATACTATTACTTCTTTTTATACCCTTCACCAAAAATGGTAAGGTATTTATACGTTTGGCATTACGTGTAATTTCCACAATATTTATTTGAGGTCCATATAAAATATATATTCTGGATCCTTATAGATAGGGAAGTTGAATTAGTCATGTCCGTCTGTCCATCTATAGACTGATGCTGTACATACGGCTGTCTGTACGTGGAAGCGATTTTCTAGAGACTCTAGAAGACCTAGAGACTTGGGAGTTGGACTGAAATGTTAGGATTGTGTGTATATTATTAACTTTATGTATTTTTTCGTACAAACCCCCTTTTTGTTCACATGGACACACATATATCACATCTAAGCATGTGTGTGTAAAAATTTGCTTTTGTAAGATCAACACAATCAAATCGTTATTTTCTGACTAACATACCAAGCAATATTCTACACATAAAAAATTTCAAGTTTTTTTTCATCAATTTGTTCTCACGATATTGCTGAGTGTGCGATTTTTTACTAATCATACGAACTTCAGCCGATTGTGGTTGTCAGGATATTGCAACGTCAGCATTTGTATAAATCGTATGTTTTGATAACGCTTATATTTTTGTTCGTTTGGGGGAAAATGACTCATAAAAACGTCGGCATATGTATTCATCGTATGTTTTGCTGCCGCTGATATTTTTGTTGGTTGGGGGAAAATTACTCGCACACTGATGCTTACAAATATATACTTATGTATGTATATTTATATGTTTGTATATTGAAAATGCTTTTGTAGTAGTTATCTTTTAAAATTGTATGTTTTAAAAAAGTTTGCTGTTGCACTAGTTGCTAGATTTTTATTTTCAATTAAGCGATTTTTACATTTAAACAATGCGCTCTTATCCGAAATCGACTTTATATTTATTTACCGTGTAGTACGTACACCTGTATCATGCTACAGCGTTTTAATTTATTTTAGCAAAAATAAAATATCGGTTCTGATATTTGATTATACACATATTTATAACACTTTCAGAGCTTAATTTTAAATAAATACTGATGTGCCTAAAGTTGAGTTTACATGGTAATACAAAGTATTAACACTTTGTAGAATCAAAATATTTTGAAATTCTCTTCAATAGCATATTAGACGATCTCTCGGAGGTATCATAATTAGACATAATTAGATACCTCAATGCGGCGGGATGGATCTACTATCTTACTCCGAATTTGAGGCCTGGATTCGGACCATAGATCAGGTTGACACTGACGAGTGGAGTGGTCTTTCAAAACGGAATCTTATTGATTTCACTTGAAAGCTTGCGCGGAGCAGGTGCCACGCAAACCAACCATGAAATTCTCTTTGTGTATAAGAAGAGAGAAAAAAAGTCTGTTGAAGGTATTTTTTATGTTTACACGGATAATATTAATAAAATCAAAAGTTTTCGCTACGAAATAGCTGGTGGTTACAGTTCTACAAAAACAACATGAATTTGTTTTAGTTGTTTTTGTAATTATTGTATAGAAATGATACCACCTTCAATATATACTCTTAAAACTGCCAATGTTTACTTAAAAAGACACCTCTGATAAAATGAGTATACGTAAGTTTCTAAAATGGTTTAGAAAATAAACATTTACCGAACGCTTGTCAGATTTTTTATCCGTATTCTCTCTTACTCATAACAATTTGCGTTTACATGATAAGATTTTTTTCAATATTTGACATACTGATATACATGTATAAGCATGTAAACAGACCTTAAGTATTAAACTATGTAGTCGTGGACTTGAATTCAACGAACTAACCACTACCAATAACTACCAATACTTTCTAGTGTTTCTAAGGTGATAATAATCAAAATTGAAATATCGGTCTTATTTTTTCACTTATATATCCTTTTTTACAAATGGAAATATCTGATCTTTTGTCTAACAAAAATTTACGGATTCCCTGAGCAGTTTCGCAGTTTATCCTTACTGTGTTGTTTATTGTTGATGAACATTTTTAGGTCCGGGTAACACTTTGTGTCATCCTGCCACTTTAGTCTCCCGGCCTGTTTCTTAAATTATTATTATTATTGTGAAGTAGCGGTTAGTGTTATTTCGATTTCTATTTTGGGAAAAATTTATGCTACCGTTTCTGTTGTTTGAAAAACCATTATTACTTGAATACCTATATTTATTATTGTGGCCTCACTTCTTATTATTAGTGTTGTATAATCGGTTTTGTGGGTTGTGAACTCTACTTTTGTGGGGAAAATTGGCATTTTCACCCCTAATATGACTTAACTATAGAATAAAACAATTACACTACTATTATATATATAAAAATATATTCAAATCTAATTATTTGAAGCGCATTGTGTGCAAAAATCAATTTTGTGTTCACCACAAATCGCAATCATGCATTTCGAACATAATGACTTTGTCATGCGTCTCTTTTTATATGAGCAGATACCACAGATTCTTCTCTTTTTTATATTTGATTCTTCTATCGGTTGTATGTTATTGCTGGAGACTGGCTGATCTGGAGCAGTACCTTAAACATTTTTTAATTTTAGTAAATGAATGATGTTATCTTTCACGTGCGTCGGCATTGTACGAACTTTGAATCTAGTTTTGAGCCAGGGTTCTACAATTTTTCAATGCAGTTTCTTCATAAAATCGCACCGGCTCATTATTGTTTGCCCTAGCATAGAAGAATTATGACAATAATTTATGTAGCTGTTGATACATGATATATTTATCATGCCGTAGAGTACACACATTGTCCAGCGATTAGTTTTTCTGTTGCATGACACTACTGAGCACATCTGGTTGAATGTGACTACACCACCTTTTGTACTATTACAGAATTCAACCATATGTGGCTTCTTTGTTTCGAGATTCCTCATCACAAGACGAAAGTAGACAAACCATACTTGATGGTTTAGGTTTGTACGAAAGACGTGTAAGAGGACCGTCTACTTCTTTTTTATGTGAAAATACTAAACTAAATGAAGCGGAAAATTTAAAACAATAAATAAATACAAAAAAAAAAACGCTATAACATACATACATACATATATACATCAAAAAAAAAAATAAAAAATAAGAATATAAAAATTTTACAATGCATATTTCTGTACAAAAACAAAAAGCTACATACATTCCAATATTACATACATACATATACTTAATATAATAATAAAACTTCAAAACAAAGAAAAAGAAATAACAACAAAACTCAAAACAATAATTAACGGGCACCAGTGTTGGCACAGTGAATAGTGCGGGCCCCGTGACACAAAATAAAAATTAATTATAAACAAAAATTATTTATAATAAATGACCAGCCCAGGGCTTTTATGGCTCTAAGTTAGTGTCAGCCGTTCCACATTTTCCAAAAAAATAAATAAATAAAAACCATTTGTTGTGCTGATGCCGTTGTGTTGGTTGCTGTGTGACTGTTCATTGGCGAAGGCATAGCACTCTAACGACAGCAATTAATACCATTGGTATCAACATAACAGAATGAGCGTCCGATTTGAATTTTGCATACTGTTATGGTAGGTCAATTCAGAATTGACTTCTGTAACATTAGGGGGCTAAGGTTCAATTTTTTCTCTGTGTATGCTCACATTTGTCTCCATCGGCCGGATGTTTTCGCCTTATGTGAGACCCAGGTGTCTGAGGACTCTGATCCACAGGATTTTCATATACCTGGTCATCACCTCCTATCACTTTTTAATTTACACAGGGGTCTTGCAATATACATACGTAATGAAGTTGTGTACCAGTGCCAGCAACCATTAGGCACGTCTGATCCCGAATTTAGCTGTCTTTGGGTTAAATTCAAAATCAGGACACACTATTTACATTTCGGGTTTCTTTACAGAAGTCCAAACGCGGCAAGGGATAAAACCTTATCCCACTTCGATTCCCTTTCCGATTCAATTTCGAAGATCCTTGAGAGCTTTCCGAACAGTGAAATTGTCGTTGCTGGTGATTTCAATGTTCACAACTCATCTTGGCTTCACCATTCGAGCCAAACAACCCCAGAAGGCCAATATGTTGAGCTTTTCGCCGCGCATAATGACCTTGCGCAACTAGTGAATGAGCCAACACATATTTCATGTGTTGAAGGGCACAATAACAACACTCTCGACCTTTTTCTCACTTCGCACCCTGAAAAGTATGAAGTGAGTGTAAATGCACCTCTTGGTAACTCGGATCATTGTACCATTTCCGCCACCTTTTCGTTCTCTAATCTTCGCAACTACTCCCAATCAGCTACGAGGCGTTTAAAATATATGTACGAAAAGGCGCGTTGGGCTAAGCTCAACGAGTTTTTCCGGCATTTCAATTGGAAGCTATGCTTTCTAGACAATAACGTCGATGCCATGGCGAAAATGGTAGAAAATGTCATATTGCTGGGAATGAAAACTTTCATTCCATCTAAGCAAATTTTGATTAAACCGAAAGTTAAGTCTTGGTTCAATCAGACGTGCAGAAATGCAATCAGATCCAGAGAGGAAGCATTTAGTACCTGGCGTAATAATAAAAACGCCGATACTAATTCGCTGCGCAAAAAGGCGAGATCTTCATGTGCCAGAGTACTAAGGCGCGAAAAAGCTCTGTACGAGCAGCGCCTTCGTACTAAAGTTCTTGATGCTCCACGGGGTAGCAAGAGCTTTTGGTCATTCGTTAAAAGAGTCAAGGATAATGCTAGTTCTTCAATTCCACCTCTTTTAAACGACGACCATGTATTCACTGACCCGGTTGATAAAGCTAACCTTCTGGCTGAAATGTTTGCAAGAAATTCTCACTTGCCGGAAAGCAGTCAACCACTACCCATTCTCGAGGGAGTATCTGTAACTATGCCAAAAATATTCTTTCGAGCGCGTGCAGTTAAAAAGGTTTCAGCGAAGCTTAACGTTAACAAGTCTCCTGGGCCAGATGGTATCTCAGCACTGGTCTTGAAAAAGTGCTTTTCGACGTTAGCACGTCCATTGGCACGCCTGTTTAGCACTTTGTACCATGCTGGAGAATTTCCAAAGTGTTGGAAGGTTGCCAATGTAACGCCGATCCCTAAAAAGGGGGAGACCAACAACCCTGAAAATTACCGCCCAATTGCGATTTGTTCTGCGCTTTCCAAAGTAATGGAAAGTATGTTGAATTTCCATCTTGTGAAGTATTTGGAGCTCAACAGTTTACTTAGCGACCGGCAGTATGGCTTTCGTAGAGCCCGCTCTACGGGGGACCTACTTGCTTTCCTTTCGGAGAAGTGGTGTAATAGCATACATCACTTTGGCGAAAGTAAAGTGGTGGCTCTAGATATTTCCAAGGCATTTGATAGAGTGTGGCATGGAGCACTTCTGTCAAAACTGATTGCTTTTGGTGTCGGTGATGGCTTCACTCGATTTGTATCGAGCTTTCTCAGAGATCGCACTATACGAGTTGTTGTAGATGGGGTCTCATCAAACGAGTTCAAGTTAAATTCAGGGGTACCGCAAGGCTCCGTTCTTTCTCCTACCCTTTTTCTTATTTTTCTTAATGACCTTCTACGTCAAACTTCCAACCCTATCTACTCTTTTGCAGATGACAGTAGCCTAGTGCATTCGTATTCATTCAGCAACAGGCCACAACCGTCGGAGATCCGGGCAATGCGGCAAAATATGAATGATACGCTAAATCGCGATCTCCTGTTAATTTCAAATTGGGGTCATGCTAATAGGGTAAATTTTAACGCACGGAAGACCCAATGTGCTATGCTCACTTATAGACGTATGACCGGACATGCTGCTCCATCTGTAAACATGGATGGTATAGATATTGAGGAATCAGAATCTCTTGATGTTCTTGGCATGAAAATTCATTGTGATGTTCGATGGAATGATCACATTTTTCATGTCTCAAAAGAAGCATTCAAGTGCCTCGGCTTTCTAAGACGGTGTAGGACATACTTCACTCCATCTGATCTCCTTAATATTTATACCACATTTATCCGACCGAAAATGGAATACAACTCTCATGTATGGGCCGGTGCTTCAAAATCTATTTTGAAGTTACTCGACCGCGTACAGGATAGGGCGAAGAAGCTTATCGGTGACAGTAGGGTAGCCAACTCTATTGACTCATTGGAGCATCGACGCAATGTTGGGTGTGTTTCGCTGTTCTATCGCTACTACAATGGAATGTGCTCTAATGAAATCAGGGAACTTGTTCCTGAAACCCGCCACTTTTCACGTATAACACGCTTTTCATCAGGAGCACATCCCTTTGTGGTCGATATGTCAGTGAACCGCACCACGCATTACAGAGAGAATTCGTACTTTGGCCGTACTGTTCGTATGTGGAATAAACTCCCCGCAGAGGTCTTTCCTGCCACTATCAGTGTGTCGGAGTTCAAATCGAATGTCCACAAACACTACTCCCTTTATCCTCCTTCCCAAAACCTATGTTCCTAGTTCCGGCTCAATGCTTCTCATACGTAGGGGTCATCCCCTGAGTGCTGGTCCTAATTAAAAAAAAAAAAAAAAAAAAAAAAACATCGGTGTATTAGCATTGCGCTATCGATCATTCTTCATTTCATTTGGGATTTCCCTTTTATTAGCACGCAACGTTCCTATAATTGTCAACTTATAAGGCTGCTGAAATAACTGCTTCGCTAGAGGTATAGACATAACTAGTTATATACGGTAACGTTTCTGTTCGTGCCCTGTATACTGCGGTTAATTTCCTTGACGAAGTACCCTCCTAAAGGCACACCCTCTGTATCTGTTCCTTTTCCAAGATATGGTGCAGAATCTATCATAAATATATCACTCATCATTACCAGCTTTACGCCATATTTTGCTAGTTTATTTGGAATGTACATACGTAATTTAGATCTTCCACGAAATGCCAACAACTTTTCATCAATTGTAACATTTATTCCAGGAATATAGTTTTGGCGGCATTGAGTTAAGAGCAATTCCCAAATATGTCTTAAGGGTGTAAAAGGGTCGTCCTTTGTCTTTGTAAGCGAAAAGTCTTATCAGCAAATCGTAGTCATCGAAGAAGAAAGTCACATATTTCTTTACTCATGCATAATATTTGAGCAGTCATGAACTGCTCAAATAATAAAAGTGGATTGGTTATATTTCTTACCAAACGAGGAGGCCCTCTTGCAACACGTACAATGTTGATTGCACTTTTTCTGTTTGAGCTATTGCCTTTGCTTGTAGCCCAAACATGACGGAACGACTGCGGATGTTGGTTTTTGAGAACTTTAGGTTGTGCGGATTATTTATTGACGTGTCTAGCGTATGAACAGTAGGCATTTGAGGTTCTTCTGAAGTTTCCAGTAAATCAGAATGGGGATTCAAAACGTTGTCTTCTTTGTCGGAAAGAACGTCTACAGAATCGCTTTCTATATCATCACGCTCCAAATTATCCTCTGGTTCGCTGTCAAATACGCTCTCCACAATACTAACATCGTCCTCTTCCAATAAGAAACGCAGAATAGATTCCTCAGACAACAAACGTCGAGAGGCCATTGAAAAACTACATAAAATACAAGCCAACGAAATGCAAAAAAATAGAACTAGTTGTAAAAAAAAGTACACGAATAGTAACTATTCGTCGTAACGACGTACAAGTTTGCAATAACTCAAAAATTAAATCACATAAGCGCCATGTTCGCTTTCCTCCCAATAGAGCTCGTTAAATACTGAGTTGGCAAGCAAGTTGACGCCGATCAGCGTACATACAAAAAAAAATAAATAAAAAGGTATTTTTATACTGTATTCGTCGATTTGACGAAGATTATGTGTCTAGGGTTAAAAATAAAGAATCCTATAATAATTTTCGTTAACCATTGTTGAAATATCTGTAATACCTACATAGATATTTATCAATTTTAATGGTGTGGTAGATGCTAACTTGTTAAAGGTATGTTTTTTATTACTCACATAATATCTAACTTGCAAAAATATTTTGTTTTATATGTAGATATCATTAACAAAATATATTTAGCTCACCATCATGATTTTGTTCTGATGTAGCCCCTTCTAGTTTTCTTTTTCTCACATTTTCTGCGAAGTGAGATATTAAAGCATCAACCATTGGCGCTTGTTTTGAGAATATTTGCATTAATTTTGATATCTGTATTCCATTTTCCACAGCATCGAACTGAAACTTTCACATTGATTTAATTCTAAATACATAATTACTTAAATTATTAAATACCTGAAGAAATATACATGTTTGACAAACAGGATCGTCAGATGCACCGGGCTTAGCGAAATCCCAGGAAAGATCTTCGTATCGTAATCCGAGAAGAAGTGTCTAAAAATTTTATAATTTAGTACATTATTTTTATTTTTTGTTTTGAAAAGAGCAAAGTTAAAAAATACAAAAAAAAATTAAAGCATCCGCCGTATATTCGGTCGTTGCTATCTCATCGACGACTAAATTAAAGATTGTGAATTAAAGCTGTGTCGTTCCGGAATCACTTTAGTGATCGAAGAGATCCGGTTACTTTGGGGAGCGCTTTTGGCTCAGTGAGCGGTCTAGTTGTTTGTTGTTTTGGTTTTTGTAACCATTTGTTAGTTATTTTCTAGTTTAGTTCAGTAGGAATAATATTTTTTTTAATCTGCATATACACCAGCATTTATAATTTTTATGTATAGTTAAAATGCATACAAATTTAAAAAATTTTTTAGTTCAGTTGCATAATAAAATTTTGTTCATTTAATAAAATTTCACATACAATATAGGCTTAAGTTAACTTTATTGTATATGTATGAACACATTGTAAACAAAAAAATAATTTTACTAGAATGGTGTAGCATTTTATTTGATAGTTTTATTTAAAAGAGCGATGGAGCAAAATGAACGAAAGGGTCCGTTTCTCTGAATTGAACGAAAAGGAGCGCTCACCAAAATGAACGATTTGGCACAGCTCTATTGTGAATGTGCAGAATTGTGCTATGAATTGGTTAACAATGGTCTAATGCAGTGATTGCCACTCCATAGCCTCGCGAGGCAGTCAATAATCGTATTTTTCACACATACCCCGTTATACGCGTTTCTTATTTGCAAATAAGACTATTTGCAAAAACTTAACTCACTGTTTATACGCAAATAGCATTCAGAAATATTGTTATATATTTTGTAATGACACGCCGTAAATATATAGTCATCTGGTAAATTCACACATCTTATTTGCAAATAGTTTTCGCAACAATTTAAGTTACAATAAAAAAGTAATACGGCAACGCTTTCCACTCTTATTTGCAAATAAGAAGTGAGTATAAACGGGGTAACAGACACGGTCGGCAATTGACATGTATACAGTGTTACCAAAATGGATTTCGATTTCAATGGAATTACACCCAATATTATAATAAATATTTAACTAATTTAAAAAATCTTGTTTAAGGTCTAATGGTATCAGCCCCAATGAAATGCAACAAATATACCAGCTGAACACACAACAAACAATACGTTTTGGATAACTATTTTTTTTCATAAAAGTCTGTTACAAACAGCAAATAAACAATATTTGTTGTACTATACAGTAATTAAAGAGAAATATACAAAAAAATTACATAATAAAAAGCAGCATAGAAATCTTAAATTAATAAAGTCATTGAAACTTCAATTTTTGTTACTGTTGTTTAGGAGATATTCAAAATTATTATTGCCGTTTTTCTGTATACCTTCTTTAGTAAATGAAATTGCAGCAACGGTATCAGACGATTATTTGTTTGCTTAGATCAGTTTTAGAATTATTAAGACTACTAAATATCCTTTCCGCAGAAGCATTTGAAAATGGCAAAATACAAATAAAGTTTATTACTTTTTCTAATGTGGGAAATATATTTGCCTCAAGCGAATTTTTGAGTTTAAACACTTTTTTCCAATAAATTTCAGGCTCTATTATGCGTCTTCACTTTAGAGAAATCTAAAAACGCATGTTGACGCCACTCATTATCAAGTGTTTTCAAGTTTATTTTAAAAGATGGGAACCGTTTTTGGAAGAAACATTGAGATTTTGGTTGAAAGTACTGTAAATTTTTTTGATCCACAAAGTCGATAATACTATAAACTTCATCACTAAAATCAAATCTTGACTTTATTTTAGTAATCTCTTCTACATTAAATTTTCTACAGTTTTCAAATTGGAACACAATGCTAAAGATTCATGTGCTGCAATACCAACATAAATTTCAGTAACATTTACAAAAGTATTTTTCTCTGCATTGTTAGCTTCCCATAAGCTGCTATACTTTAAAACGTCCATCTTTATATAATTTGAATAGAATGTTTGTAAAATTCTTGTAATTTTTTGCTTAAGTTTGAACAATATTATATAAAAAATAGTGTTATTAAACAAAAGAATTTCATATTACCCGAGAACTACACCTGAGAGCAATTTCCTTCGCGCTACACATGCTAGTGATGTTACGAATATCAACTTTTTGTATTCGCGAATACGAATACGAATACGAATACAAATATTTAAAACAGTATTCGCCGAATACGAATATTTCTTTTGAGGTTTATATTTCAAATTTAATTGAAAAAAATTCCTGCCTTTGTGTTAGTAACTATAAATGAAAAAAAAAAAAAAATTTAGTGATTTAACATTATTATTGCATTAAGATGCCGAATTTGAAAACCTCTACAGAACATTTTTTAATTATTTTACTTACATACTTTCAGATTTCGTTTTTCTTACTCTGTTTGGGTTTTTAATTAATAATTCAGTGCTGTTTAGCGAACATATTTTTGCAGAAGGCGCATCCACCTGTGTCAGTGGAATTTTATATATAAAAAGTTTTAGTTTGATTCCAGTAGCTTCCCACCCTTATACATTTACATATAAACAGAATCAAAACATCTCACCGAGTTTCCTTAAATATCATGCATTTAAGTTATACGAGTATATTCCAATTTATTGCCGATAGATGATGTACTTTGTTCAATTCACTGCTGCGAAAGCATTTTTAATTTTATTAATACATTTGAGACAACTTAAATTATAATTTATATATTTTTCTGTTTGTTTTTTAAGAAGGTTATTACTTTGCGTGAAATACAATGGGTTTTTTAATAAAAATTAATATATTTTTTTACATTTTATGTACTTTTTTAAGCTTTTGTATGATTTTTTTTTGGAAAATGTATGGGAAAATTATTCGAAAAATATTCGCTTGAATTTGGCGAATACGAATACGAATATCTTAAAACAGGCAAATAGTCGAATACAAATACGAGTATTCGTTACATCACTAACACATGCACATAAAAATTACACCTGATTTGGATAATTACCCGCGATTCGGCAAACACTGCATGTATACAACAACTTTTTTCGTTTCAAAACATCAGTCTATCATCAGTCTCTGTTCAAGCTTTGTGAAAGCAGCACCACGCACGGTTGTTTGGCATTGTTTACCTTTTATTTCGTAATCAACACAAAAGCACACAGAGCAACAATGTTCAATAATTCTTGGGAACTGCTATATATTTTTTTTTGAAAATCGTGAAAGGAAGCCGCAATGTTATATTTGTTTAAAGCAATTAGCAAAATGCGACAAATTTAATACATGTAAGGCGGCATTACTTGTCGTGCCACATTAATTATGACAAATTTAAAAATAAGGAAAGGCAAAAATTGCTTGATAAAATGAAAGCCAAAATTCCCAATAAATTTTTAAAACAGCCAGATCACATTGAAAAAGATGATAATAGCGAAATATTAAAAGCCTCTTACGTTGTTGCACTTGCGCTGGCAAAGCAATGTCGCCCGTATGAAGACGGCACTTTTATCAAACATGTTTTTCAAGACGTTTTAAAATGCTTAACATACACAAAATTAGAAGACTTGCTGAGAATTAAACTTCATAACACCGAAATAAATATAGATGAAATTTCAAAAACTTCTTAAACTTTCAAGTTCATAACTTATAATTGCAATATTCATACAATTCCCCCTACCCAATATATTTCGGCATTATATAATTTTATATTATAGCAATTCTGTGGACCTTTGACAAAACAACACAGAATTATATTTTTTTTTAAATTTTAAAAAGAAATATATGTATCGTCAGCTAACACGAAAACGGCCCAAACTGACACAAAATCCAAAATCGGTTTTTTGGTTGATTCACAACCACAAAAAAATTTACACTTGTCTGAACAAAATTAGCGATTTTATTAACGAAAAACAAACGGCCCTACCTAAAAAAGCGTTTATTTGATAAACGCAAAAAGACTTAAGTAATCGTTTGTATTGGCAACATTGAAAAATTACAAAAAAACTGATAGATTTGACCGTTGAAGACATTGCTTGTTAAAGGAAAATGAAATTAGCTACAGCTTAAGGCATTTTATTAAAAAATTTAAGAAATTCATCTCAAAAGTGATTTTGCAAGAAAAAAAGGAAAATAAGAAGGGTATAAATAAAAAGCGGCATGTCAACGATGGATATAGCAGCAGACACTTAAAAAGGCTAATGAAAATTGGTGACATTGCAGTCAGCAAAACAGGATGAAGGGGAAGGAATATCAACGTTTTTCTAACGGAAACGTAAAAATTTTGCGTAAGCCTAGAGAAATGAAGGATGCATGTAAGTCAAAGTTTTGCGGAAAAACTTCGATTCGATATTGTTTTTATTTTTCGGAAGTTATTCGTAAAGAGATTTTTGATTCATTTTGGAAAATGTCACTACCAAAAGATTGTCATTTTTTCTATGATAGTTTTTGTACTATGTATTTTTATTTAAAATAGTCTCTAATGGAAAACTACATACTTAAGAATGTAAAAGCACAAGCATATGTACTCATATAAGTATGTATGTAATTAAAAAATTACAGTTAAGTAAAATATTCTGAAATAAGTGAATGGGTCCTTACTCTTTTACTACAAAAACGAAATCCAAATTCAAACGAGTTGTTAATTGATTCCTTATTTTTGAAAATTGTTGAGACCATCCTTGCTGCTTTGGTGGCCAGAGTGGGGCATACAAGGTAACGGAACTGATAGTCTTTAACTTGGTAAAGCCCAGAACCAATCCTTGTTTTGTAACCAACTAAGAAGACTCACTATCTCCGACCCTCAGGGGCAGGTGGACACCGGGCAATGGTTTTGTAACATCCGTTATGAAACTAGCAAATGTGAGCAACGTTGAATGTCGGACTGGAGACTAAAAGTTGGCAGCCCCAATACCACCCTAGGATGCTGTTGGCCAATCACCTACTCATCTGAAATCCAATGATTACTGAAACCATCACAAATGAAATACAACATATTCCCTAGGCGACGAATTTAAGCATGAAGAAAAGGACACGATTTGGATCATGGAATGTTCGTACTTTGCTTGAACTAACAAAATTGGATCAGGTTGAGAACAAGATGATGCGATACAACCTTGAATTTTTAGGTTTGTCTGAGACGAGATGGCCAGATAATGGTGAACATAGGACAGCAAGTGGCTTGTCATTAATTTTCTCTGGGAAACCTGCTGATCAGGTTTCCCGTAGAGCATTGATTGAATGGCAACCATTTGGTGATAGGATAATAATGGCCCGATTTAGGACCCGCGTGCGCTATCTTACATGCATACAATGTTATGCTCCCACTGATGTTGCTGAAACCGACGTAAAAAACGCCTTCTACGACAATGTTTCGAAGGTTTTAGATAATGTAAGCGATGGCGACATCAAACTTATTTTTGGAGATTTTAATGCACAAGTCAGGAACGATAATGTTAGCTTAACTAAGAACGGTATAATGCTCACAGAGCTTTGCAGCAATCACAACCTTGTTATTGGGGGCACCCTGTTTCCACATAAGGATATCCATAAAGTTACTTGGGTATCCCCTGATCTCGTTACTGTAAATCAAATTGATCACATTGCAATCAGTCGCATGTGAAGAGGTTCCCTTCTCGACGTGCGTAGCCGTAGAGGTGCCGACGTAGGAAGCGATCATCATTTGCTAGTTGGAGAAATACGCCTTAAAATAGTAGCTGTTGCAACCAATATCCGAAACATAAGAAAGGACAAAATAAACGTTCAAAGACTGTCAGATGCACCGACATCAACAGCATTTACAACTGAAGTTCAAACGAGAAGCGCACTACTGATTAATAATGGATGCCACGACCCTGCACAATACTGGTCGCATACCAGATCTATATTATTATCAACTGGCCAGAAACATCTTGGGTATGTAAAGAAGGGGCATAAACCATGGATATCGAACCACACCTGGGAACTTATTGAAAGCCGTAAACTCTTAAGAAATGCTCGTGATGATGCAAGAACGAGACAAGCGAAATCGGAGTGGCAGGCAAAATATAACGATTCAAACCGCCAGGTAAAGCGCAGTGCACGGGCAGATAAGAGGAAGTGGGTGGATGATCTTGCTGATAAGGCTGAAAATGCAAGTCAAACAATGAGAACAAGAGATCTGTATAAGATAACTAAAACCCTCACAGGCCGTAATACCGTCAACACAAAACCTCTTAAAAACTCAGCTAATAAGCTAGTGCACAATAAGGAAGACCAGGTCAAAATGTGGGAGGAACAATATAGAGAAATGTTAAGTAGACATTTAACAACTGATGGACCGGATATTTCTAATTGCGCAGACTCTGAACACCGACCAAATAATAACATTAATGGAAAGTAATATTATCAGGCTCAAGTTCAGTTTTATTGAATTAATGAAAATTCAAAATTACTAAGAGTTTATTTTTGTTGGAAAATATTATTATTTATATCCAATCAGTTTTTAGCAGAACGTATCAGTACTGATTTCAAGGCCGCTACACCTCTCATCAGCGTTCAATTGTCCATCTTTTACAAATTTCGTAAAGTGGATACTAATTGAGAAGAATATCAACTATTTAACCAGTTTTCAACAGAAATAGAATATGAGAATTAATTTTTAATTCAATTTTTATTCTACAATGAAACAGTGCTGGTTAGTACGAAATTCCCTCATTACTGTTTGGAACTAATAATCAACACAAACTCATAGTCCGTTATCATCAAAGTATTCTACTTTGTATTTTAACGTTTTTGTTGTTTTTACTCTATATTAGGGAAATTCACATATTACTGTGACCCCTGTTATTAGGGTATTTATAGCTCGTGCCCAATCGGAATTAATATTTTTATATTATTATTATTACGAATAAACGTAATTATTATTTGAACTTATATTGATTTACATATGGAAAGTAATATTATCAGGCTCAAGTTCAGTTTTATTGAATTAATGAAAATTCAAAATTACTAAGAGTTTATTTGTGTTGGAAAATATTATTATTTATATCCAATCAGTTTTTAGCAGAACGTATCAGTACTGATTTCAAGGCCGCTACACCTCTCATCAGCGTTCAATTGTCCATATTTTACAAATTTCGTAAAGTGGATACTAATTGAGAAGAATATCAACTATTTAACCAGTTTTCAACAGAAATAGAATATGAGAATTAATTTTTAATTCAATTTTTATTCTACAATGAAACAATTATTAGTTCCAAACAGTAATGAGGGAATTTCGTACTAACCAGCACTGTTTCATTGTAGAATAAAAATTGAATTAAAAATTAATTCTCATATTCTATTTCTGTTGAAAACTGGTTAAATAGTTGATATTCTTCTCAATTAGTATCCACTTTACGAAATTTGTAAAAGATGGACAATTGAACGCTGATGAGAGCTGTAGCGGCCTTGAAATCAGTACTGATACGTTCTGCTAAAAACTGATTGGATATAAATAATAATATTTTCCAACACAAATAAACTCTTAGTAATTTTGAATTTTCATTAATTCAATAAAACTGAACTTGAGCCTGATAATATTACTTTCCATATGTAAATCAATATAAGTTCAAATAATAATTACGTTTATTCGTAATAATAATAATATAAAAATAATAACATTTATGTTGAACCACCTAATATTGAAGAGATTATATCTGCAATCAAATCTTTGAAATGCCATAAGGCCCCAGGTCCTGACTTTCTCCCACCTGAACTTCTAAAGGCAGACTGCAACATCACTGCCAATTTACTTAAGCCCCTGATAGAGAACTTTTGGTCTAACAAACATCTCCCCGAAGAACTTAAAGAAGGAATTATAATAAAGATCCCGAAAAAGGGTAATCTGTCAGAACTAAAGAACTGGAGGGGCCTTACACTTTTGAATATGACAAACAAAATTATTGCTTACATCCTCAATAAAAGGCTCGCTACTATCATCGAACCACTGCTGCGTAATGAACAGGCAGGGTTTAGGAAAGGTAAATCCTGTATCGACCAGGTCAGCAGCCTGAGAGTTATAGTAGAGCAATCTGATGAATGGAGATTCCCATTATATCTACTATTCATTGATTTTGAACGAGCGTTCGACACGTTGCAACAACAGGCTATATGGGGCGCTCTTAAATGCAAAGGAGTTCCAGACACTCTGATAGAACTTAATCAGTGCTTGTATGGTGACGCATCTTGCCGTGTTTTACACGAATATCAAAATCAAACCAAGCATTTGGTGCTTTAAACAAAGTTTGGAGTTCATCCCGTATTACGCTTCGCACGAAGTTGAAATTATTCAACTCAAATGTAAAGTCGGTATTATTATATGGAAGCGAGACATGGAATATCACGGAAAGAGATTCTTATTCTCTTCAAGTCTTTGTCAACCGATGTTTACGTAGAGTATTACATGTCTTCTGGCCAGACACTATATCAAACAACGATCTATGGCAAAAAACGCAACAAAACACTGTCACAGTTGACATACGAATGCGAAAGATGAATTGGCTGGGTCATACATTCAGACAGCCACATGATGACGTCACCAGAAAAGCAATTGAATACAACCCTCAAGGCAGCAGGCGAAGAGGCAGACCAGCAAATACATGGCGACGGCAAGTAGAAGCTGAACTACGCACAGCTGGAAAGAGTTGGAGCGAAGCTAAAAGATTGGCAACAGATAGAATTCAATGGAAATCATTTGTAATGGCCCTATGTTCCAACTAGGAATTTTAAAGGACTAAATATATATATATCCTTGCTGCTTCCTTTTTCTTTACTCCATCTTCGACGACTTTTATAAGTTTATATTTTTCTTCAATTGATAAGCATTTTAAAACACGTTTAGTTGTCATAATAATAAAAAAATCGATTTCAACATTTATCATCTAGCCCGAATTATGCATAGAACTGATACTTTCGCAAACAATAAGAAACAAATTTGTAATTCCCTGAAAAATATAAACAAAAATAGCATGTAAAATATTCAAACCAGCTCAAGCAACAAAAGAGAGTAAAACAAACAAACCATAACTAATATAAAAACAAAAAACCATTTAAACAAGCAGAATTCTTCGAGTTATAGAGTTCATGTGAATGTTTTTTGTTTGAGTTATGGAGAACTTCGACTTATGGAAGTTCGAGTTACGGAAGGAAAATTGTATGTGATTTGTTCTTTTGACGCTACTGCCAAACAAATTAGTTCGAAATAGAGAAAATTCGAGTTAGAAAAGTTCGAGTTATGGAAGTTCTACTGTATTTTATTTTACTTTTTGTGATGCAATATTAAAATGAATTAATATATAATAAAAAATGTTTACAATTAAAATAAATAATAAAACTATTTTGCATTAAAGTGTAGATAGGGCCTTTGGTTTCAGAAAATTAAGGTACAAAAGGACCTAACTAACATAGTCATTCAAATATCACAAAATTTGCTTTATTCTGTCAGAAAACAATTTGTCACATCTTTTTTAATAATACTTGTGAAAATCATGCGGATTGAAACTATACTTTTGGTTTAAAACAGTATTTTGCTTTTCCTGTAAAATTTTGAAAAATGTTAGATAGGGCCGTTTGCGTTTTAGCTGACGATATATAAAAATGAAAGGCCTGACTCACACACTCACTGACTCATCATCGCCCAGCCCAAACCGCTAAAGGGAGAAACTTGAAATTTTGTATGTTGGTTCCCCTTCCGATGTAAAGATCCACTAAGAAGGGATTTTTTGAAATTCCAATGATAAGGGGATGAAATGACCCCAACGGCTAAATTAGGTAATCTTATATCTCTGGATCTAACTAAGGTAGATAAAGATAGAAATAATAATATAATAATAGAAATATAGATAGAAATAAACGTATATAGTAAGTAGTTGTTTGGCTTGAGGTCCTTGGTATTTTAAATAATAAACAAAAATAAAAACTTTTGTTGGTTTGGTTGGTATGTTTCATCACTGACTGCTTATTTGTTTGTCATATCTATATTTGTTGATTGTATATCGGTATATGTGTGCGCAATTGTCCGTATCAGTTTTATAATTAATTCTCTTATCAACAGGTATATTGATAATATGGAGCATCTCTTGAATATATCTTTTTGATATATTATTCTCGCACTCAAGTATTCTCAATTTCTCAAAATTAGGATGGTGTCTAGTTATTGCACAATGGTACGCGAGTGCGGTTTTCTGATTTAAAAACACGGAAGGCATGCCGCAAAAAAAGTCATTATGACGCTATACACAAACATCAGACAAAGATATAATAAAAATACATCCAATATAATAAAGATATTTTCAAAACTTAACAAACAACTTGCAAACTTAAAATCATCAACAACATTTCTTATTAGTTGCAGGGAAAGCGGATTAATACCAAGCTTCATCTCTAACTCATCTGTTAACACCTACAACATATTCTTTCAAAATGGTAATGTACTTGTAACTAATAATTTCGACAAAATATTGAAAAAACATAGTTATAATTTTCATATGATAATATTAAGATTATTAATACAACAAAAACAGAAACAAATACACAAACATATTAGTACATTAAACATACTAAGAGAAAGTATGAAGGATAAGTTAAGAGAATATGACTTTAAAATGCTTATGTTAAGTGAAGGAATTATTTATGATAATATTAAAAACAACAACAATGCTAGATTGAACAAAAAACTTGACAAAGTAAAAGACAATGAAATCGCAAATATAAGAATGATTTTCAATAAAGAATGGTTTATTAATAAAACAACGAAAATGATACCATCTAACATACAGTGGATACTATCTTTAGGCCCAAAATTTGTATCACAGATGGAGAGCAATGTATCCAAACTATTTGTGATAAGGAAAAACAAGAAATGGCTCGAATAAAATTTCTAACTTTATTAGAAGACCACAAAAGAAGAGTTAAACCAGATATTAGAGACGCATTAATATTTGACACAGTGAAACAAACTGAAAAGTCTTAAAAGAGAATAAGGACATAATTATATTAAATTCAGACAAAGGCAATAAAACCGTAGCAATGGATAAAAACGACTACCTTCTACGAATGCAAAATATTATCGGGGATATGTGCATATATAGACGACTAAAGAGAGATCCTACACTAAGCTTACAAAATAAGAACAACAGCTTGATAGAAAAATTGTTCAATTTAAATCTCATAAATCAATTTGAGAAAAATAAACTTATGAATAGGATTGCAGTCTCTCCAAGAATACATGGCTTACCGACAGTACATAAAGAAAATATGCCTTTACGACCAATATGCTCTTCGGTCAATTGACCGTCATATGCACTTAGCAAATATATAACGAACATTTTAAAAAACTTGACACCTAATTCAATATATAACGTAAGAGACTCAAAAGAATTTAAGATAGAGGTGAATAATACTCCAATTAAAGATGACGAAATACTGATTTCTTTTGATGTAATTTCATTGTGCCCCAGCATTCCAGTGGATCTAGCGATGAATACAATTGAAAACAAATGGAATATATTAGAAAAACACACAAGAATACCTAAGACGCTATTTATGGAAATATTGAGATTTTGCATTAGAGATCGTAGATATTTTAAATTTAAAGAATTTTATTATCAACAAAATAAAGGTATGCCAATGGGATCTCCTGCTTCACCAATTATTGCTGATATAATCATGGAAGAACTTCTGAACAATGTTTTGGAAAAACTGAAAATCCTAGAGTAATGACGAAATATGTAGACGACCTGTTTGGGATAATTAAATATAATCAAATGACGAAACACATATACAATTTACTGTAGAAAGAGAAAAATGCAACAAATTGCCTTACCTAGACACATTAATCATTCGAGAGGGTAATATTATCCAACTAGACTGGTATCAAAAACCTACATATGTCATCTGACAGACTTATAAACTTCCACTCCAAACATCATAGAAATATAATCATCAACACAGCGACTAACTTCATTAAAAGAGTACTAGATACGAGCAACATCAAATATCACACGAAAAATAAAGAGAAAATTAGAGATATACTATACAAAAATGATTTTCCAACAACTACCATCAACAATTTAATTAAATATGCAACAAAAAGAAATTTACAAAGGCAATACAACGACAATACAGAGGCAAACAAAATCTACAAATCGTTATATTAAATACCTGAACTATCAGAAAGATTAAAACAGTCAGACATTTATGACAATCACAAATATATACTGGCCATGAAAACTATGAACACGAAGAATAAACTCTTTACTAACATGAAAACAAAACTAGATATAATGGACAAATCAAACTTAGTATACGAGATAAAAGTAATGGTAACGATAACGATAACCAAATGTGCAATAAAGTATATCTTGGCACAACAAAAACAAAACTAAAAACAAGACTTTCAGCACACAAATCTGATTTAAAAATGCTCGACAAAACATTAAATCAGAAAACCTGTGATGCCAAAAGTCAACACTCGTTTTTGGCTCACCTAACGCCAAGTATTAAAATGGAATTGCTCGGCCGTTTCTTTCCATATACCCGTATATTTTATCTTACCTATATACCTTTACATATATATGTCTATATATATTGCGCTTTTGTTTGCTATATACCCGTACCACAGTAAGAAACTGTATATATTTTATTTTATTTTACCTACATACATGCACATATATATTTATACGTTCTCGAGACTGAAATACATTTATTAGTTTGTCCATTTATACTTGTACGTACACTACCATTTGATATAATTATTTTATTTTGATTTATTTTTATATATATTGGTATATTCCTTTGCCTGATATGAACTGTTATGAAATTGTTCTACCGATTGTTTTTCATATACCCGTATCACAGTAATATATTTTATATGCTTTTATTTTTACATATATGTACATGGTTACGTGCTCACGATACTGAAATGCCTATATTAATTTATCCCTTGATACGTGTATATGAATTGCAATTTGGACATTTTTGATTCTACTTTGGATTTAATTTGATTTATATATACTTATCTATATTTTTGCATATTTATTTTGCTTGATATGAACTATTATTTCATGTATTTAATTTTGATATATACATATGTATATCTTCTATATTTATTAAAATGAATTTTGGATATTTTGTATACCTAGTTTTACTTAGATAATAATACTTCAATACGAAGTGATAGTATGTAAGTGGTGGATGGTTTCAGAGTGCCGCCACCTATGAGTCAATGAATGATGCCATTACTATTCACAACGTTGTCCAACACTGTCAACTGCTCCCAGACAGCTGATATTTAAAACATAAAGTGAACAGTTGCTGACGTAAACGACCACATGAGTGTGCGTGTGTTTCTGTATCGATAAGCATGTTGTCTAAAAGTATAAAAGGCAACAAGCAGGCAGTTGCTGTATAGCCGAGCTACGGGTAAGATCATAATTTTAAGTTCGTTTCGCTTTTCAAATTACTCTTATTTGTGGTTACATAGCAATTGTAAGGTATCACAATACAGCAGGCTGCATCAGTCTAACGTATTGACCTAGTAGGGGAGAAACATCGAATGACACGGGCAATACTCGATCGGACGATTATCTCTCTTCTGCTGAGTTGCCTAATAATTGTTTTTTCGGCTCTCTGGGACATAATCCAGTTGTGGTCCGCATGTACTGTATTCTACAGTCAAGCTGAAGCTGCGAGAGTTGTCGGAAGTTCGTTTGCGCTTCCGACCGCTCGTACCGACAGTAAACTAGTGAGAGGTGAGAGTCCCAATACACCAGGCTGTATCAGTCTACCGTGTCGGGATTTTCTTCCTAGTACTATATCGGCGTAGAACCAGTGGCAAGACACGCTTCCAGCTGGTGGACTCCTCAACCAACCACCACTACGGACGCCGTCCACTAGAAGTTAAGGGTTCGGGACTTTATCTCTATGTAAGAAGAATAAAGCTAATAAATTTATTCCTACCACGCAAACTTGCGTTTTTATTTATAGAACGACGCATCTCTGGCTTCCACTGAGCTACCCCAGCCACCAGCTAAATCGTGTCGTTACAAACCGCACTCGCGTCCCATTGTGCAATAACTGGACACCATCCTAAGTTTGAGAAAGTGAGAATACTTGAGTGCGAGAATAATATATCAAAAAGATATATTCAAGAGATGCTCCATATTATCAATATACCTGTTGATAAGAGAATTAATTATAAAACTGATACGGACAATTGCGCACACATATACCGATATACAATCAACAAATATAAATATGAAAAACAAATAAACAGTCAGTGACGAAACATACCAATGTAAACAACGGACAACGCTGATAATTTTTAAAATATAAATAGAAATTATTGTTGTTATTACGGTTTTTTTAATTTATTTTGTTATAAATGAATGTATTTATTATTATTTTTAGTTTTAATATTTTCCCTGAAGATGACCAACAAAGTTGGTCGAAATATCGGATAAGATTAATAAATAAATGAAAAACCAACAAAGGTTTTTATTTTTATTTATTATTTAAAATACCAAGGACCTCAAGCCAAATAACTACTTACTATATACATATATTACAAAATGGACTACAATATATCATACAATCGATAGAAATAAACTTTAAAACGCATTCTTCTCCTCAAATGTGCTTTGGTACTTTTTAGAAATTGGAATATATAAAGGGTTAAATCGGGAGTTATATTTGGTAGTTTTTTCTGTGCAGCTATTTATTATGTACTTTGAATGTGTGTCGGCCGCCCTCCCAATGCATAGAAGGGATTTTCGGAAATTCAAATGCTAAGGGGGCAAAAATAGGTAAAACGTGTAAAACGGGTAAATTCGGTAACTTTATATCTCCGGATCTAACTAAGGTAGACATAAAATTCCAAAAAACGCATAATAAGATAAAAAAAATAATCGTAAGAGTGTTTGGTACTTTTTTGAAATTTGTACATTTAGGAAATTTGCACATTTAGGGGACGTAAAAGGGTAAAAATTGTTTTGGTAACAGATTTATCTCTTAATAAAGTAATAAAAATAGAACACACATGCTGCTTAAGCCTTTTTGCAGCTTTTCTGCAGAAACACCCAGGGTCGAACCTGCGACCCCCTGCTAATAGTCTAGCACACTATCCAATACACTACGGGGTACCCACAAATGAAATGAAACTTAGACTGTATTTTTCTATCCTGAAGAACCTCGAAAACGGACTCTGGTACTTTTTTGAAATTCGAGCAATTAAGAAATAAAAATCGTATCTCATTTTGGTACTCTTTCACTAAATATATTTTTAACTTGTATTTATATGGTTTATGGAGATTTCCGCTAGACAGAAGTTGATTTTAGAAAAATTTTGTTTCCAAAAGTGTGACAAAAATGTACCAAGAAGGGTAGACCAAGTAAATGTATAGAGACTTGGAACTCGGTATTCAGTTACCTCATTCTATGGCTAGATCCACTAGGAAGGAATTTTTTTGAAATTCTATCGCTAAAAAGGTAGAAAGGGGAAAAAAATACTAAAATCTGTAACCTAATATCTCCTAAAATCAAAATCTCCTGGAATCAAAATTCAGAAAGCATATGAATGCCATTAAAAAATAAGCGGACGCGTGTTTAATACCTTTACGATTTTTTGTTCTCATCTAAAACCATTCGCCTACAGGAAGGACGTTGTACTGCAAACACTTTATAATCGGTAATAACAAATCAAAGCATTTTCTTAGGTTGTAGTGCTTCCCGGCGGAAACTCTCCATTTTTAAACAGGTGTGTAAGCGGAAGTATAGTTTCAATCCCTTGCAAACCATTTAAATGGAAGGTCTATTTTTACTGGGAGTAAGCAAGCAAATATCTTTCAAATAGGTTTGCTTTTTATCACAATGTCAGTTGAATATTTGAAAATTGGGGGGAGTATGGTGCCTCACACTGTAGTTTCTATAATAGGAGATGGAGCCTGTCTATTTAGGGCCATCGCTTATCTGTTGTATGATACGCAGATGATGGCTAGAGAAATACGCGAGGTAATCGTTAGCCATGTGGTGGCCAACTGGCCAGAATTCGCCATTATGACCCACGACATCAACGGCGATAATTACTCGAACCCCTCTGAATACTGCATTGATATGTTACGTCCTTTTACTTACGGTGGCTTATGTGAGCCCGAAGCAGCAGGGCGACTCTTTCCATGGGTGTTTGAAGTTTATCGTAACGGTGGGTTGTACGTAAGATTTGGCACCCCGGGCTACCCAGTTGGTCGACTACGTTTTTCACGAGACCTATCACGCGGCTATTTCGATATTTACGAATGTAACACCGCGAGCTTAACAATGTCCGAACTCACATACTATAATTCATTACACCCTGTTGTCCCCGACTGCATAGCTATAAGGGAATGTGAAGAGACGGCTTTCTCATCACCGCCACCAGGATCGAATTGTGACTCATCGCTCTATCAATCATCATGTCTTACCTTCCCAGCAGAATGCACTAAAAAACGTCGTACCAGTTACACCAAGACTATTCGGAAAAAACAACTTCAAAACGTTTCAAAAATATATATCCAAAAACATCCATCAATTCACCAAGTATCTAAATATCAATAACGTGATCTAAATCTAAACAGAGAAGCCGTGGCTCGGTACTACAAAGCGCATTGTGAGGTAAATAGAGAAGCAGTGGCTCAGTACCACAAAGCTCATCCTGAGGCGAATAGAGAAGCCGTGGCTCAATATCAGCAAGCCCACCCTAAGCTGCATAGGTCAGCACAGTCACATTATCATCAAAATAATCCTATAAGTCGGGCAGAAAGGAAGCTGCGCTCTTGGAAATTTAAGACGCTTTCCGGCATGGCATAAGATACCGATACAGGCTTAAATATTTTTATAAAACAGCCTCTTTTAAATTTATGGAATATGAAAGTGGGCATTTAAATCAACAAACTGATAAATAGTTTCAAAAGTTAAGTAATTCATTAGAATAATTTTTCGCGCGAACGAAGCCGCGGGAAAAAGCAAGTAGTTAATATTGTTACACAGTAGTTAATATTGTTACGCAACGACCGACTGTTTGCGACCGCACACAACCACATAATATGCTTGTGCGCGAGTTACATCCTTACACCAAAATGCATAATACCGTCCATCAAATGTGTAGGGTAACTTTAAGATATTAAAATACATTTTCCTTCCCACACTTGATGGAGAGTAGCATTGACAATAATTTTGCAAACGCTGCATATAATAAGTTATTTTTAAGTTTAAAACGCTGCTGAAGCATTTTTTTACAAAATTTGCTTCAGGCAAATATATTTCTAATTTTTAAATTTAAGTTAGTCTTAAGATTCATTTTAACAAGTAAAGATGTAAAATAAAAACCGTTTCTTAATCATTTATTTTAATTATTTATTAACTGGAGCAGTCGCGTTTTATTCTAAAGAATAAACAAAAGAACTTAAAAGAAAAATTATTTTTTAATAAAAATAACAAAAACTAATTAAAGAAAAAAAGAAAGCAATTAACAAATCTATGTTTAATACTTGTAATATTAATGTGTTTGACTTAAAAACAGTTTAATTGTGGAACATTATAAATTAATATAGATATAATTGAAAATTGTTCGAGAATTAGATGATAATGCTACGTGGGATCAAGTAAAAGAAAAACTAGTGGGCAACCTATAATCGAAAAAGACACACGGCGATATATTTATCTAAAGTAAGTAACTTAAATGAACTTTTTAATGTATTCAATAAAGCAAAATATGAAATAAATGAGTTATATGAACTAGACATAAGAAAACCTACTGTTTATAGTCCCCCTTACGTAGACAGAGACCTAGTGGACTTACTAATGGAAAAAATAGATGGACCAATTAGAGCACATTTGGACGAAGAAGAAACCTTGAATAAAATAATTACAAAATACACGAGACTAAAACTACTGTATGATACAAGAGCCATTGATTATAACCACAGAAGTAACAAAAACAAGACACAAAATTACTATATACAAAAACCAAATTCAAATGAGAGTTTTCATTACCCTAATAAGAAGTATTTTGTACCAAATCACAATGCTCAAAACAGCCCAGATAATAATTTTAGAAAAGATAATTTTAATCAGAAAAATTTTAGTTATAACAAACACTATGGAAAAGACATAATTTACAACAGAAATTCGACTCAGCAATTTACATCAAACAATGTTCCGAATCAATTAAAGCCTAACTATAATAAACCCAATTCCTCACAAACACGTCTTTCACATATGAGAGTCGATACTAATGTAAGTTCAGGAAGTTCCCATAATTCCAAATATATGATAGTCGGCACCTTACAAGAAACCGGAAAAGTAAATGCTGACGAAGAAGTAAATTTTTTAGAAGTGCCTCAAAATTTAAATTACCCATAGTAGTTTTGACAATAGGCAAACAGAGCTTTAAATGCTTAATAGATACTGGGGCAAGCACAAGTGTGGTAAAACCAGACATATTTTTTTATATCAAAAAGAAAATCTAAAAAAACCAAGTTACATTAAAAGCCTAAATGGGTTTTATGAGGTAAAACATTTTGTTGTTACCCCAATACCCTCACAATTTTTGTGCAAAGGAACACTTTCATAGAAAGTAGTTGAATTCGGAAATGATAAATATGATGCTATAATAGGCAAAATTTTTTGGTCCCTTTCAAAAGCATTATAAATCTGGAAAAAAAAATTTTTGGAAATATTTGGAAATAAAATATATTTCGAAGATAATGATTATCCGTTATCATTTGATATGGTAACAAACCTTCAATATATAAAAAAAGAAGACATAGATACTAAATTCAAATTAAATGACTTAAGTCAGGAAGAACAACAATCTATTAGAACTTTACTAAATGAGTTCAAGGATTTGTTTTTCATTGAAGGAGACAATTTATCAGCAACAACTGAAATATGTCATGAAATAACAACAAAAACAGAAAAACCTCTATACTCTAAAATTTATCAATATCCACAAATTCGCGAGAGTGAAATTCAAAGGCAGATTAAAGACATGCTTAAGCAAAATATTATTAGAGAGAGTAATTCTCCATTCAATAGTCGTTTGTGGATCGTGGAAAAAAAACAAGATAATTCTGGAAGGAAAAAATGGCGAATCGTAATAGATTATAGGAAGCTTAACGAAAACACAATTGAGGACAAATTTCCTTTACCAAATTTAAATAGTATTTTATAAATTGGGAAAATCTCAATATTTTACTACCCTCTATCTTGCCAAGGGATTCCACCAAATTTTGGTGAAGGAGGAGGATAGGAAAAAAACTGCTTTTTCTACACCGTTTGGTCATTTCGAATTTGTCCGGATGCCATTTGGACTACGAAATGCACCCTCAACTTTCCAAAGGTTGATGAACTCTGTACTTAGGAGCCAAATAAATAAAACATGCGTTGTTTATATGGTTGATATACTAGTATTCAGTACTTCATTAACAGAACATATAAATAATTTCAGAGACATATTTACAACATTAAGAAAGGCTAAATTAAAGATTCATATCGACAAATGTGAATTTCTTAAAAGGGAAACTTAATTTTTAGGCCATGTTTTAACAACCAATGGTATCAAACCCGACCCAAATAAAATTAGTTTCATCCAAAAGCTTAAGCTTCCAACTACTCTAAAACAAATTAAATCATTTTTAGGAATGACTGGATTTTACAGAAAATTTATTCATAATTATGCTAAAATAGCGTATCCAATGACGAGGTTTCTAAAAAAGAACGAAAACATAAAAATAAATGATCCTAGCTATATCACGGCATTCGAAAAACTCAAAGAGCTCATAACGAATTCTCGTATTTTAAGATACCCAAATTTTAATAAACGTTTCAAAATAGTCACAGATGCAAGCAATAATGCAATTGGAGCTGTCTTAACACAAGATGGTCACCCAGTAGCATATGCTTCGCGAACATTAAATAAACACGAAACCAACTATGCAACAATTGAAAGAGAATTGTTTGTTGTGTGAAATATTTTAGGCCATATATATACAGGAAAGAATTTGATTTAGAAAGCGACCACCAGCCCCTAAAGTGGCTCATGAGCAAATATTCTGGTAAAGATATAAGTCCAAGATTGCAAAGATATCTTATTGATTTAGGCGAATATCAATTTAAAATAAAATATATAAAAGGAAAATGCAATTACATTGCCGATTTTCTGAGTAGAATTAATGTTGAAACAAACGAAATAAATACAACAGAACCGATGCAGGAAGATTTTGTATATAATGGAGAATCGAACAGCGAAATGGATTCTTTGAAAGTGCAAACAATACACTCACAGGAGCAAGACTTGAATGATGGCATAGGAATATTGGATACTGTCGTTAATCGCTTTAAAACTCAGATCATAGTTGTTGAAGAAAAATAAACTAGCGTTAAGATAGTTTTCGGTAATAAAAGAATTTTTATAGATAGAAAGGACATTAAAGAGGAAAATGTGTGCAATATTCTAAGAAGAGAGGTAAAAAAAAAGGAAAAATCGGAGTGTATTCTGAGTTAAGTAACCATGAGTATTACAAAGTGGAAATGATGTTGATTAAAGAACATTCTGATAGAGCTAAATATAAAATAGTTAGATGTTCTTATTTTGCTCGAGACATAGCAGATGAGAATGAACTGAATAAACATATAGCTCTTTTTCATAAATATGAAAGTGGACATTCGGGAATATTAGCCACTTATGAAAATATCAAGCATAAAATTTATAATCCAAATTTAAAAATAGTAATAAATAAAATAATAAATAACTGCCACATTTGTTCATCAGCAAAGTATGACAGAAAACCTATAAAGAAAAAGTTCCAAAGAACCGAAACACCTACCACTATAAATGAAATAGTTCACGTAGACACATATGTGAATAGTAAGCAAATAGTAAGTTTTCAAAATTTGCAGTCTGTTTCCACATGCCCGATAGAAATAGTACAACAATAGTACAAAAAATTTGAGAATTTTTAGCAATAAGAGGTAAAACTAGTAAGTTTTTGTTTGACAATGAATTAAATTCAAACAACGTCAGAAGTTTTTTAAATGAAGAAGGAATTGAATTTCATATAACAAAACCTAACAGCCACACCGGAAATGCTGATGCAGAACGGTTAAACAATACTATTACAGAAAAGATAAGAGTATTAAATCTGGAGGAACAGTTACCTATAGAAACCCAAATAATAAAAGCTATTAATCTTTATAATAATAGATACCATAGTACAATAAGGTGTACCCCATTTGATGTGGTTAATAATAAGATAAACTACGCGATAATAAAAAACAGAATGGAAAGATATAAGGACAAATTGAACGAAAAAAGAAATCTTTATAGAGAAGACTACATAGAGAACAGGGTTACATAAAAAATTACAAGGCTCTACGTCATAAAGAACAACCGAAATACAGAAAACATTCTTTGAGAAACATTCATGAGTCTAATATTAAACGACCTTTAAAATTTTCAGGTACTAGCAAATATGCTCCTTGTAATAACGAGTATTCAGCTAGCCCAGTGCACCCTACAGATTAATTCGATAACCGCAAATGATGCGTTCGTCAATATCAGAATAAGCGAAGTGGAAATCGTAAACAAGACGACTACCCTTGTGCACATTGTGAATATCGCTGAAATAAAAGATATACTGAATAGAATAAAAGAAAATATAAAAGACTTGTTTCCGATTGAAGAAGGAATGTTGAAAAACGAAATTGAATTGATAGAATCCAAAATAAAGACTTTGACGCCAACTCCGAGTAGAAAAAAAAGAGGTTTGATTAATGTAGGAGGAAAATTGTACAAATGGTTGTTCGGAACAATGGACGATGGAGACAGGCAAGAAATTTTAGAGCATCTTTCAGTTATCGATCAGAACACACACAATTCTATAAATACTCTAAACAAACAAATATTAATTAATAATTCCTTAAACAAATCATTGCATTATTTGAAAACCGCAGTTGAAAACGATAGGAAAGAAATAAAGAAATCCTTGCTTAAGATTAAAAATACCAATAACGAAATTGTAAAAGAGATAATTTACTTAGACCAATTTACAAAACTCAAAACTCTAGAACATAAAATATATCATATTCAGGACAATATATGTAGTATCAGCAAAAAGTAATATTATACATCCAAGCATGTTTAGTACGCAGGAAATAGAACAGTTTGAAATTAATTTTTATAAGCTTAAATTGCTGAAAGTGGGCATAATGACTTACAGTGACAATTCATTGGTCATCGCAGTACTGATGCCTGACAATTACATTATGACAGATTTGAAAATGATTACTCCAATTCCAAATAAAAACAAAATTGAAATAGACGCAAATGATGAATACATAGTTGAAATTGATAAAATGTCTTATATATATCAAGAAAATGTACCTTTAAGAAAATTGAAAAAACGTAATCATTGTACTTATCATAATACTTGTAAGTTTATTTTTAATAATGTTACCTCCGTATTCAGCCTCGATGAGGAAACAATAATTGTAAATAATGCTTTTTCTGAAGAAGTAAAACAAAATTGTGATGATAGAAAATTCAATTTGGAAGGAAATTTCTTTGTAACTTTTAATAACTGTAGCATAACAATTTATAACCAAACATTTTCAAAACGGAAATTTGTAATAAACGAAAAATATTTTTACCCAAATGATAACAAATTTGAAAATTTGAACATATCAAATATAAATTATAAATTTGATTATATAATTATAGAACATTTTCAGAATATTAAACAAATCGAAGAATTAAAATTTCATAAAAATATGACATACGGAATTGATATAACACTTATAATCATAGTAATTTTAATGCTAGGTTTATTATATTGTTGTGTAAGGAGAAATAATATTAAGATTAAAATCAAAAAAACGGGTAATAATGAAATCACACCACCTGCAGAAATTTGCGTAAATGAAATAATAAAAATATATAAAAATTCTGCAAATCAATAATTATAAAAGGAAAAATAATAAATAAATAATAATAACAAACTTTGCTAAAATTTAAAAGCAAACTTCGCGAGAAGTTTAACAAGGGGTGGAGGAGTTACATCCTTACACCAAAATGCATAATACCGTCTATCAAATGTGTAGGGTAACTTTAAGTTATTAAAATACATTTTCCTTCCCACACTTGATGGAGAGCAGCTTTGACAATAATTTTGCAAACGCTGCATATAATAAGTTATTTTTAAGTTTAAAACGCTGCTGAAGCATTTTTTTACAAAATTTGCTTCAGGCAAATATATTTCTAATTTTTAAATTTAAGTTAGTCTTAAGATTCATATTAATAAATAAAGATGTAAAATAAAAACCGTTTCTTAATCATTTATTTTAATCATTTATTAACTCGCGTGCGTTTGGGGCTTGGTTACCACTGTTCTAATGCAAACTCATAACATAAGTACTAATAAGTTGCATAAACAAAATAAAGGCATGTTTGAAGATATTCGGGTGGTTTTTTGCATAATACCCGACTATGTCCATTGTACTAGGATCATAGCTGCCAGATTTTTTGAGGTAATATCGTCATATTTTTGTGCAAAAATCTTCATTATCGTCAATTGCATATCTGAATTTTTTTTCCAAAATCCAATAGTTATACATATGTTTTCATCAGGACAATAATTTTAATTGTCTGAACTCAGATTAGAGGAAATAGGAAAATTCTTTTATAATTTAAGAAAATCCACTTTTTTTCTTTATTAATAATATTAAATGGATTGATTTGGCCAAGAGCTTTATATTTATTTTCAAAATCAAATCTTCATAATATAATATCACAAAGCTCTATATAAAAAATAAACACAATTATTACTAATATCATATTTTTCATTTGCATTTATTTGTGCTTCTTCCAATACGTCTCTGTAAATAAATGTCTTAGAATTTTAAAAATTGTTAGTGTTTTTATAATCAGTTAAATAAAAGTTTTCAGTTTGAAGCAAACTAGTTTTTAAAAAGTTTCTCATTACAATTTTCAGCAGTTCAAGGCTGCTTTATGTATACAAGTCTTCTTAAAAAATTATATTTTTATATCTTTTATATTATTACGAATAAACATAATTATTATTCGAACTTATATTGATGTACATATGAAAAGTAATTTTATCAGGCTCAAGTTCAGTTTTATTGAATTAATGAAAATTCAAATTACTAAGAGTTATTTTTTTTTATGTTGAAAAATATTATTATTATAACCAATCAGTTCAGCAGAACGTATGTACATTTTTCATATGTACATTATATTTTTATTGTATAAATTTTATTTTAGTTTTCATACATTTTTAGAAAAAGTGTTTCCAAAAAATAAATTTTAAATGCATAGTGTACTACATTGAAAAAAAATAATTTAAGGATTTAATTTTTTTATTTTTTTCCATACAATCTTCTATCTTTATATATAAAAATCTCGTGTCACGATGTTTATTATCGAACTCCTCCTTTTTATTACTATTTGGTAGGTATGACATTAGGTTTTAAAGTATATTTTAAACCGCCTGGGGCACGAGGAGGGGAGGGAGAGGGCAATTCCTATATTTAATTAACTATTAACCCAATTCGTATTTTAAATAGTCAAGCATTAAATAGCGGGTTGATGAGTGGGGAGAATAGCTCTCCCATATAAGAAAATAGCTTCCGGGCGAAGCCGGACAATCATCTAGTGTATATAATGACGATAATGACGATTTTTGCCAAAAAAAAAATGACGATATAACCTCAAAAAATCTGGCAGCTATGACGGTGATAATTCGTTCTGAATTATACAGACAATAGTGTATTTGAGAGTACTGTTCTGCATGAATTATTCATTAGAAAAAAGGTTGAAATGTTCTGTATTTTATTTACTATTCAGTATTTGTTCGGTATTTTCATTCCTTAAACCATTAAACATTTTTAAGAAAGAGACATACAAAATATGTTGAAAGTTAAATATGTCGAATTCAGTTTATGTTTACCTGGCTCCAATGCTCCAACACAAAGATTTTATTTATACAAAAACATAAATATTGACAAATTTCTAAGGGCACTGCTTGTTTTTTAATATGTTGTTTTGTTTTGCTTACAAATGCTCGTGATTTTGATTTTGTATTTAGCTTTCAGCTGGTATGTATTTTCGAAGATAAATCATGCGTCATACCCATCGAATTTATAATCGTTTATATTATATTACATGGCGACCGTCAAGGCAGAATTTGCAGACGGAAATTTTAGTAGTGCACTCTAGTTTCAACTCTCGCAGTGTACAGACGCGTTTTATAATCTTCGCAACTGAATATTAAAAATTATCAACAATTTAAAGTAACAAAAATAAAAAAAAAAAAAAAAACATTTATTAAACAGTTATTATACTGGTTTTATTTAATTTTTTTTTGCTTGTGTATAATACATAAATATTTGCATACACAAACTCTTATAAGTGAAAAAAAACAAGAGAACTCCAAATGAGTTCATCTTCTGGCAACAACAACAACAATAAACCTACAAGCAGTAGAAATGCTTATTTAACTTATGTTGCTGATGACGACAATAAAAAAATGAATTAAACACAAACCTGAATTCTACACAAAACACAACTATTCGTGCGCAATCATGCTCTTCGTACATGTTAAATAGTGATCCAGAAGCAACAACAACTGCACCTATTAGCAAACTTGTCAGCTTAGCTGTACAATCAAACAAACAAACAATAAATACCCAGGTGACCAACGTGCACAAAATTAATAAAATTATGGATGCAGTAAGTGTAAATAGTGATAATAAAATTCAAACAGGTATGGATAGATACATAACTGTGTTAAAAAGGGAAGAAGTCCCAAATCTGCTCAAATTGCGTCAACGGCAAAAGTTCCAAAAGATGGGGAAAAAAAAAAATTCCGAAAATCGTTTCGCGAATTTAACTGAACAAGGTGATGAAGACACAACTAATACAAGTTTGAGTAAACCACCAACGATTTATTTAAGAGAACAGAACTCCAGCTTTCTGGTAAAAAGCCTTACCTCGTTAATTGCAGAAAATGAGTATTACGTAACTCCAATCAAGCATGGGAAAATTAATGAAACAAAAATTCAGGTATCTAAAGAAAATAATTAAAGAAAAATAGTATCAGACTTTGAGATCAAAAATAAATTTTTTATATATATCAGCTTAAGAGTGCTAAAGGTGTAACCGTTGTAATAAAAGGCATAGATTCTAGCGTGGATCCAGAAGAGGTCAACTCTGGCCTTGAAAATAGTGGATTCAAGGTGAAAAATGTTTCAAACATCAAAAATAGAAAAAAAAACCCCCCAACCAATATTTAGAGTCGAGATACAGCCAGGTGACATAAAGATAAAAAAATGCATCCCATCCAATTTATGATCTAAAGTATTTGTTGCACCGGAGCAGCCACATAAAAGAGCTGGACCTATCCAATGCCTGAACTGCCAAGAATTTGGGCACAAGAAAACTTATTGCAAGTTGCCTACAGTCTGCGTTGCATGTGGTGAGCTACACAGTACCGCTAACTGTGACAAAACAAAAGGTGATCCTAAAGCGAAAAAATGTGGCAATTGCGAAGGAAATCACACTGCTAACTATAGAGGCTGCCCTCTTTACTCGTTTTTTAAACGCTCCTCGCACAAAATAGAAAATAGTATCCCCGCTCAGCCTATCACACTTTTAAGCTACCCTCAGTTACCTCAACCGTCTACCAGTCGTATTGAAATCAAAAGCGACTATTGCTCAGCAACAACCCAATAGTAAATTTTCATACGATAACATTTTAAAAAGTAACCAGAATACAGCGCAATAACCGGTACCAGTAAACGAAGCTCCAGGGTCTAATTTTAGCCGTATTGAAGCCTCAATTGAGAGCTTAATACAAACAGTAAATACTTTTACTCTCAACATGTCCTGTATGATGCAGGAAATGTTGAAAATTAAGTCTACTTTGTTACAGGCTGTATTAAGCAAACCATGAACTTGAAAATATGTTTTTGGAACGCAAACGGCATCTGCCAACATAAGAATGAAATATAATATTTTCTTCTGGATAAACAAATCGATGTTATGCTTATCTCAGAAACTCATTTGACGTCTCGAAGCTATTTTAGAATTAGTGGATATAATTTCTACGACACCAAGGATCCTCGAGGCAGAGCTAGTGGTGGTTCGGGAATCCTAATAAAAACGCGAATAAAACAAATGATTTTTGTGAAGATTATCTTCAAGCAACAAACATCTGCATTCAAAATTTTCATCAAAAAGTTGTGATATCATCTGTCTATTCTCCTCCCAGGTTTTCAGAGTCAATATACCGCATTTTATACAACACTGGGGTGCCGTTTTCTAGCAGCTGGCGACTACAATGCTAAACACACATTTTGGGGTTCACGTTTAATCAGTCCCAAGGGTCGTGTTTTGTTTGACACAATTTCAAAAATGGGTTTGAATATAGTTTCAAGTGGTCAGCCAACATATTGGCCAACGGATCGACAAAAAATTCCTGATATTATCGACTTTGGAATTGTGAAAGGCATGCCCAGCGAGATGGTTGAAATTGAAGCATCTTTGGACTTATCTTCAGACCACTCGCCTACTATTGTCACTATTTACTCACACACAACATGTGATTTAGCGACGACATCTGCACGTATTAACTGGCTGAAATACAGAAAATATCTGAGTGCTCATTGCTCGGAAAAAATGCCGCTGAGAACAGCTTCAGACATAGACGATTCTCTCAGGTTGTTCGAAGCGCATGTTAAACAAGCTGCTTTTAATGCTACTTCAAATGAAATAAACCAACCAGTGAGATTTAACAATATTTTTTCTGTAGATATAGAAAGGCTATTGACTGAAAAACGGCGAGCTCGACGAGAATGGCAGCGCTACAGATCGCCCCAGCTAAAATTAAGGCTTAAGGAGTGTACCAAGCAGCTTAGGAAAGTTTTGCAAGCTCAAAAAGCAGCTTCCCTTCAAAAATTCCTTCAAGAGCTAGATGCAACACCACAAACAGATTATTCACTGTGGCGTGCAGCCAGAGGACTAAAAAGGCCGGTGATATGCAAACCCCCATTACGAGCCCCAAATGGTGACTGGGCAAAAACTGATGCTGAAAAAGGTGCACTTTTTGTTAAACACTTAGAAAAAGTTTTCACTCCGAATATTTCTGCTGATATTGTTGAACTGCCACCAGTCGTTCCTTTACCAGAAATACCGATGAGATTTAACATGACGGAGATTGAAAATACTATTACTAGTCTTAACACCAGAAAAGCCCCAGGTGTCGACAAAATAAGCAACAAAATGCTTCAAGAATTGCCTTACACTGCAAAAAGAATAATACTATTCATTTTTAACAGTATTCTACGCCTAGAACACTATCCTAAAGAATGGAAGGTTTCGCTAATTACTATGATACCCAAGCCCGGCAAGGATCATACAAAGGTTGAATCCTATCGGCCTATTAGTTTACTGTCTAACATTTCAAAACTATTTGAAAAGCTGTGTATGAGCAAGCTGATGCCTATAGTGACTAGTAGTGGATGTATTCCAGATCATCAATTCGGTTCTCGCAGTCAACATAGCACAATAGAACAAACTCACAGACTTGTGAATGTCGTTAGAGACACTTTTGAAAAAAAGAAATACTGCTCTGCGCTCTTTATTGATGTCTCACAAGCTTTCGATAAAGTATGGCACGAAGGTCTTTTCAATAAATTAACACGAAATCTACCAGCAAACATCGTAAAGCTTTTAAAAAGCTATTTGATGGAACGTCAATTTGTAGTTAGGGAAGGCAATTTTTTAAGCCCTCCGCAGTCGATTGAAGCCGGAGTCCCTCAAGGCAGTATCTTCGGACCCTTACTTTATTTAATATATGCCTCTGACTTACCGTTAAGCAGTAACATTCATACATCAACATTTGCGGATGATACAGCCTTTCTAAGCGTTCACGAAAATCCTGTAGAAGCTTCCCGCAACTTACAAGAATATATATCCAAACTGGAAAAATGGCTCAAACAATGGCGTATAAAAGTTAACGAGCAGAAATGTGCACACGTCACTTTCACGTTGTGCAGGGAAACATGCCCGCCTATAAAAATTAACACCGAGACTATACCACAACACACTGTAGTCAAATATCTAGGCGTTCATCTTGATCGTCGTTTAACATGGAAATCGCATATAGACGCAAAGTTGACTCAAATGAAATTAAAAGCAGCTCTAATGAATTGGCTTATTGGAAGAAATTCTATATTAAGTCTTGACTGTAAACTTTTGTTATACAACGCGATCCTGAAACCAATATGGTCCTATGGAATCCAGTTATGGGGCACTGCCTCAGCATCGAATGTCGAAAGAATTCAAAGGCGACAGAATAAAATCCTACGTACAATAACAGCAGCCCCCTGGTATGTCAGAAACCATCGAATTCATAAAGACCTAGACGTTCCGTTGGTGAAGACAGTATTTTCAAAACACGCGAAAAAATATATAAAAAAACTTGAGTTGCACCCAAATCCACTTGCGCGCAATATTCTTCATTATAGAGGCCACACCCGGCTGAAAAGAAGGGATACTCTTTTTCTCAGCCGTTCACGAGAGATGTAAAACAACATAAATTAACCGTTGTAACTAAAAATTTTGTTTAGCATTGGCTAAACTTATATTTAATATTTTTGGCTTTAAGATTTGAAAAACTTATTGATGTTTCCATCTATAATTGAACATTCAATAAATAATAAAATAATCAAAAAAAAAAAAGGAAATTTTAGTAAATAAAAGTAAGAACCAAAACACATTAAAAATGGTAAAGTGGAAAAAAATGAAAAATAAACTTGCTATGAATGGGGAAAATTAGAAAAAAACAAAAACCAATTTTGTAAAAAAAACCGTTTAAAGTGCGATCAAACACAAACTACTTACAGTGTTAAAAACGACCAATAAGAATGATAATTAAAAAAATTCTAGAAAAAAAAAATCTCCAACAATAAAATAATTCAGTGTAGCAATACACAAAAAAAACAACTAAAACTGAGAAAAAAATAACGGAAAAAACTATTTGAATTTAAAAAAAGAATTGTGTAAAGTACAGTACAAGTTTTGTTTGCAAGAAAGTGTGTGATCGTTGTCTTTGTTAGCAAGAGCATCTACGCAAACATCGTTAAATCTAAATAAAAAAAAAAATAACAATAGAAAAGAAAGTACAGTAAATTTCTTTACATTGCGCTAGCTCAAATCATTATCGTGATTTTAAAAAAAAATTAATTTTAAACAAAGAAAATAATAATAAGCGTAGATTAAGGCTAGAAATGTTACAGATCAGTAAAGTTCACAATACACAACGGATTAATTACAAAATATATACAGCAAATATAGCTCAGAATTATAGATATTTAGTTAATAGTAGTAATAAATTAAGCTAACTTTTTGTAAAATATGTTGTTTTGTTTTTATATATTAATGTTCTCTATAATCCTTAAGATATGCTTTAAAATAATTTTGATAATTTGTTCATACAAATATTAATTTTTTGATTTGGCGCCAGAAAATGTTTTTTGAAATAATTTTTCAATATCCTATCAAAAATTTGTAAACAAACAAAACATTTTTTCATATAAATATTAACGTAATATAACCCTGAAGAAGCTACCTGTTCATAATTGTATTATTTTTGTTTGTTGTACAATTTTGTAAATTTATTAATTTTTAGTTTTCATTCTTTTCCATAAAGTTGAGCAATTCTTTTGTAGATCATGAATTTTTTTTATTATTTTTATTTGTCTTGTTCATAAAATTGTAATACAATACTTAGAATGCAATTTTTTTAGTTTCGTTTATTATATATTTGTTTGTAATTGACGATTGTTTATTATGAAGTTTTTATTTTTTTGTACTGTTAATGTAGTGCGTTCACCTATATCCACAAAATTGCATTCTAGGTATTTTTTGGTTGTCTCATGTTCATGGCCACACAGCCAATGAACTTAAATGTAAAAATGCCAAGTATGTAAAATTAATAAGAATGAATATTGTATAAAAGAAGTAAAATTTAAATAAAGATCGCCTTTTTTATGTTTGAACATTGAAGAGTGTGCCTCAATCATTTCTTTTGGAAAACAACTCGGTTTCAAGTGCCGCTTGTTGTTTTAATAGTTTTAACCTTAATCCAGTTTATGTGCTGTGATTAAAATCTATAACAAATTAACAAAAGAGTTAATCTACATTTTGGAAAACAACTCGGTTTCAAGTGCCGCTTGTTGTTTTAGCAATTTTAAGTTTAATCCAGTTTATGTGCTGTGATTAAAATCTAGAACAAATTAACAAACGAGTTAATTTACATTTTGGTGACCCCGACGTGATTCTGTGACAAGGCACAGGATCCTCTTTCAAATTCGCATACAAGGACATCATCAGTCCTCACAACAGGACATCAACAGTCCTAGAGCCAAATCAACTTTTTGCAAATTCTTCAGCCCGGCATCAGGACATCAGTCCGAAGGGTACAACAGACCACATTTGGTGCGAATTCCCAGAAGCCAACTAATCGAGATCAGCAACTATGGCAACATTTGAAGAACTAATCATTAAACAAAAGGCCATCGGTGAAAGAATTGAGACGGTCATCCGAAATTACAAGAAGGACCCGTCATCAAGGAAAACAACTAGAAGTTATTTTCAAGAGCGAGTGAAAAGGTTGGAGGACGCGTGGTCGGCATTTGAGGCTAACGACAACGAAATCCGTTTTTTAAAAGCTCCACCGTTAGATCATGAGTATTTCGCTATTCGAAATATCGTTCAGCAGTACAAGGAAGTACTACAACAAGCAATGTTGAAGATTACACAAACAGCACGCAAACCGCTAGGACAAGAGGCTCACGCAGCAGGTGCAGAAGCAGCATCAACAGAAGCTAGTGGGATCTAAGCAAAGGTTTCTAGTGGAATAACAAAACTAATTCGTAGACAGGCTGCGATGATGGGAGCTCTCGAGCGCTTATTGACGGATGAGTTTACAGAAAAAGATGTCTCCACTGCCACAACATTGTGGCAAAATATTGAAGACGTACATTTACAGATTGTCGAATTGTGCGATGATCCAACAGACCATGCATATAATATGGAACGATTCATAGAACTGGAAACCAATCTAAGGAAAGCGGTGAGAAAGGTAACCAGCAGGCCCACAACACAACCATCAGAGTTCGTTCATCATCAGGCAGAAACTATTCCAATGCCAAAAATCACTATACCCAAACTTGATGGAAATCATTTAAAATGGCAGGAGTTTCATGATTTGTTTTCATCACTGGTCGTCAACCAGCCGATCACAAGAGTACAAAAAATTTGGTACTTAAAAACGCACTTGGTAGGAGAGGCAGCAAACTTAATAAAACATTTCGCAGCAACGGAAGAAAATTTTGAAGCCGCATGGAAGATGGTCGTAGACCGCTACAACAACAAGCGGCTGCTAGTCAGCAGACTAGTTCATGAATTGGTCGATGATTCAGATGATAGACTGAATGACAACTTTAAAGAGCTTCATGACAAGACTCAAGAGTGCCTTTTAGTACTACACAACCTTCAAATTAATACAACATCTTGGGACCCGCTTCTGCTGCACTTATTACTGAAATGATTAGACCAAGTCACACGATTGCGCTTTGAACAATCGCTATCACAACCACGAGAAGTTCCAATAATTAAGGAATTTTTGAAGTTTTTGGCAAGACACTTTCAGTCGATGGAAGCAATGGGAGCCAAAAACAAACGCCCAATTTCACAACCGAAAGTTTTCACTTCTGTGGTAACTCAAGACCAAGCTTGTGTCATGTGCAAAAACGATAAACACCCATTATTTTCTTGCAAGATGTTCCTTCAATTATCACCGTCAGCTCGCATTCAATTGGTTCAAAAGAAAAAATATTGCTTTAATTGCTTAAAAACGGGCCATAACGTAAAGAATTGCATTTCTAGAAGCTGCATGAAGTGCAACAAAAGGCACAACACACTTCTTCACCTAGAAACCTCAGAACAAAACAGAAGCAACTTGGCTTCAAAAACAATTCGGGCATCTGAAGGAAGTCTAACTCTTGCAGCACAAGAAGCTGCATCATTAACCACAGCAAAAAGTTCCAGTTCAAGCAATTACATTATTCTCAGCACAGCATTGATCATCGTTAAAGCAGGCGGAAAAGAAATACAATGCCGAGCAATTCTCGACTATGGATCTCAACTAAATTTTGTCAGCGAACGATTAGTTAAGCGCTTAGGCCTTTCAACAAAGCCAGCTTCGATCTGTATAAGCGGCATTGGAGCAAGCAACACTAAGGTTCGTCACAGAGTCAATATCTCATCACATTCGAGGCTCAACAACTTCACTACGCAAATTGAAGCAGCTGTTCTTCCTCAAATAATCTCCTCACAGCCTTCACAAATAATTGACATTCATAATTGGCCAATTCCCAAAAATATCAAACTTGCAGACCCGGAGTTCAATCGCCCTGATAAAATAGATGTGCTTCTAGGTGCAGAATTCTATCATCAATTATTGTCAATCGGACAAATAAAATTGGGTAATGAGTTGCCGACTTTGCAAAATACGGTATTAGGATGGGTCATTTCAGGAAGGGTTGGTGAAAGTCAGCTATCATCGGCAACCTGTGGGATCTGTACTGAAGAAGAAATCAATCTAGAAGAAAGCATTACTCAACTATGGGAACTAGAAAAGGTGGAAGCAGCAGAAAAGACGCTTTCTCCTTCAGAAAAGCTTTGTGAAAATCATTTCGCAAATGATCATTTCGCAATGGATCAAAATGGAAGATTTGCAAATCATCACCAACTACTTCAAAACGTCTCAACAAGAGAAGAAGTAAACATTGATTTTACTAACGAAAACCATAAAACAGTCAAAACTCTGGGATTGACATGGATACCAAAGGTTGATGAGTTCTGTGTAAAGGTACGTTTGGGGGATACAAGTCGTGTTACTTAACGAACAGTAGTCTCAGATTTGGCTCGACTATTCGACCCGCTGGGAACTGTGTCTCCAATCGTAGTGACAGCAAAGATGTTCATTCAGGAATTGTGGCAGTTGAAACTTGTATGGGATGAAGCCTTCCCAGCAGAGCTACATACTAGATGGATGAATTTTCGGAACGACTTAAAACACATAGACAACCTGAAGTTTTCGAGACATATTTTTCAAGGCCAGGTTGCATCAGGAATACAAATTCATGCATTTGTTTATGCCTCGGAGAGGGCATATGGGGCAGCAATATACATAAGGTCAGTTATAAAAAATGGTAAAAAAATAGTAAGACTGCTATGCGCAAAATCACGAGTAGCACCTTTAAAAAAACAAAGTCTTCCCCGTTTGGAGCTCTGCGCAGCACACTTGGGTGCTCAACTAACTGCCAGGGTTAAAAGAGATTTAAAACTTCTACTTTCCTTTGGACAGACTTAATGATTGTTTTGGCCTGGATCAATTCACAGTCATCATCATATCAAACGTTTGTAGCCAATCGAATATCCGCAATTCAGGAGTTGACAATGCCCGAACAATGGCGACATGTAAGTTCAAAGGAAAATCCTGCGGACACCATATCCCGAGGACTATCACCGAAAGCATTACCAGCATGCAATCTATGGTTTTATGGGCCTTTCTTCCTACATGGGCATGAAGCAGCTTGGCCACAAAAATACTCAAGGGCCACAGAAGTACTTGAAAACAACATGGAGCGAAAGAAAACAGCTGCCGTTCTTGCAATTGAAAATGCAACAACAATTATCTACAACATCAACCACAAAGGATCTTTTCGAACATTACAAAGAATTGTAGCATACATGCTACGATTTATCAACAACACAAGAAAAATAAATGAGAAACGTGCGGAAATCTCTTTAACAGTAATGGAACTAGAACAAGCTCTGGTGGTTATCGTACGAGCAATGCAGTCAGATTCTGAAGACGACATAAAACATCTAAAAGAAATAATGAAGTAAATAAGTCAAGTCCATTCAACAACCTTAGCCCATTCTTGGATTGGAGGACGATTAAGCACATCCTTGCTTTCATATGATGCCAAACATCCAATGCTGCTTCCCTACAATGACCCGATTTCAAAATTACTCATGCAAATGGTGCATGATCAAAATAGACACTGCGGTCCGCAAGCACTCCTTTCACATATGAGACAGAGATATTGGCCAATCAAGGGAAAGGCAGCAGCCAGATCTATTGTACAACATTGTGTTCGATGCGCCAAGGCCAAGCCAAGATTACTCAATCAGATCATGGGCAATTTACCAGCTGCGCGTGTCACACCAGCTCGACCATTCATCAACTCTAGGGTTGATTTTTGTGGACCGTTGTGGGTTCATTACAAGGTGAGAGGGAAGAAGCCTCTAAAGGTGTACATCGCAGTGTTTTGCTGCTTTGCTACTAAGGCAGTACACTTGGAGCTAGTTACTGATCTTACCACCGAAGCCTTTATAGGATCATTAAAAAGATTTATAAGTAGGCGAGGTCACTGCCGGAATCTCTATTGTGACAATGCTACCAATTTTGTAGGGGCAAAAAATCAGTTAACAGAACTATCAGAAACTTTCCATTCTGGCTCAGCTCAAGACATAATTAACAGAGAATGTACATCGAGAGGAATAACATTTCATTTTATACCGCCAAGAGCACCACATTTCGGTGGCTTATGGGAAGCCGCTGTAAAGTCAGCAAAACATCTTCTTGTCCGAAGTGCCACAACAGCATCGCTCACTTATGAAGAGCTGGACACAGTAGTAATTGAAATTGAAGGAATTCTCAATTCAAGGCCAATCAGCCCGATGTCAGAAAACCCGAATGATTTAGCAGCGTTAACTCCGGGACATTTCCTGATTGGGGAACCCCCAAATGCTCAAGTTGACGCAAATTACACACAAGAACGAGGTAACTTACTGACCAGGTGGAAACTAGTAACTCATCTAAAAAACGAGTTTTGGAGGCGATGGTCACGGGAATATTTAAATGAACTACAATATCGACACAAATGGTAAACTCAAGCAATCAATATTAAACCCGGGGACATGGTAATAATCAAAGAAGACAACACAGCTCCGCTACAGTGGCCCTTGGGCAGAGTCATAAAGGTACATCAAGGAGATGACGATCTCGTCCGAGTACCCGACGTTAAAACCTCAACCGGCTGCTACAGAAGGCCAATTACACGTTTAGCCCCGTTACCAATATATAGTAAAAACGTTAACGACATATCTGCACAAGATCAAGTAATTGAATCAAACATCCACCAAAACAATAATGAATCTGAAAGTCCCACGAAAAGGAGACGCACGTCCAATCATCAATTCAACCTTGCTACGTATGCATCGTGGTCCATTTAATCATCAAAGGGAAATGTAACTTCAAACCAACACCAGCTCCTCGCAACCTGCAAACAACATCGGATTTCACAGTACATATTTAAACAAGAAGATTTTTTTACCCGGCACTTCAACTCAGAATATCATCAACTGCCACCACCAGCATCTTAGACACAGGCTTTTGAGCTGCGCTCAACGGGGGGAGGATGTTCATAATTGTATTATTTTTGTTTGTTGTACAATTTTGTTAATTTATTAATTTTTAGTTTTCATTCTTTTCCATAAAGTTGAGCAATTCTTTTGTAGATCATGCATTTTTTTTATTATTTTTATTTGTCTTGTTCATAAAATTGTAATACAATACTTAGAATGCAATTTTTTTTAGTTTCGTTTATTATATATTTGTTTGTAATTGACGATTGTTTATTATGCAGTTTTTATTTTTTTGTACTGTTAATGTAGTGCGTTCACCTATATCCACAAAATTGCATTCTAGGTATTTTTTGGTTGTCTCATGTTCATGGCCACACAGCCAATGAACTTAAATTTAAAAATGCCAAGTATGTAAAATTAATAAGAATGAATATTGTATAAAAGAAGTAAAATTTAAATAAAGATCGCCTTTTTTATGTTTGAACATTGAAGAGTGTGCCTCAATCATTTCTTTTGGAAAACAACTCGGTTTCAAGTGCCGCTTGTTGTTTTAATAGTTTTAACCTTAATCCAGTTTATGTGCTGTGATTAAAATCTATAACAACTTAACAAAAGAGTTAATCTACATTTTGGAAAACAACTCGGTTTCAAGTGCCGCTTGTTGTTTTAGCAATTTTAAGTTTAATCCAGTTTATGTGCTGTGATTAAAATCTAGAACAAATTAACAAACGAGTTAATTTACATTTTGGTGACCCCGACGTGATTCTGTGACAAGGCACAGGATCCTCTTTCAAATTCGCATACAAGGACATCATCAGTCCTCACAACAGGACATCAACAGTCCTAGAGACAAATCAACTTTTTGCAAATTCTTCAGCCCGGCATCAGGACATCAGTCCGAAGGGTACAACAGACCACATTTGGTGCGAATTCCCAGAAGCCAACTAATCGAGATCAGCAACTATGGCAACATTTGAAGAACTAATCATTAAACAAAAGGCCATCGGTGAAAGAATTGAGACGGTCATCCGAAATTACAAGAAGGACCCGTCATCAAGGAAAACAACTAGAAGTTATTTTCAAGAGCGAGTGAAAAGGTTGGAGGACGCGTGGTCGGCATTTGAGGCTAACGACAACGAAATCCGTTTTTTAAAAGCTCCACCGTTAGATCATGAGTATTTCGCTATTCGAAATATCGTTCAGCAGTACAAGGAAGTACTACAACAAGCAATGTTGAAGATTACACAAACAGCAGGCAAACCGCTAGGACAAGAGGCTCACGCAGCAGGTGCAGAAGCAGCATCAACAGAAGCTAGTGGGATCTAAGCAAAGGTTTCTAGTGGAATAACAAAACTAATTCGTAGACAGGCTGCGATGATGGGAGCTCTCGAGCGCTTATTGACGGATGAGTTTACAGAAAAAGATGTCTCCACTGCCACAACATTGTGGCAAAATATTGAAGACGTACATTTACAGATTGTCGAATTGTGCGATGATCCAACAGACCATGCATATAATATGGAACGATTCATAGAACTGGAAACCAATCTAAGGAAAGCGGTGAGAAAGGTAACCAGCAGGCCCACAACACAACCATCAGAGTTCGTTCATCATCAGGCAGAAACTATTCCAATGCCAAAAATCACTATACCCAAACTTGATGGAAATCATTTAAAATGGCAGGAGTTTCATGATTTGTTTTCATCACTGGTCGTCAACCAGCCGATCACAAGAGTACAAAAAATTTGGTACTTAAAAACGCACTTGGTAGGAGAGGCAGCAAACTTAATAAAACATTTCGCAGCAACGGAAGAAAATTTTGAAGCCGCATGGAAGATGGTCGTAGACCGCTACAACAACAAGCGGCTGCTAGTCAGCAGACTAGTTCATGAATTGGTCGATGATTCAGATGATAGACTGAATGACAACTTTAAAGAGCTTCATGACAAGACTCAAGAGTGCCTTTTAGTACTACACAACCTTCAAATTAATACAACATCTTGGGACCCGCTTCTGCTGCACTTATTACTGAAATGATTAGACCAAGTCACACGATTGCGCTTTGAACAATCGCTATCACAACCACGAGAAGTTCCAATAATTAAGGAATTTTTGAAGTTTTTGGCAAGACACTTTCAGTCGATGGAAGCAATGGGAGCCAAAAACAAACGCCCAATTTCACAACCGAAAGTTTTCACTTCTGTGGTAACTCAAGACCAAGCTTGTGTCATGTGCAAAAACGATAAACACCCATTATTTTCTTGCAAGATGTTCCTTCAATTATCACCGTCAGCTCGCATTCAATTGGTTCAAAAGAAAAAATATTGCTTTAATTGCTTAAAAACGGGCCATAACGTAAAGAATTGCATTTCTAGAAGCTGCATGAAGTGCAACAAAAGGCACAACACACTTCTTCACCTAGAAACCTCAGAACAAAACAGAAGCAACTTGGCTTCAAAAACAATTCGGGCATCTGAAGGAAGTCTAACTCTTGCAGCACAAGAAGCTGCATCATTAACCACAGCAAAAAGTTCCAGTTCAAGCAATTACATTATTCTCAGCACAGCATTGATCATCGTTAAAGCAGGCGGAAAAGAAATACAATGCCGAGCAATTCTCGACTATGGATCTCAACTAAATTTTGTCAGCGAACGATTAGTTAAGCGCTTAGGCCTTTCAACAAAGCCAGCTTCGATCTGTATAAGCGGCATTGGAGCAAGCAACACTAAGGTTCGTCACAGAGTCAATATCTCATTACATTCGAGGCTCAACAACTTCACTACGCAAATTGAAGCAGCTGTTCTTCCTCAAATAATCTCCTCACAGCCTTCACAAATAATTGACATTCATAATTGGCCAATTCCCAAAAATATCAAACTTGCAGACCCGGAGTTCAATCGCCCTGATAAAATAGATGTGCTTCTAGGTGCAGAATTCTATCATCAATTATTGTCAATCGGACAAATAAAATTGGGTAATGAGTTGCCGACTTTGCAAAATACGGTATTAGGATGGGTCATTTCAGGAAGGGTTGGTGAAAGTCAGCTATCATCGGCAACCTGTGGGATCTGTACTGAAGAAGAAATCAATCTAGAAGAAAGCATTACTCAACTATGGGAACTAGAAAAGGTGGAAGCAGCAGAAAAGACGCTTTCTCCTTCAGAAAAGCTTTGTGAAAATCATTTCGCAAATGATCATTTCGCAATGGATCAAAATGGAAGATTTGCAAATCATCACCAACTACTTCAAAACGTCTCAACAAGAGAAGAAGTAAACATTGATTTTACTAACGAAAACCATAAAACAGTCAAAACTCTGGGATTGACATGGATACCAAAGGTTGATGAGTTCTGTGTAAAGGTACGTTTGGGGGATACAAGTCGTGTTACTTAACGAACAGTAGTCTCAGATTTGGCTCGACTATTCGACCCGCTGGGAACTGTGTTTCCAATCGTAGTGACAGCAAAGATGTTCATTCAGGAATTGTGGCAGTTGAAACTTGTATGGGATGAAGCCTTCCCAGCAGAGCTACATACTAGATGGATGAATTTTCGGAACGACTTAAAACACATAGACAACCTGAAGTTTTCGAGACATATTTTTCAAGGCCAGGTTGCATCAGGAATACAAATTCATGCATTTGTTTATGCCTCGGAGAGGGCATATGGGGCAGCAATATACATAAGGTCAGTTATAAAAAATGGTAAAAAAATAGTAAGACTGCTATGCGCAAAATCACGAGTAGCACCTTTAAAAAAACAAAGTCTTCCCCGTTTGGAGCTCTGCGCAGCACACTTGGGTGCTCAACTAACTGCCAGGGTTAAAAGAGATTTAAAACTTCTACTTTCCTTTGGACAGACTTAATGATTGTTTTGGCCTGGATCAATTCACAGTCATCATCATATCAAACGTTTGTAGCCAATCGAATATCCGCAATTCAGGAGTTGACAATGCCCGAACAATGGCGACATGTAAGTTCAAAGGAAAATCCTGCGGACACCATATCCCGAGGACTATCACCGAAAGCATTACCAGCATGCAATCTATGGTTTTATGGGCCTTTCTTCCTACATGGGCATGAAGCAGCTTGGCCACAAAAATACTCAAGGGCCACAGAAGTACTTGAAAACAACATGGAGCGAAAGAAAACAGCTGCCGTTCTTGCAATTGAAAATGCAACAACAATTATCTACAACATCAACCACAAAGGATCTTTTCGAACATTACAAAGAATTGTAGCATACATGCTATGATTTATCAACAACACAAGAAAAATAAATGAGAAACGTGCGGAAATCTCTTTAACAGTAATGGAACTAGAACAAGCTCTGGTGGTTATCGTACGAGCAATGCAGTCAGATTCTGAAGACGACATAAAACATCTAAAAGAAATAATGAAGTAAATAAGTCAAGTCCATTCAACAACCTTAGCCCATTCTTGGATTGGAGGACGATTAAGCACATCCTTGCTTTCATATGATGCCAAACATCCAATGCTGCTTCCCTACAATGACCCGATTTCAAAATTACTCATGCAAATGGTGCATGATCAAAATAGACACTGCGGTCCGCAAGCACTCCTTTCACATATGAGACAGAGATATTGGCCAATCAAGGGAAAGGCAGCAGCCAGATCTATTGTACAACATTGTGTTCGATGCGCCAAGGCCAAGTCAAGATTACTCAATCAGATCATGGGCAATTTACCAGCTGCGCGTGTCACACCAGCTCGACCATTCATCAACTCTAGGGTTGATTTTTGTGGACCGTTGTGGGTTCATTACAAGGTGAGAGGGAAGAAGCCTCTAAAGGTGTACATCGCAGTGTTTTGCTGCTTTGCTACTAAGGCAGTACACTTGGAGCTAGTTACTGATCTTACCACCGAAGCCTTTATAGGATCATTAAAAAGATTTATAAGTAGGCGAGGTCACTGCCGGAATCTCTATTGTGACAATGCTACCAATTTTGTAGGGGCAAAAAATCAGTTAACAGAACTATCAGAAACTTTCCATTCTGGCTCAGCTCAAGACATAATTAACAGAGAATGTACATCGAGAGGAATAACATTTCATTTTATACCGCCAAGAGCACCACATTTCGGTGGCTTATGGGAAGCCGCTGTAAAGTCAGCAAAACATCTTCTTGTCCGAAGTGCCACAACAGCATCGCTCACTTATGAAGAGCTGGACACAGTAGTAATTGAAATTGAAGGAATTCTCAATTCAAGGCCAATCAGCCCGATGTCAGAAAACCCGAATGATTTAGCAGCGTTAACTCCGGGACATTTCCTGATTGGGGAACCCCTAAATGCTCAAGTTGACGCAAATTACACACAAGAACGAGGTAACTTACTGACCAGGTGGAAACTAGTAACTCATCTAAAAAACGAGTTTTGGAGGCGATGGTCACGGGAATATTTAAATGAACTACAATATCGACACAAATGGTAAACTCAAGCAATCAATATTAAACCCGGGGACATGGTAATAATCAAAGAAGACAACACAGCTCCGCTACAGTGGCCCTTGGGCAGAGTCATAAAGGTACATCAAGGAGATGACGATCTCGTCCGAGTACCCGACGTTAAAACCTCAACCTGCTGCTACAGAAGGCCAATTACACGTTTAGCCCCGTTACCAATATATAGTAAAAACGTTAACGACATATCTGCACAAGATCAAGTAATTGAATCAAACATCCACCAAAACAATAATGAATCTGAAAGTCCCACGAAAAGGAGACGCACGTCCAATCATCAATTCAACCTTGCTACGTATGCATCGTGGTCCATTTAATCATCAAAGGGAAATGTAACTTCAAACCAACACCAGCTCCTCGCAACCTGCAAACAACATCGGATTTCACAGTACATATTTAAACAAGAAGATTTTTTTACCCGGCACTTCAACTCAGAATATCATCAACTGCCACCACCAGCATCTTAGACACAGGCTTTTGAGCTGCGCTCAACGGGGGGAGGATGTTCATAATTGTATTATTTTTGTTTGTTGTACAATTTTGTTAATTTATTAATTTTTAGTTTTCATTCTTTTCCATAAAGTTGAGCAATTCTTTTGTAGATCATGCATTTTTTTTATTATTTTTATTTGTCTTGTTCATAAAATTGTAATACAATACTTAGAATGCAATTTTTTTTAGTTTCGTTTATTATATATTTGTTTGTAATTGACGATTGTTTATTATGCAGTTTTTATTTTTTTGTACTGTTAATGTAGTGCGTTCACCTATATCCACAAAATTGCATTCTAGGTATTTTTTGGTTGTCTCATGTTCATGGCCACACAGCCAATGAACTTAAATTTAAAAATGCCAAGTATGTAAAATTAATAAGAATGAATATTGTATAAAAGAAGTAAAATTTAAATAAAGATCGCCTTTTTTATGTTTGAACATTGAAGAGTGTGCCTCAATCATTTCTTTTGGAAAACAACTCGGTTTCAAGTGCCGCTTGTTGTTTTAATAGTTTTAACCTTAATCCAGTTTATGTGCTGTGATTAAAATCTATAACAAATTAACAAAAGAGTTAATCTACATTTTGGAAAACAACTCGGTTTCAAGTGCCGCTTGTTGTTTTAGCAATTTTAAGTTTAATCCAGTTTATGTGCTGTGATTAAAATCTAGAAGAAATTAACAAACGAGTTAATTTACACTACCCATTGTTTGGTAGCGAAATATTGGTTTTTTAAAAATAAAATTTGTTATTGTTATTTTTTATAAAAAAACAAAAAGTGGATCTTTAACTCGGGAAAATCAGACTGAAAATAATTTATTACAATTAATATTACTTAAAACTAAATATTCGCTACTAATTTCATAAATAAACTTAATAACAAATACATACACATAAAAATATTCTATTTTTATATATAAAAACAAAAAAAGTAACCACATAGTAAAACCATTTATGTATATACATGTGTATATTAACCAATTGAAAATAAACACATGTTAACTATTTACTTTGAATTTTGAATTGTCACATACATATATATGTACATACATATATAAACAGAATGAAAAACAATGAACACTGAAACAAAACAATGCAACACTGAAAATTTATTATACATTCTCACTTGATTTCAGCAAAAATCTACCGAAAGTTAGAACAAAAATTATTAACATTAATGAAAAAATGCGCACAAAACTTATATAGAAAACATAAAGGCTATTTTTATGCTTTGTAATTCACAAAAATATATTTGTGAGTTTTTGTATAAATAGATGAGCTTTGAAATTTTCTTATATAGAAAATTTTGAATAACTGCTACGTGTTAAATTTGAGATTATTAACGAAACAAATAGATTAGTCTAATTGCTTTCGAGGCTACGGCCAATAATCACAACATTTACGAAGCAGAATGGCCAAAAAATAATTAATTTCTTACAATATATAAACAATTTAAAGAAAGAGAACATGGCATTAAGATTTGAAATCATTTGAAATTATTTTAACATTTTTACAGCACTGTGTAAACAGTTAGAAGGGGTTGTGTTTAAACCGGCCACAATCTCCTTCACCCCAATTGTTTATTACAGCCTGCTTTTTACCTGCAATACAAAAAAAAATAAAAACAAAATTTATAATAAAGTTACAAAACTTTTATTTAAAACCAAAAGGTATGAATTTGAAAAAAATAAATATAAATATAGAAATTATAATCTAATAACATGCATAAACAAATTTTTTTTTATTATTATGCATATATTTGAAACATTATAATAACCTTATTATTATAACTTATAATAATAAGATGTTAACTCAACAGCAAACCCAAAATTTAAAAGTAAATTTATTCATATGTTTATTTAAAACCAAAACTTATATATATATATATATATATATATATAAACAATACAAATATATACATAAATATATAACTTTCACCTATTTAAAACAATATATATATAACTTAAACTTATATTAAAACAAAAAATATAAAAAAAACACATTGTACAAACACTTATTATTAAAAATTAAACAAATTTTTTACAAACAAACAAAAAATAATAAACAAAATTTTTTATTTTTTTTGAAAATCAAAAAATAGAAAAAATAATAGTTTTTTCATAGAGTTTGTTAATTTAATGTAAGCTAATGAGGCCTAAAATTCCTTATGTTAATAAAAATGCGGAGTTTTTATGGCATATTTTCCCGACGTTTCGTGAATTTTATGTTCACTTCTTCAAGAAATTCGTATTGTGTTTATACACTACGTTAAGAAATGTAAAACAGTTTTTTATGTAAGTTTTATATTTTTAAAAAACACACAAATTTAATGGTAAAAAATATCACAGTAGTTTTCAATGTTTATAATATTGCTAATCTATAGTTAGCGCTTAAATTTTCAGTGTCTTCTTTTGTATTCATTGTTTTATTAAAAAAAAAGAAAAAAAAAATTAATAAAACAATGAATACAAAAGAACACTTGCGTCATACCCATCGAATTGGTAAGTCGTTTTTATTATATTACAGTGCGCAGAAAACCTTTTGCGTGATTTGAAATCACTTGTAGAAAGCGTGATTTTCATAACGTATAAAATAAATTAAATAAACGATTTTCTTTTGTTGTTCTAAATGCAGTTTTTTCACTGGAAAATCAGTTTTTTTTTCTAAATTTGCATATTTGTCAGCATACGAATGAAATCAGTTAAGTTATAAAAATATGGTGTCTACACGATATGCTAAACTTGTCAAAAAACGTTTGTTGGAATCGTTAAGAAAAGCCCAGCGTATGTCGTTAAACTTACATATGCTGAAAAAAAGTGTCAATACGATATGTTAACACTGTGAACAAATTGTTCACCATAAATTTGCTGATTTAACATATCTAGTAGAATCAGCTTTAAACTTTTGAAGCTATTGCATAGCTTCTATCGCGGGCTTTGAGGCGACCGAATCAAGAAATTTTGAAAAGTTTGTTTCTTAAGTCTTTTGTTTATGAAACGAAAAAACCTGAAGTTTGTTTTTGAAACGACAAAACCTGGAGTTTGTTTTTGAAACGAAAAAACCACCCCTCCTAAGTTTGTTTCTAAAGTCTTTTGTTTTTTGAAGTGAAAACTTCTTTTTTTGTATAGTCTATGTATGATGATTATACAGTGTTGCCGCTTTGGAAATTTGTTTAAATTTCGATTGATGCCACTTTTCCCAGGAAATTTTGCGGCATTTATGGGATTTTGAGGAGATTTTTGTCCAAGTTTTTGGGAATTCCCGTCCAGTGTTTCCACCTTATCCTGAAGATTTTCCGGGATTTCTGTCCAAGTTTTTGGGAATTTCCGTCCAGTATGGACACTTTTTCCCGGGAATTTTGCGGGATTTCTGGTTTTTTGAGGGGATTTTTATATATGTATATAAAAGAAAGTCGTGTTAGTTACACTATTTATAACTCAAGAACGGCTGAACTGATGAACTGAGAACCAGGAGGACATAGGATACTAAGGTAAGGCACTTTTTACCTGGGGGGACTAGGGTGCTCCTTTTTTGTATGGGGCACTTCCAGTATAGCTGGAAAGCTGAAATTGCATAAGTTGATAAAAAAATGCTATGAAGAGCTTTACCGCGGCAGTCCCCGAGTGCCACACGTCTGTTTTTTAAATATATAAAGCACGCAGACTGCCACCCTTTATTATGCTTTTAAACTTTGTTAATTCACCATCGAGTATTGTACCAAATGCAGCCTTATTTTTATCCTAAGTGATGATTACACAAATTTGTACATAAATTGTTTTTTTTTTTTGATAATTTTAATTGAATCTTCAATTATAAATTGAAACATCAATAAGTTTTTCAAATCTTAAATCTAAAAATGTATAATATATGTTTCGCCAATGCTAAACAAAATTTTTAATTTTAACGGTTAATTTTTGTTGTTTTACATCTTTCGTGTACGCTTGAGAAAAAGGGTATACCTTCTTTTCAAACGGATGGGGCCTTTATAATGTAGAATATTGCGCGCAAGTGGATTTGGGTGCAACTCAAGTTTTTCTGTGTATTTTTTCGCGTGTTTTGAAAATACTGTCTTCACAAACGGAACATCAAGATTTTTGTGAATTCGCTAAATTCGGATATACCAGGGGGCTGCTGCTATTGTACGTAGAATTTTGTTTTGTCGCCTTTGAATTTTTTTCTTCGTTGCTGAGGCAGTGCCCCATAACTGGATTCCATGGGACCATATTGGTTTTAGGATCGCGTTGTACAATAGAAGTTTACAGTTTCTTTAAATAAGCTAATTCATTTGGGCTGCTTTTAATTTCATTTGGATCAACTTTGCGTCTATGTGCGATTTTCGTGTTAAATGATGATCAATATGAACGCATAGATATTTCACTACTGCAAAGTAAAAGTTACGTGTACACATTTCTGCTCATTAACTTTTATCCGCCATTGTTTTAGACATGTTTCCAGTTTTGATATATATTCTTGTAAGTTGTGGCAGTTAGCGGTACTGTGAAGCTCACCACATACAACACAAACGGTAGGCAACTTGCAATAAGTTTTGGTATGGCTAAATTCTTGGCAGTTCAGGCATTTGATAGGTCCAGTTTTTTTATGTGGAAGCTCAACGGTAACTCTTCGTACTTTAAATTATTAATTGGGTGTGACTAATTTTTTTTTATTTTCAAGTCACCTGGCTGTAGCTCGACTCGATTTTTTTCCTATTTTTAATGTTTGAAACATTTTTAACTTTAAATCCACTATTGTCAAGACCAGACTTCACCTCTTCTAGATCTACGCTAGGGTCTATACTGTTTATTATGACGGTTAGACCTTTAGAATTCTTTAATTGGTACGTATTAGAATATTTGTTTTTTGACCTAAAGTCAGAAACTTTTTTTCGGTCTTCCCGTTCTTAATTGGAGTTACATAGAACTCATTTTCTCCAATTAAAGAGATAAGGCTTTCTACCAAAAAAAAAAAATAGAATTCTGATTTCTTAAATATATCGGTGGTTGTAGTTGTGTAGACATCGCATTGTTCATTTAGAATCGCGAAAAAATTTTCGCAATTCTTTATATTATTTTTCCCATCTCTGGGTACTTTCGCCGTTGACGCTATTTGAGCTGATTTGGGACTTCTTCACCTTTTTAGCACGGTTATGTATCTGTCCATAGCTGTTTGAATTTTAGTATCACTATTTTCACTCACTGCATTTACAATTTTGGGCACGTTTGCTAATGGGTGCAAATGTTGTTGCTTCTTGATCACTATTTAACATCTACGGAGAGCATGATCGAGCGCAAGTAATTGTGTTTTGTGTAGAAATCAAGTTTGTGTTTAATTCATTTTTTTATTGTCGTCATCAGCAACCAAAGTTAAACAAACATTGCTACTGCTTATAGTCCGGTCAATCTGGACATTCGATGATACAGAAATTTACAGCAAGCTAAAATTGTTCAAAATATAATTTTGAAATTGCCCTCCATTCCGGTGTATGGAAAAAATTTATTCTAGGTCAAAGGTCAAAAAACGAGTTTTTTGCTACTTTCAGCAAAACGGTAAGTTTTAACATAAAAATACCCTAGACAAAAATTGTATATCATAAAATTATCTACAAAGAACGTATTGATATTTTATTTCATACGAGGCACCATTTCTCAGATATTATGATCCAAAAAGGCTTTAACATTTATGCATGTACTGAGTGCGTGTACATATACTAGTTAATGTCTCTCTTGCACTGCAAGAAGCACTGGATTGTATAATTATTATTGTCTTACTAATTTGAACTCAAGTTTTTGCTTCATGCAGGAGAATAATTAAAAATATTCTTGGCTTCTTCACTTTATAATTTTCATTTGAGATACATTCACGTTTTATACGAAGTCTGCTTAGCGACATAAGATACTTGAAGAGCTTCATAGAAGTTAAATCATAAAATAAATAAATTAATTATTTTAAGGATGTTTTCCAACAAAGGATTAAATACAAAGAAATATGTAAATTTCAGAACTAATTTCAGACTAAATTAAAAATCAAGAAATGAATTAACAATTAATATTAGTTTAACAAGAAAATTAAATAAAAATACTTATAAAATTGATGCAACTAAATAAATTATAATAAGCAGAAAAAATAATCAGCAATTAATTTGCTAAATGAAGAGAACTAATTAAAATGAATTTAAAAGCAAAGTAAATTTAAAATAAAATAACAAAATATACACCTTATAAGCAAGTGCTAAAGACAAGCAATAAAGCAACATTTGAATTACCCAATATTAGAAAAATAAGAATTCCAACTCTAATTTCAAATTTATTACATCACCCTTAAATAAACTTCGAATATTGAATTATAGCCATGAAATTTGCCATACGAAGTGGAAAGACCTGTAAATAACTTGTTTAAGCAAGTCATATTTAGTACCGTTATTTATTCAATAATTCAATTTTAGGAGGTCATTTTGGAGTGACAAAAACTACCCTAAAACTTAAACAAAAATATATATGGAAGAGCATGGGAAAAATGGTCAAAAAACACATACAAAACTGCAACGAGTGCAGAATAAATAAACAAACCAGACACACAAAAGAAAAACTAATTATTACTGATACACCAAACCAGTACAGATATATCTTAACAATGCATGATGATCTGACAAAATATATTGTAGCATGTCCTATAGAAGCAAAGGATGCAAAATCAGTTGCCAAGAATATAGTAGAACATTTAATTTTAGTATATGGACACTCTAAAGTCCTCAAATCTGACAGAGGTACTGAGTTTCTAAACGAATTATTGTCTGAAGGATGCAACACTTTACAAATTAAACAAGTTTTTAGCACAACATATCACCATGAGACTCTAGGATCAGTAGAGAGAAATCATAGAGTACTCAATGAGTTTCTTTTAAATTATTGTAGGAATGATGAGTGGGACAAATGGATTCCTTACTTCTGGTTCGCATACAACACAACACCTCATATAGACACAATCATTCAGTTTCAACTTTTGTAGTGTACAGACGCGTTTTTATAATCGTCGCAACTGAATATTAAAAATTTATTGAAAGAAAATTCACAAAAAAAAAAATATACAAAAACAAAACATTTATTAAACAGTTATCTTACTGGTTTTATTTTATTTTTTGCTTGTGTGTAAATACATAAATATTTGCATACACCAACTCATAAGTGAACACAAAAAAGAGAACTCTAAATGAGTTCACCTTCTAACAACAACAATAAACCTACAAGCAGTAGGAATGTACAATATATAACTTTGGTTGCTAACGACGACAAAAAAAAATGAAGTAAACACAAACCTGAATTTAACAGAAAACATTATCTCATATCATTATCTCTCAATATGTTAAATAGCGATCAAGAAGCAACAACAATTGCACCTATTAGCAAACTTGTCAGCTTAGCTGTACAATCAAACAAACAAACAATAAATACCCAGGTGACCAACGTGCACAAAATTGTAAATGCAGTGAGTGAAAATAGTGATAATAAAATCCAAACTGGTATGGACAGATACATAACCGTGCTAAAAAGGGAAGAAGTCCCAAATCAGCTGAAATAGCATCAACGGCGAAAATGCCCAAAGATGGGAAAAATAATATTAAACATTCTGAAAATCGTTTTGCGATTTTGAATGAACAAGTCGATGAAGATACAAGTACAACAAGGTCCACTAAACCACCGCCTATATATTTAAGAGAACAGAACTCCAACTTTTTGGTAAAAAGCCTTATCTCAATAATTGGAGAAAATGAGTTCTATGTAACTCCAATTAAGCGTGGCAAAATCAACGAAACTAAAATTCAGGTAACACGAGAAAATAATTACAGGAAAATTGTCTCAGAATTTGAGACTAAAAACAAAAACTTTTATACATATCAACTGAAGAGTGCTAAAGGCCTAACAGTAGTTATAAAAGGAATAGATTCAAGCGTGGATCCGGAAGAGGTAAAGTCTGGCCTTGAAGATAGTGGCTTCAAAGTGAAAGATGTTTCAAACATTAAAAACAGGGAAAACATCCCCCAACCTATTTTTAGAGTCGAGCTACAGCCAGGCGACTTGAAAATTAAAAAAAATGAATCGCACCCAATCTATAGCTTAAAATACTTGTTGCATCGAAGAGTTACCGTTGAGATGCCACATAAAAAAACTGGACCTATCCAATGCATGAACTGTCAAGAATTTGGCCATACCAAAACTTATTGCAAGTTGCCTACCGTTTGCGTTGTATGTGGCGAGTTACACAGTACCGCTAACTGTGACAAAATAAAAGGTGATACCAAAGAAAAAAAAATGTAGTAATTGCGGCGGAAACCACACTGCCAACTATAGGGGCTGCCCTCTTTATTCTCTTTTTAAAAATTCGTCGAACAGAAAAACAAATGCTACTCCCGCTCAGCCCAACACTCCTTTAAACTACCCACAGTTACCTCAACCGTCGTCTAGCCATAATCAATACTCAAATGTTTTAAAGTCTAACACGACTCTTACTCAACAAAAACCTAATAGTCAATTTTCATACGCTAATATTTTAAAGAGTAACCAGATTCCGGCGCAAAAAACTGTACCAGTAAATGAAGAATCAGGGCATAATTTTAGTCGTATTGAAGCCTCAATAGAGATCCTTATACAAACAGTAAATACATTCACTCTCAACATGTCCTGTATGATGCAGGAAATGTTGAAAATGCAGTCTACCTTGTTGCAGGCTGTATTGAACAAACTATGAACTTAAGAATCTGTTTTTGGAACGCAAACGGCATCTGCCAACATAAAAATGAAATTGAATATTTTCTTCTGGATAAACAAACCGATGTTATGCTTATCTCAGAAACTCACTTGACGTCCCGAAGCTATTTTCGAATTAGTGGATATAATTTCTACGACACCAAGGATCCTCAAGGTAGAGCTTGTGGTGGCTCTGGAATCCTAATAAAAACTCGCATAAAACACTACCTAATAAACGACCTTCGTGAAGAATATCTTCAAGCAACGAACATCTGCATTGAAAATTTTTATCAAAAGCTTGTGATATCATCTGTTTACTCTCCTCCCAGGTTTTCAATTTCAGAGAGTCAATATACCGCATTTTATACAACACTGGGGTCCCGTTTTCTAGCAGCTGGCGACTACAATGCTAAACACACTTTTTGGGGCTCACGTTTAATCAGTCCCAAGGGTCGTGTTTTGTTTGACACAATTTCAAAAATGGGTTTGAATGTAGTTTCAAGTGGTCAGCCAACATATTGGCCAACGGATCGTCAAAAAATTCCTGATGTTATCGACTTTGGGATTATGAAAGGCGTGCCCAGCGAAATGATTGAAGTAGAAGCATCTTTGGATTTGTCTTCAGATCACTCGCCTACTATTATCACTATTTACTCACACACAACTACAACACCAACATGTGATTTACCGCTGACAGCTACACGTATTAACTGGCTGAAGTACAAAAAATATTTGAGTGCTCATTGCACGGAAAATATGCCATTGAGAACACCTGCTGACATAGAAAATTCTATTAGGTTGTTTGAAGCACATGCTAAACAAGCTGCTCTTAATGCTTCTTCAATTCAACCAAATCAACAAGCGAGATTTAACAATATTTTTTGTGCAGATATAGAAAGGCTATTGACTGAAAAACGGAGAGCTCGACGAGAATGGCAGCGCTACAGATCGCCCCAGCTAAAATTAAGGCTTAAGGAGTGTACCAAGCAGCTTAGGAAAGTTTTGCAAGCTCAAAAAGCAGCTTCCCTTCAAAAATTCCTTCAAGAGCTAGATGCAACACCACAAACAGATTATTCACTGTGGCGTGCAGCCAGAGGACTAAAAAGGCCGGTGATATGCAAACCCCCATTACGAGCCCCAAATGGTGACTGGGCAAAAACTGATGCTGAAAAAGGTGCACTTTTTGTTAAACACTTAGAAAAAGTTTTCACTCCGAATATTTCTGCTGATATTGTTGAACTGCCACCAGTCGTTCCTTTACCAGAAATACCGATGAGATTTAACATGACGGAGATTGAAAATACTATTACTAGTCTTAACACCAGAAAAGCCCCAGGTGTCGACAAAATAAGCAACAAAATGCTTCAAGAATTGCCTTATACTGCAAAAAGAGTTATACTCTTCATTTTTAATAGTATTCTACGGCTGCAATACTATCCTGCAGAATGGAAGGTTTCGATGATTATTATGATACCAAAGCCCGGCAAGGATCATACGAAGGTTGAATCCTATCGGCCTATTAGCTTATTGCCCAACATTTCAAAACTATTTGAAAAGCTGTATATGAGCAAGCTGATGCCTATAGTGACTAGAAGTGGATGCATTCCAGATCATCAATTCGGTTTTCGCAGACAACATAGCACTATTGAACAAACTCACAGACTTGTGAACGTAGATAGAGACACCTTTGAAAAAAAGAAATTTTGCTCTGCGCTCTTTATAGATGTTTCTCAAGCTTTCGATAAAGTATGGCACGAAGGTCTTATCCACAAATTAACACGCAATCTCCGTCAACATCGTCAAGCTTTTAAAAAGCTATCTAAAGGAACGAAAATTTGTAGTTAGGGAAGGCAATTTTTTAAGCCCTCCGCAGTCGATCGAAGCCGGAGTTCCACAAGGTAGCATCTTCGGTCCCTTACTTTATTTAATTTATGCCTCTGACTTAACTTACGTTAAGCAATAACATTCATACATCAACATTTGCTGATGATACAGCTTTTTTAAGCGTCCATGAAAATCCAGTAGAAGCTTCCACCAACTTACAAGGGTATATGTCCAAATTGGCGTATAAAAGTTAACGAGCAGAAATTTGTACACGTCACTTTTACGTTGCGAAGGGAAACATGCCCGCCTATACAAATCAACACCGAGACTATTCCGCAACATACTGTAGTCAAATATCTAGGCGTTCACCTTGATCGCCGTTTAACATGGAAATCGCATATAGACGCAAAGTTGATGCAAATGAAATTAAAAACTGCCCAAATTAATTGGCTTATGGGAAGAAATTCTATACTGAGCCTAGATTGTAAACTTCTACTATACAACGCGATCCTGAAACCAATATGGTCCTATGGAATCCAGTTATGGGGCACTGCCTCAGCATCGAATGTCGAAAGAATTCAAAGGCGACAGAATAAAATCCTACGTACAATCACAGCAGACCCCTGGTATGTCAGAAACCATCGAATTCATAAAGACCTAGACGATCCGTTGGTGAAGACAGTATTTTCAAAACATGCGAAAAAATATATAAAAAAACTTGAGTTGCACCCAAATCCACTTGCGCGCAATATTCTTCATTATAGAGGCCACATCCGGCTGAAAAGAAGGGATACTCTTTTTCTCAGCCGTTCACGACAGATGTAAAACAACAAAAATTAACCGTTGAAATTAAAACTTTTGTTTAGCATTGGCTGAACTTACATTTAATATTTTTTAGATTTAAGATTTGAAAAATTTATTGATAATTTAATATAAATAATTAAAGATTCAATAAATAATAAAATTATCAAAAAAAAAAAAAAAAATATATAGACACAAATTACACGCCATATGAGCTAGTATTTGGCAAATTACCGAACTTTCCTAATGAAGAAATTTCAAGTAATAAACGAATTTAAAACCCGGAAAATTATGCCCAAGAATTGAGGTTCAGATTACAATATTCTATAACTAAGGCAAGAGAATATTTAGAAAAGTCGAAACAAAAACGAGTAGATAAATACTTAAAAACTAATCCCCTAGATTTAAAAGAAGGAGATTTAGTACTCGTTCGAAAATTTAACAGAAAAAAAAATCATTTAAATTTAAAGAATACCATAATAAGAATTAAAAAAAAAATATTAAAAACAAAAACAAACAAATTTTAATCCCTAAAATTGTAAAATTTTTCTTAAGGGAAAGGGTGTAGTGCATCCTAAATAATCTATTATTATATTTATCATTATTTTACATGTAAGTACACTTATTACACATATTGTTATTATTATCATTTTTGCACACGGCACTCTATTAATATTAATACAATTTTTACAACAACCATTTATATCTTTAATACAATTGTTATTTTTATACAAAGTTCTTTTTTTTTTTTTTGTGTTCACTTACATATGTACATATATTAATTTGTGTATACAAATATTTATGTATATTGCACACAAGCAAAAAATAAAATAAAACCAGTAAAATAACTGTTTAATAAATATTTTGTTTTTGTATTATTTATTTTGTGACTTTAACTTTTGATAATTATAATTATTCAGTTGCGACGATTATAAAAACGCGTTTGTACACTAGGAGAGTTGAACTGTATGTACATAAATACTACTAAAATAAATCCAAAAAATAGTAAAATAAATAGTACTAAAATAAATGTATATCCGTAAAATATAATTGGTGTGTTTGACTGAAATTCGACCGTTATTATGGAAAGTTTTAAAAACAGCAATATATTTTCCGAAATTCACATACATAGGTACCATGAACTTACACATTCTACAGGGTCTATAACGAAAATTCCCCGCTCATTCACAGCTATTAACACTTCAATATCTCTGTGGCTTACTAAACTTATTAGGCCTCGTACAGGTTGCTCCACCTGACCATGAAAAAAGGTAGCTCTACAAAGAAAAATTAATCTAAATTTTGAAAACTCTTACATCAATTTAATAACAAACCCATAAAATGGAAGAGCCCAGCAAAATTCTAAATATTTACGCATTAATTTACGTGTTGTAGCTGTTTGTGGCACACGTTTAAACTGTTCCAAAAGACGAACTTCTGCGGAGTTCTTTCGGCTTACTGGAAGCCAAGACCAACTTGAATTTTTTGCAACATGTTGCGGTAAAAATCTTGATTGACTTTCCCTTAAAATATATTTTTAACATTAAATTCTGTAGAAAATTAGCAGAAAATTAACTTCTTACCTAAAAAAACTAACGGTATGTGTGTGTGAATTAAATGGCCCCAATTCGATACGAGCTTGTATACCACCTAGCATAAGTGAATGCACAGATTCCATTATATATCGTCCTGTCAGAACATTGTGTTTGGCTTCTTCATATAATAACTCCAATATTCGATGATCTCTGTAAAAATAATTTTATATCTATGTATATATGTACATATATACATATGTAATTAATAGGCAATAAGGTTTTTTGTCCTGCTCACTATGGACACATTATACAAAATTAAAAATATATTTTCCGAGAAGTGAACGAGATATTGTGTTAATGGCGGTGCAGTATTTTGGCAAATATACTTAATTAAAGTTGGTACTAATACTTTCACACGTATTAATCATGCATGTAAGTTAAAGAAAACCATACATGTGTTTAATACAGTGTTGCGCACGCATTTGCCAGGATTACGAACATGTTCGGGCATTTACGCTTAGTCATCGTATATATTACGACCAGGGGGTCAATTCTCGTTCTGCGATAACGTGAAATGAAAACATTTTTCTCGTTTACATTTTGCTTCTGATTCCCGTTCTGTGAAGAAATTAACACAAATTAAAATCTTTTCACAATGAGAGACACAAATCAGCGTTGTCAATTTGGTGCGTTTCGCACCTTTTTTGGTGCTTTTCTAAATTTTTTGTGCAAAAATATCTGAGTTGGTGCGTCGTGCGCTTTTTTTTTAATTTTGGTGGGTTTTTTTAATTTTGGGTGGCTCCAAATCATATTAAACACAGTTTTAAGTTTCAGTATGAGAAAAAAGAATTTTGTACAAAAAATACAACTGTTTCAATACCATTTCATTCAATTGTGTACAATTTTTACATTCAATTTTACAGACCATAATAATAGCAACCATTAATGACTTTTAAGAGGTACCAAAACACATTCACGAAAACTGTGAAACCGTCATGTTCGAGATCATAAGCGAAATACAAAACGATTTGCAAATCACAATGTGAGTTTATGCAACGGATTCGGCCTTGACCAAATAATAACACAAAAGCAAGATGTTTTTATTGCAAATGCGATATCACGCCTAAATATCCAACCTTGTTCGGCATGCTGGAACACGGAAACACATTGCAGCTTTAAGCCCATTTAGCTACAAACGACATCAAGAACCAACATTGTACAAAATGTTTTATCCCATTACAAATATGATGTCATACTATTAGAAGTACAATTGGAATCCGATGTCGAAACATTATCTAGTATTGAAAAAGGGTGGAGAATGATTCACTTCATGCAATGGCACAATATTGTATCAACATTAGAATTTTGGACTAAAGTTAAATGTTGTAAAGACGCATAATTAATTCAATAAAAATTTTCAATAAAAAAAAATTCGGAACTTGGTGCGTTTTTTGTTAAATGGCGCGTTTTTTTCTCCATTTTGGTGCTTTTTGAAATTTCAAAGTTGACAACGCTGACACAAATGATATGAAACAAATTTTTTCTCAGTTTCACAGCAAAACTGATTCTCGTTTTATGTAACTGCGAAAACAAATGTCAAAACCTTTTCATATGACGCGTTTTTTTTCACTTAAAATTTGTCAGTGAAAATGGAAAAAGCAGCAAAAGGCATGCGCAAAAGCAAAAATCAAAAAGAATTTTTACCAATTTTTAGAACATAAATGCCGATATTGCAAACGATAAGTATGTTAGTATGTACATACATACATATATATATATATATAGAGATCAAAATTAAAAAAAAATATTTGAATAATACATAAGTATGTACATACCTGCATACATACATACACATCCCAGTGGTGTGAGCAGAAACTATTGCCACAAATGGCTAGCGAAGTGGCGGGTGTTATCGCTCCATGTACTAAAACCGGTAACGAAAAGGTATGTCACTCCGCTACTACATCTGTGCCTACTCACTAGTAGCTGTAACAAGTACTACCCACTATTCGATAGCTAAATTGCTATCCCAAAATAATGCAACAAACAGCTTTTTTTCTACGAGTTGTGGGCTTGTTACTAAGTTATATGTTCACAATAAAATAAGTCCCGTTATTGAGACAACAAAAACTGAATGATCGCAATTTCGGCACTGTTAAAGGTGCCCACACACGATTGATTTGTGCGTGTGATTTGTTCGTGTTCGACGTCTTGTTACAATTAATGGGGCTGTGCGCGCACAAATCATAAGAAATTGAAAATTTTAAATTTCTTGTGATTTGTTGGATTGTTAGTGGACTTGTGCGCGAACATTTTAAAATTAAACGAAACGTAAAAGAGACAACATGTGTGCATGTATGTACTCGTATGTACTGCGGAGATGAGTAGCAAGCAAAAAATTTTTAGTTTCTTCTGCATTTTTTATTTACTATTGTTTGTGGTCGAGTTGAATATTTTTAAAGATGGTTATTAAGGAATTTTTAATTTATTATGTACATACATACATACATATGTATGTATTAAGATTTCAAAAGAATAAAATGTCATTTGGCAAAACAAAATTTAAAAATATAAAGGGAGAAATGAAGAACAAAATAATTCGATCAAATTTTTTCTTATATTACATATGTACATATTTACATTTATTTATTTATTATACCATGACATATTTATGTATATACTCGTATGTATGAATGTATGAAAATACATATGTACATATTTTTTAATAATATTAGTTTGCTTCCATGTAGGGTCATACATATATATGCATATAAGTTAAGAACTTTCTTAATTGAAAGTTCAAAAAAATTGGGTTTTGGTCAGAATGACCGTACTTTATTATATTCAAATTACAACTCAAAACTTAATATTAAAAGTACTTAATTTATATTAATATAAATGACCTAAATATAATAGTGGTGTGACTTTATTCTAGGAACTTATTTGTATTAATTGCATTATTGCATTATTGCGAAATACAAATAAGTGTGTGCTTATTGCAAAATATAAACTAGGGCAAAAACATAAGTAAGCAATTTAATTATTGTGAAATAAAATATAAAAAATAGGTAATGTAAAAAGTACAGAGTTTGTTAACTTTGTTTGAGTTAACTCTTCTCTCTTAAGTCGATTGACCGCAATCGATTATTTATTAATTTGGGGGTTTGAAATTTGCAGAAATGGTCCATTTTCTATATTTGGGATATAACCCGTGCTTATTTGTGGTTTTGACAATATATACCATTTCCGCTTAAGTTTTAAAATTATTACAAATGTTAAAAAAAAGAGAATTACAATTGCCACATCTGTACTTAGACTAATTACATGTGTATTTTTATTCTTACTTGTTAGTATTTTAATGTTATCCTCATGCTGCAGTTGTTTAATGTATAAATTTTCAAGTTTCAAATTAAGCTTTGTATTATTATTTTCTTTTATCTTGGTAATTAGGCTAGGTAAAACAAGGGTATCGTATATCTTAAGGTTAGAATTAATATATGTTTTATTTAGTACATTAATTTTACAATTTTCGAATCTGATAAGAAACGTTCCTTTCTGTTTTATTTTTACTTTACTGCAGTCATGAGTTATTATTCCTTCAAAATTTTTAAATATAATCAATCCTTGAATAATTTCTGTAACTACGGTTTTTTCTGACTTTTCGAGCTCACATTGAGCTTCTCTAAAATCTAGAATATTTGATAAGCATTTATTGTCTAATGCAATTAAATTTTTTTCCAGGTTGTCTTTAATGTTTATTGTATAAATATTATTATTGTTATCGGCTAATATTTCTGTTTGGTTTAATATTATTGATTTATTTTGGATATTTGGCAGGGGCTCAAATTTTATTTTTGACAAAATATTAGAAGAAAATTGTGGTATTAGTAATGTTAATATGATTCTATTAATTTGAAAAAGTACTACAATTTTTATGCTATTATAACTATCGAAGTCCGTGATTAAGTCTAATTCCTTTTGTGTCAAAATGTCGCTGGGAATAACGCCCAACTTACAGGAAAATATTACTCGTCCGATGTCCTCGACGTGATTATTCAGAAGTAAAATGTCACTGTTAACTCTGTATATGTGTTGGATAAATTAAACTTCGTCTTCGAGTGTTTTAATTCTATTTTGTGTTTGGGATCTAAAATTATTAATGTAACTACTAATGAGAACTTGTTGTTTGTTTATATGTTTCGTGATATTATTAATTTGTTCGCTCATGATATTGTTTACGAGAGTTAAGTTATTAATTGCTCTGTCAGTAACCTGTTCGCTGTCGTGTATTTTTGATATAGTTTCTCGTATTTCTTGTTCGTCATCACTGTCCATCGATCCTGCTATGATCTTTAAGCCTTTTCCTACAATGTTAAAAAGTCCTCTTTTGGATTTAGAATTTATATGAAGGTTATTTATTCGTGTTCTGAGTAATAAAAAGTTTTTATTTACTGTACTAATAAGTTGTTTATCTTCAAAAGTGGTGGCATTTAACGTTTCTATGTTTTTGGAGATCAACAATATCGTCTCCTCATATGCAGTCAAGTTTATAAAGTGCAAAACCTTATCGTAGTAGCTGATCGTCTTCTGTTCGCCTGTTTTTATAGGTATGTAACCATTATTGTTGGTCAGGTCTTGTACGTCCAGTTGTTGTGCTTTCGTCATTAGTACCCACATAAAAATTGTAAGTAGGAGTTCCATATTGTCCTAAAAAAAAAATAGATTTTTAAGATTGCTTAATGTTGTTTTTATGAACCACTCTTTTTGACTTAGTTACTACTGTTGTATTGAAATCTTGTGCCACTATTTCTTTTTTGTATTTAGCCGATAATTTGTTTCCTAGTCTTTTATTTATTCTTACGAAAATTACGTCTCCCTCTGCATATTTTTTTGGTGGTGTTCTTTTTGTATTATGATATGAAAGATCATTTTCCTGTTTTTCTACGAGTTTTTTAATGGTTTCTTCCCTATCTTTCGCCAGCAGTTCGGGATTTGTGCTAACCCGTCTGCCAAAAAATGCTTCTATGGGTTTTTTTCTTGTGACCGTATGAATCGATTGGTTATACTCGTTTACAGATCTATCCAACAATTCTTGAAATGACCGGTGTATTTTTTCGGTTTTTAAACAACACATAATTTCTTGTAAGGTTGAATGAAATCTTTCTATTTGACCATTAGAACAGCTAGTATATGGGGCTGTTCGAAAAATTTTTATTCCAAATTCATTTTCAATCATAAATTTTATGGATTCCGAGCTGAAGGACTTCTCGTTATCCATGACGATGGTCTCGGGCATGAATGCGTAGAGAATATCCCTCAATGGTTGTCTTATGTCTTCGGATATCAAAGTATTCTTTATTCTATTAAATGCCTCTTTAGCTGTTGGATTTAAATTTATTGAAACAAGGGAAGATTTCCTTTTTGATATTCTTCCTTCTTCCCCTCTTAAGAGTGATGTCAGGGGCTTGGCTAATTTCGCATAGTTCCTTATAAACCTTCGGTAGTATCCCGATAGGCCTAGGAATGATCGAAGTTCTTTTAGTGTCTTAGGTTCTGGAAAATTTGCTATTGCTTCTACTTTAAGCGGGTTTGTCCTTATTCCTTCCGCAGAAATAATATATCCTAAGAACTCGACTTGTTTGTGAAAAAATTTGCACTTGTCAAGTTGTACCTTTAAGTTAGCGTCTTTCAAAGTTTTAAAGACCTTTTCGATATTATGCATGTGCTCGTCCTCTGTCTTACTGAAGATAATTATATCATCAATATAGACATAACATCTCTTTCCGATATGTTCCCGGAGAATGTCATCGAGGGCTCTTTGGAAAATTGACGGCGCATTTTTGAGTCCGAAAGGCAGCCTGGTGAACTCATATTTGCCGTTACAAACAGAAAAGGCGGTTTTTTCGTAATCAGTTGGTTTCAGTGGTATCTGGTGAAACCCACTCTTAAGATCAAGTACTGTGAAAAATTTGTTTTCGCGAAGCTGCGATGTGACAACGTTTATCTCTGGTAAGGGATACCGATCCGAAATGGTTGCAGAATTTAGTTTCCTATAGTCTACGACCATTCTATACTGCTTGTTGCCTTCTGAATCAGGTTTCTTACTTACAATCCATACTGGGGAATTGTATGGGGAACGCGAAGGCCTAATAATACCATCTCGTAATAGTTTCTCTATTTGTTTTTCGATTTCGGTTTTTAAGGCGATAGGGTAGGGATAAAACCTAGTATAAATAGGGGAATCAGTGTTTGTACGTATTTCACCAACTACTTTTGTTGTAAACGTGAGCCTTTCGTCGGGTTCTGAAAAAAGTTTGGTGTGTTTTCTCACTAACATATTTAATTTTTCTTTTTGTGTCGGAGGCAAGTGTTCGTCTCTTATTTCTATTGAGTTCAGAGGGGCATGAGATGCTTGTTGCTTCATTTTTACTTTAATGCCCTTTCCTATTTGTAGAAAGTTCTCACCTACATGGATAACAGCGTTGAGCTGCTTTAGCGTTTCGTTCCCTAAAATGCCGTGGAATGATTTTAATGATGGCATTATGTAAAATTTAATTTTTTCTTTAAGGTTAAATAAATTAGCGAAATTGTGTTCCTTAATATCCACATCTCCTGCAACGGACTTTGCATAAAAAACATGTTTATTTACTAGGGGGTTCCTTACGAACTGTGGTTGGATGTAATTTTTTGTTGATCCTGTGTCGACTAAAATTTTCAAGGTCTTACCGCTCTTCGTCGTGAACTCTATATACGGCAACGAAGAGCTCATCATTCTAAAAAATGAATATCATTAAATTCTAGATATTGGTTGTCGAGCTGTGGTGGCTCTTGCGACGAGTCTAGGTAATCATTCAAAGTTTGATCTCTTTGTTCATCCGAATTTTCGATATTTTCTTCGTATTGTTGGTACTCGGAGTCTATATGGAAATTCCGTGCAATTTTTCTTTGTGGTTGATTAGTCGATGGTGGAGGTCTTTTTCGGTTATAACTTGGCCTTGGCCTATTCATATAGTCGATTCTTCTAGTGCGTAAGCTTTCGTCTACCTCCATTGGTTCTGGGGCAGGTTGTGGCCTGGGACCTTGGGAACTAGGGGGCGGCTGTGGTTGGAAATCATAGCGTCTAGCTGGTATAAACCTTTGTTGGGGATTGCTAAATTGGAAATTTTCGCGAGGTGTTTGTGGATTATGGGCAAGCTGATGAAAGAATGCCATGGGGCGCGAACGAGGAGGAAGTTGTGGGTTGCGAGGGAATTGATGTAAATTCTGGTGATTACGTGTTGATTGCATTTGGGAGCTATATCCGCTTCTACCAGGATCACTACTATGAGCGTAACTTGCTCTATATGTTTGATTTTCGAGCTTTAGACAGAGGTGCAGAGCTTGAGGGAGATCCACTGGCTCTCTCATACCAAGGAGCTTCGGAAGATCGCCATTTAATCCTCGTATAAAAGTATCGAGGGCTTTATCCCTGTAAGTTTGAGTCAGTAAGCATACAGATTCGTTTGACTCATTTAGGCTTCCTAATTTGTTTAATATTAATGACAAATGCTTGTAAACTCTTTGATAAAAATCTTGTACTGAGGACCTACCCTGTATTAACGAAGTCATTTGATATTCGAGAGTGGCTAGGTCTCTCTTGTCATATGTACATATGTATGTATGTAAGTATATAATCAAAAGAGAAATTGCATCATCCGCTTCACGATTCATGTTTTCTTCTTGACGTATAAGGTTATTGTGATTTGTTCGTCGTTTGTGGAGAAGTGGTACGCGATCAAATCACACGCACAAATCACTCGTGTGTGGGCAGCTTAAGCTAAACATGTAAACAAAAAGTTTCAGTTGAACTTGAGATTTTGTTTCGGAAGGTAAGAAGTAAAAAATGCGTAAAAGAAATTACAGAAGAATAGTGAAATTAGAACGCGATAAGTTTTTTAAAGAATTTAATAAAATTGGACCAGCAGATGACTTAGAAGAAGTTCAATTAAAATATAATGAAGAAAAGGAGCTAAGGGAATTTTTGAAAGATTTTAAAAATATTCAGGATAGAAGGGATGACAGTTTAGAGGAAGTGAATGAGCCAAGTACATCTAAAAAAACAAAATATAATTATTTGTATTTGTATTATATTATTTGCCTTTCTAAAGCAACAAGATATAATATCTTATAATAACAGCATAGAATCAGGGATAATTTTGACAAATTACATTTGTTGAAGCTTAAATAATATCTAATATATTAATATATATGTTAAACTAGCAAAAAATATGGAATATAAAAAATTCTAGTTTACACATACATGTATGTACATATATAGGTACGATTGAATAACATAGTAGAAAAATGACAGGTATACATAAGCTGTGATCCCGTACTCAACATTGGGAGCCCGCGGGATCCCAATTTGCACGCAAACTGTTCCCGTACACAAAGTTCGTGCAAGTGAGAGAGATTTTGAGAGAGAAATATTCTTCTTCTTCCTGCACGAAACAGCCCGTACTTTTTCTTCGGGCTAGTTTGTGCAAGTAGTAATCAATCAGCTGTTTATGAAATAAACAATAACAAATAAGAAATTTGAATTTTACCTAAAAAGAATAATGATGAAATAACTGTTACTTTTGCAAAACGCAAAGCAAAATATGTATGTTTGGATATACAAACATAGATATGTATGTGTGTACTAACTAAAATCTCAAAAACAGTATTTATTTTTTTGTTTACTTTCACAGCAATTTCATACAAACTTTTGGGATAAAAATGTGGTTTTTAGTGTTCGCGTACTTTTGTGCGTTTTTGTCTATAATTGAGAAAAATTCTTGTTTGATCTCATTTTACCGGAATTTGCCAAAAAAGTACGGGATCAAACCTATATATAGAAGTCAGATAAAGAACATCTAAAAATAATGCGTCATTAATAACTGTTTGAATTTTGTTGCGTTGCTGATGATATGAATATTTGTGGGAAGATGGTTCCAGAGATTTATGGTGTAGACGAAAAAATGGTTAAAAGATGCACTGTTTCTATATATAAAGGTGCGAATACTATTGTTTCTTGCAGATGCGGCAAATGTTAATTTTTGGTATAGGTAGTTGGGTTCCTTTGTTGTAATTATTTTGTGCAGAAAAAGTAGATTCTCAAACATCAGATAGTTATCAAGAGACATTCCAAAGATTCGTCTGGAGTATGTTGATATGCTTGCAAACCTAGGTATACCAAAAATGTAACGTCCGATGTTTTATTGAATGTTGTGTGCAGCTTTCGTTTAGTGACAAATTTAAAGATGAGGCAAAAGATATAGATCTTAGTGATAAATTGAAGTCGTGGTTCATAAAACTTAGACCGAGCAGGCGGTGTGCAGCAGATTTGAATATGAGTTAATTATTAAGGTTTTAAATACAATTTTATTTTGTTTATACAAACTTTTTTCAGACGACCTTAAACAAAGAGATAAATTAATTCAAGGTACAAACATGATTTACTAGACTTAGCTATCAACTTCATTAATTGAAAAACTTATGTACGTATCGAGCCCTTACCGCCAAAATAGTGTAAGCGACACGTTTATCGATTTTCGTTTTTTGATGAAAATCGATTATTTACTATTATTTGCATCATCTCTAAAAATTTCATAACTGTAAAAAGTTCCGTTACAATTTTACAGCAAAAGTAATTTTAAGGTAAGTGAACATTCTTAGTTTGTTTACATTTTTTGTGACTGCGAAGTGTCGATTACATTAAGGGCCTGTTTCACACTGTCGACAAGTCGATGTCGTTCTCTTATTTATATTAAAAACAAAAACAAATTTAAATATTTTGTTTTTGTTTTCAATATAAATAAGAGAACGACATCGACTTTCGACAGTGTGAAACAGGCCCTAAAATTTTCTGTAACAAATAAAGTGATAAATTACAATATATTCGCGATTTTACTATTTTTTTTTTTTGCAATGTCGTTAAATCAACTTGAGGTAAGTCTGTTTTTTTTATTTATTCGGGAAAGAACAGTTTGGGCTCCAAGTGAATGGTTTACTATGATCCCTAACGCGAGAACTAATCCAAATGCTTATAAATGTATTGTAATGAATCATCTCGATTTTAAAGATTGGAAACCATTTTCTCAAGCAATGCTTCCCAATTCAACAAATATTTCTTTTCCAACTTTACGTTCTACATCATTTGAAAAAAGTAGTCCTATTATAAAACTTTAATATGGATATTTTGATCACTCCGAAATTAAAGAAATTGATCTCAACTCAATTGCGCGATCAAGACTCATTTCTGCAATCATAACCAATGGACCTCTTTCTTTATATGACGATTTTTTAAAAATTTCTTTAAGAAAATACAAGGATTTAAAAACACTTTGCGATAAAAATACAATACCTAAAAAGTTCCACAACGAATTTTTAAATTTAAAACACGATGAGTCTGTTAAAGATTCACTACCTGAAACAGACCAAGAAGACGAAATTTAATCTGAAGTCAGTTTTTTGGTTTATTTTATATTTTTATCTTAACCATTGAATTTAAGGTTTAATACTTTAATTTTTATTTATGTATATAAGAATAATTCGTACTGAAATTAAAAGTTTAGTTTAGTTTCTCTGAAGTAATTTTTCTAATTTATTTTTTTTATATTATTTTTATAACAACCATTAAATTTAAGGTTAAAAACTTTAATTTTTATTTGTGTACACAAACAAATTTTTAAAATAAAAAAATATGAAAACAGAAAATTTGTTTTTTTTTATTGTTTTAACGTAACCGACACAACACTAGTCCGTAGCTTGCCAGCATGACAATATTGGACAAAATAATGTTTGCATATCAAATTTCACGGTAATACTTAGACCAAAAGCAGAGATAATTAGAAAAAACCTTCTCCTGTAAAATTTGGTTTTTGTCGCTTACAATATTTCCGCCGTAAGGGCTCGGTATATTAGACCAATTAAAATTTCTTGCTGAGGCTATCGGCTAACAACAAATACTTTTAAAAATATTTTCCAGCAAACAATGGGACAAAGAATGTTTAGCGAAGAAGTTCCCAATAACAAACGAAGAACAACTTATTGAAATAAATGTAAATATTACACCTGAAAACAGAAATCAATATGTAAGTATATATCTTATACATATTTGAAAGATATTATTCATGTTTTATATCACTATTCTCTATATTTTCAAATTGATGTCATTTAAAATCTTAAAAATATACTATCATCCGCTGTTACGCATGATTACAATATCGATAGAGTGCAGGGAAAAAGGCTCTTAATGAGTAAAGCAACTTCTACAAAGTTTTTCTAGGTAAATATAAAGCCACTCTGTATATCAGGCATGTTCTGAAATCACGGTGATATCAAATCACGAACGTTTTTAAAATCACGGAAAGGATATTTAGGTGTTCTGAAAAGCACGAGATTTTTCATTTTTAGCGGTGATTTCATTGTTCTAAATCACGAACTAACAGCTGATTTTTTCTGTTTACAAACATTTTTTTTGTATATATAAGAAATTTATCACAAAAATATTATAAATTTAGGAATTAAAGTTAAAGTTTTTATAAATATATCGCAAAAATGCCTGGAGCAAAAAATACAGCGTCCCTAAATTTGTAAATTTTGCAGGTTCTTCTAACTAAATAATTAACTTTATTGCAAAAACAGATAAAGAACAAATCATTTTAAGTGTGCGTAATAATTTTATTGCAGATTTTAAAGAAAAATTATTAAAAAAACTTAAAACTGATTTGAAATCGTCATGCTGTTAGCTGACCGGTTTTAATTCACGAAATTTCCAACATTTGTGCGCCCAGAACACCTTTTCAGTGATTTGAAATCACTTTACGAAAAAGTGATTTTCAGAACATACCTATATAGAACATACATAATATATGTATATATGTATATATACATATAATATTTATTAAATCTATTTTCCAGATTCTATTCCAGAAAATTCAGAGGAACTTTTAAGGAAAGCAATTCAGCTTCAAAAAAAGCGATATTTTAAGCAAATTGCTGTGAAAAAACAACAAAATTAAATTATTTGTATAACTATAAGTAAAAAGTCATACTTCAAAATTAATTTTATACTTTGTTTATTTTTTACATTTCATATATTTATTTTAAAAATAGTTCTGAAAAGTGAATTTCTTAATTTTTATTTTTTTCAAATATGTACAAAAATTGTTTAAAAAAGTTCCTACACATACATACATACATATCTAGTTTGTATTTAGATGTAAATATATAAATGAATTAAATATATTTTTAAGTTTAAATATATTTATTTTTTTACATTTTTCATTTTTTGCATGTGGCCAGTAAAAAAACAACAAAACGGTTCCAGAGAAATAACTACCAAGTAAGAGGTAGCGAATTTGATAGTATTTTTGATACAGCTAAAGTGCTATTTCTAAGTGGCTGCCACTGTCACAATCAATAGGGGTTAGTAAAGTGGATAGTACCATGGTGTTATCGCCGTGGGTAGCTAAAGGTAATGCAGTGGGGGGTCAATTGCCACCTCGTAGGACATCTCCATGTTAAATTCGCCACTCAAAAGCATGTATTGTAGATTTCGGTGGGACTAGCGGTAGTTCAAAAATAACTAGCGAATATACAGGCGAATCACTAGCACGTCATACAACAGGGATGTATCTGTATTTACAGATTTGTTACTACATTCAAAAAAATAATACATACAGGCATGTTCTGAAAATAACTTTTTCGTAAAGTGATTTCAAATCACTGAAAAGGTGTTCTGGGCGCACAAATGTTGGAAATTTCGGGATTTAAAACCGGTGAGCTAACAGCATGACGATTTCAAATCACTTTAAGTTTTTTTAATAATTTTTCTTTAAAAACTGCTATAAAATTATCACGCACACTTAAAATAATTTGTTATCTGTTTTTGCAATAAAGTTAATTATTTTAATTAGAAGAACCTAAAAAATTTACAAATTTAGGGACGCTGTATTTTTTGCAGTTTCTTTTTAAATTTTGATTTTAGATCAATTATTGGTAACGAATTTGCTCCCGGTATTTTTACGATATATTTACAAAACATTTACTTTAATTCGTACATTTTTTGATAAATTTCTTAAAGGTACAAAAAAATGTTTGTAAACAGAAAAAACAGTTGTTTGCTCGTGATTTAGAACAATGAAATCACCACTAAAAATGAAAAATCTCGTGCTTTTCAGAACACCTAAATATCACTTCCGTGATTTTAAAATCGTTCGTGATTTGATATCACCGTGATTTCAGAATATGCCTGATAGGTACATTTTTAACTTTTATATTTTATGTACAATGCAATTTATTTTTGTTGTTTGACAATTGTACAGACTCAAGTAGAGAGAAAGTTGGTGTCGGCTTAAAAAAAATACTAAGAGGCGGCTTAAACTTATTTTGGAGCCGGCTGGTTAAAAAATACATATATTCGATAGAAAATCGAAAAGTAAGAAATACTTATTATGCAGTAAGTCTCGGAAACGCATAAAATTGAATATCTAACACATCTGAAAAAACTCGGTCCAAAACTAGCAATCAGCATATGTCATGGAAAATGTATCAATAAATAAAAATAATTAAAAAAAATTGTATTCGACTTAGTGCTGGGAAGCTATTGATTTTTTTCTGCTATTGATATTTCCGACTTTACTATCGATTGAATGTTTGTACTTAGGTATGGCAATTTGTTGTTATTACTTTCATTAAATTACTACCTGCAACCGCGGCGTCGCCTGCCTGGCATTAAGTGTTGATTTACTACTTATAAAGTCCCCTGGAGACGATCAAAGAAACACGTCAATCAGTGCATATGTGTGAGTATCGTGTTTTTTTTTTTTTAATTAGGACCAGCACTCAGGGGATGACTCCTACGTATGCAGTGCATTGTGCCGGAACTCAGAGAGAGGGATAGAGTAGAGAAGATAGATGTTGAAAGTGTAGAAGGCGTAACTCTTTTACAACTCTGCTTTGCGCGTTATGTTAATTTTTATAGCAGTGTTGAGGCGTCTCCGGTGTTAGGTAGACGCATTAGCTTTGTTAAGCTGTATTGGCAGGCATTTTATTAATTGTTTTACTTCGCCGATGTTTCTGCTAACCGACGAAGGAGGGCGATGTTGTGTACATTAGCTTAGAACATCATCAATCGCTGTCGGAACAGTTTTTTAGTGACCAGTTCTATGCCTTCATCACTTAAATAGTCCGACAACAATTAATACAATGTCTCACTAATGTACATTACAGAAATTAATGATGTTGATTGACTTGCTCTGGCCAGGGTTTGAACCCAGGCCCCACGTCATTGTTTGCTTAGTAGTCAACGCGCTAACCACTTCAGCCAACACCACCCTTTGTCGTTTAAAGGGAGAAGTACAAATAAAATCGTCAATCATAATTTTTGTTGTGACTTCGCGGCGTCTTGTGCATTTTTTTCAAAAAATACATGCGTTTGATACTGTTTATACACAAAAATACCAGAGCCTGTGCTGCCATCTTTTTACTCATTACACTTCGATACAAAAAAACTGACATTTTCTTTGACAATCACAATTGGAGACTATCAAAATAATTACACGTCATAATAATATATCAAAAGTTTTTGATTTTCATCAAACAGCGCCGACAACGTATACGTGTTCCCGAAAAAGCACGACTGCACGCACACACTTAGAACGTTGATGTGTTTTTTTATCGTTTCCAGAGGGCACAAGAGAAAAGTTAAATAAAACATTTTTAAAACATCTAGAATTAATCCCGTTTAAAAATTTGTTTCTCTTTGCAACACGCATACATACGAGTATGTTATTTGAAAGCATATCATTTTATTAAAAAAAAAAAAATAAAAAATAAATTAATAGAATTAAGCTAAAGGCACGGTTCCAAACTGTATTTTAAAAAATATCTGTACCGATATTTATTCCTATCTATATTTTCGATATTTTTAAACTATCGACATATATTTTCAATTATAGTATAAAAGTGTGATTATACACTATTTTTCGATTATATTTTTTTATCAATAAAACATTAAATAATATCTCTGATTATATATACAAATATAAATATTTGTTCCTTATTCAACTTGTTGGATTAACTCAGTATCTGTAATTATGCACTATTAATAAAATTGCCTTCTTATGTATGTAGCCGCCTACGACCGGGTTCATACAATTCTACATACAATATTCATAACATAAGCTATAACATAAGCTATGTATATTATGTATGTAATATATGTTGAAAAATCAACTTCAAAATTTCAATGAAGAATAGCATGTTGTAAAAGCCGCAAAAGCAAGTAAAATATATTTGGGGCCTTGCACCGCATCGAAGTTGTTCAATTTCGTTGTCTGTATATGACATTTCAAGATATAAAGTTACACTGCAACAGATGGAATGAAACACTTTTTCATAATATAAACGGGAATCGCATTTTGTGCAATAGCGAAAAGATATTCACCCCTATCAAGAATATTTTTTCCCTCTTCCCTAAATTTGCAATCGTGAAAAAATTCACCGTGAATTATTTCACGTTAAAATAAAATTCCCCTTATCGTGAATGATTTTTCTCCCGCGAATTTTTTCACTTTTCCCTTTAATTTGTTCACTTTATTTTTGGTGGGGAACAGAACAGAAAATGTAAGTAAGACTTTTAGTAATTCGAATATTAAACTTGACAAAATTTATTTTAAGGGCAAGATCAGTTAATAAGGCACAAACTGGTATATTGCTCAATAAAATTGAAAGCAACAGGTCGACTGCATGTGGATTTGTAAAGCTTTCGAAAGACGTGGTGGCAGAATTTTGGAAAAGCCTTACAGAAGATCTGAACAGCGCTGGCCCTCCCATTAAAAATGTCACTGAATGGAAGAAGGTAATATTATTGTTTGTAAATTGTATATTTTTTACGTTTGTATGTAAAAGGTATCGACAGATCAAAAGCGGACTTGGTAGAAGAGAAGAGCAATGATTTTAAATCGAAACAAAAAAATAAAAATGTTGGAGCGACATCATGCAGTGTGTGAAAACTTACGGGGAAATTAAACTTCAAATAATGAAAGAGAATGCTTCCAAGTAGATACTCATTTACTTCCTGTTCGCCGAGATCGAACAATTACATTTAAAACAAAATCAAATTTAAAAAATTTTGTTGGCACACTTATGGCCAATAAATGAGTGAATGATAATGTTTCATTTATTTTTAAAACTCGTTTAAATGAAAAATTTTGTTTTTCATTGCAATATTAAATCAACATTAAATAGCCAACGTTGTGTATTTAAACATTACATAAGTTTTAGAATTTCCATATGTTTTCGACTGCTTGTTCTTCTTGTTTGAAAAAAAGCAAATAAAATATTTGTGGCTGCTGACAAGTTGCATGAAATTTTGGCATCTTTTTTTGCTTTTACCCTTTTAATCGTTCTGAAAGTTGCTCTTATTCTTTTAAAACATTTCAGCAGTTCTTAATTATTCTTATTTATAGCGAAAAAAATAATATATTTTTTTTAGATTTTTCCTTATTTGCTCTAGTCAGCTGTTTTTTTGGGAAATTTTTTATATTACGTAGTGCTACCATATTTCCATCGTAATTAAATAAGAACTTTAAGTTTGACTGAAAAAATTAAAGTGTTTTTAAACGAATTTTAAATTTTTATGAAAATTAACTAAAACTATATTTAAATATCCACTCATTTATTGGCCAATAGTTTGTTAGCGTTAAAGTGAATTTTATTATTTTTTTAAGGTGTCTACAGAGTACCTATTTATATACATATGGATATGTAAGTATGAAAATAAATCCTGAACTGATTATTTTTTAGTTTTTAGCTATGTATATTTATAAAAAAAACTGAATTTTATCATTATGATTTTTATTTATTTGTTACTTCTATATTTAATTATAAATAAACAAAATTTAAAATTAAACAATTTTCACATTGAGTTAGTTATGTTATCACGAATACGTTGAGCAGCAGCCAGAAACCTGTTGTGTTCACTGGTATTTTCACTTTCCTCTAAATGGGGGAGATGAATTTTTTCCACATCAGCTGTATCACAGTTTTGCTCGCACTTACATATCGCACCCTAAATACAAAAGGGTCACAACTCAAAATACTAAAGAGGCAAAAAACTGTTTTCGTGCAGAAGCAACACACTTCACATAAAAATAGATATAACTGTATTTTTCCAGTGAAAGAAGATAGTGATGTGAAAGAAATTTTTGCAGTAGTTAGAGATGTGTACTCTGAATTATTTTATGGAAAAAAGTCAGTTTTGGAAAATTTTGAGTTGTGACCCTTTTGTATTTAGGGTGCGATATATGCAATGCAGATATTGTGCAAAGCTACGCAAACATTTATAATTTTTGTGGCTCATAGTGTAGCTCCCTGGCCCCTAGCAAGTACCTCCATCTACCTTTCAGAACTCCATTTGTACGTTCTATAATATTTCGGCATTTCGTATGAATATCATTGAATTTTTGTTCATTCGAGCTAGATATAGGAGTTCTATATGGTGTCAACAACCAAGGCTCTAAAGGGTATCCGCCATCACCTATAAAAATGTTAAACAACATATTTACATAAATATAAAATATAAATATATATATGCCTTCTTGTAAAAATTTTACAATCACCTATCTTTAAGAAAATTATATTCATATCTAAAAATAAAAATATGTATTTATTTACAAAAAGAAGACTTACGAGTGTAACATTTAAGCTGTGGATTCCTTTCCTGTTGTAAAATAAGTGATTATTAACTTTTGGGGCTATAATATTGATGTGTATTCCATCAATACATCCCACAACACCAGCTATCCCAAATTTGCGGTAAAAGTCTTGCGCTGTAACTTTATTTTCCGCTTCAGTCGAATAAGTTATCCACTTCCTGCAAATGCTTTGCTCCAGAGCATCCAACACGTTAGACTGCACCTCACAGAAAGTTGGTTGTGCCATTCCGATTTCATAATATCTAGCTACAACTTTCTGATAACCTCCCTCTGCAAAAAACCGTAAGCAGGCACTTAGCTTTAATATTCGCGGAATTCCAAATGGTTTTTTTGTAGACGGCAAACAATTATTCAGTATGTCCAGAATATATAAAAATGCAGGTTTGTTCAACCTGTAATGTTGGATAAATCTAATGCAGAGAATTAATTTAATATGATTTTTGATTGAATTAGGTAACTTACAGTATATCGGGTAACTCCAGGGGGTTAGATGCGTCCCGCAAAACTCGACGAACAATTCGCTGGTGCTTGCTTTCGTCCTCTTGCAATAAAACAATTGTTGAAACTATAAACATTTCGTACACTTTAATTTGACTTTTAATTTTCTTTCTTGGGTTATTTTTAATCTTCTTTATTTTTTACATTCACTGAGAACTGATAGCGGGAATAATTGTTCACGTGAGATTCACGATACCATTTTACCTCTTCGAGGGAAATGAAAATTTTACGGAAGCAAAAATTCCACTTGCTATTCACGATAGGGGTGATTGTGTAAAGTTGTAATGAAAACGAATTTGAAACATTTTTTTTTTCAATTCACGTTATCGCAGAACGAGAATCTACCCCCTGGACAGAATAAAATATTATCATCCGAGATTTTCACGATTGCAAATACGTGAAAAATAAAGAAATATCATGTGCAAAATTATTCACTATTTATTCTTTAACATTAATAATGTTTAGCAATTTCTTCATATGATAAAATTTTTGTTTAAGAAGTGGTTTACTTAATATATCTGTTAGTTGTTCTGATGTAGGCACATATTCTAAATGGAATATTTTACTTTCATATATTTCAAAAATGAAATGGAACTTAAGTTCTATGTGCTTAGTAAATTTGTGAAATTGTGGATTCTTGATGAGTTTTATGGCACTTTGATTATCCAAATGCAGTATAGGAGATTTTTAGTTATCACAAAATAAATCACTTAACATCGCTGAATCCAAAGAAGTTTTTTAACACTTCCACATGCAGACATGTATTCAGCTGCTGTGGTTGATAGGGCTATTGACTGCTCTTTTCATGAATACCATGTAATGGGACCGCCTCATAGCATTAAAATGTAACCACTAGTTGAATGTCTAGTCACAACATCTCCAGCATCCGATGGGCTTCGCTGCCCAAAGTTTTTGTTAAATAAAGGCAACGGTAAAAATAAAAAACATTCATTGCTTAGTTTCTTTAATTTCTTTTAATTAGGCAACTCGTTCATAAATTTTGCTGGAAGTTGTATTTTCTTATTAAAGCAATACGCGCCGAACACTCCGAGCTGCAAAGATATACATATGAATATTAATTTTTATTTATATGGGTGGTGCCCGTTCCCCTCGTTCACAGTGGGTGAATGCTGATGGGTAACCCGTTATCACCAACAATAGCAGACGTTATTCTGGATAGCCTACTAGATGAAGCATTATCAAAACTAAAACCTAATAACATTTATTTAAATTACATAGTGAAGTATGTAGACGACGTTTAAGCCATAATACGAGTAAAACTCGAAGACAGAGATGAAATTCGATTCAGTTTCAACTCTCGTAATGTACAGACGCATTTTTATAATCGTCGCAACTGAAAATTAAAAATTTACTAAAAGTTAAAATCAGAAAAAAAACCAAAAACAAAACATTGATTAAACAGTTATTATACTGGTTTTATTTAATTTTTTTTTTTGCTTGCGTGTAATATACTTAAATATTTGTATACCCAAATTAATATAAGTGAACACAAAAAAAAGAGAACTCTAAATGAGTTCATCTTATGACAACAACAACAATAAACCTACAAGCAGTAGGAATTTGTATTTAACCTTGGGGTGAAAATCATGCTGATTGAAACTATACTTTTTGCTTAAAACAGTATTTTGCTTCTCCTGTAAACTTTCAAAAATGTTAGATAGGGCCGTTTGCGTTTTAGCTGACGATATATACATACGTAATTAAACATATGTATTAATTAATACATAAGTAAACACATCCATATATGTAAATATACTTAAATAAATATGTAAATGTATGGACAAAAATTTTTTATAATCCTCAAAGAAAATAAATAAAATGGAAAACAGTGAAGCGAAAAACAATTCAACACTGAAAATTTATTATAGATTCTCACTTGATTTCAGCAAAAATCTGCCAAAAATTAAAAAAAAAAAAATATTAACATTAATGGAATTAAAAAGTGCATAAAACTTCTATAGAAAATTTTAAACAACTGCTACCTGTTAAATTTGAGTTTGTTAACGAAACAAATTGCTTTCGAGGCTAAGGCCAATAATCACAACATTTACAGAGCAGAATGGCCAAAATATGATTTATTTATTACAATATATGGAAACAATTAAAATAAGTAAAATAACATAGCATTAAGATTTGAAATCATTTTAACATTTTTACAGCACTATGTATTGCAGCCTTTTTTTTACCTGTATTATACACACAGAACCTAAAGTAAAGAAATCAAAAAAAAAAAAAGAGGAAAAACAGTACAAAATCAAAATCTTTAAGAATCAAAACAAAATGCAACACATGTTTAATAAAACATGACCTTTTTTGAAGTGAAAACCTCTATTGGCGCGGTACGAAGGTTTTGGATGAGACAAAACCTCAGAACTCGCGACACCGTCACGCTTTTTGATACTTGTAGAATCTCTTTTTGTGCGAATGCCTACCAAACAAATTACAGGTGTAGTAACGCCCGGACATTAGACACTTAACAGATAAGATGCTGCCATTTTTATTCAAGTTGCTTCATATCAAAACACACAAACAAATTTAAAGCATAAATCTAGTTTAGTGACGCAGCTCCAAATGAAAAAAAATTACATAGTGCGCTAGAAAATCGAAAAATAAGACGAAAATTTCATATGGTAACTTTCTCGGAAACACTTGGTTTTCGAGATATTGGCCTCTGAAGTTTTTATATATATGTGCGATTGCCCTTTGCATTTCTCAACGTGTAAAACCAATTTTGGTTTCGTTTGAAAGCTTTTGACAAGATTTTAATGGATTTGTTAAAATACAAAAGATTTCAGTGATATTTAAAAAAAAATTATTGTTTTTGGAACCAAGTGCTAACCTACTAATATTAAAATATAATACATTGGCTTGGATAGATGTCAAACACCTCCTCCAGCGTACAATCTACTGTCATAAATATTATATTTTCTATATCATAGAAAAAGGCCGGCTATGCAGAATATCTATTCTATATACCGCCGTGTCGGGAAATAGCTTGGTGGAGTAAATCACTAAGCCCGGCCGAAGGCCGTCTATGCAGAAAATCTATTCTATATACCGCCGTGTCGGGATATACCATGGTGGATAAAATCACTAAGCCCGGCCGAAAACCAGCTATGTAGAAAAACTATTCTATAAACCGCCGTGTCGGGATATACTAAGGTGGAGAAAATCACTAAGCACGGCTGAACGCCGGCTATGCAGAAAATCTATTCTATATACCGCCGTGTCGGGAAATACCATGGTGGAGAAAATTATTAAGCCCGGCCGAAGGCCGGCTATGCAGTAAATCTATTCTATATACCGCCGTGTCGGGAAATACCATGGTGGAGATAATCATTAAGTCCGGCCGAAGGCCAGCTATGGAGAAATTCTATTCTATATACCGCCGTGTCGGAAAATACCATGGTGGAAAAAAGTACTAAGCCCGGGCGAAGGCCGTCTACGCAGAAAATCTATTCTATATACCGCCGTGTCGCGAATTACCATGGTGGAGAAAATTACTAAGCCCGGCCGAAGGCCAGCTATGTAGCAAAACTATTCTATATACCGCCGTGTCGGGATATACCATGGTGGAGAAAATCATAAAGCCCGGCCGAAGGCCAGCTATGTAGAAAACTTATTCTATATACTGCCGTGTCGGGATATACCATTGTGGAGAAAATCACTAAGATGCCCTATGTAATTTTTTTTTTCCATTTGGAGCTGCGTCACTAAAATAGATTTGTTCCCCATTTTTTATGTACTCTCTTCAAACTATATCAGTTTGTTTGAAAATTTGCTATAAAGCGAGCTCAGTCAGCTGTGCTAGTAAGCTCACCTGTTGCATACGCCTTGATAAGTGGTAAAATTTGTTGCATGTATTTATATAATTGTTTATATACATATACGCATAATTTTTTTGGCAATAGCACGTGTATTGTTGTAATCACAAAACGTTATCACTTCTGTCGGCACTCCCGGAGTGCTACCCGTAGTTTTTTTTTACATAAAAATATAACAAATTTTGTAATAAATCTACAAAACTTTTATTTCAAATCAAAAGGTATGAAATTTAAATACAGAAATGGAAAACAAATAACATGCATAAACAAACATTTTTTAATTATGCACATATTTAAAATATCATAATAACTTTATTATAATAACGTATAACAATAATATGTTATACACAAAAAAAAAAAAAAAAAAATTTAAAGTAAATCTATTCGTATGTATATTTAAAAACAAGAAATCAACTTACTTTAAGTCAAATTACTATAAATCAAATTACTTTAAATCAACTTACTTTAAATCAACTTATCTATAAACAAAAAAAAAATTAATTTGTAATTTCTAAAAATATATTATTGATATTCTTGAAGCAAACAAGATTGATCACCTTGTTTGATTCAACATTTTTTATAAAAAGGGAGGTGCATAGGTAGGTGATCAATGCCTATGTGCCTAAACTTTTAAAACTAGTTTAAAAAAAATATAATTATCACTAAAATTTTTTATATAAGAAGGGAGGTGTAGTGCCATCACTGGGACTTCCTCCCTTGGCTTTAGTAATATAAAATACTCCTAATTTATACAAATAAGTAGAATAAACTACTAGCGAGTAAGACAAAGTAATGAAATGAATTCACTTTTTACTTGCCTATCAAACAACAAAGTCGTTTTATTATAAACAGGTTATTACAACTGGTTGTGGTGAAATACTGAAACAAAACATACATGGACATGATTTATCAATTTAGTTCGCTTCGAAAGCTTTCAATCAGGCTGAACAATAAAAGGCAACAATTGAGCTTGAACTTTTGGCTATTTACTTTGTTATTAAACACTTCCGACCGTATATTTATGGTACATTCTTTACAGTTAAGATTATAACTATTGTTTTTGTTTCTTGCTACAGGGAAAAGTTAGATAGTAATGCAGAAGTGGGATCGGGCTTAATGTTGCAAATTCCACCTGTTGGCAACATAATTTTTAGTTGCAATGCTTGTTAAAATTTTGATTAAAGTATTATTAAATTCCTTGTTTTAACTTAGTTAATCGACTGTTTCTTTCTTGTTATATTTTCCTATTGGCAATATTATTATTATTACTAAGACGCATGCAATTAAAATAAATCTTGTTGTTTGTAACAACTTGTTCGACCTTGAGTTAAGTTCATTATACGCTTGATTGCCGACGAGCCAGAGCCGGAATAATAAAATGCATGCGTGAACTTAACGTAAATCCACTGATATTAAACTTTTTTTGGTTGTATGTTACATAAATAAGATTTGCGCCCAACGTGTGGCGCACAGTCTGAAAAAAATGTAAACTAAAGTTAAAAACTTTATATAATTTTTTTTGGTAGTTTTATTATTTGTAGAATCTTCAGTTATAAATTTAAACATCAAAGTCGATAACATCAGGAATTTTTTGTCGATCCGTTGGCCAATATGTTGGCTGACCACTTGAAGCTACATTCAAACCCATTTAAGAAATTATGTCAAACAAAACTCGACGCTTAGGACTGATTAAACTTAAGCCCCAAAAATTGTGTTTAGCATTGTAGTCGCCAGCTGCTAGAAAACGGGACCGCAGTGTTGTATAAAATACGGTATATTGACTCTCTGAAATTGAAAACCTGGGAGGAGAATAAACAGATAATATCACAAGCTTTTTATAAATATATTCAATACAGATATTTTTTGCTTGAAGATATTCTTCACGAAGATCATTTAAGAGGTAGTGTTTACTTCGCATTTTTTTAGGACTCCAGAGCCACCACAAGCTCTACCTGGAGGATCCTTGGTGTCGTAGAAATTATATCCACTAATTCGAAAATAGCTTCGGGAGGTCAAATGATTTTCTGAGATAAGCACAACATCGATTTGTTTATCCAGAAGAAAATATTGTATTTCATTTTTATGTTGGCAGATGCCGTTTGCGTTCCAAAAACAGATTTTTAAGGTCATGGTTTGTTTAATAGAGCCTGCAACAAAGTAGACTGCATTTTCAACATTTCCTGCATCATACAGGACATGTTGATAGTAAAAGTATTTACTGTTTGTATTAAGCTTTCGATCGAAGCTTTAATACGACTAAAATTAGACATTGATTCTTCATTTGCTGGTACTGTTTTTTGCGCCGTAGTTTGGTTACTTTTTAAAATATTAGCGTATGAAAATTTACTATTAGGTTTTTGTTGAGGAAGACTCGTGTTAGACTTTAAAACATTGGAGTATTGGCTGGACGACGGTTGAGGTAACTGTGGGTGGTTTAAAGGGGTGTTGGGCTGAGCGGGAGTAGCATTTGTTTTTCTGCTCGATTAGTTTTTAAATGAATTTTTAGTTTTATGACACCAATTTCTATTTCAGGTATTGGTAGCTCAGAGGCAACGTCTTTAGATGAGTGTTATTTAAATGACTGGAAGAAACAACTGATTATCAAGGTAATAGATTTGTTTTTCTCATTTTCCAAAGAAGGCCTTCGCAAAACGTCTTCAGAAAGCCATGTTATAGACGGTGGTACAACAAAACCTATCAAACAGCGCCATTATACTGTATCGCCAGCGATAGAAAAGCTTATTTATGATGAAGTAGATTGCATGTTAAAATTAGGAGTGATCGAAGAAAACCAGGGAAAAATCGACTGTGTTTGGAAAGTAGGAAGGTTAATTAGATTACGTTAAGGGAAGCATACCCTTTGCTTAATATCTATCATAAGCTTGGATCTCAAAGATGCCTTTTGGCAAACCCCAATGCCATTCGGGCTCTGTAATGCACCCTAGACTATGTCCCATCTGATGGATAATGTGATACCTGCTGAGTTGCGAACTGAATTGTTTATATACCTCGATGATCTACTTGTTATATCCGATAGTTTTAGCAGACAAGTAGATGTGTTAAAGATAGCTGCGGGTCGTTTTCGTAGTGCTGGTGTGACGATTAATGTAGTGAAGATCAAATTTTGTATGGAAAAGGTGAACTATTTAGGCCACATTATAGGTCATGACGTTATTCGAACGAACCCAGAAAAAAAGTCGGCCTTACTTGACTATCCGACATCCCGATCAGTCAAAGAAATAAGACGTCCGGATGGTATAGAAAATATATTGAAAACTACGCGTCGCTTACTATAGTACTTACGGATCTTCTTAAAAACAAAAAGAAGTATGTTTGGAACAATGAGGCTAACGAGTCATTTGAAAAATTTAAGTGTCTCCTTAGCTCAGAACCAGTGTTGCACAGCGCAGATTTTGAAAAACCCTTTTATATTAATTGTGATGCAAGCAAGATAGGCATAGGAAGCGTGTTGGTCCAGTTTAATGCGGAAGGTGAAGAAGTTCATGTGGCATTTATGTCAAAGAAGCTCAACAAAGCCAAAAGCAATTACTCAGTGACCGAACAGGAATGTTTAGCTGCTGTGCTAAGTGTTAAAAAGTTTCGACCAGACATGAGTTTACTATCGTACCATTCCAGAAGGGTCAACTGAAGGTTCATCATCAGATGAGTCCATTATATTAGTAAGCTGTCTTTCCGAATGCGACAGGTGCTTTGTCGACTTGCAGTCGAAACAGTTTCAATCAGATGAATATAACTCGTTTATCAAAAATATATCTGATAACACGGCTTAGCAACAAAATCCTAAACGAATATCCCGACTTTATAACAAAAAATACTTTATTACAGTTTTTATTGTTTATCTGCATTTCACTTACATGTATTTTTTACCTACCATACAAAACACCCTTGTCCTTTATTTCCATTACCTGTCTGCTAGCTAACGAAATCCTATCGCAATATGTAAGGTTGACTGCACACATATTCGTTCAAAATTGGGTACCTACGGTAAATTCAAAATAAAATCGGCATTTGTTATTTGTTAATTTTCATGATTAATACCTTATTTTATTCGTGAGGTATTTAGCTCTCAAAAAAATTTACAATATATAAAATATTTGCTTCTTCTTTTTTTATTGCATTTTCAAAAAACGAATTTTGCAAAAAAAATTTTTCCCGTCATAAATTTTTGAATAATTGAAAAACGATAAAATATAGAAAAAAACTATTTTGAACTAAATATAATTTTGTTACGCATCTTTTGGTATTTTGTTTCTGAAAATGGGATGAGTCGTTCTCTCGTAATTGACTATTTTAGGGGGAAAAAATTGCCACGCCCATAAAATAAGCCCTACGTGCTGAAGAAAAACCGAAAACGGATTTGAGTTTAGCACATCAAAATCCATATAGTCCACATAGTTTTATTTAAAGTAGAGCCAAAAATTGATTTTTTGCAGAGCAGTGTAATCAATCTAAATTTTCAGATATATAAAAGTTGTAGATGGTTTCGTGTATAGACGGACAGAGCAGCTGCATGGTGACCTTTGCTGGAAGTTATGGATATCAACAGAACTTATTAATGATGTGTTAACAAAAGCAGATGACAACCCTTTAGCAGCTCATTTCGGCGTAAATAAGACGTTAGAGCGGATCAGGAAATATTATTTTTGGCCAGGGCTAGTTAATAGTGTAGGGGACTACATAAATGCATGCGATACATGCAATTCTACTAAACACCCAAACTTCGTGCTAAGACGTCCTATGGGGCGCCCAGCAATGACTGAACGCTTGTTTAAAAAGTTAAACGTAGATTTTTTTTAGGTTCTTATCCTAGGTCGAGAAGTGGACATATTGCGATCCTAGCCGTTTTGGATCACTTTTCCAGGTATCCATTTCTAAAACCTGTTAAAAAGTTAAATGCAAATGTTGTTTGCTAATTTTTAGATGAAGACATATTTCACGTATTTGAGGTGCCCGAAACAATTGTATCCGACAACGGTGCTCAGTTTAAATCAAAGGAGTTTAAACCAGCCTTTGTCATAAAGAGAACATGTAGGATATGTCAATGTATTGGTGTTTTTACACTTGTAGAAATTTATTGTTACATTTATTTTTTTACGGTAGCCTAATATCATATTAAAAGTTTGTATGCATACACACTGAATCGGTTTAGCGAAAGAATGAACGAATGAATGAATTTACATAATTACAAAAATTTTCCATTAAAAAATATATGTATATTCAAAAAAGCTTCTTCCCACTCAACATTCCACATCATGAAAAATTAAAATATTCACAGTGTACTATGAATAATGTTTGGTTCGTGTTGTTTATGTGAAAATGACGATTGGTGCTCGGCCCCTAGGGGCTAGTTTGACGATCAATGGTTTAAACAATTACTAGATCAAAATTTTACATTTATTTGAGCATGCACTCAAGAATTTATGTTTTTAAATATTATTTATTTGTTGCGGGTTAGCAATATCTAAATATATATTTCGTTGGTTGCCATACCAATTTATCAGTAGATGTTAACCCTTATTGTTTAAAAAGTTCCAAAGCTCATCTATTTATACATTAACTCACAAACAGGTTTGCGAATTATAAGGCATAAAAATAGCCTTTCAAAAAAACTTTTCAAACATACACAACAATAATTTTTCATTATTTGTAAACACATTCATAATAAAAAATTATTTGTTGTGTATGTTTGAAAAGTTTTTTTAAAGGCTATTTTTATGCTTTATAATTCGCAAATCTGTTTGTGAGTTTATGTATAAATAGATGACCTTTGGAAGAGTCGGAATAATAAAATGCATGCGTGAACTTAACTTAAATCCACTGGAAATAAACTTTCTTTGGTTGTATGTTACAATATAAAGGCCCTTACTCTTCTATTGATAACATAGATGGTTACCTATCGAAACGTAATGAGTTTGTAAATTAAAATAAAAATATATTTTAATAAATCGACTTGCAATTATTTGTTTGTTATTGTTTGTTAGACTTCCTAAATTGAATTTTTTTTTTTTTTTTTATAATTTTATTATTTATTGAATCTTCAATTATAAATTAAAACACCAATAAGTTGTTCAAATCTTAAATCTAAAAAATATAAATAAAGTTTAATATATGCCAATGCTAAACACAATTTTTTAGTTGCAGCGGTTAATTTTTGTAGTTTTACATCTCTCGTGTACGGCTGAGAATAAGAGTATCCCTTCTCTTCAGCCGGGTGTGGCCTCTATAATGTAGAATATTGCGTGCAAGTACATTTGTGTTCAACTCAAGTTTTTTTTGTATATTTTTTAGCGTGTTTTGAAAATACTTTCCTCACCAACGGAACATCTAGATCTTTATGAATTCGATGATTTCTGACATACCAGGGGGCAGCTGTAATTGCACGTAGAATTTTAATCTGTCGCCTTTGAATTTTTTCGACATTTGATGCTGAGGCAGTGCCCAATAACTGGATTCGATAGGACCATATTGGTTTCAGGATCGCGTTGTATAATAGTAGTTTACAGTCTAGGCTTAGTATAGAATTTCTTCCAATAAGCCAATACATTTGGGCTGCTTTTAATTTCATTTGTGGTAACTTTCCGTATATATGCGATTTCCATGTTAAACGACGATCAAGATGAACGCCTAGATATTTTACTACAGTGTGTTGCGGTATAGTCTCAATGTTGATTTGTATAGGCGGGCATGTTTCCCTGCGTAAAGTAAAAGTAACGTGTGCACATTTCTGCTCATTCACTTTTATCCGCCATTGTTTTATCCATTTTTCCAATTTTGATATATACCCTTGTAAATTGCGGGAAGCTTCTACAGGATTTTCGTGAACGGTTATAAAAGCTGTATCATCGGCAAATGTTGATGTATGAATGTTACTGCTTAACGGTAAGTCAGAGGCATATATTAAATAAAGTAATTGACCGAAGATACTGCCTTGAGGGTCTCGGGCTTCAATCGACTGCGGAGGGGTTAAAAAATTGCCTTTTCTAACTACAAATTTACGTTTCTAAAATAGCTTTGTAAAAGCTTGACGATGTCTGCTGGTAGGTTTTGTGTTAATTTGTTGATAAGACCTTCGTGCAATACTTTATCGAAAGCTTGTGAGACATCAATAAAGAGCGCAGAGCAATATTTCTTTTTTCAAAAGTGTCTCTAACAACATTCACGATCAGCCATAACTATAACTTAAGAACAATTTTGGGGATTGTTGGGAAGACCTATAAAGGTTTTAAAATTTGTCACTTTAATGCTAGAAGCCTTAATTCTGCGAAAATTGATTACATTAACTATATTCTGTCAAACTGTTTTGTAGATCTTCTTTGTTTCAGAAACATGGTTCGATCCTGAATCTGAGGGTGATTTTCATAATATTTTAAACTTTAATTTAATTCGTAATGATAGAAGATCTTGTGAAAAGGGAGGAGGTGTTGCAATTTATTATAAAAAGGGTTTGAAACATAATATTGTTTTAAAATCTGATCCAGCTAATGTGGTTGAGTTTATTGGTGTTGAGTTTCAGGGATCCAACTCTACTAAATGCTGTGTAGTGTGTGTTTATAATCGAAGTAAACTGAATGATCTTGATGAGTTTTTTGATAAGTTAAATGTGATAGCGATGAATTATGAAAACTTAATTGTTTCCGGCGATTTTAATATAGATTTATCAATTAATAACACAAGATCATATCAACTTTTGGATGGAATGAATGCTAGTGGTTTGCATGTCATTAACTCTTGCTATACTAGATTTGCCCCTAATGTTAAACCTGCTCTGCTAGACCTTATGTGTACCTCTAACAGCTCATCAGTCATTCACTTTGATCAGTTTTCTCTTGCCGGCGTTTCTGACCATGATATGTTGCTTCTTGTACCTGATTTTGATTTGCACTGCAATGAGAGTAGCAGACATTTCTACTCACGGAATTATAAGCAAATCAATATTCAACCGGTAAGTTTTGATGCAGCAAATGTTAACTGGAATGAATGCTGGCTCTATGATAATATTAATGATAAGTTGGCCTGTTTCTCGGAAAGCGTACTATTCTTGTTTCAGAAACATGTACCATTAAGAAAAATAAAAATTAGCAACATTAATCAGCCTTGGTTTAATTATAGAGTTAAATGCGCTATCAAGATGCGAAATAAACTATACTCTATTTGGAAGAACAGACAGTGTGAATACAATTGGGAGCGGTATCGATTAGCTAGAAATCAGGTGCATGTTATCACGAAAAACCAGAAGAGTGAGTACTTTAGAAGCAAATTAAATACAAATATTTCATCTAGAGAACTATGGAAAAACCTTGAACAGCTTGGTTTGAGGAAAAAGAAACTTGAATGCGATGAGTGTCCTGAAACCATGAATGACTTCTTCCTAAAATCATCTATTGTAAATAATACTGACACCTTCGCCGTAAATCAGAATATTTTATCTAATAGATCCGTGTTTTCTTTTAGCCCATTTACAACTCAGGAGGTTGGTAGATCAATTTCGGCAATCAAGTCCACTGCGGTTGGCTTTGATGGAATTAATATTAATTTTTTAAAGCTTATTTTACCTTTTATAATTCCTTCAGTTACTCATATCTTTAACCACATCATCACAACATCGACTTTTCCTAATGACTGGAAAATTGCTAACATAATACCAGTTGCTAAAAGAAATCAACCTATCAGCCCTGAAGACTATCGACCCATAAGTATCCTCCCATCTCTTTCAAAGGCTTTTGAAAGATTGGCCTCAAACCAAATTATAAACTACTTGCAATGTCATACGCTTTTATCAGAGTATCAATCTAGTTATCGGGCTGCAAAAAGCTGTGGTACTGCCATAGTGAAAGTTTTGGAAGATATTCGTCCATCCTTTGATAATCGTGAATTAACTATTGTAGTTCTTATTGATTTCTCAAAAGCTTTTGATACGGTCAGCCATGATGTGTTGTTACTTAAGCTGAAAAATTACTTTAGTTTTAGTAATCATGCTGTTGGGCTTATAAGATCATATCTTTCGAATCGCTTTCAACGCGTTAGTTCAAAGGCGTCATTTTCTACACTAAACCCCGTGTTTTCTGGGGATCTATACTTGGCCCATTACTTTTTAGCATGTTTGTAAACGATATTGTTCACTGCTGTAAAAATTCCCATATTCATTTATATGCAGATGATGCTCAAATTTATTTATCCCGGCCTTTGGGGCTAGTTGAAGACTTAGTTTGTCGTCTTAATGAAGACCTTAATGATATCTGTGAGTGGTCTTTTAACAACAATCTAAAAATAAACACTGCAAAAACTCAAGCTCTATTGATTCATGCTAGAAGCTACAACTACAGTATCTTGCCCTAAATATCTATGAAGAACGAAGTTGTGAAATATGTACAAGTAGTAAAAAATCTAGGTATTGTTATTAATTCTGACCTTAATTGTAAGGATCATGTTAGTTACACTGTTACGAGAATCTATAACGTTCTTCGAAAACTGTGGTATTCGTCGTCATTTATTTCGAGTGATATTAAACTGAAAATTGTCAAATCTCTAATTGTACCCATTATAACATATGGAGCTATAGTTTTTGGTGAACTTGATGCTGCATCAAAATATAAATTACAGAAAGTGCTCAATAACTGTGCCAGATATGTGTACAATAAAAGGAAATATGATAGGATATCTCAATTCTCCATTCAGATTCTGGGATGCGGTTTGACTTCCTACTTAAGCATTCGAAATTTAATATTTCTTCATAAAGTTATATATTCGCATGAACCAAGATATATTTATGAAAAATTATGCTTCTGCAGATCTAGTCGCACATTAAAAATTATAATACCGAATTACTATTATTTATCGTCCTCAAGATTGTTCTTTATTAGTGCTGTGAAATTGTGGAATAATTTACCAAATCACATTAAAACCGATCCCCGCGCATCGTCTTTCAAAATGACTGTTAAACAACTTTTTAGTAACTAATTTGAATATTCTTTTTTTCTCATTTTCTTGTATTTTAGTATGTTTATAAGTATTTTAATGTATTGTATTTAAGAAGGTAGTTTTAAGTAAACTAAAATTTGTTATCATTGAGCATATACACTTGTTTGAGGTGCTTTAAGAGACTTTAAATCTTACTTGTACTTAAAAATAAAAATAATAATAATAATAATAATAATAATGATAATAATAATAATAATAATTCACAAGTCAGTGAGTTTCTTCAATTGTGCTATGTTGTCTGCGAAAACCGAATTGATGATCTGGAATACATCCATTACTAGTCACTATAGGCATCAGCTTGCTCATATACAGCTTTTCAAATAGTTTTGAAATTTTGGGAAATACACTAATAGGCCGATAGGATTCAACCTTTGTATGATCCTTGCCGGGCTTTGGTATCATAGTAATTAGCGAAACCTTCTATTCTTTCGGATAGTGTTCTAGGCGTAGAATACTATTACAAATGAATAGTATTATTCTTATTGCAGTTTAGGGCAATTCTCTAAGCATTTTGTTGCCTATTTTGTCGACACCTGGGGGATTTCTGGAGTTAAGATTAGTAATAGCCTTTTCAATCTCCGCAATGTGAAATCTTAGCGGTATTTCTGGCGAAGAGACGACTGGTGGCATTCAAAAATATCAGCAGAAATATTTTTAGTAAAGACTTTTTCTAAGTGTTTAACAAAAAGAGCACCTTTTTCAGTATCAGTTTTTGCCCAGTCACCATTTGCCCAGTTGCATCTAGCGCTTGAAGAAATTTTTGAAGGGAAGCTGCTTGGTACACTCCTTAAGCCTTAATTTTAGCGGGGCGTTGTCGTTCTCGTCGAGCTCTCCGTTTTTCAGTCAACAGCCTTTCTATATCTACAGAAAAAATATTGTTAAATCTTACTGGTTGATTTATTTTATTTGAAGTAGCATTAAAAGCAGTTTGTTAAACATGCGCTTCAAACAACCTGAGAATGAGCCCTAAGATATTTTCTGTATTTCAGCCAGTTAATACGTGCATATATCATCGGTAAATCATATGTTGCTGTTTAACATCAGGATTTTTTCGTCGATCTGTTGGCCAATATGTTGACTGACCACTTAAAACTAAATTCAAACCCATTTAAGATATTTTGTCGATAAAAACTCGTCCCTTAGGAGTGATTAAGCGTGAACTTCAGAATGTGTTTTAAGCATTGTAGTAGCCTGCTACTAGTCCCAGTGATTTATAAAAAGCCGAATATTGACTCTCGGTAATTGAAAATCTGGGGGGCGAATAGGCAGATATTATTACAAGTTTTTGATAATAACTTTTTCTGCATATGTTCGTTGCTTGAAGATATTCTTCGCAAAAATCATTCATCAGGTGGTGTTTTATTCGCGTTTTTACTAGGATTCCCCAACCACCACAAGCTCTACCTCAAGGATCCTTGGTGTCGTAAAAATGATATCCACTAATTCTGAAGCAGCTTCAAGACGTCGCATGAGTTTCTGAGATAAGCGTAACATCCATTTGTTTATCGAGAAGAAAATAATCTATTTCGTTTTTATGTTGGTAGATGCCGTTTGCGTTCCAAAAACAGATTTTTAAGTTCATGGCTTGTTTAATACAGCCTGCAACAAAGTAGACTGCATTTCAAACATTTCCTGCATCATACAGGACATGTTGAGAGTAAAAGTATTTACTGTTTGTATTAGGCTCTCTATCGAGGCTTCAATACGACTAAAATTAGACCCCAAGTCTTCATTTACATTAACGGTTTTTTGCGCCGTACTCTGGTTGCTTTTTAGAATACTGGCGTATGAAAATTTATTATTAGCTTGTTGTTAAGCACTAGTCGCATACGACTTGAAAACGTTTGAATATTAATTATGGCTGTTGGACGGTTGAGGTAACTGTGGGTAGTTAATAGGGGCTTTAGGCTAAGCGGGAGTAGCATTAGTTTTTTTGTTTGATGAATTCTTAAAAAACGAGTAAAGAGGGCAGCCTCTATAGTTGGCAGTGTGATTTCCGCCGCAATTGCCACATTTTTTCGCCTTGGGATCACCTTTTATTTTATCACAGTTAGCCGTACTATGTAACTCACCACATACAACTCATACTGTAGGCTACTTGCAATAAGTTTCCTGGCAGTTCTGGCATTGAAAAGGTCCAGCTCTTCGATGCAACAAGTACTTTAAGTCATATATTGGGTGTGCTTCATTTTTTTGACCTCTTCTGGATCCACGCTAGAGTCTATACATTTTATTACGACGGTTAGACCTTTAGCACTCTTTAATTGGTATGTATAGAAGTTTTTATTTTTAGATGCTAAATCTGAAACTATTTTTCGGTAATTATTTTCATGAGCTACCTGAATTTTTGTTTCATTGATTTTTCCGCGCTTAACTGGAGTTAAATAAAATTCATTTTCTCAATTAATGAGATAAAGCTTTTAACCAGCAAACTGGAATTCTGTTCTCTTAAATATATGTGTGGCGGCTTACTCGACCTTGTTGTAGTTGTGTCTTCATCGCCTTGTTCTGATAAAATCGCAAAACGATTTTCGGAATTTTTTTGTATTGTTTTTTCCATCTCTTTCGCTGTTGAAGCAATTTGAGCTGATTTTGGACTTTTTTTAACACGGTTATGTATCTGCTCATACCTGTTTGAATTTTATTATCATTTATTGTACTCAACGCATCTACAATTTTTTGCACGTTGGTTACCTTGTTACTTATTATTTGTTTGTACAGCTAAGTTGTCAAGTTTGCTAAAAGGTGCAACTGTTGTTGCTTCTCTTTCAAGATTTATGTTTGTGTTTTCTGTAAAATTCAGGTTTTTGTTTAAATTTTAATTTAAATTTTTTTGTGTTCTTCATCAGTGTAGTGTAGTGTACATTAATCATTATATTAGTAATTTTAGCTCTACCCTCGTAACTAAATTCCTAAACAAATTCCTTTAATATAAATATACAAAAACTAATACTGTACTATAATTACATTTACAGCTACTAGTAATAGATTTATTTATTTTGTTATTTGATAAGCTTGTATACTACTGTGCTACTTAAGGAATTTGTGTAGTTTTAAGTTACCATTAATTTTAGTATATAAGAAGTGAATTTATAGAAAATAAAATTATTCTTGATTAATTTTTGAGTCATTAATCATATTTATGTCGTAGCCTTAAATCGGCTCTTTTATTTATAAGCATTAATCTGCTTTAAACACAGGCATTCAACTGCCTTAAGAACTTTTAGGCCAGTGGCGTTGTTAAGCGCCGGCACCCTTATTAGGCAGGAAATTATCGAGTCCTAGGTTTTTTCTTAATTATATACCACGTACATTACATGGCGATCCTGCCCAACGGCCTGTGAAGTTAAAGAAGCAGCAAAGTACACAGCCATGCCAGTGGAAGCACGCCTCAAACCAATAAAAATTTTGCACATTCATACATATACGATATATTTTAAAATGTATATTCACAAAAAGGAAGCAAGAAATTCTCTTCATTTATAAAATTTAGACACAAAAAATGAATATATAAAAATTATTGAAATTATAAAAAGAAAACACTGATATAAGAAATTAATGCAAAACTAAACAAGAAGAAGAAAATTGTAATAAAATGTCATTCAGCAGCTGACTGTATAAAAGCGCTACCAGATAGATAAAAAAAAGTTTTTTCACAAATAGAGGGCAGTGCATTTTATTGAATTAGGTATTGCCAACAATTTTTTTTTTTTTTTTATATAAGTTATAAAAAGATACAAAGAATAATTATTGCATTTTAATGGAAATAGTAAATGAATATTAAAGTGAGTTAGAGAAATTAGAGAAAAATATAAAAAAGCAAAGGCAGAGTTTACTCCTCTGTATACAAATCGGAAAAATTATCGCGTTTGTCCCAAATTAAAGAAGAGGTAGAAAATATTATTAGTAACCGTTTGGAAAAAAAGAGGCCAAGTCTACTCTATTCAAATTTAAAGTATTTCACACGAAAGTTGAGAATTTGATACGTAGTATAAATATAAAAGAAACTAAAGAATTACCGAGTGGCTCCGGAGATACACTTAAAGAAAAAATGAGTCAATATGGCACAGTTCGATATAGGAGTAGTAGGTAAAAACCTTAACGTTTTTAAGGGTTCATATGAGGTGTTGGAAGATTTTGTAGTTCAAACAGAATTATTACATGATATTTTGAGAACAGAAGACCGAGAGATGTTCATTAGGTACGTCTATAACTTCAAACTAGCTGCGCATGTCCGAGTTGTCTTAGGACGTTCCAACAGACCAACTACGTTTGCTGAGTTGAAGAAGTTGCTGATTGATGCGTACCCAAACCCTAAAACTCTTAAATTAGTTAGGAACAATTAAGCAAGGAAATATGAGTATTATAGCCTACAGGGAAAAAGTTGCATTACTATCAGAACAATTAAGTAATTTTGAAATAAAAGCAATAGAAAATCCATCACTAGAAACTAAAAATGGGATCTATAAAATGACCGAAAATATGGCTTTAAATGTTTTTATTAAGGGTGTTAATATAGAATACCAAAACGTATTAGTGGCAAGTAGTCCCAAAACGCTTAGCGAAGCAGTAAAGAAATGCGTAACCATAGCAAGAAGTTTACAAACATATAGTAATAATAATAGTATTTTTAGTATCAACAGGCGTAAAAATGATACGGAAATGGCAATAGTAACAATAATTCCGATAGATATAGAAATAATAATAATGTTGCAAATTGAAGTGGTGCAGCAAGAAGTAATAATAATACCAATCCATTTAATAATAACAACGGCTTCTCAAACAGATCTGGCAACAGCAGAAATAATCCGGGAAACTAACAAACCCGGATAAACAGAGTTTGTTATACAGAAGGGCGAAAATGTTTCAAAATTTAAAATAATACTGATAATTATATAGCAATTAATTGCAATACCATTAATAAGGAATTCAAGTTTTTATTAGACACTGAAGCCAATATTTCAATTTGCAAAAAATATAATATAGATGAACGTGATATATCATCACTGAGTGGTATTACTGCAGGCACTATAGAAAGTCTCGGTACTGCATGTTTAACTTTAGAATTAGATAACAAACGTATAACACACAAATTTCACATAGTCGAAGATAATTTTCCAATTAATACTAATGGAATCATTGGTAGGGATATTTTAGAAAAGTATGGCTGTAAAATTGATTTTGAACCTTATACAACGTCTTTCAATATAGATAATGAAGAGATTATTCTACCGATAACCCCTAAACGCGTTTATAGAACTGAAATATGTATACCAGCACACTCATAACTCATAGCACCTATTAATATACGTACTGATGAGGAAAGCATCGTTTTAAATAAAGAAATAAAGCCTGGAATTTTCGTAGGAAATAGTATTATACCAGCAGTGGGAATACAACACGTGAAATTATTAAATACTACTGACAGAGATGTAGTCTTGAACAATTTAAAGTTAGAAATTAAACCATGTCGAAATACAAAGTATATATTTGCAAGAGGATAAATAATAAATAAAAAGAGCGAGTGATTTATGTTTGAATTAAAACATTATTTTTATTATTTTTATATTATTATTATTACGAATAAACGTAATTATTATTTGAACTTATAGTGATTTACATATGAAAAGTAATATTATCAGGCTCAAGTTCATTTTTATTGAATTAATGAAAATTCAAAATTACTAAGAGTTTTTTTGTGTTGGAAAATATTATTATTTATATCCAATCAGTTTTTAGCAGAACGTATCAGTACTGATTTCAAGGCCGCTACACCTCTCATCAGCGTTCAGTTGTCCATCTTTACAATTTTCGTAAAGTGGATACTAATTGAGAAGAATATCAACTATTTAATCAGTTTTCAACAGAAATAGAATATGAGAATTAATTATTTTTATTATTTAGTTATTATTATTTTTATTTATTAACCACAGACTATTTTAAAACATTGCTTAGCCTTCACAGGGACCCGCTTTTTAAGGCTGGTGTTTGATCAGGTTAGTTGTTACGTGTTAAAGAATATTCCCGGACTGCTTTCTGTCAAGACTCTACAGACTAGACAGACTCTACAGACTAGAACTTCCATACCAAATCACCCTCCGCTTTTATACCCAATTTTGCTGTCTGATTGAACGATGCTGCTGATTTTCGCTGCCGCCGGCGTGGTCATTCCCGCGATATTGCTAAGTGTGTTAGTATGCAAATTCAGCATATTCATACCCGTGGAACTTCCAGCCGATTGCGGTTCACACGATATTGCAATGTCAGCATATATCTGTAGGAAAATTACTGGTAATAACGTCAATAATGCATGCAGCGGTATTTTGCTGCCTTTGGTATTTTTATTGGTTGAGGGAAAATAACTCAACGTCAGTATGTGTATGCAGCGTATGTTCTGCTGTCGCTGATACTTTTGTTGGTTAGGGGAAAATGACTCATAACATCCCTCCCCCCTTGAGGACAAGAAACATCCTGTCTTAGGATGTTTCGTAGCCATACTTCTGGAATCAAGTCAAAATAGATGTGTGTATGCATCCGACTACCTTGGCGATACAGCTTTGGCAGCTCTCGGAGCAATATGTAATGATCTCCCGAGCCTCGATCGCCTGAAGGTTCGCAGTTTACCATTAGTTGGTGACTGCTAAGTGTCTGTCGACTTGGTACGTTTGCTGCGTCACCAAGGAAAAAATATGATATTGCTGGTGAACTACTGCGGTTGTTATTGACTTTGTAGTCGTCATTGGCTTTGTAGTGATTCCCCCTTTCCAACGGAACTGGTCATTCCGTCTATGTATGTGTTGTGGTATCGTATATAGGTTTTGCGGTTGTGTGAGGTTGATAGATTAGGCTGCTGTTGATGATTGTTGGATTCTTCATTGTTAACGGGATGATGATTATTGGTTGATTTTAAAACACGGGTTAATATTTTATTTTTATTTATTTATTTAATAGATATGTATTATAAATATATTTACTAATTTTATTTATTTGATGCGGGTTAGCAATATCTAGATATATATTTCGTTGGTAGCTATACCAATTCATCAGTAGATGTTTTACCCTTTTACCCTTCTACTGATGAATTGGTATAGCTACCAACGAAATATATATCTAGATATTGCTAACCCGCAACAAATAAATAAAATTTTAAACATAAATACTTGAGTACATGCTCAAATAAATGTTAAATTTTATATTTACTAATATTAAATATGTAAATAATTATTATCTATAAATGGCTTAACATATTAGTTGTAGCCAGATTGGCAAAATAAGAAAGAAAAAAAAATATAATTAGAAGATAATATTTTATATGTAAGTATGTACATATATAAGAATGTTTAAGAATAGATGTTTTACATACAACTATTAACTACATATTGATATTATTCAAATTCATTTATTAACAGTTTTCTGTATATTAAACAAGACTCTAAATAATTAACAAGAGTGTCATAAGTAAATGATAGACCATTGAGGATGTTTAACACCTCAACTAGATTTAGTTGGCATTTATTAAAGTACCTAAGTCTATATCCATTAAAAATAGGACAACAACCAATAAAGTGCAGAGTGTTTTCTGTTGCATCAAGGTTACAAATAGTGCAAAGACCGACCGTATTACTTCTGAACGGCCTCGAATTAATATCCAAAAGGCCGCCTCTAGCTCTTATAAGAAGACTAGTAGCACACGAAGACAGATTTGAAGAAGTAATATCTACCAAAGAGTAATTTAACTGCGAGTATAGATCATGGAATTGAGAGTTTCTTGCATCTGAGACAAAGTTAACATTTTCATATGTTTTAACTAAAGGTAAAATTACCTTGGAATATTTGCTAATCGGAACTGAACTATCCAGTGGTAAGAAATTTATTGTAGAACACAGACTTTTCCATTCCTCAGCCCAAAATGTCTGCTTTTCGATTACAATTTCAGCAAGTTTTTTAGGAAGTCTGTTATTCGACATGTTAAGTACTTTATTTATGTAATCGAAATGAAGTTTAAACGTATCCACAAATAATGAATTAAGGCCAGTTTCAAGGAAGAGCATGTAGTTTGGGGTATTGCTAGGCAAGAACAGCATCTTTTTTATAAAGAAACAAAGTAGTTTTTCCACAACATCATATTTTTTGTAACCCCATATTTGCGCACCATAAAACATAATAGAGCGGGCAGCAGCGCTGAAGATTCTAAGCTTATTATTGTTTGAAATTTTGGGGTGGTTCACATATTTACCCCAGTACGATGTAATTGCCAGTTTTGACGTAAAAAGTTTGTTTTCCAAATGATCGCGGAAGGATAAATTGTAACATAGGTTCATTCCCAGATATTTATATGAGTTTACAATTTCAATTCTGTCTTCACCATATGTCCAGCACAGATTTTTTGAAATCCTTGTGCCACTACGAAAAACTAAGATCTTGGATTTAATCATGTTTACTTTCAAATGCCATAAGTTGCAGTATGCATGTAATGAATTAATCATATTTTGCAATCCGTTCGGTGAGTCAGATAAAATGACAATGTCATCAGCATACGAAAATATTTTCACTGTAAGGTTCTCAACTACTACACCGCCAGGGAGAACATCGGCGAGATCGTTCAAATAGAGGGCAAACAGAACTGGACTTAAAATACAACCATGTTTGACTCCAAGATTAACATTAAAAGATTTGGAGAGAGTGTTATCGAAAAAGATTTTGCTGGTAGTAGAATTAGAAAAGAATTCTTATTATTTTTGAAGATAGCCCCATACTTGACAATTTGTAGAACAAGAAGTTTCTCGGGATCGAATCAAAAGCGGATGAAAAATCAACAAAGAATGCGTATGTTTTTTTCCCAATCAGTTGGTTTAAATGAACAATATTAGTAAGATTAAAGATATTGTCAACTGTCGAATAATGTTTTCTGAATCCAGCTTGAAATTCATTTAAAATGTTGTATTTATTAATCCAATCTGAGATACGATTCAGTAGTATGTTGTTAAATATCTTGCAAGTTGTATCCATTAGTGATATACCTCGATAATTAGCGGGACAGTTAGGATCACCTTTCTTCAATAGTGGAATAAGGATTGCCTCTTTAAAGCTTGATGGTATAGATTCTTTAATAAATATGACATTTAAAACATATAATAGCTCTTTGGTAAAATTAACAGGGGCATATTTGAAAAACTCATATCTGATACCATCTTGGCCAGGAGCTTTATTATCCTTAAGACTTTTTAGGACAGAAACAAGTTCACAAAGTTCGAACGGTGAGTCCAAAAACGGATCTATGTTGTAAGGCAAACACCATTGAACTGAAACCATAGTATAAGGATTCTCCAGTATACTGCAAAAATGTTGGAGGAAATCATCTGTGCTTAGACTACAACGTGTAGATAAAGTGCGAGATTTTATATCATTGGCTAATTTCCACCACTGTTTACTGCATTTAATTGTATTCAATTTTCCAATGTTTGTATTATAATATTTGAGTTTGCTATTACGACATACGGTTAGGAATTTTCTTCTAGCTGACATATACCTTATTTTGTTGGCAGTAGATCATAATTTCCGAAATATGTTCAGCTTATCTAGCATCTTTTTTCTGAAACGCGCACATTTCCAATCAAACCACTCGGTTCAAAATGATATATTGGATCGGGTTTTATCACAGCGTCAACAATTTTACTTTTGACATCGAACAATAATACATACACGGGCGCGCTATGATTGAAAGGGTGAGTATAACAGAGTTCGTTTAATTTTTCGGCATATCTAGCAGCATGTTTTTCATTCCAGTATATTCTATCTATGCATTTATGAGAAAAAGAATTTACGCTATTTGTTGGAATATTAATTTTGAGTTTTAAAGGCATGTGGTCCGAGTATGGTTTATTTGCAATTTCAAAATTTTCGACAAACGTTAGAAGTTTATGAAAGCATATGCAATAGTCAATTAAGGAATTACCCCTGCCGCCATAAAAACTCAAGTCACCTTGCGCATCACCATTAATTTTTCCATTCAAAACTATACCTCCAACGTATTCAACAAGATCCATTAACTTTCTACCTTGAGAATTAATAACTTTATCTTTAGAGCATCTTATTTTATTTATGTGTGGTAAATTAGTTAACAAATTCCGATCTAACAAATATTGTTCTACACCAATGCGAGCATTTAGGTCACCAACAATACAAAAATTTGTAGGGCAAAAATCAATCAGGAATTTTTTGAAGTGCTCAAACTCTGCATTCCAGTTAGTACAGTTAAGATAACGTGGTATAAAGTAAAAAAAATTACTGTTGACATTTGCTGTTAGTACAACATTACCCCCGTTCATATTTATAAAGTTTAAATCAAAAAGATTTTTTATTTCCTTTTTATAGCCAAACAGATGCCCACCACTAGCCCGACCAGCACCATGAATTTTTTTTAGCAGCAATCCAGTGTAAATTATAATTTAGTAAAGCGTTAAAAAACAAGTTTTGTGTATCTGGCAACACATGGGTTTCATATAAGAAAAATATATCAAATTTATTTAAAAAACTGATAAAGTTACCAAAATTATATATGATTTAAAAAAAAAAAATTTTACATATATTTGCTTATTTCGTTTTTTAATTCTAATTATTTTGATCAAAAATTTTAATTTTCAAATATTTGTTATTTGTATGTTTATTTCTGAGTTTTATAAGTTAAGTTTGTATCATTATTTGGTTAGTTTTTTATTTTTGTATATATTTCTTTCAATTAATTATTACTAGTTGAGAAGAGTTGTTTTAAAAATATAATTCTTATAATTTTCAACTTTAAATTGTATGTATGTCTGAATAATAAATCGTATTTTGTTTAGCATTTTTCATAAATTTAATATAAATCCAATTTTTCTTAATCTACTTTTACGATTGTAAATATGTATTTTATTTTCTCTATTAAAAATTTTCGGCCTTAATACAAGTCTTTACTGTTAATTTACAGGACAATATTTACGGATATTTAAAGAAATTATTAACTTTATTTTTTATGTGGCAGTTTTCTCTTAAAAAAAATTAAGTAAGATATTTTTCTTAATAACGTAAGTACTAAATAGTAGAAAAATAAGATCTTCTGCCTACAGATAGAGATTGTAAAAATGTTAGTGTAATCTGTTTCGATTCAAGTTATTTTCAAAATTATATGAATTTTCTTTAAGTGTATTGTGTATGAGTATGACCTTAATTTTTACTTAATATTAAATTGTATGTATGTATGACAAATTTTTTGTTTGATATTTGAAAAAAAATTTTTAACATTGGCTTTATTTACATTTCTAACTTCATAAAAAACAAGGGAAATAAAAAATTTTTTAAACTGATAATAAAAATTTCTTCGAAAAATTGTAAAATGAGTAGGAAAAACTTCCACTTCATTTTTGCATTTTACAAAATTTCAACTGATTGAAGCACTTTTTTTATTAAAAAGTGAGTTCAGTTGCATTTGTTAGTGTTTTGTTAGTGAACGAAATTTAACACTTTTGTTGTTTCTGTTGATCTGAAAGAAAAATTATACATACGCGTATAATTATTTTCAAATCAACAACAAACAGAAAAAAAATCCGAAGAGTTTTTTATTATTGTTACTGTTTGCATATCCATATGCTCACATATACGTACATATACAAATTATATATTTTTCCGTTTTATAAACCAAACGCTTTGAGTTCTTGAATAGATCTGTTCTTTATTTACAAGTTTTACAAAGATCGTTCTTATAATTATGAAAGTATTAGTATTGAACAAAGAATAAACTTAAACGTAAACATTAAACTTGCTTGTGTTTCATTAAGAACACAAAAAGAATAAACTTAAACGTAAACATTAAACTTGCTTGTGTTTTATTTGGCTATGAGCTTCATGAAAGAAAATCATTTATGCTGACACGCAAAAATGGTCCTCTCTGTCGAAACCCAAACTTATAGGATAAATGCAAATTGTAATATGAGAAGCCATTCTTATTAAATGCCTCCAATAAATCATCATGTGTGGCCGAAAACAACAGATCAACCACAATTTAACGCAATGACAATATGTTTACATTATCGCCGTTTTCTGTAAGTGACTTCTGTTCACCACAGTGGCGTTGATCGCAGTCATACATGACTTGCCCCTCCCCACGTTTCGAGTCCCATCGAAACCAAAATTTTCTCAACTTTAAAGCCACCAAAACACAAACAACACTTAGAACTATTGCATAAAGTATATAAGTATGATACATATTATTTTTCTCAGTCAACATTTCTTTTATTTCCTGAAGGTTATCAAACCTTGGAATTTCAGTTAGTTCAGTAATATTATTGATATTATTCTCCATTGCTTGTTGTTCAGGAATAACAATATCCATTTCACTTTCAAATCTTTTTATTTTATATTTGCCGATCTCTATTTCACAATTTTCAAAGTTTATCAAATAATTTCCAATTAGCTTATATTTATATTCATTACAAGTGCTTATCAAAGTGGAATTAATATTTATCAATAAAACGTTTCCAATATCCACTTCTTGTATTACTTCTTGTGTAAATTTTCTTTTTGTACATTCGCCATAAGAATTTTTTATAATATTATTAATGCAATTATTTGTTCTCTCTAAATTTTTTATATAATTTTCTTGATTTACATAGAATGTTTCATTTTTTATGTTTACAACCTTAGAAATATCTAAATTTAGTTGCATATAGTCTGCATTCGGTATTGGAAGTATTAACACTGATTTGTGATCACTTGCAAAAAATTGTGGAATTGATACCACAAACAATATCACATCTCTTGAGAGTTTTCCCAAGGAACACTTAACATATCTTAGCTTATCGTTATCAATTTGAAAAAAATCTATTTCTTTATCAGTCAAAAAGAATCTGTTCATTGTCTGGTGTTTATAACTCATTATATTATCTTGTATTTTTTCAATTTTGTCTTTTATTTTATTTATCAATAACGTCAAATTATTATATTTTATAAGTTTCAATTTATTTTCTAATTCTTTATAATGTGTTCCACCAAACAATTCCTTGTGGGATTCCAAAATCAATTTAACGTTTAACATATACTTCTGCATATCGCTATTTATTGTTATTTGTTTATTAAGATTATTTATTATATTACGCTGATTAATATCTATATTCTTGAAGTGATTATCAATTTCCTGTTTGTCTTCATCGTCCAGGATTCCAAATACCCACTTAATTGCTCTACCTCCCACATCAATTAATGCTCTTCTTTCTCTATTATCATGTTTACCTATTGTCAACAATGAATGTTCCAACTCCTCAACATCTCTCTGTAAATTCAATATCATCCATCCCTGTTTTAATTTCATGTTACCTGAAACGCTCGTTTTAACTTTATTGATGGTGTCCTCTATCTCTTTAAGGTCAATTACATACATGTATGAGTTTTGAGTAACCTTGAATAAGAGTAACGGGCTGACTCTCCACCATTACATATCCTGCCTCAGTTTCTATTTTGTTAATTATTATTTCAGCACTGTTGCCCGTTTGCACTACCAAAATCAATACCATCGCCACAATTATCTGAAATTCACGAAAAAAGTTTTAATGGTCGCTTGACTCGCGCAATATCGATCTTATTAGGGTTGCTACGATTATGTTTTGTGTATCTTTTGGCAGTTTTTTGTCTCTCTGCTTTTGGATTTTTCAGGAACATATTCTCAGGATTGACAGCAGGAATTTCTTTTCTGTTTATATTTATTTTCCCTATCAAATTTCCTTTCCTTTTATCCATTCTGTCTGAAACCTCTTTGAAGTTTAAATCTATTCCATTTATAAAGTCCATGGGCTTTTGCCTTGCTGTTGAATGAATGGTATTGTTATAATAACCTATTGCTCTAATCACAAGTTCCTCTGTATCAGTCCTTTCCTCCCCAATTTTTATTATTCTAATGTGTTCAAGCACTGTTGAATGCAATCTTTCGATATCCGAATTCCCAGTGTGAGAATGCGGAGTAGTAAAATGAGCCCGAATATTATTTTCTCTGCAGAAAAGAACAATTAAATAGTTGTCAAACTCATTATCCATAACCAAAAGTTCTGGTTTGCCTAACAACGCTATTCTTTCTTGTAATTTTGTCTTAACGGTAATCATATTTTTGTCTGACAACCTGTGAGCGCTACCCAATTTTGTAAATCTGTCTATTGTTGTTAAAAAGTATTGTTTCTCCACATGAAAGATATCCATATGGACTATTTGATTTGGTTTTGAAGGTGTTTCCGTGTTGCTAAAAGGTTTTCTTATTGGATTACGATCATATTTAGCTTCGATACAAATTCTGCAACTATTAACATATTTATTTATATGCTTCACTAGGTTAGGACAGAAATATGTTTCTTTCAATTCTTCAAAATTCTCTACAACACCCCTGTGATTAGTTTCTTCATGAGTTTTCTTTATGACATCATAAAGTTGGTTTCCTTCAACTAGGTCTATTGCCAAAAATCTACATTTAGTGAATTTCACTTTCCTATCATTATTAAAAATCTGTATTAATTTCTGTTGAATAACGTTATATTTAGAGTCATCCAATTCACAATATATTCCAATGGTACCCTTATTTATGTTTTCTCTAAAAAAGTTTTCTAAATATTTTTCGCATAATAAATCTGACTCTTCTATAAATAAAATTAAATATTTATCAAATATCTTTTCCTTAGTCTTATTTTTTGTCTTCAGAATGCGTATCTGAGTTCTATATTTATTAACAATTCCGTCGCTGATCTTAAAACAGTCATTTAAATCTTCTTCACCACTGTGTACTGTTTGTACTTCATTATCATCCAATTGAAAAGCCTGATGTTCTTCTGAATCATAATTTTGATCAACTCGGCTCAAGAAATCTGCCACCTTATTATTTTTGCCCTTTACATAATCGATATCAAAATCATATTCACTCAGTTGTATTCTCCATCTTGCCATTTTTGAATTTGGCTCTTTCATGGAATGCAGCCATTTCAATGGCTGATGGTCTGTTTGAACCAAAAATTTTCTTCCATAAACATATCTTCTAAAATATTTCAATGCCCAAATGATAGCCAACAATTCCTTTTCAATGGTTGAATAATTCCTTTCATGATCATTCAACGTACGGCTTGCGTAACATACAGGTTTATTATCTTGACTCAATACAGCTCCCAATGCGCTGTTACTAGCGTCAGTGGTTACAACGAACCTCTTATTAAAATCCGGAAAGGCCAAGATTGGGTAAGTTGTTATTAGTTCTTTAAGTTTCTTGAAAGCATCAATATACTTCGAATCCCTTTCGTCAATTTTCATATTTTTCTTTAAATACTTTATGATGGGCGAAGCAATAAGCGAATAATTCTTCATGAACTTGCGATAATAACCTGTCAATCCAAGAAATGACTTTATTTGCTTTACTGTTGTTGGCAATGATACTCCATTTATCGCTTTTATTTTACCTGGGTCAGGTTTAATACCTTCTTTTGTTATTATGTGACCCAAAAATTCCACCTGCTGTGCTAAAAATCTGCACTTATCAAACTGAACCCTAAGACTATATTCATTCAACCTACCAAATACCTTATTCAAATCATCGATATGTTCTTCAATCGATGTTGAAAAAACCAATATGTCGTCCATATATATAACACATATTTTATTTATGTGTTCTTTTAATACAAAATTCATCATCCTTTGAAATGTGGATGGAGCGTTCTTCAATCCAAATGGCATTCTGATGTACTCATAATGACCAAAAGGAGTAGAAAAAGCTGTTTTCTCTATATCTTTTTCATTCATCAAAATCTGATGAAAGCCTTTCGCCAAATCAATAACCGAAAAATATTGGGCACGACCCAACTTATCGAACATGGAGCTTATATCGGGTATCGGGAATTTATCATCTACTGTTACGCTGTTCAAGCCCCTATAATCTATGACTATACGCCATTTTTCTTTATTAGAATTATCCGATTTCTTTTTTACTATCCACAAAGGCGAATTATAAGGTGATTTACTCGCTCTTATAATACCTTGATCGAGCATTTCATCTATTTGCTTACCGATCTCGGTTTCATGTACCTGAAGGTATTTATACAATCTGGAATAAATTGGTTTATCCGTGCTGGTACGGATACTATGTTTTATTATTGGAGTAGCAGTTAAAAATTGACCATCTTGGTAAAACGTATTCCTAAAATTTCCAAAGTTATTTATATGATTACCTGATGTATTCCAATCATTATTTCTAAAATTTCCAAAGTTATTTCTATGATTACCTGACGTATTCCAATTATTATTCCTAAAATTTCCAATGTTATTATTTCCATTATTTCTAAAATTTTGATTATTATTTTGATTGTTATAACGGATTTCTTTAAATTGATTTTGGGTTCTGTTAATTAATTTAATATCTTTTAATATGTTATTTTGAATATAAAAAGTACTAGCTGATTCTATAGTTGTGATATTATTTTGTAAGAGCAAGGATCTAATATATAGAGGTAAAAAATTTATATATATATCAAAGATAATTTTCTCATTATTACTAGGAGTAAAGGATCCCAGCAGGAAAGTGTATGATGCACGAATTTTTTCTAAGACGAATTGATCATAGAAAATGCATAACGAAATGATCAATGACTAGTGAAATAATGTGGTCAGTTAGAAACGTCTTCGTACTGTAGTATGTTGAATGTATAAATGGCCACAAGAAACAAAAGAGCCTGCAGGCAGCGTTGCCGAAAAAACAAAGTAAAAAAGAACATGTGGTTGTTGTACTTTTACAAAAAATTTCGGCAACGGTGCCTGCAATGTTTACACACATTTGTGCATACGACAAATTTTTATTTTTGTTCTTTTCTTTTGTTCTTTAAAGAACAGTTGTTCTTATTCTTTGTATGGCAGTGCAACGTGGAAGTGGTAAAAGAAAAAAAGAGTTAAAAAAAAGAATTAAAAAAAATTAGAATATCTAATTAAAAAAAAAATTATAAACTTAAACAGTTATAAAATAAAGATAAATAAAACGATAAAATGTACAGCAAAAGACATTTGAGGCGATTGCTGGCTAAAAAAAAAATGCGCATCAAATAAAAATAATAGTGAACAAATTTGTGAAGAAGCCTGCGCTTATGACGAACGGAATAGCGAAACAACAGAAAAAGAAGAAAATATTGTTGATAAATTGCGCAGCTGGGGTTTAAAGCATATAGTTTCAAGAAATTGTTTTGATGATCTTTTACAAATTTTAATTTCGGAAAATATAAATGTACCAGTTTCATCTAAAACAATAATAAAAACACATGAAAGTGTTATTAGTGAAGTTCCACCAGGTTCCTACTTACACTTAGGTTTAGAAAAACAGCTAAATAGATTTGCAGACAGTGTAGAGAATTTAGAGAATCTGATTATAGATATAAATACTGACGGAGTTCCCTTATACAAAAGTTCTAGTATTTCATTGTGGCCCATTTTGTCAAGAATAGTTGGATGTCCAAATTTACCTGTTTTTGCGATTGGCATTTATCAAGGCATTAAAAAACCATACAATGTAAATACATTTTTGCATGAGTTTATTGAAGAGTATTCAGTCTTGCAAATAAGAGGGTGTAAAATTAATGATAAATTTATACCGATTGCAATTCGATCATTTATTTGTGATACTCCTGCAAGAGCTTTTTTATGTAATATTAAAGCTCATAATGCATTTCATGGTTGCAACAAATGTACACAGGTAGGAAAGCGCATTGGTAATAGAACGGTATTTAGTAATGTTAGTGAAAATCTGCGTACAGATGATGATTTCAAAAACAGAAGTGATATCGAATATCACAAAAAAGATTTAGATGGTGGTATGCAATTAGAAAGCTTGGGAATCAAAATGGTTTCACAATTTCCATTAGATCCCATGCATCTTATTGATCTGGGTATCACTAAAAATATGCTTTCACTACTTTTAAGAAAGAAAGTTAAAGATTGTCCGATGAACGAAGAAAAAAAAATGCTTATTTCATCAAAATTAATGTCCTTAGTGCCATACATACCAAGAGAATTCGGAAGAAAACCGAGAAGTCTCCAAGAGTTACCTAGATGGAAAGCAACTGAGTTCAGGCAATTTATTTTATATACCGGAATAGTTGCGTTGAAAGGTGTTGTAACAGAAAATTACTACTATCATTTTTGCTTGCTTCATTGCGCCTACCGAATGATATCATCAGAGAGCAATTACAGGCAGAATTTGGACCCAGCAGCACAAATGATAGAATATTTTGTAAGACAGTTTCCAGAAGTATATTCTGTAGAACAGGTCAGCTATAACGTTCACTCACTTCTACATATTATTCAAAGTATTAAAGATATTGGTTTTACCAACAGTTTTTCTTGTTACCCATATGAAAATTATATGCAGCGGTTAAAAAAATTTGTAAAAAAACCATCAAGCATTTTGCAACAATTAAATAATAAAATTTCGAATGAAAAATTTGTAGAAGAAAAAAAATTTTTAGGCCAAAAAAAAAAGGAGGAGAAATTGTTTTATTCCAAATAGAACATTTTTATTTAAGCACAAAGCTTGCAGATAAATATTGTTATTTGCAAAACGGAATTGCCGTTTGTATTACATCTTTCGTTGAACAAGATAATGACCAGTATATAATTGGGCAAACAATTTTAAATTGTTCAGATTTTTTTTCTTCACCACTTGCTTCAATGAAGGATCTGGGCATTTTCCTTTCTGACGCTAAAACAAACGAAATTGATGAAAAATTTAATATTAAATTAATTAGTTATAAGCTTATGCGCCTTCCATTTCAAGATAAATTTGTTTTTATACCGATCTTACATTCAAAATTTAATTAGAATTAGCTAGAAGGCATAAATATAAATAAATAAAAATATAACTTATAATATACAATATCTACTATGATGAATTTCAACGCAACACCACTTTTATATCCGAATGGAGACCTCGAAACTTTAAATCCAATTGAAAACAGGACGAATGCCACCTTAGTTCGCTGCAATGCAACATTAGGTAAGTACTTAACAAATATAATATTCATAAAATATATTCATTAATAATAATTAATTAAATATTTATTTTCAGAACCAATATTACAAGAAAAACAACCGATGACTTCTTTGCAAATTGAAAATGAGTTAAAAACTGTTAACCGTAAGCAAATTTATAATTGTATTTGAAATACGTATGTATGTAATATCTAAAAATATAATTTTTAAAAATTTTTTGATAGAAAAAATAGAAAACGTACATGAAACTGTGATTGCTATGCAAAAGGAACAAATAAAGCAAGGAATTTTATTGGAGCAAATTTTAAAAGTAAGGAAGACTGAAAATATATTTCCAATAAAAAGTGAAGACAAATTAAATGAAATTGAGAATGATGTAGACGAAAATCGAAACAAATATGTAAGTAAAAATATACATAAACATTTCGCAATTAAACGGATGTTTCATAATATTAAAATTTATATTTCTTAGGTTATAGCATTAAATAAAATATTACATGGATCTTGCCTTTCAAAAGTCTTTAATAAAATTCTGGATGAAAAGGTCGCCATTAATTTTAATTATGACGGGACGAAAGGGAAGAAATCATTCAAACAATTTAGGAAATTGAATGATTTATTATTTGGTAAATCCGTTATATTTCTATATGAAAATATTTATTACAAATATATATATACATAATTAAAAAAAATTTAACATCTAATTCTTTATTAGATTGCACAACAAGTGAAGGACGAAACGAAAAAGCCTACCAGGATGAAGTACGAAGAGCTTTTAAACTATTAAAAGGCAGAGTTCATAAAGCCAACTCAAAAATGGCTAAATCAGAATAAAATATATCTACATATGTACATAATATATTATAATTTTTTTTTATTTAATTTTTTTACTTAAATGAATTGTTCTTTTGATTTAATGTTTTTTATATTTTATTTTCCAATTTAATTTTTTTACATAAATGAATTGTTCTTTTTATTTAATGTTTTTTTATATTTTATTTTTATAGTTTTTTATATGTTTTTTATACGATGAATTGTTTTGTTATTGTATTTTTATTAAAAAAAAAAAAATTAAATATATGTGACTTTTATTAAGAAATGATTGAAGAATTCTTTACTGAATTTCCGTTCAAAATGATTGATGAATTGTGTACTGAATTTCCGTTCAAAAAGATTGATGAATTCTTTACTGAATTTCCGTTCAAAATGATTGAAGAATTCTGTACTGAATTTCCGTTCAAAAAGATTGATGAATTCTTTACTGAATTTCCGTTCAAAATGATTGAAGAATTCTGTACTGAATTTCCGTTCAAAAAGATTGATGAATTCTTTACTGAATTTCCGTTCAAAATGATTGAATAATTCTTTGATGAATTTTTATTCCAATTCGTTAAAGAATTCGTCTAGCACGAAACATAATCGAAAGCACTGTAGAAACAAGGTTTTTTTGGAAACGAAAAAGAGATGCTCGAATTTTCGTAGGACATCGCAATGTTAAAATTCGTTGCTGTTTTCTATCATAGGCTATACAAGCCATTGTAGAAACTTTACATGACTATAGTCACCTTTTCCTGCTGGGATATGTCTACTGGATTTAAATTAAATTTTGTATTCATTTCCGCCAAAATTTTTCTTAATTTATAGTGCAGTTCCTCTATGCTACTCGCCTTCGTGTTCAGAGTCTCTGTCCTCAATTGGAAGAAGGATTTTTTGATTCCAAGGTCTTCTTTAAGTTTTCTCAGGATATCCTCCCATGTTGGATTCATTAAGGTTTTTATGGATCTCAGAGCCTTACCTTGTAATTTGTTGATTAGTATTGTTTTAATTATGGTTTGATGCTCCTCTGGTGTTATACGTAGAACAGAATTTATATCTCTTAGATAGTTGGATAAGGTGTATTCATTGTTTCCATTAAAAACTGGAACACTCCTTGCCTCGCGCAAGCATTCACTCAAAGACAAAGCCATATTATATTATTTATTTTATTATTTTTAAAATAATTTAGATTTCTTTTAAAATTCTTGTTTCACTATCTCAGAAAAAACTTTTTCTTAAGATATCAACGTTGTTTACTATTAATTTGGTTTTCGTTTCTTTTACGTTTTTATTATTTTTCAAATATTTCTGTTAATTAATTTGAGTCTTATTTATAATTTAACTTTTATTTGATTGTTTTATTTTTATTGATTATGAATTTATTTAAATTTATAAGTCCAATAGTTTTTACAACTATTTTTATTTTATTTCGTTCGTATCACAGGATATTGTTTTTCACTCAATATCCTACCGACTGCGCCAATTATATATATTTCCGTTTTATAAACCAAACGCTTTGAGTTCTTGAATAGATCTGTTCTTTATTTACAAGTTTTACAAAGATCGTTCTTATAATTATGAAAGTATTAGTATTGAACAAAGAATAAACTTAAACGTAAACATTAAACTTGCTTGTGTTTTATTTGGCTATGAGCTTCATGAAAGAAAATCATTTATGCTGACACGCAAAAATGGTCAACTCTGTCGAAACCCAAACTTATAGGATAAATGCAAATTGTAATATGAGAAGCCATTCTTATTAAATGCCTCCAATAAATCATCATGTGTGGCCGAAAACAACAGATCAACCACAATTTAACGCAAAGACAATATGTTTACATTATCGCCGTTTTCTGTAAGTGACTTCTGTTCACCACAGTGGCGTTGATCGCAGTCATACATGACTTCCATATGCACATACGTACATTAAACTATGCAGTTTGATTTAGTTGTCATTGGCCGTGAAATTGTCTGGCAAAATTTTGCTGTGGAATCATGTTTCATAACCAAGTACTCATGCAAAAAAAAAAAAACGAACCAAATAACCCAGTTGGAAATTTTTGGATTTTAATTTGAGTTCAATTCTTTGTTTCAAATTATAAATTAAACCTAAACTTAATTGATTTCGTTAACCTTTGTCATTGTTGATGCATAAATGGCTGACAATTTTCGTCACTGAACATAATTGTGAACAGTTTTGCATTTCAAATTTTATGCAATACTTATAACAATTTTGTATTTATTGCGCCATGAATCAATCACAACTTTGTAAGGAATATTGGGCTCAATAATTGAGCGATTATTGCTATAAATGTGTATGTATATTTTACTATACATATTTAATATCGTTTTAATTTTTTACTCAATTGGACGTCTATGCCAATTGGGTCGCTTTTTGTTCATGTATTTGAGTTATTATTCAAACATCTACAGACGCAAGCATGTGCAAACATTAAAAATTTTTGCAATTGCTTTCTGTTTCTACTGCTATGCAGTCATTAATTTTATTAAAAATTTACATAGATGTGAATACTTTTTTTTTTAACTAAATTCGTAATTTTAGTTCAATTACTAATTTTAATGAATTAAATTCAGAGATATTCGTTACTGTGGGCAAGTGAAAAGTTTAATTAAAACAAGTGCGTGTTTTGTAAAAGCTTTATACAAATACACACCCGAGAAAAAAAAATTGTTTCATGAAGTGACAAAAAGTTTTCAATAAATTGAAAAAAAAACAAAATCCATGGGCACTAAAAAGAAATAGTTTTTGGATAAAACGAAGCAAAATATTGAGTTAATTATACACAAGTGAAGTGTAAAAATTTTGTAAAGCCAACATTTTTCTTCCGCACAATGGTTTCAACAGAAAACGAGAAGAACACTTCCACCCAAAAGGAATCTTCACCAGCTGCAAATCAACCAAAACTAGCAGCCGGTCGTCCAGAAGCCAAACAAAAAAAATGCTGAATAAAAAAAATGCAGTAATACAGGTAATAAAAATAAATTTTTGTTTTCTTTGCTTATTTAAAAAAAAGGCATTTTGTTGCATAAACCCTAGTGCTCCATTCATTAAATGATTTTAGAGATGTTCTTCATATAAAATTGAAAACGAAGTATGTATTTTTAAAATGCAAAAGTTAAGGGAGCTTTATTTAATTCAACTGCACAAAAAGTACTTTGTAAAATCTTAAGAAACTGCTCTGAAAAATTTTTTCCTTTGTTTCTTATATATCTTTTACATTTTCACATTGCAGTAATATAGGTAATTTTAATTGAAAATAAATTTTTATGTTCTTTTCATTAAACGATTTGAGAGATGTTCTTTATATAAAATTGAAAACGAAGTATGTATTTTTAGTTAAAGTGCAAAAGTTAAGGGAGTTTTATTTCAAGATTATTTTGCTTGAAAAGCAGGTGCGATTTTCTCACGCGTTCCTCTTAATTACAATGCCCTTAAGATTTCCTCCCCTTCTTGTTAATTAAAAAAAAATTTTGTGTTCTTTGCTTGTTGCGGCTTCTAACTAATCTGTCTGCTTAATTTTATTTTAGAAAAGTATCCGTTGGTCGATTAGAAGGTGATACCGGGTCAGTAGCGTTCCATCTTTTTTTTAACCTTTTCCTTTTACTAATTATTTTGCTTCTTTCAGATCCTTTGACGTCAACCTATGAAAGTAATTGGAAATTACAAACGAGAGATAAATAAAAAAAATTCCCTACGGCATGTTAAGTTCCGTTATTCCTTATTTTAGACCTGTATAAATATGTATTTCTTTTTCTATTCCAGCCATTGAAGACCTTAAGACCATGATAGGCATGGTATCAGCGTTACTTCTAGCGTCGATTTTGTGGTGAATTTTTCCTCTTCTCTTTTTCCAATTCATTTCCGTCATAATGTTGGTTTTTAGACGTCTTATTCTTTCCTCCTGTTTTGCCAATGACAATGTGTGTTGTTGTGTTCCTCCATACTGCGTGTAGTGGTTGAAATTTGAAAATCTCGACTGGATTTCCTTCCTCCATGGGATATCTTTCTCGGTTGCATTCAGTATGGGTACTGCTGTGCCTCCATTTTTAATGTTGACCACAGTATTTCCAAGATAAACTCCAGGGGAAATCTCCTGTTTTAGTACAACCACAGTTTTATCTCTCGAAATGATATTAACCGGCACTTTAGTAACTGCTCCCGTATCTAAAAGTAAGACCAATCTTCCCTCCCTAGCTCCTTGGCAGGGTAGCGTCATAAAAACTGTGTCCACATTGCACGGTGATTCAGTACTATTATTTATATTTGGCATTATCTCTTCACTTTGTTTCTCTTCATATTTATGTTTTAATACTTTGTCTTTTTCTGCTTTCACTTCTAAAGTTTGCCCGTTCTCTTGATTTGCCTGTTTATGAGCAACCACGGTTTTATCTCTTGATATGATATTAACCGGCACTTTAGTAACTGCTCCCGTATCTACAAGTAAGACCAATTTTCGCTCCCTAGCTCCTTGGCAGGGTATCGTAATAAAAACTGTGTCCACATTGCTCGGTGATTCAGCACCATCTTCTATATTTCGCACCATTTTTTCACTTTTTTCCTCCTTTTTTTTGTTTATTTTATTATCTTTCGCAGTATTTTCTTCTATAGTGTGCCCGTTCTCCTTATTTACCGAGTGTACAACTGCCTCGGTTACTATCCTGGTTGGCTGCTCTGTTTCTGAGTCAGTCTCCGTATCATCTTTATTTACCCGACTCTTTGTTTCTGTTTCTTTATTATACTTGTATTTGTTATCTTTTTTATGCCAATCTAATTTTCTGTTAATTTGCCGGACCCCAGTTATTGGCGATAACTGGGCCGAATTTCGTTTCCCTTAGCATTTGTCCGATTAGTGGGCTTCCACGGAATTCTGTGTTTGTTATCCTCCTATTGTTTTCTGCCGTCCTTCTATCCAATTGATTTTGGTTGGGTATGTTTCTTCTTGGCTCGCAGAAAGGGGTTTCCTTGTGACCGTTTATCCTACACAATCGGCAGTATAAGGAGCCTAATCTCTTTCTGCAGTTTTCCACATCGTGCCCGCTGTTTCCACAGAACGTACAGCTCACGATATTCCTGCACAGTGGCCCCATTTCATGGCCGTATTTTCCACAGCTCATACAGTATGGTGTGTTTAGCCGCTTTTTGCAGCTATTCCATTCATGCCCCATCCTGTTGCAAAAACTACAGGGGACTTCTGAATCTATTACGTTGATACTGTGCGTTGGTTCACCAAACAATTCCTCTGCATTTTCGACTACCTCTATTAAGTTTGTGAGCTCTTCCTCTTCCTGTCCCACAAATCGAGCCTTGAGTGCATGGTCTGTAGCATGTGGCCAACAGTGTGTAGTATGCATTGCGATTTATTAGTACCACAACATGCAAGCATTGACAAACTGCAAGCAAGATATTTTGTGTGTGTCAGTAATTTGACACTTGTACGGTTAATCAAGTGCAGCAGCACAATGCACTTAAATGAATGACATTTATTAACTGCATTTGTTTGATTGTAAATATAAGCTACACAAAGTATCTGTTGCTTTTAAGTATGCACTCGTTGAACTTTAAAACTGTTGAACACATGACATACATAAATAGTTGGAAGCTAAATATGCTTACCCAACAATAATATATATTTCTATTCTTTTGCTCTTATGTTAAGGTACCCCTAAGAATTATTCTCATAATTAATATATAAGTCAATGTCATTTAGTTTATAATACAATTAATAAATCAACCGTCTTAGGAGCTCCAAATATACAAGCTCTAAGACAAAAATTGAATAAAATAAAAACAATTTTATTACATGGCGATCCTGCCAGTCTTCTTCAGCGAGTGCTACTAAACTGCACCCTGAAGAAGCAAGAGCAGCCTGCCAGTTTTCTTGGAGTGGGACTAGATTTGCACCCAGAAACAAGAGCAGAAGAAGGAGAGGGTCTGCCTGGCCAAAAGGCACCCTAGCATTAAAGAAGCAAATAAAGGTCCGCCTGGCCAAAAGGTAGCCAATGAAGGACGACATCTTCAATAAAATATCACCTCCATCAGCCAGCCAAAATGATCTGAAGAGAACCAAGAAGACCACAAAATCACCAAAAAATATATATATTTTACTTCATATGTATTTTACAATTAATTAATTAATAATTTTTATATTAAAAGTGGTGCGCTAAAGTCGCACACTTGGGCCAGTAAGCGTTAACCGCTCGTGGCAAACATTTTTTTTCTTTCATTATTATGGATTTCTACATAACTCGTGGCTAAAATCTTTTATTAAAAGAGCCTCATAATATTAAAATAATTAAAATGTTACTTAAATAAAAATTAAATAAGACAAAAAGTAACACTTAAAGAATAATATTAATTTTTTCAAGAAAATTATAACTTTATAATGGATTAAAGATAATAAAATTAAATTATATTTTAACAATTAGAATAAAATAATTAAAGTTAATTTAACTTTTTAATGTTTTAAGACAAAATAATATACATAAAAATAATATTATAAAATTAAAAGATGGGCAAAACAGAATTAAAATTAGAAAAGCCCAGTGCAAACGTGGTTACCAATTTGGAAATCATAGACCATAAGTCAGAAATAAATTCATTATGGCTACTAATGCTGATATTGGTGATAATATCAGCAATAAATCTATTACTTAAGATATATCTGTTGCATAAAAGAGCTCTACGGAAGAAATATGTTAGTAGAGCAAATGATTTGGATAAAGTTTAATACATGTAGTAGTTTAGTAGTTTTAGAAAATAATAATAAAAATAATTTGACATAATATAAAAATATATTAGTGTAGACAACCTATGTATATATATTAAATATCCCAAAATTAAGATATAAGTCACAATTATACAGCGAAGGCATTAATAGCCTGATGCTAAAATCTGCAGTTAATCAAATAATAATATTAGAAATAAAAAGTCACCATAAATAAACATACAACTTATTTTGTGGCAGTAAAAAAGATAAAAAAATTAATACAGTATTTAAAATCACAACAAAATCAATGGCATATAAACAACAAAGTAACATCGAAAATATTCAGCATCAAATTTAAAATAATGATAAAAAGCCCAATATGACGTCAGAAGAAAACTATTTACTAAAGGGAATCTTGACTTGACAAGTTTTCCCTAGGCTTGAAAAAGTGGCCGGTAAATTATATATAATGTTCATTAATGGGAATATTGACCTAGGACAATTTTTCCCAAGGCTTGAGAAAGTGGCCGGTGAACAAATGGCACCTAATGAGAAAATTTTAGAATTTATCTCAATTAAATAATTTATAAATAAAAGGGCATAAAAGTAGCGCTACTACTTAATGAAGTGACCAATATAAATGATAAGAATGCTAAGGCAATTCTTGATATAATGCTGAAATACCATGATGATCTGATTGTGGAATATATAGAACAATAGAGAAAATTAAGAGGTATTACTATTGGAAATTTTATTACAGGTCCTTCAAACCCTTGATAAAACTCCTTACCGCTATCCGTTTGAAGTCTTTCAGCATGGTTTCCCGGCCAGGTCCCACCGGCCATTCGTTCTCTATAGTTGTTTTTGCCTCACTTAATAGGTTATCCAGGCGTTCATCGAATTTGCATGCTGACTCTCTGATGCTCTGTTTGCAACCCAATATTAGTTCCCGTATTTTATCTAATCTCTTGCTTTTTAGATAATATTTTTTGAGCGCATTACATAATGCTGGGAACACAATTGGGACGAACGACGAATTTTTCGTTGCGAATATTCGTCGTCAAAAATAGAACACATGCATTCATATGAAAGTGAACACAGCACCGACGTCGACGAAATTCGTCGTACGTGACGAATTCTCTGATAGATTTATTTCTATTTCATACGCCGACGAACGACGAAGAAATCAGTACAGCGTTACCATGTTTTTTTTTTTTAGTTTTAAAATATATTAGTAAATAATGTTAATTTTTAATTTAATAAGTTCTTCTTTATATGATATAGAGCATTTTAGTTAAATACACATAATTATTAATGATGAAATTTGTTTTTAATAGTTTTTTTAATGTTTAATTTTATAAAGGAATTATTTTCTTTATACGGTAACACTATCGTTGTTATGTTTGTATGTATATAAAAACAAATTTGTAATAAAAAATACACACAATTTTTTGGATTATTATGACAGCAATTGTTTGTTCGTCCTAGTTGTGCGCCACACGACGAATTTACGCAACGAACTTTTTCCAACGAATTCGTCGTGCTAGACGAAATTCGGCGTTCGTCCCAGTTGTGTTCCCAGCATAACGCGTAAACGGAACTGAAATTCATCTGGGAAATTCTTGAGTATGCATCTCCTAGTAGTCTCAATTTCAGGCATTGTATTACACCTTGTGTTGGAACGTTGTTTGCACCTGTGAGTACTTCTCTTTCTACCATCTTGCATCTTTGTATGTACCTGAATACTTCTGATGGTAAGTCTGGCCCATCGGTCCCGAAAAATGATGGGACCGTGTTGTTTACGATCTTAATAATCTCATACAGCGAAGGCATTTTGATCCTTTCATTTTCCGCTCTCTCAGTAGTATGGTTTTGCTGGTATGACGGTGATCGACTTTCTATGTTCCGCTGGTAATCATCTTGATAGTGGGCTGTGTCCACGCAAGAACTTGTAGACTGTCCACTTAATAACTATACTTGTCGATTCGTTCTATTAATTTGTCTGTCTTTGTCTGTGGATTGTCCATTAAAGCTGTCTTCTACTTACCCATGTTCCGCTGGTTATTATCTTCATAGTGGTCTGTGGTTTAGGCTTATTTTCACTTTATATAATTTTTTTATTTTATTTTTGTTCGCAACCGCGCAGAATTTTTACGATCAAAGTAATTCTCCTTTTTGTCCTGATCCGCTTTAGCGATTAGTCCTGCATTGACAATATGAGGGTAGCTAGAGTTTAGACTTTATTGAATTTGTCCTGTGCAGTTCTACACCGTCGAATGTAGGATGCAACAATACAAGGTAGCTAGAGTTTAGACTTTTATGTATTGTTGGTTTTGCTACACCGGACAGTTTTTTTCTTGAGCAAGATCAACACAAGGATTATTATATTTCTTTGATGTTATTATTAACGCGGCTACCGGCTGCGCCAAATGTTATGTTTGGATTAAAACATTATTTTTATTATTCAGTTATTATTATTTTTATTTATTAACCACAAACTATTTTAAAACATTGCTTAGCCTTCGCAGGGACTCGCTTTTTAAGGCTGGTGTTTGATCAGGTTTTGTTTTATAAAATATATTTAGCCTTCACAGGGACCCGCTTTTTAAGGCTGGTGTTTGATCAGGTTAGTTGTTACGTGTTAAAGAATATTCCCGAACTGCTTTCTGTCAAGACTCTACAGACTAGACAGACTCTACAGACTAGAACTTCCATACCAAATCACCCTCCGCTTTTATACCCAATTTCCCTGTCTGATTGAACGATGCTGCTGACGTTCGCTGCCGCCGGCGTGGTCATTCCCGCGATATTTCTAAGTGTGTTAGTATGCAAATTCAGCATATTCATACCCGTGGAACTTCCAGCCGATTGTGGTTCTCACGATATTGCAATGTCAGCATATATATGTAGGAAAATTACTGGCATATATATGTATACAGCGGTATTGCGACCTCAGCATATGTCTGTAGGAAAATTACTGGTAATAACGTCAATAATGCATGCAGCGGTAATTTGCTGCCGTTGGTATTTTTATTGGTTGAGGGAAAATAACTCAACGTCAGTATGTGTATGCAGCGTATGTTCTGCTGTCGCTGATACTTTTGTTTGTTAGGGGAAAATGACTCATAACAAGTGCATAAAGTTTTGAAAGATTTAAAAATAGAATCCATAGATCCGTTGGCGAGACAATCTTTGAAAGACATAATTGCAAACTATAATGATGTCTTCCACCTTGATGGTGACAATTTAACTGTTAATAATTTTTATAGTCAGAAAATTCAAATGGCCGATTCGGCACCTGTTTATATAAAACCATATAGGCTTGCTGAGTCAAAAATGAGCGAAGTAAACAAGCAAGTAACTAAATTGTTAGAAGATGATATTATTGAACCATCTGTGAGTCCGTACATCTCTCCATTGCTAGTGATACCAAAAAAAATCAGCAGATGACACGAAAAAGTGGAGATTAGTAGTTGGTTTCCATTAACGAGATGTCAAGACGTATTAGACAAGCTAGGTAGGGCTAAATATTTTTCTACACTAGACATGACTAGTTCCTTCCACCAGATCAATTTAGATAAAGATTCTAGACCGTTAACATCGTTTTCTACTATAAAATGGTCATTTTCAATTTACTCGTTTACTCTTTGGGTTCAAAATATCTTCTAATAGTTTTCAGAGGATGCTCACAATTGCATTGAGTGGATAAGATCCTGAAGCATTTTAATATGTCGATGACATTATTGTGTTTGGTTGTAGTATACAACACCATAATGACAATTTAGTAAACGTTTTTGAAAAGTTGAGGCAATACAATTTAAAATTAAATACAAATAAATGCTGTTTCTTAAAGACAGAAGTACTCTATCTAGGTCTCCTAATAACTGATAAGGGGATATGTACAGACCCTGCGAAGCATTATGTAATAAAAAACTATTCAATTCCTAAGAATGTTGATGAAGTCAGACGTTTTGTGGCGTTCTGAAATTACTACAGGCCTTTTGTTAAAAATTTTGCAGAAATAGCTAAGGATTTGAACACATTATTAAAAAAAGATAGAATTTTTAAGTGGGATGAAAATTGTCAAAGGTCTTTTGAGACATTAAAATCAAAATTAATTAACCCACCAATACTCCAGTATCCTGATTTCAGGAAACCTTTAATATTAACAACAGATGCATCCAATTTTGCACTAGGAGCAGTATTGTCGCAAGGTGAAATTGGGTCAGATTTACCAATATCATATGCGAGAATTATTAGCCATACATTGGGCAATACATTTTTTCCGGCTATACCTCTATGGTAGAAAGTTCTACGTAATTACTGACCATAGACCCTTATTATCGTTATTTTCTCACAGAAATCCGTCATCAAAAATTACTAGAATAAGATTGAATTTATGTGACTACGATTTCGAAATATCGTATAAAAAAGGTAAAATGAATACCAATGCCGACGCATTATCCAGAATTATTATAAATAGCGAATCGTTGAAAACATTAATCCCTACCGAAAGTGAACACATACGTAAAGACATACTAGTTGTAACTAGAAATATGAAGAATAAATTAAACGCGCGAAAAGATATAGACCATAGAGTTAATACTTCCAGTAAAGAGCCGGAACAACATTGTATTTGGGAATGCACTTCAATCTCTGATATTAAAGCGATGAAGAAACTTAGGTTTGAAATAGTAGAAAAAAGTAAATTGATACAAGTAATAATACACGATTTGGAAATAGTAGTGAGATGTGGTGATAATCCAACTAACCCAGGGATGTATTTGGAGAAGCTATTATAAAAATTATATTAAATAACGTGAAAGAACTAGCATTAAATGCTAAAGATGAAATTTTTAAGTTAATAACAAAAGAAAAGTTTAAAGAAATATTTAAAAAAGTAATAAGTAAAAGTAAATCGATTTGGAAAATTCTCATACATGTAAAGAACCAGAAAGAATAACAGATAGAGAGGTACAGAATTGTCTCGTTAGTGAGTACCATAATTCAACGATAGGAGGACACTTAGGTGTCAGAAAAACAACGTTAAAGCTTAAACAAAAAGATGTGTGGGAGAATATGAATAGGATGCTTAAACAACATGTATTAAATTGTAAAGAGTGCAAAATCAATAAGCAGACAAAGCACACTAAAGAGAAGTTAACTGTAACAGATACGCCAGGGACACGTTTTGAAACGGTGTCAATAGACACTGTAGGACCTCTTAGATTTTCGAATAATTATAGATACATACTAACTATACAGTGCGATTTAACTAAATACATCATCGCATGTCCCATTGAAACGAAAGAAGCTAAGACTATTGCAAAGGCTCTAGTAGAAAATTTGATTTTGATGTACGGGCACTTCAAAGTTCTAAAATCAGATAAAGGTACTGAATTCGTAAACGAGTTGATGTCAGAAGTATGCCAATTATTAGAAATAAAACAAGTTTTTAGTACACTATACCACCATGAAACTCTTGGGTCAGTTGAAAGGAGTCATAGAGTGTCAGATGAATTTCTTTTAGGCTTCTGTAAAGATAATGAATGGAAGAAATGGGTACCTTATTTTTGTTTTGCGTACAACACAACACCACATATGGATACCAATTACACTCCATATGAATTGATATTTGGTAGATTACCAAATTTGCCTAATGACAAGATATTGACTTTCGAACCAGTATATAATATTGATAATTATTCAAAGGAATTAAAAGCAAGGTTAAAATTTTTATTGCAAAAAGCAAAAGAATTATTAGAAATATCTAAAATCAAACGTGTTGAACAGTGTGTAAAATCCAATACATTAAATTTAAATATAGGAGACATGGTCTTCGGAAAAAACTTTAATAGAAAAAAGAATCAGCCACCTTACCATGGTCCATATCAAATTGTTGAAACGAGTAAATTCTGTCATAGACATAAGAGGAAAAATAAAAGAACTACATAATAATAATTTAAAAAAATATTAGTTGTCAAAGTAGTAATAATAAATTTTAAAATTTTAATTCTCAAAATTTTAAAATTTTTCTTAAGGGGTAGGGTGTAGTGATTAATCATTATATTAGTAATTTTAGCTCTACCCTCGTAACCAAATTCCTTTAATATAAATATGTATACAAAAACTAATACTGTACTATAATTACATTTACAGCTACTAGTTATACTTTTATTTTAATTGTTATTTGATACGCTTGTATACTACTGTGCTACTTAAGGAATTTGTGTAGCTTTAAGTTACCATTAATTTTAGTATATAAGAAGTGAATTTATAGAAAATAAAATTATTCTTGATTCATTCTTGAGTCATTAATCATATTTATGTCGTAGCCTCAAATCGGCTCTTTTATTTATAAGCATTAATCTGCTTTAAACACAGGCATTCAACTGCCTTAAGAACTTTTAGGCCAGTGGCGTTGTTAAGCGCCGGCACCCTTATTAGGCAGGAAATTATCGAGTCCTAGGTTTTTTCTTAATTATATACCACGTACATTACATGGCGATCCTGCCCAACGGCCTGTGAAGTTAAAGAAGCACCAAAGTACACAGCCATGCCAGTGGAAGCACGCCCCAAACCAATAAAAATTTTGCACATTCATACATACACGATATATTTTAAAATTTATTTTCACAAAAAGGAAGCAAGAAATTCTCTTCATTTATAAAATTTAAACAAAAAAAAATGAATATATAAAAATTATTGAAATTATAAAAAGAAAACACTGATATAAGAAATTAATGCAAAACTAAACAAGAAGAAGAAAATTGTAATAATATGTTATTCAGCATAGCGCTGAATGAATGTAGCGCTACCAGATAGATAAAATAAAACTTTTCACAAATAGAGGGCAGCGCATTTTATTGAATTAGGTATTGCCAACAATTTTTTTTTTTTTTTATGTTTGAAAAAGATACAAAGAATAATTATTGAATTTTAATGGAAATAGTAAATGAATATTAAAGTGAGTTAGAGAAATTAGAGAAAAATATAAAAAAAAGCAAAGGCAGAGTTTACTCCTCTGTATACAAATCGGAAGAATTATCGCGTTTGTCCCAAATTAAAGAAGAGGTAGAAAATATTATTAGTAACCGTTTGGAAAAAAAAGAGGCCAAGTCTACTATAGTCAAATTTAAAGAATTGCACGCGAAAGTTGAGAATTTGATACGTAGTATAAATATAAAAGAAACTAAAGAATTACCGAGTGGCTCAGGAGATACACTTAAAGAAAAAATTGTCAATATGTGCACAGTTTGATATAGGAGTAGTAGGTAAAAACCTTAACGTTTTTAAGGGTTCATATGAGGTGTTGGAAGATTTTGTAGTTCAAACAGAATTATTACATGATATTTTGAGAACAGAAGAAAGAGAGATATTCATTAGGTACGTCTATAACTTCAAACTAGCTGCGCATGTCCGAGTTGTCTTAGGACGTTCCAACAGACCAACTACGTTTGCTGAGTTGAAGAAGTTGCTGATTGATGCGTACCCAAACCCTAAAACTCTTAAATGAGTTAGGTACAATTAAGCAAGGAAATATGAGTATTATAGCCTACAGGGAAAAAGTTGCATTACTATCAGAACAATTAAGTAATTTTGAAATAAAAGCAATAGAAAATCCATCACTAGAAACTAAAAATGGGATCTATAAAATGAGCGAAAATATGGCTTTAAATGTTTTTATTAAGGGTGTTAATATAGAATACCAAAACGTATTAGTGGCAAGTAGTCCCAAAACGCTTAGCGAAGCAGTAGAGAAATGCGTAACCATAGCAAGAAGTTTACAAACATATAGTAATAATAATAGTATTTTTAGTATCAACAGGCGTAAAAATGATACGGAAATGGCAATAGTAACAATAATTCCGATAGATATAGAAATAATAATAATGTTGCAAATTGAAGTGGTGCAGCAAGAAGTAATAATAATACCAATCCATTTAATAATAACAACGGCTTCTCAAACAGATCTGGCAACAGCAGAAATAATCCGGGAAACTAACAAACCCGGATAAACAGAGTTTGTTATACAGAAGGGCGAAAATGTTTCAAAATTTAAAATAATACTGATAATTATATAGCAATTAATTGCAATACCATTAATAAGGAATTCAAGTTTTTAATAGACACTGAAGCCAATATTTCAATTTGCAAAAAATATAATATAGATGAACGTGATATATCATCACTGAGTGGTATTACTGCAGGCACTATAGAAAGTCTCGGTACTGCATGTTTAACTTTAAAATTAGATAACAAACGTATAACACACAAATTTCACATAGTCGAAGATAATTTTCCAATTAATACTAATGGAATCATTGGTAGGGATATTTTAGAAAAGTATGGCAGTAAAATTGATTTTGAACCTTATACAACGTCTTTCAATATAGATAATGAAGAGATTATTCTACCGATAACCCCTAAACGCGTTTATAGAACTGAAATATGTATACCAGCACACTCATAACTCATAGCACCTATTAAAATACGTACTGATGAGGAAAGCATCGTTTTAAATAAAGAAATAAAGCCTGGAATTTTCGTAGGAAATAGTATTATACCAGCAGTGGGAATACAACATGTGAAATTATTAAATACTACTGACAGAGATGTAGTCTTGAACAATTTAAAGTTAGAAATTAAACCATGTCGAAGTACAAAGTATATAGTTGCAAGAGGATAAATAATAAAGAAAAAGAGCGAATGTATAAAGTTTTGCAAGATTTAAAAATAGAATCCATAGATCCGTTGGCGAGACAATCTTTGAAAGACATAATTGCAAACTATAATGATGTATTCCACCTTGATGGTGACAAGTTAACTGTTAATAATTTTTATAGTCAGAAAATGCAGATGACCGATTCGGCACCTGTTTATATAAAACCATATAGGCTTGCTGAGTCAAAAATGAGCGAAGTAAACAAGCAAGTAACTAAATTGTTAGAAGATGATATTATTGAACCATCTGTGAGTCCGTACATCTCTCCATTGCTAGTGATACCAAAAAAAATCAGCAGATGACACGAAAAAGTGGAGATTAGTAGTTGATTTCCGAAATATAAATGAAAAAATCATAAGTGATAAGTTTCCATTAACGAGAATTCAAGACGTATTAGACAAGCTAGGTAGGGCTAAATATTTTTCTACACTAGACATGACTAGTTCCTTCCACCAGATCAATTTAGATAAAGATTTTAGACTGTTAACATCGTTTTCTTCTATAAATGGTCATTTTCAATTTACTCGTTTACCCTTTGGGTTCAAAATATCATCTAATAGTTTTCAGAGGATGCTCACAATTGCATTGAGTGGATTAGATCCTGAAGCATTTTTATATGTCGACGACATTATTGTGTTTGGTTGTAGTATACAACACCATCATGACAATTTAGTAAAAGTTTTTGAAAAGTTGAGGCAATACAATTTAAAATTAAATACAAATAAATGCTGTTTCTTAAAGACAGAAGTACTCTATCTAAGTCTCCTAATAACTGATAAGGGGATATGTACAGACCCTGCGAAGCATGATGTAATAAAAAACTATTCAGTTCCTAAGAATGTTGATGAAGTCAGACGTTTTGTGGCGTTCTGATATTACTACAGGCCTTTTGTTAAAAATTTTGCAGAAATAGCTAAGGATTTGAACACATTATTAAAAAAAGATAGAATTTTTAAGTGGGATGAAAATTGTCAAAGGTCTTTTGAGACATTAAAATCAAAATTAATTAACCCACCAATACTCCAGTATCCTGATTTCAGGAAACCTTTAATATTAACAACAGATGCATCCAATTTTGCACTAGGAGCAGTATTGTCGCAAGGTGAAATTGGGTCAGATTTACCAATATCATATGCGAGAATTATTAGCCATACATTGGGCAATACATTTTTTCCGGCTATACCTCTATGGTAGAAAGTTCTACGTAATTACTGACCATAGACCCTTATTATCGTTATTTTCTCACAGAAATCCGTCATCAAAAATTACTAGAATAAGATTGAATTTATGTGACTACGATTTCGAAATATCGTATAAAAAAGGTAAAATGAATACCAATGCCGACGCATTATCCAGAATTATTATAAATAGCGAATCGTTGAAAACATTAATCCCTACCGAAAGTGAACACATACGTAAAGACATACTAGTTGTAACTAGAAATATGAAGAATAAATTAAACGCGCGAAAAGATATAGACCATAGAGTTAATACTTCCAGTAAAGAGCCGGAACAACATTGTATTTGGGAATGCACTTCAATCTCTGATATTAAAGCGATGAAGAAACTTAGGTTTGAAATAGTAGAAAAAAGTAAATTGATACAAGTAATAATACACGATTTGGAAATAGTAGTGAGATGTGGTGATAATTCAACTAACCCAGGGATGTATTTGGAGAAGCTATTATAAAAATTATATTAAATAACGTGAAAGAACTAGCATTAAATGCTAAAGATGAAATTTTTAAGTTAATAACAAAAGAAAAGTTTAAAGAAATATTTAAAAAAGTAATAAGTAAAAGTAAATCGATTTGGAAAATTCTCATACATGTAAAGAACCAGAAAGAATAACAGATAGAGAGGTACAGAATTGTCTCGTTAGTGAGTACCATAATTCAACGATAGGAGGACACTTAGGTGTCAGAAAAACAACGTTAAAGCTTAAACAAAAAGATGTGTGGGAGAATATGAATAGGATGCTTAAACAACATGTATTAAATTGTAAAGAGTGCAAAATCAATAAGCAGACAAAGCACACTAAAGAGAAGTTAACTGTAACAGATACGCCAGGGACACGTTTTGAAACGGTGTCAATAGACACTGTAGGACCTCTTAGATTTTCGAATAATTATAGATACATACTAACTATACAGTGCGATTTAACTAAATACATCATCGCATGTCCCATTGAAACGAAAGAAGCTAAGACTATTGCAAAGGCTCTAGTAGAAAATTTGATTTTGATGTACGGGCACTTCAAAGTTCTAAAATCAGATAAAGGTACTGAATTCGTAAACGAGTTGATGTCAGAAGTATGCCAATTATTAGAAATAAAACAAGTTTTTAGTACACTATACCACCATGAAACTCTTGGGTCAGTTGAAAGGAGTCATAGAGTGCCAGATGAATTTCTTTTAGGCTTCTGTAAAGATAATGAATGGAAGAAATGGGTACCTTATTTTTGTTTTGCGTACAACACAACACCACATATGGATACCAATTACACTCCATATGAATTGATATTTGGTAGATTACCAAATTTGCCTAATGACAAGATATTGACTTTCGAACCAGTATATAATATTGATAATTATTCAAAGGAATTAAAAGCAAGGTTAAAATTTTTATTGCAAAAAGCAAAAGAATTATTAGAAATATCTAAAATCAAACGTGTTGAACAGTGTGTAAAATCCAATACATTAAATTTAAATATAGGAGACATGGTCTTCGGAAAAAACTTTAATAGAAAAAAGAATCAGCCACCTTACCATGGTCCATATCAAATTGTTGAAACGAGTAAATTCTGTCATAGACATAAGAGGAAAAATAAAAGAACTACATAATAATAATTTAAAAAAATATTAGTTGTCAAAGTAGTAATAATAAATTTTAAAATTTTAATTCTCAAAATTTTAAAATTTTTCTTAAGGGGTAGGGTGTAGTGATTAATCATTATATTAGTAATTTTAGCTCTACCCTCGTAACCAAATTCCTTTAATATAAATATGTATACAAAAACTAATACTGTACTATAATTACATTTACAGCTACTAGTTATACTTTTATTTTAATTGTTATTTGATACGCTTGTATACTACTGTGCTACTTAAGGAATTTGTGTAGTTTTAAGTTACCATTAATTTTAGTATATAAGAAGTGAATTTATAGAAAATAAAATTATTCTTGATTCATTCTTGAGTCATTAATCATATTTATGTCGTAGCCTCAAATCGGCTCTTTTATTTATAAGCATTAATCTGCTTTAAACACAGGCATTCAACTGCCTTAAGAACTTTTAGGCCAGTGGCGTTGTTAAGCGCCGGCACCCTTATTAGGCAGGAAATTATCGAGTCCTAGGTTTTTTCTTAATTATATACCACGTACATTACATGGCGATCCTGCCCAACGGCCTGTGAAGTTAAAGAAGCACCAAAGTACACAGCCATGCCAGTGGAAGCACGCCCCAAACCAATAAAAATTTTGCACATTCATACATACACGATATATTTTAAAATTTATTTTCACAAAAAGGAAGCAAGAAATTCTCTTCATTTATAAAATTTAAACAAAAAAAAATGAATATATAAAAATTATTGAAATTATAAAAAGAAAACACTGATATAAGAAATTAATGCAAAACTAAACAAGAAGAAGAAAATTGTAATAATATGTTATTCAGCATAGCGCTGAATGAATGTAGCGCTACCAGATAGATAAAATAAAACTTTTCACAAATAGAGGGCAGCGCATTTTATTGAATTAGGTATTGCCAACAATTTTTTTTTTTTTATGTTTGAAAAAGATACAAAGAATAATTATTGAATTTTAATGGAAATAGTAAATGAATATTAAAGTGAGTTAGAGAAATTAGAGAAAAATATAAAAAAAGCAAAGGCAGAGTTTACTCCTCTGTATACAAATCGGAAGAATTATCGCGTTTGTCCCAAATTAAAGAAGAGGTAGAAAATATTATTAGTAACCGTTTGGAAAAAAAAGAGGCCAAGTCTACTATAGTCAAATTTAAAGAATTGCACACGAAAGTTGAGAATTTGATACGTAGTATAAATATAAAAGAAACTAAAGAATTACCGAGTGGCTCAGGAGATACACTTAAAGAAAAAATTGTCAATATGTGCACAGTTTGATATAGGAGTAGTAGGTAAAAACCTTAACGTTTTTAAGGGTTCATATGAGGTGTTGGAAGATTTTGTAGTTCAAACAGAATTATTACATGATATTTTGAGAACAGAAGAAAGAGAGATATTCATTAGGTACGTCTATAACTTCAAACTAGCTGCGCATGTCCGAGTTGTCTTAGGACGTTCCAACAGACCAACTACGTTTGCTGAGTTGAAGAAGTTGCTGATTGATGCGTACCCAAACCCTAAAACTCTTAAATGAGTTAGGTACAATTAAGCAAGGAAATATGAGTATTATAGCCTACAGGGAAAAAGTTGCATTACTATCAGAACAATTAAGTAATTTTGAAATAAAAGCAATAGAAAATCCATCACTAGAAACTAAAAATGGGATCTATAAAATGAGCGAAAATATGGCTTTAAATGTTTTTATTAAGGGTGTTAATATAGAATACCAAAAGATATTAGTGGCAAGTAGTCCCAAAACGCTTAGCGAAGCAGTAGAGAAATGCGTAACCATAGCAAGAAGTTTACAAACATATAGTAATAATAATAGTATTTTTAGTATCAACAGGCGTAAAAATGATACGGAAATGGCAATAGTAACAATAATTCCGATAGATATAGAAATAATAATAATGTTGCAAATTGAAGTGGTGCAGCAAGAAGTAATAATAATACCAATCCATTTAATAATAACAACGGCTTCTCAAACAGATCTGGCAACAGCAGAAATAATCCGGGAAACTAACAAACCCGGATAAACAGAGTTTGTTATACAGAAGGGCGAAAATGTTTCAAAATTTAAAATAATACTGATAATTATATAGCAATTAATTGCAATACCATTAATAAGGAATTCAAGTTTTTAATAGACACTGAAGCCAATATTTCAATTTGCAAAAAATATAATATAGATGAACGTGATATATCATCACTGAGTGGTATTACTGCAGGCACTATAGAAAGTCTCGGTACTGCATGTTTAACTTTAAAATTAGATAACAAACGTATAACACACAAATTTCACATAGTCGAAGATAATTTTCCAATTAATACTAATGGAATCATTGGTAGGGATATTTTAGAAAAGTATGGCAGTAAAATTGATTTTGAACCTTATACAACGTCTTTCAATATAGATAATGAAGAGATTATTCTACCGATAACCCCTAAACGCGTTTATAGAACTGAAATATGTATACCAGCACACTCATAACTCATAGCACCTATTAAAATACGTACTGATGAGGAAAGCATCGTTTTAAATAAAGAAATAAAGCCTGGAATTTTCGTAGGAAATAGTATTATACCAGCAGTGGGAATACAACATGTGAAATTATTAAATACTACTGACAGAGATGTAGTCTTGAACAATTTAAAGTTAGAAATTAAACCATGTCGAAGTACAAAGTATATAGTTGCAAGAGGATAAATAATAAAGAAAAAGAGCGAATGTATAAAGTTTTGCAAGATTTAAAAATAGAATCCATAGATCCGTTGGCGAGACAATCTTTGAAAGACATAATTGCAAACTATAATGATGTATTCCACCTTGATGGTGACAAGTTAACTGTTAATAATTTTTATAGTCAGAAAATGCAGATGACCGATTCGGCACCTGTTTATATAAAACCATATAGGCTTGCTGAGTCAAAAATGAGCGAAGTAAACAAGCAAGTAACTAAATTGTTAGAAGATGATATTATTGAACCATCTGTGAGTCCGTACATCTCTCCATTGCTAGTGATACCAAAAAAAATCAGCAGATGACACGAAAAAGTGGAGATTAGTAGTTGATTTCCGAAATATAAATGAAAAAATCATAAGTGATAAGTTTCCATTAACGAGAATTCAAGACGTATTAGACAAGCTAGGTAGGGCTAAATATTTTTCTACACTAGACATGACTAGTTCCTTCCACCAGATCAATTTAGATAAAGATTTTAGACTGTTAACATCGTTTTCTTCTATAAATGGTCATTTTCAATTTACTCGTTTACCCTTTGGGTTCAAAATATCATCTAATAGTTTTCAGAGGATGCTCACAATTGCATTGAGTGGATTAGATCCTGAAGCATTTTTATATGTCGACGACATTATTGTGTTTGGTTGTAGTATACAACACCATCATGACAATTTAGTAAAAGTTTTTGAAAAGTTGAGGCAATACAATTTAAAATTAAATACAAATAAATGCTGTTTCTTAAAGACAGAAGTACTCTATCTAAGTCTCCTAATAACTGATAAGGGGATATGTACAGACCCTGCGAAGCATGATGTAATAAAAAACTATTCAGTTCCTAAGAATGTTGATGAAGTCAGACGTTTTGTGGCGTTCTGATATTACTACAGGCCTTTTGTTAAAAATTTTGCAGAAATAGCTAAGGATTTGAACACATTATTAAAAAAAGATAGAATTTTAAAGTGGGATGAAAATTGTCAAAGGTCTTTTGAGACATTAAAATCAAAATTAATTAACCCACCAATACTCCAGTATCCTGATTTCAGGAAACCTTTAATATTAACAACAGATGCATCCAATTTTGCACTAGGAGCAGTATTGTCGCAAGGTGAAATTGGGTCAGATTTACCAATATCATATGCGAGAATTATTAGCCATACATTGGGCAATACATTTTTTCCGGCTATACCTCTATGGTAGAAAGTTCTACGTAATTACTGACCATAGACCCTTATTATCGTTATTTTCTCACAGAAATCCGTCATCAAAAATTACTAGAATAAGATTGAATTTATGTGACTACGATTTCGAAATATCGTATAAAAAAGGTAAAATGAATACCAATGCCGACGCATTATCCAGAATTATTATAAATAGCGAATCGTTGAAAACATTAATCCCTACCGAAAGTGAACACATACGTAAAGACATACTAGTTGTAACTAGAAATATGAAGAATAAATTAAACGCGCGAAAAGATATAGACCATAGAGTTAATACTTCCAGTAAAGAGCCGGAACAACATTGTATTTGGGAATGCACTTCAATCTCTGATAAAAATGCTATTAAAGAACGTGAAAGAACTAGCATTAAATGCTAAAGATGAAATTTTTAAGTTAATAACAAAAGAAAAGTTTAAAGAAATATTTAAAAAAGTAATAAGTAAAAGTAAATCGATTTGGAAAATTCTCATACATGTAAAGAACCAGAAAGAATAACAGATAGAGAGGTACAGAATTGTCTCACTAGTGAGTACCATAATTCAACGATAGGAGGACACTTAGGTGTCAGAAAAACAACGTTAAAGCTTAAACAAAAATATGTGTGGGAGAATATGAATAGGATGCTTAAACAACATGTATTAAATTGTAAAGAGTGCAAAATCAATAAGCAGACAAAGCACACCAAAGAGAAGTTAACTGTAACAGATACGCCAGGGACAAGTTTTGAAACGGTGTCAATAGACACGGTAGGACCTCTTAGATTTTCGAATAATTATAGATACATACTTACTATACAGTGCGATTTAACTAAATACATCATCGCATGTCCCATTGAAACGAAAGAAGCTAAGACTATTGCAAAGGCTCAAGTAGAACATTTGATTTTGATGTACGGGCACTTCAAAGTTCTAAAATCAGATAAAGGTACTGAATTCGTAAACGAGTTGATGTCAGAAGTATGCCAATTATTAGAAATAAAACAAGTTTTTAGTACACTATACCACCATGAAACTCTGGGTCAGTTGAAAGGAGTCATAAAGTGCCTGATGAATTTCTTCTAGGCTTCTGTAAAGATAATTAATGGGACAAATGGATCCCTTATTTTTGTTTTGCGTACAACACAACACCACATATGGATACCAATTACACTCCATATGTGATTAGCTCAAATTAGGAAGGTCTGGAAACTGGAGAGAAATGTGGAAACCACGTTGTTCTTCTGAGCCAATAAATAAAATAAGTTTAACTTATTTTATATTCTCAGAATATTTGAAGAAAACCCCAATCGGAAATAAAAGTAAATGAATAAAAGACAATTATTAGGGTTTTATATTCTAGTCTTTATTGAAGGAATACCTTTTACTTCGACTGTGATCAGGAAAAGAAAAAGCGAATAATACTAAGGTTTGTACAAATTCCGGAAATAGTATCTCCGACATGCTACCAGATTGTCTAAAGTTTGATTCTAGACGAAAAGAGATAGATACTTAGTACATTAGCTAGATATCTAACGCGTAAAAATCAGCCTTCGTATAGTGTAGAGAAAAGCTTTCAAGTACATAGGTTGTTAAGGCATTCGGCATAAACATTACCGCCCACCTTGACAGAGTTATAGATTTAAATTGAACAGTTCATTTAATGGTTTTAGCGATGTCAAAGATACTGCTTCTGGAAGTATAGGTAAATAGAACGGGTATTAATTTTATTAAGTACATATAATTCATGTTATTATGGATATAATTCATTTCAGATATAGAATAGTATTAGGAAAAGTATGTTTCGTATTTTGCTACGCCTGAAAGTGCATTTCTTGGTTAGAGGGTACATGGACCATAAATTGTCCATCCAAAAATAGAACTTTGTGCGGTAGGAAAACCAGTTCGAGTGAAGACACCCTCACACATGATTCTGGGATAGAGGTCGACCCCGATAATAATGTCGATTGCGGCAGATTCATAAAATTTAGAGTCAGCAAGGAGAAGATCTCGGAAATTCTTTTTGTATGATTCTGGAAGGGATTCAGTCGGAGTTCGCAGGGTGATGCGGTTATCGACTCGGAAAGTACCCTCAATTTTTGAAGACGAATCAAATCGTGACTTTAACACCATTGGACAAACAGTTTCTTCACGTAGAGTGTAGGCAGTAAGATTGAGCTTGTCCACCAACTTCTTAGATACGCGGCTAATAGGCGAACCAGAATCCAGTAAGCATCGGGCGAGTTCTGTGGCTGACGCAATCTTCACGTGAACCGTTGGTAAAAGAACGATCGAATTCTGACGTATGATCGCCGTTAAGGATGAGCCTTTCGTGGTCGTTGGTAAAGACACTTCTTTAGTTACTTTACTGACCGAGGAATGCCCTTTCGTTGATTGACTATCTCGTCGTGTGGTAGAGGGATGCAAGCTGGATCGATCATGTAATAAGTCGTTTGATAATCTTGAATTAATGTGAAGAAGGGTATGATGGAGTTTATGGCAACGCTTGCAGCCATGCTGGGACAGACATTTGCCTTGGGAATGATCGTGAGCTAGACAGTTCGTGCAATATTTATTTTCTCGCACAACCTGCATACGGTCCTTTATATTCAAGGCTAAGAACTTCCTGCAAGCTCGCAACGGATGAGGTTTCCGGCAGATGCGGCACTGGTACTTAGTGTATTTTGTTAGCTGACCCTTCGAGACTCTTCTGGACTTGGAGGAGGTAGATGACATTTTTGGCATGTTTAGCTGGAACAAATTAAGGTGTTTTAAGGTAGGTGGTATTGTCAGGATAGGTTTAAGTAAAAAAAAAATATTAAAAAACCTAAGGTTGCGTGAGCAGAATTACGAGCTTTACTACAGGTCTGGTAATAACACCCCTTTGTGTTAATACGTCGGCAACACGAACACGATTATCCGCACCAGTGTATACCTTTTCCACTCTGCCAAGTCGCCAAGCATTCGGTGGAAGGTTCTCATCCTTAATAACTACCATTGCACCTTCTTTTAGACTTTCCTCAGGATGTTTCCATTTTACTCTTTTATGTAATTCTTTTAAATACTCATGTTTCCAACGGAGACAAAATTGTTGGTAAATTACTTGTAGTCTTTGCCATCGATTCGTTATGGATGCAGTGGGTTCTTGTATTTGTGGATCTATCGGGGTTAAAATTGGAGCCCCAATAAGGAAATGTCCTGGCGTTAAGGAGCATAGATCAGTAGGATTCGACGACATTGGTGATATCGGTCGAGAATTTAGACAGGCTTCAATTTTTGCCAATAGGGTGGATAATTCCTCCAGCGTGTACTTATAGCAACCTGTCGTTTTTCGGAAATGGGCTTTAAAGCTTTTTAAAGAAGTCGTTGTTGAGAGGTTTTTAAGAATTCTTTTGCTAGGACTTTCGAGGCTCCGATAAAGGTTGTTCCGTTGTCGGAGTATAAATTTAATGGACACCCACGTCGTGACACAAACCGACTAAACGTGGCTAAAAACGCAGGAGTTGAGAGGTCGGATGTAGCCTCCAAGTGTATTGCTTTCGTCGAGAAGCACACAAATAAACAGACATATCCTTTACTAATGCGACAAGCTCGGCCAGAGTAGCTTTTCACATCAAACGGCCCAGCGAAATCTAACCCTGTATTTGTAAATGGACGTGTAAACTCAGATCGCGCAGGAGGCAATGCAGTCATAATTTGTCTTTGGCACTTTCTCTTGTATATCAGACATGGTTTGCATTTGTTGATAGTAGTTTTTATCAGATTTTTGGCGTTAGAAATCCAATATTGCATTCGAATTAGTCGCAGAACTAATTGGTTTCCACCATGCAGGCTGATAGTGTGGATAAATTTTACTAATAGCTTAGAAAACTGGCAGTTATAAGGAATAATGATCGGATGGTTTTCATTATATGTCAATCCTGGCGCTAATTCAAGCCGCCCACACGATCTAATTAAACCTTCTGAATCTAGAAACGGATTCAGGTTTAATATGGAACTGGACTTAGGAATAATCTGCTTGGATGATAAATCTTTGTATTCTTTTGGATAAGCTGCCTTTTGACAGACGGAAATGAGGCGATCGCGAACTAAAACAATTTCCGAGCTAGATAGTTGAGTATTGTCTTTATAAAAACTAGAACGAAAAGAGGGATGGGTTCTAAAGTAAAATCTGAAGACATATGCCATAACACGCATTGCCTTGGAAAAGCAGGAGAATCTCTCTAGTAAATCGTCGTAATCTGAAAAATAGGAAAAATGAACATGTATATGTTTGGCTTCCTGATCTGTCGAAGGAATGTTTGATGGATGAATGTTTGGCCAGTCGGAACTCCCACTCGTAAGCCAAGGTGGGCCATGCCACCACAAGTCACTGTCTCTCAGCTCTTGAGGATATACTCCCCGGCTCGCCAAATCCGCTGGATTAGTCTCAGAGCAAACATGGCCCCAACTGCTGAAAGGCACGATTTGGGAAATTTTTGCGACTCTGTTGGCAACAAAAGTTTGCCATTGATGGGGAGACTTTGCTAGCCAGGAAAGTACGATCGTTGAATCCGTCCAACAGAAAACTGAATACTTATCCACTTCTAAGCGTGGCACCAAACTATCAACCATTTCTGCAAGTAGAACAGCGCCGCACAGTTCCAGTCTAGGAATTGACAGCGTCTTTATCGGTGCAACTCTAGTCTTGGAAGCTGGTAAATGCGTTCGAACGGAATTATTGGCTACTATACGGATATATAAGGCTGCTGCGTATGCTTTCTCAGAAGCATCGCAGAACCCGTGGAATTGAACTTCAGTTTTTGGCGAGTACTCAATCCATCGTGGAATACGTATGGAGTTGATATACTGATAACTGGATTCGAATGATTTCCATTGATTAAATGTATCAGGAGAAAGGTCCTCATCCCACCCAGTTCCGTCAGTCCATATTTTTTGCATTAGGATTTTTGATACCACAATGAAAGGCGCTAGCCAGCCCACGGGATCAAACAACTTTGCAATCTTGGATAAAACGCTTCTTTTAGTGTATTTTTGGGACTCTAGTATCGAACTTGTAACAAAATCAAACAACTTTGCAATCTTTGATAAAACGCTTCTTTTAGTGTATTTTTGGGACTCTAGTATCGAACTTGTAACAAAATAGAACTCATCAGAGCACGCGTTCCATCTGATACCTAGAGTTTTCGCAGAACTGTTATTTTCAAATTTCAAGAAGTCTTCACAAAGAAGGTGATCTGGGGTAATATCAGACAAAATGTCCTTTAAGAGTGTTCGAATTGCGAGGTATGGTGCGCAATTCACACCGAATGTAACGGTTTTTAGTTCGTAGTCAGATAACTCACTTTTTTGATCATCTCGGAATAAAATCCTTTGGAAATGTGTTTGAGTCGGATCGACTAAAATTTGCCTATAAATTTTTTGGATATCTGCATTAAACACAAATTGGTACACACGCCAATTCATGACCAATAATGCTTGGTCATTCTGAAGCACAGGTCCAACATGGAGAAGGGAATTCAAACTTAGCCCATTGGAGGAGGGAGAAGACTCATTGAAAACTACTCGGACTTTGGTAGTGGTGCTATCAGGTTTGACCACGTGATGATGTGGCAAATAGTAGCTTATTTGAGTTTTGGGATTATTATTTGTTTGAATTTTAGTCATATGACCAAGTTCCTCATACTCCCGAACTACTTTATCATATTCAACTTTTAGCTCAGGATATCGAATAAGCCTGGCCTCATTGCGGAAAAATTGGGCCATTGCGCTGGACCTTGAATCACCAACACTGATAGATTCTGGACAATTTTCTTTAAAAGGAAGCGATACGATATATCGGCCATCTAAATTTCGTCTTGTAGTCCGGACATAAATATCCTCACAAGCACGGTCAGCAGAGGATAGAAAGTTCTTCTTTGGAAGATTTTTCACCTCCCAAAAGCGTGAAATTTCTTTATCTTAAGAAATTTCAGAAAAATATGAATTTATATTAATACTTGGGCGGGAGCTCTGATGTACTGGGCCAGTAAGAATCCATCCGAAGATGGTCTCCTGAGCAATTAGTGTGACACACACATTATGCCTGATGCCACAGAGTATGATCGATGGGAAAATATCGCCGCCAATTAATATATCAATGTTTGAGCTAGAATGAAAGTTGGGGTCTGCGAGAGGGATATCAGGAAGATTGGAAAACGTTGTGCTAGGCATGGCATAAGAAGGAAGACTATTTGACAATTGGGGAACTATGAATGCCGTTACTGGTATCTGTACTTCTTTATCTAATTCTGTCCCCAGAACAAGGGAACATTGTCGTTCTACGTTGGCAGAAACGGAAAGATTTAATCCCGATATCTGTGCTTTTGTGCGCTGGGAAGGAAGCTTGAGTCGATTGAATAAGCGTTCAGAAAGAAAAGTTCCTTCTGACCCCGAATCGATCAGAGCACGTGCCCTATATATCACTCCTCGGTGACAGATAGTTACCATGGCTGTGCCTAGTAAGACACTTTTACCGTTAGTAGCAAAACATGATTGGATACCACTGGAAGTTGAAGGGTTTGTGGACTGTATACTATTAGGATTTGATTGAGTGTAAGGAATAGAATTAGGATTGAGATTTGAATTACGGCTTATACTTGATGCTTGTCTAGAATTTGCTTTTTCCTGATGAAGAAGCGTATTATGTTTTTTGTTGCACTTATAGCAACTATGTTTGCTTGTACAGTTGCGGACACTGTGTGTTCCTGAAAAACAATTCAAGCACAAACCTTCTTTCTTGACTTCGTCAAGTCTCTGATGGTAATTTATCTGAAGAAATTTTGGACACTTTCGAATTGCATGATTTTCATGAGGACACAATTTACATCTGGGACCAGAAATATTTACTTGAAAACTATGAACCCTTTTGTTTTGTTGTGCATTAGATGTGGTTTTTATTTTGACGTTGCGTTCGCTAAAACTGCAGGTATTACGAATTTCCGAAACCGATTCTAAGGTACGGTAGCGATTTGTAAGAAACGCCTCCAACTCAGGCCACTTTGGAATCTCAGTTTTGTTCTTAAGCTGATGTTCCCACAAAGTCAATGTGGTCTCCGGAAGACGATTTGTGCAGATGAATATAAAAATTGGATCCCAACTAGTGACATCAATATTGTATAGTTTAAGTATGGAAATACAAGAATTAATACTTCTTTGGATCTGTTTAAGAGCTTCCCCGGATTCTATGGAAATAACCTTAAGATTGAATAATACTTTCAATTGGCCGTTTACTAGTACTCTCCGGTTCTCATACCTCGAACATAAGTCTTTCCACGCTAAGTCAAACCCTTGATGGGTTAGTGGACTCTTCTTAACGATTTCTCTAGGCTCACCCGCAGTCTTTTGTATAAGGTAGAATAATTTTTCAATGTTACTAGCCTTAGAGTTTCCCACTACCGCAGTGAACAAGTCACGAAATGTAGGCCAGCAAGAGTAATCTTCGTGAAAGGCTTCTATTTCAATCGGGGGAAGATGAAGGCTATGAGAATCTATGGACCTAGAAACTATAGGGTTGCTATCTAGGGGAAAGTCAGATGTAGCGGAAGTACCAGGGGATGTCGAAATTTTAAGACATGCGGCTTGGCGGAGTAAATCTGACGTTTCGGAAAGCTTAGTTAGACAATTGCAGAAAGTAGTATAAGTATTTTTGTACTTTTTTTTATAAGACTCAAGGCTTGATTCTTTTGTATCGCCTTTCTTTTTTGGCTCTAGTTCGGTTTCTATTAAAACTTTTTCATAAACATTCTTAATACGAGCCCAGGTAGATTTCAATTCATAAATGTGGATATCAATATGATGCACAGCTTTTAACGGGTACTGATCTTCATTCAGATCAGTCTCGAATTCCACAATACTGTCACATAAGCGGATAAAATCATCTAATGACATTATGGTCTTGTTGGCTTGAACTTCAAAAGAAATTTATGTAGCTAAAGGCACAAATGTTTATTAAAATCAAGACTAGAGCAATTTAAACCGTACAATAGGTTATTGTAATTTGCCCCAAATATGTAAATATACGAGAGTGAGCTAACTTTTTAATTGGAAATAGACTATGAGTAAAAACACAATTCAATATTTATTGATCCTATTACTCTTGTATATATGTATTATAAACTAATTGACTTTAAGCAAATAGGTTAATTCAAACATATGAGAATGGTTTTAGCAGTTTTCGAATGCAAGTGTTTAAATAAAGAGTATATTAATTCAATAAAAAATGTTCTAATTAATTAATAATTAATAAAGAATGTGTTAATTCAATAAAGAATGTATTCATTCAAACTCCTGCACATGAACTAAGTTTATGTATTGGAATAAGATCAGCTGTTAACACTATGTATGAAAAATAAAAGATTATCGACCTCTACTTATATGAAGGTACTTCCAATATGTCTGGAACTACATGAAATTAATAGGTCTCTTCATTGAACTTGCAGATGCCAAATAAAGTTATGGTATGGTATGTAGAACTAAAACGACGACCTTTTAAATGTTTTGTAGCCAGCTATCTAAATTTATAGTAAAATATTTATAATATTGATGTGGCGATTAAAGCAAATTGATTTTCAATATTTTAAGTATGGAAACATCTTGCACTTTGAGCATGGCATAAAATAAGAGGAAGAAAATTTTAACGACCAAGACTATTGTTGAATTGTTAATTTGTTTTACTGCTGATGATTGTGATGGAAGAATGTATGTATGTATGTTCATTAAAATTTAATGGAATGCTTCAGTACTACAAGTTTCTCTGCTCTCTTTCTCTTTTTATTAACACTTCTCCTGTGAACATCAATGGAAGTAAAGAGCAAACGAATTAACTCTTAATTTCCCGGAATATAGTAATATATATATATATTTTTTCAAAGGAGATGTCACATACATAATACATCAGCCGTTCTCCTGTGGCTTATATCGCCATCTCGCTGGGCACGCCTTTCACAATTCCAAAGTCGATAACATCAGGAATTTTTTGTCGATCTGTTGGCCAATATGTTGGCTGTCCACTTGAAACTACATTCAAACCCATTTTAGATATTGTGTCGAATAAAATTCGTCCCTTAGGTGTGATTAAACGTGAACCCCAAAATGTGTGTTTAGCATTGTAGTCGCCAGCTGCTAGAAAACGGAGGCCCAGTGATTTATAAAAAGCCGTATATTGTCTCTCGGTAATTGTGAATCTGGGGGGCGAATAGACAGATGATATTACAAGTTTTTGATAGTAAGCTTCGATGCAGATGTTCGTTGCTTGAAGATAATCTTCACAAGAATCATTCAACAGGTGGTGTTTTATTCGCGTTTTTATTAGGATTCCCGAACCACCACAAGCTCTGCCACGGGGATCCTTGGTGTCGTAAAAATTATATCCACTAATTCTGAAACAGCTTCGAGATGTCAAATGAGTTTCTGAGATAAGCATAACATCGATTTGTTTATCCTGAAGAAAATATTCTATTTCGTTTTTATGTTGGCAGATGCCGTTTGCGTTCCAAAACAGATTTTTAAGTTCATGGTTTGCTTAGTACAGCCTGCAACAAGGTAGACTGCATTTTCAACATTTCCTGCATCATACAGGACATGTTGAGAGTAAATGTATTTACAGTTTGTATTAAGCTCTCAATTGAGGCTTCAATACGACTAAAATTATACCCCGAATCTTCATTTACATTTACGGTTTTTTACGCCGTACTCTGATTGCTTTTTAAAATACTAGCGTATGAAAATTTGTTGTTAGATTGTTGTTGAGCACTAGTCGCGTTAGATTTGAAAATGTTTGAAAATTTATTTTGGCTGGTGGACGGTTGAGGTAACTGTGGATAGTTAATAGGGGTTTTAGGTTGAGCGGGAGTAGCATTGATTTTTTTGGTTGATGAATTCTTAAAAAACGAGTAAAGGGGGCAGCCTCTATAGTTGGCAGTGTGATTTCCGCCGCAATTGCCACATTTTTTCGCCTTGGTATCACCTTTTATTTTATCACAGTTAGCAGTACTGTGTAACTCACCACATACAACGCAGACTGTAGGCAACTTGCAATAAGTCTTCGTGTGCCCAAATTCTTGGCAGTTCAGGTATTGAACAGGTCCAGCTCTTTTATGTGGAAGCTCAACAGTAACTCTTCGATGCAACAAGTACTTTAAGTCATATATTGGATGTGCTTCATTCTTTTTTATTTTCATGCCATCTGGCTGTAACTCGACTCTAAATATTGGTTGGGGGATTTTTTCTCTATTTTTAATGTTTGAGACATTTTTCACCTTGTAGCCACTATTTTCAAGGCCAGACTTGACCTCTTCCGGATCCATGCTAGAGTCTATACCTTTTATTACGACTGTTAGACCTTTAGCACTCTTTAATTGGTACGTGTAGAAGTTTTTATTTTTAGATTCTAAATCTGAAACAATTTTTCGGTAATTATTTTCATGAGCTACCTGAATTTTTGTTTCATTGTTATTTCCGCGCTTAATTGGAGTTACATAAAACTCATTTTCTCCAATTAATGAGATAAGACTTTTAACCAGCAAACCTTAATTCTGCTCTCTTAAATATATGGGTGGGGGCTTACTCGAACTTGTTGTAGTTGTGTCTTCATCGCTTTGTTCAGATAAAATCGCGAAACGATTTTCGGAATTTATTATATTGTTTTTTCCATCTCTGGGAACTTTCGATGTTGAAGCAATTTGAGCTGATTTTGGACTTCTTCCCCTTTTTAACACGGTTATGTATCTGTCCATTCCTGTTTGAATTTTATTATCATTTATTGTACTCACCGCATCTACCATTTTGTGCACGTTGGTCACCTTGTTACTTATTGTTTGTTTGTTTGTTTGTACAGCTAAGCTGACAAGTTTGCTGATGGGTGCAATTGTTGTTGCTTCTTGATCACTATTTAACATGTTCAGAGATAATGATCGCGCACGAGTATTTGAGTTTTCTGTTAAATTCAGGTTTTTGTTTAATTCATTTTTTTTATTGTCGTCATCAGCAACTAAAGTTATATATTGCACATTCCTACTGCTTGTAGGATTATTGTTGTTTTTGTCAGAAGATGAACTCATCAGAGTTCTCTTTTTTTATTTGCACTTATATTAGTTTGTGTATGCAAATATTTATGTATATTGCACACAAGCAAAAAATAAAATAAAACCAGTAAAATAACTGTTCAAAAAATGTTTTGTTTTTTTTATATTTTTTGTGACTTGAAAATATTTTTTTTATTTAATTTTTTTTTTATATTCAGTTGCGACGATTATAAAAACGCGTCTGTTCACTACGAGAGTTGAAACACGATGACCAAGTATAAATGAGGGGAATATAACCACTTAACCGTATGTATGTAAACGTATTTATACATATATTATATAGATATGTATATATATATATATATATATATATATATATATATATATATATATATATATATATATATATGTATATATATATATATATACATATAGAAGAAAATATGTAGGTTATGGAAGAATACGAAAAAAAAGCGCGAAAATTTTATGGCACTTCTAATGATAAAACCTTGTGTCACTTCTAACAATTTTAGATTTACATCACGAATTTGGTGGAAACTGGAGATAAAAAAACAATGGTACTAATGCTATTTCGCCTTGTATTAATTTTGAGGTTGCCGACGTTTTGCTCGTTTCTGTTGCACCAACCTTTCCTTATTTTCTTTCACCTTCTGAATAATTTATTCTTGCCACAACTTTTCGCCGTCTTTTAAACACTTACATATATGTATTTATTTTAAATATTTTTGTTTCTACCAAAGAATAAATATCCGATTTATTTTTTTGGTTTCTATATGTATGGTTTTTTTTTACATGTGACGAACCTCACTTAATCACCCGAATGAAATGCACTGAGACAGAAATTAAGCAAAATACTAAACGTACCTTGTTAAATACTTTTGATGTACTGGAAAGTTGAAATGTTGGTATGTATTATACGGAACGTAATTTATAGCTGACAATCCAATTAACAGAATGCAATCTCAGAGAGCTTATAATTTCCTTGTTTCCAATCCGGCTCGATGGGACCAAATGATTAGCTCAAATTAGGAAGGTCTGGAAACTGGAGAGAAATGTGGAAACCACGTTGTTCTTCTGAGCCAATAAATAAAATAAGTTTAACTTATTTTATATTCTCAGAATATTTGAAGAAAACCCCAATCGGAAATAAAAGTAAATGAATAAAAGACAATTATTAGGGTTTTATATTCTAGTCTATATTGAAGGAATACCTTTTACTTCGACTGTGATCAGAAAAAGAAAAAGCGAATAATACTAAGGTTTGTACAAATTCCGGAAATAGTATCTCCGACATGCTACCAGATTGTCTAAAGTTTGATTCTAGACGAAAAGAGATAGATACTTAGTACATTAGCTAGATATCTAACGCGTAAAAATCAGCCTTCGTATAGTGTAGAGAAAAGCTTTCAAGTACATATGTTGTTAAGGCATTCGGCATAAATAATATGAATTGATATTTGGTAGATTACCAAATTTGCCTAATGACAAGATATTGACTTTCGAACCAGTATATAATATTGATAATTATTCAAAGGAATTAAAAGCAAGGTGTTACATGTTACCTGCGCGGTATTTAATTGCATACCGCCACCAGCATTCCAGTGGTGTAGCCAGCAAGCTCTTGATATCTCGGGAAGGGTTCCAACCCACCACTGTGGCAAAGGACAAGAACAATAAATAAAAATTTCAAATGTCTGACAATTCGTGACCGGAAATAAAAAAAAATAAATTTACATATGTTACTATTCTCGAAGAAATGGATACGCACGCTTAGAGGGAGGTGAAAGATGTTATTAACCCCCACGACGCCCACCCTACCTTGGATCACTACTACAGCCTCTAATAGTTTTTTTGTGATCCCTACATAAATGCACACACACCACCTTACTTACCTTGCCAAGTTAACCTGGTCCCAGAAAATTTTACCAACACATAATGTTTATGATAATTACCTTGCCAGGTTAACCTGGTCCCAGAAAATTTTACCAACACATAATGTTTATGATAATTATATTACATTCTAAAAAATTTGTTTATTAAAAAAAATACAATTTAAATTTAGAACTTATTTAAAATTTATATGAATAATAATATGAATATACACAAAAAAATATGTTATTTGCAGAGGACAATTAAGAGCAAAGCGATTTTACTTTCAAGATGCGTACAAAACGACTTTCTTGTATTAATTCTCTCAAAACGAATGTTTTATTTTACAAAGATGCGTACAAAACGAATATGTATACTATAGTATAAATTGGACGATATACAACAACCATACAATAACGTTGCCTAAGCTTGTGGGGATCTCATTTAGGAGTTTCAAAAGTTCAATCGCATAACCGAAGCAACATTTTCTACCTGCCAACTACAAAGAGAAATAGGATTCTGCTTTGAATCTTTTGGACTTTCTGTTTGCTTACTTACCTACCTAAAGGAGGGGAAATGCTGATAATTTGATTTACGTAAAAAAAAATTCTTCTTTTTATATTATTATTATTACGAATAAACGTAATTTTTATTTAAACTTATACTGATTTACATATGAAAAGTAATATTATCAGGCTCAAGTTCAGTTTTATTGAATTAATGAAAATTCAAAATTACTAAGAGTTTTTTTGTGTTGGAAAATATTATAAAAATATTAATTCCGCTTGGGCACGAGCTATAAATACCCTAATAACAGGGGTCACAGTAATATGTGAATTTCCCTAATATAGAGTAAAAACAACAAAAACGTTAAAATACAAAGTAGAATACTTTGATGATAATGGACTATGAGTTTGTGTTGATTATTAGTTCCAAACAGTAATGAGGGAATTTCGTACTAACCAGCACTGTTTCATTAAAGAATAAAAATTTAATTAAAAATTAATTCTCATATTCTATTTCTGTTTAAAACTGGTTAAATAGTTGATATTCTTCTCAATTAGTATCCACTTTACGAAAATTTTAAAGATGGACAATTGAACGCTGATGAGAGGTGTAGCGGGCTTGAAATCAGTACTGATACGTTCTGCTAAAAACTGATTGGATATAAATAATAATATTTTCCAACACAAAAAAACTCTTAGTAATTTTGAATTTTCATTAATTCAATAAAACTGAACTTGAGCCTGATAATATTACTTTTCATATGTAAAAAAATTCTTCTTTGTATGTTGCTAGGAGGATTCATTAATAAAGAAAATCACTAGATTATTCTCACAAGATTAGGCTCGATTTTACACTTTTATGATTTAGCCGTTATTTAATATTTACCTAAAAGTATATAATAGTTGAAACTAACTAACGTTTTCTTTTCTTTTTTCTCTATTGTTTTTTTACTTGAATATATATATTATAATATATATATATATATATATATTAGCGGTTAGGTATACATGTATGTTTATATATTTGAAGTTATGTATAGCGTAATATTAGCATATATGTATACCGCCAAACCACCGCTATGTTATAACGGAGTTATGCGCAGCAAAAAAAATGTGAGGTTAGAGGTGACCGACACAACAAAAACTCAAATGGCGGAAATCTTCACTCGTGTGAAATAAAAAAAAACTAGAATTAATGCTGAGCTTTCCGTCAAAAACCGCTCTTTTACTATATCAATTACCTGGACTGTGGGTTTTTGTTCTTATAGCTTCTTTATTCAAAAATTCTTTTCACCTTTCTGGTTTCTATCTTTGCTTATTTCTTCCTTAATTTGTTTGTGACGACAAATAGTCCACCATTTATCCTAAATTTTTAATTTATTTATTTTCAATAAAATTGCCAAAAGCTTCATCCAGTAATTGTATTACTTACGGTTGTAGGGAGATTTTTCGCCCAGATGAATCGCAATCCTGTCCGACTTCCTCTAACCCTCACTGTATTGGTTCTGTTTTTCTTCTTTTTTTATTTCCTGTTGCATTTTTTTTTTTTTCTTTTACCTAATATTTTATTAATTTTGTTCCAATTATTTTGTTGGATTTGTGGTCTGCCTTTTTCTACGATTTAAAATGCAATATGGCGCTTGCTTAACTTTGCTCGGCAATTTATCTGTGCAGATAACTCTACACAATTTCTCCGTTTTTAATCACCCGTTCATTAAATCAGATATGCTCTTAGTAGCAACAATTTCTTTTCATAGACAGTACCATAATTTTTTTTATTATTCTATTACATTTAAAAAAAATTACAGATTTGTCAGCTTTTGACAGCTGGGTCTCTTACTAAAGCGTCTTTATATTTATTTACAACATACACCACAAACAAGGCATAATAAAATCCATAAGAAAAAATGCATAAAAACTGTCCAAAAGAAACGTTAAAGTGTTCTCAACCACACCCGGAGTTTAGTGTCAAGGAATCCTGAACTCCAGAATCAGTTTGCTTAATCTGTGCTTTGCCCCGCCGCAACACAACTCCGGTGCTGTGAGGTTTGCCTTGACAGGAACGGTGTGCGGTTAATACTTATGGATGTGATTGTCCTTTGCTGCGGTTTGGTGTTGTAATAAAAAAAAAACGTGGGGAACACTCACGCCCTGACTCATCATGCCGGGCATAACTCTGCCAGTAATGTGACTATGTATGCCAGCTAAAATGGTGAACTGACCTTACCAGGAATAATCTGGCACTAGTAATATTTATGCTTCTTCTAAAACATCTTGTTGATAAATATATGTCTTTTTAAATATTTTTCCGTCTTCTACTTTCAGATCTGGTAGTTTGTCTTTCATTTTTTTAATTTCATTGGCTAGTCCGACGTATTCTTCGCTCTCAAACTCATTCGTTTCAAAATCAAACCATTGTTCATTTTCTAATTCTAACTCTTCTATTGCCATCCTCGATAACGTATCTGCCACAACGTTTTCAGAACCTTTACGGTGTTCGATTGAGAAATCATTAGCTTGGAGCTGCAGTGACCATCTAGCCAAGCGTCCGCTTAAGTCCTTCAAAGACATAAGCCACTTTAAGCTAGCGTGATCTGTAATTACCGTAAACTTCATCATCTCGACATATGGTCTGAATCGTTTCACTGCTAATACCGCTGCCAAACATTCCATTTCTGTAACAGAATAGTTTTTCTGGCATGCGTTAAGTTTCTGCGAGTAAAATGCAATTGGATATTCAGAACCGTCATTGTTTTTCTGAAATAGAACTGCCCCTATGCCGTATTCCGAAGCGTCACATTGAATAAAAAATTCTTTTGAAAAATCTGGATGTCTGAGAACTGGTGCGGTTGTTAAAGACAATTTTAGTGAATTAAAATCATCTTTAGCTTCCGGTGACAAATAGAACTTTTTACATTTTTTTAGAGTGTCTGTTAAGGGTGCGGATATAGTTGCGAAATCCTTTATGAATCGCCTATACCAACCGGCAGTACCTAAAAAACTTTTGACTTCCCTAGGTGATTTCGGTATGGAAATTCTTTTAATCACCGACACCTTGTCAGGATCTGTCCGAAGGACTCCTCCAGAAAATTCGTCCGATATAATGAGCAAGTCAGCTAGATAAACGAACACATTGGACTTTAGTTTTGCTGGTATTACTTTATCCATCAAGCGGCAAAGTCTTTGGGGCGCATTACATAGCCCGAATGGCATTACTCGGAATTGGTAAAGCGGTCTACCAGGTACTGTGAAAGCTGCGTACTGTTTTGGCTCCTCTTCTAATTCCACTTGCCAGAATGCATATTTTAAGTCGACGCTACTAATGTAGTGTGTTTGATCGATTCGACTTAGAATCCCGTCGATGTTTTGTAAGGGATATGCATCCTTCACCGTGATTGCGTTCAATTTTCTAGCATCTAGACAAAAGCGATTTTTACCAGGTTTTTTTACAAGGGTTGTTCGATTACTCCAGGGGCTCTCGCTCTCTTCGATTACGTTTAATTTCAGCATGTTATCGACTTCAGCATAAACCAGTTCTTGTACTGCAGGAGATATCGGGTAGTGCTTATCCTTTATAGGGTGTGCTCCTTCAATTAATTTTATATTATGTTTTTCCAAAGTGGTGCGTCCTAGACCTTTCTCCTGAAACGCTGGAAATTGTTTTATAACTCTTTGTAACTGCTGTTGTTGTTCAGTACTTAGCAAGTGTAATTTCACATCCTCAGGTTGATCGTTTACTTTAAACTTTTCCATTAAATCGGCGCTAATTTCACAATTCTTTAATATTTCTGGCGCAATATTAAATTCCTTCCAAAAGTCGGTACCTAGGTATATTTCCTGTTCTTTTATTTTCCTGACTTCATTTCTGAATTCAACTTCTAAAACTGTGCGGCCTAATACTCTAAATGGTTGTCCGGATGCTGTGTAAACATTTGCCCAATGATAAATAACTTTTGCTTTAACCTGATTTATCATTTCTCTGCAATTTTTTTCTAAAATGTTTACTAAAATGCCTTTGCAGTTTTTACCTGCAATTTTTATTTGCAGAAATGGTCTTGGGTCTAAACTACAAGCTCTGTAAACCGACTCTGTAATTAGTTTACGTTTCTGTTTCCTCTTTAGGTATTCAATTCTCAATCTAGTAATTCTTGCATCACTTGTTTGGTTTTTATTTGTTTTTTTTCGTTGCTTGACCATTTGTTTTAATCTGATTATCTCCTAGTGTTCTGTTCTTATTCTGGCTGAAATTTTCGTTTACATTGTTGTTGTTGCAGCTTTGGTTCTCAAATATTCTTTTACGGACCTGTTCATAATTTTGTTGGCGTGTATTTATTGGCAAATAGTGACGTAATTTTGCAAAGTTTTGTTTGTCTTCTAATTTTGATGGTGATTTGGGGTTACTTTCAGCGGACGTGATTCCCCCATCGAAATCACGCCCCGTTTTTGGTTTCCCCGATTTTTACAATTCGGACAATTAGGGGTGATGACTTCGGGTTTGCCACACTTGTAGCAGAAAAGCTCACGCTGCGTTGACGTGCAATCTATAAATATGTGCCCCTGCTTTTTGCAGTTCCAGCAAGTAACCATGTTGTTTATTTCATCTAATTGGTATTCTTCATTATTATCTTGAAACATCTATTTCATGTATGTATTTTCTTTGGTGTTGTTGTTGTGGCTCTATTCTGTTTTCCCGTCTCGAAAAATTCCTTTCGGCCTCGACACATTCAACTCTCAATTGTTCAAGTGAAAATACTGATATCGGGTATACTATGCGACCTATATTTTCTCTTAAATTTCTTTTCACTAGCTTGATCAGCTCAAACTCAGGTATTGATTGTGCTAATTTTGAACGTAGTAGATTGAAATGATAAAAGTAGCTGTCGATACTTGATACTTTCTCCTATTTTCTGCTTTCTTTCAACTAGTTCATGCATTATATCAAGATTTGTGCGATGTGTTTTAAAGCGGCATCACATCGCATGACGCAAATTATCCCATTGTGGTACACGATTTGTTTCTACATGCAGCCAATACCAGTCAAGCGCAGGCCCAGTCATCAGTAGATGAAAATCATCTAAGATTTCTTTCCATGGGACAATATTCTAATCGGAAAACAAACGATTCAACAGACAAGTGAGATTCATTCCCGTCAAATTTTATACCAAATCTATCTACTCTAGCTCTAGTACCATAATAAGTTGCAGGCATTATGTTTGGTATTGCAGGTGGGACTGCATTGATTTGCTGTAAATTATTATGTGTGATGTTAGCATTATTGTAGTTATGTGGCGGAGGCGGAAAATCATATTGATGTGGGTTATTGTTTCGGTTATTTGTAGCAGGTCTTCCGGCTGATGGTACATTCACTTCATTTTCTACATTTCTGTTTACTGATAATGCCATCATTGCCTCGTTTAGTGCAGATAACCTATCATATACTTTTCCTATTTCCCTACCTACACCATCGTTCACTAAATCTCGTAAAGATCTGTTTAACGAGCTCTTCATATTCTCTACACTGTCTGAAACCATTTCCTTAACTGAATTGGGTAGGTCTGACCTCGCTGCTATATTTTGTGCTATCGCACTCGCATTCTTTTCAGCAGAACGTATTTTTGGCTTCGTACCAGTATTTGGGTTTGGTATATTTATGGTACTTGACATGTCCATAATGTTCGGGTCACTTTGTGTTGCCATTCTCCCTAATGTGTTATCTTTGATGTACTTCTGTTTTATATGGGGTGAGGATCGGTTTAGATCAAGTGATTGGTTTCTTATTACTTTTCTTTTACGCTTTTATCCTTTTCCTCGGGAATAGGCATAGCCTTTCGAAAAAACCAGAGAAAAAACTATTTGTTGATAAAGAAATCAATTAAATAAATAAAAAAAATCAAATGCATGTACGCCTGGGAAAAATTTAAGTAGTATTATTTCTGGTATACGAACACTAAATACATATGTAACTGTTTATAAAAAATTCAAAATTCAATTGTTAGGGTAGGTTAACTAGTTTCGGCAAGTAGGTAGTGTGCATAACTTCTTTTCATTTAATTAATATTCGTGCCTTATAAAAAAAGGCCTCTAACGTATCCATCTATTGATTCTAAAAAAAACTAGTTCTATCTTTCTGCTTAGTTCTCCATATACTTCCACTTGAGTAAAGTATAAGTTTAAGAACAGCTAACATAATAACTCTAGCATTACATTGCAATCTCTGGTTATAAATGTCCAGCGACGATATTCTTGAATTTATTAAAAGCGGTTTTCGCAAAAAGATATACGAAAAAAAAAAAGAAAAAATTGTTCTTGATGTTTAAAAAAAAAATTCTGTTCACCGATTTGTAGCCCCCAATGGTAGATTCCTTAATATATCTATGCAAGTCTCGGGTTACTTAATTACTGATATCTTTTGTACGAACAAAAGTTTTATTGCAAAAAGCTCTTATTTTGTAACTGCATCACAAACAAAAGCAAAATTTTGGTTCGGGGACAAACAGTCCACAGGAACAAAAAAATAATTTTGCTTCTGTAAAAAAAACTTTTCGTACTTGGGCTATATCTGCTAGTGCCAAGTTGTTGCTTATGGTGTTTTAACAACTGCATTTATATTTTCATTTTGTTTTGGCATCATAATGTTACAAAGTAAAAATGGTGCATTTTGTTGCCTAGATGGTATTGCAACTTGCATTTTAAATTTCATTTGTTTTTGTTTGGGCGCCATATTGTTACATGTTACCTGCGCGGTATGTAATTGCATACCGCCACCAGCACTCCAGTGGTGTAGCCAGCCAGCTCTTGATATCTCGGGAAGGGTTCCAACCCACCACTGTGGCAAAGGACAAGAACAATAAATAAAAATTTCAAATGTCTGACAATTCGTGACCGGAAATAAAAAAAATAAATTTACATTTGTTACTATTCTCGAAGAAATGGATACGCACGCTTAGAGTGAGGTGAAAGACGCCCCCCCCCCTCGACGCCCACCCTACCTTGGATCACTACTACAGCCTCTAATAGTTTTTTTGTGATCCCCACATAAAGGCACACACACCACCCTACTTACCTTGCCAGGTTAACCTGGTCACAGAAAATTTTACCAACACATAATGTTTATGATAATTACCTTGCCAGGTTAAGCTGGTCCCAGAAAATTTTACCAACACATACTGTTTATGATGATTATATTACATTCTAAAAAATTTGTTTATTAAAGAAAATACAATTTAAATTTAGAACTTATTTATAATTTACTAGCTGATCCCGGTGTACTTCGCTACCCCCCACGTTATAAAATAAAATTAAAAGTATTTATATATCCTATTGTGACGATCAATCCTGTAGTTAAGACTATATTACGATTTTTAATTTTCCTAAAAAGGAGCGTGGTCCCATCCACTTTTCTCTTGGTACGTATTCCAAATTATGCCAATACCATATGTACCAAATATCATCGACGTAGGTCAAAAAATGCCCAAAATCTGGCTATTTAAATTTTTGGTTATATAGGTGGTGCCACGAATCTTTGTCCAATCCCGCCCATATTTGCAGCAGCACTAAAAAAATGCACACCAAACCGACGTACCAAATTTTGTTCAAATACCGTTATCAGGAGCAGAAATAATAGATTTTTAATTTGTGGTTTGTATGAGAGGTACCACGCCCCTTTGTCCAATCCAGCCCATATTTGCAGCAGCACTTAAAAAATGCACACCAAACCGACGTACCAAATTTTGTTCAAATACCGTTATCAGGAGCAGAAATAATAGATTTTTAATTTGTGGTTTGTATGAGAGGTACCACGCCCCTTTGTCCAATCCCGCCCATATTTGCAGCAGCACTTAAGAAATGCACACCAAACCGACATACAAAATTTTGTTCAAATACCGTTATCAGGAGCAGAAATAATAGATTTTTAATTTGTGGTTTGTATGAGAGGTACCACGTCCCTTTGTCCAATCCCGCCCATATTTGCAGCAGCACTTAAAAAATGCACACCAAACCGACGTACCAAATTTTGTTCAAATACCGTTATCAGGAGCAGAAATAATAGATTTTTAATATGTGGTTTGTATGGGAGGTACCACGCCCCTTTGTCCAATTGGACCGAATTGTAAATCTAAACCACCCGGGGCGCCACCCAAACGCATACAAAAAAATTTATGCAAATCGGTCCAGCCGCTTAGGAGGAGTTCAGCTACAACGCACGTACAGTAGAATTATATATATAAAGATATGAATAATAATATGTTATTTGCAGAGGGCAATTAAGAACAAAGCGATTTTACTTTCAAGATGCGTACAAAACGACTTTCTTGTATTAATTCTCTCAAAACGAATGTTTTATTTTACAAAGATGCGTACAAAACGAATATGTATACTATAGTATAAATTGGACGATATACAACAACCATACAATAACGTTGCCTAAGCTTGTGGGGATCTCACTTAGGAGTTTCAGGAGTTCAATCGCATAACCGAAACAACATTTTCTACCTGCCAACTACAAAGAGAAATAGGATTCTGCTTTGAATCTTTTGGACATTCTGTTTGCTTACTAACCTACCTAAAGGAGCTCGTTTAGGAGGGGAAATGCTGATAAAGGTGAAACAATCTGATTTACGTAAAAAAAAAATTCTTCTTTGTATGTTGCTAGGCGGATTCATTAATAAAGAAAATCACTAGATTATTCCCACAAGATTAGGCTCGATTTTACACTTTTATGATTTAGCCGTTATTTAATATTTACCTAAAAGTATATAATAGTTGAAACTAACTAACGTTTTCTTTTCTTTTTTCTCTATTGTTTTTTTACTTGAATATATATATTATAATATATATATATATATATATATATATATATATATATTAGCGGTTAGGTATACATGTATGTTTATGTATTTGAAGTTATGTATAGCGTAATATTAGCATATATGTATACCGCCAAACCACCGCTATGTTATAACGGAGTTATGCGCAGCAAAAAAAAATGTGAGGTTAGAGGTGACCGACACAACAAAAACTCAAATGGCGGAAATCTTCACTCGTGTGAAATAAAAAAAAACTAGAATTAATGCTGAGCTTTCCGTCAAAAACCGCTCTTTTACTATATCAATTACCTGGACTGTGGGTTTTTGTTCTTATAGCTTCTTTATTCAAAAATTCTTTTCACCTTTCTGGTTTCTATCTTTGCTTATTTCTTCCTTAATTTGTTTGTGACGACAAATAGTCCACCATTTATCCTAAATTTTTAATTTATTTATTTTCAATAAAATTGCCAAAAGCTTCATCCAGTAATTGTATTACTTACGGTTGTAGGGATTTTTCGCCCAGATGAATCGCAATCCTGTCCGACTTCCTCTAACCCTCACTGTATTGGTTCTGTTTTTCTTCTTTTTTTATTTCCTGTTGCATTTTTTTTTTCTTCTTACTAATATTTTATGAATTTTGTTCCAACTATTTTGTTGGATTTGTGGTCTGCCTTTTTCTACGATTTAAAATGCAATATGGCGCTTGCTTAACTTTGCTCGGCAATTTATCTGTGCAGATAACTCTACACTCTTTCTCCGTTTTTAATCACACGTTCATTAAATCAGATATGCTCTTAGTAGCAACAATTTCTTTTCCTTTCATTAGCAATACCATAATTTATTTTATTATTCTATTACATTAAAAAAAATTACAGAGTTGTCAGCTTCTGACAGCTGGGTCTCTTACTAAAGCGTCTTTATATTTATTTACAACATACACCACAAACAAGGCATAATAAAATCCATAAGAAAAATGCATAAAAACTGTCCAAAAGAAACGTTAAAGTGTTCTCTACCACACCCGGAGTTTAGTGTCAAGGAATCCTGAACTCCAGAATCAGTTTACTTAATCTGTGCTTTGCCGCGCCGCAACAAAGGTTAACATTTTTATTGTAAAAAGCAAAAGAATTATTAGAAATATCTAAAATCAAACGTGTTGAACAGTGTGTAAAATCCAATACATTAAATTTAAATATAGGAGACATGGTCTTCGGAAAAAACTTTAATAGAAAAAAGAATCAGCCACCTTACCATGGTCCATATCAAATTGTTGAAACGAGTAAATTCTGTCATAGACATAAGAGGAAAAATAAAAGAACTACATAATAATAATTTAAAAAAATATTAGTTGTCAAAGTAGTAATAATAAATTTTAAAATTTTAATTCTCAAAATTTTAAAATTTTTCTTAAGGGGTAGGGTGTAGTGAATCTTACATTAATCATTATATTAGTAATTTTAGCTCTACCCTCGTAACCACATTCCTTTAATATAAATATGTATACAAAAACTAATACTGTACTATAATTACATTTACAGCTACTAGTTATACTTTTATTTTAATTGTTATTTGATACGCTTGTATACTACTGTGCTACTTAAGGAATTTGTGTAGTTTTAAGTTACCATTAATTTTAGTATATAAGAATTGAATTTATAGAAAATAAAATTATTCTTGATTCATTCTTGAGTCATTAATCATATTTATGTCGTAGCCTTAAATCGGCTCTTTTATTTATAAGCATTAATCTGCTTTAAACACAGGCATTCAACTGCCTTAAGTACTTTTAGGCCAGTGGCGTTGTTAAGCGCCGGCACCCTTATTAGGCAGGAAATTATCGAGTCCTAGGTTTTTTCTTAATTATATACCACGTACATTACATGGCGATCCTGCCCAACGGCCTGTGAAGTTAAAGAAGCACCAAAGTACACAGCCATGCCAGTGGAAGCACGCCCCAAACCAATAAAAATTTTGCACATTCATACATACACGATATATTTTAAAATGTATTTTCACAAAAAGGAAGCAAGAAATTCTCTTCATTTATAAAATTTAAACAAAAAAAAATGAATATATAAAAATTATTGAAATTATAAAAAGAAAACACTGATATAAGAAATTAATGCAAAACTAAACAAGAAGAAGAAAATTGTAATAATATGTTATTCAGCATAGCGCTGAATGAATGTAGCGCTACCAGATAGATAAAAAAAAACTTTTTTCACAAATAGAGGGCAGCGCATTTTATTGAATTAGGTATTGCCAACAATTTTTTTTTTTTTTATATAAGTTATAAAAAGATACAAAGAATAATTATTGAATTTTAATGGAAATAGTAAATGAATATTAAAGTGAGTTAGAGAAATTAGAGAAAAATATAAAAAAAGCAAAGGCAGAGTTTACTCCTCTGTATACAAATCGGAAGAATTATCGCGTTTGTCCCAAATTAAAGAAGAGGTAGAAAATATTATTAGTAACCGTTTGGAAAAAAAAGAGGCCAAGTCTACTATAGTCAAATTTAAAGAATTGCACACGAAAGTTGAGAATTTGATACGTAGTATAAATATAAAAGAAACTAAAGAATTACCGAGTGGCTCAGGAGATACACTTAAAGAAAAAATTGTCAATATGTGCACAGTTCGATATAGGAGTACTAGGTAAAAACCTTAACGTTTTTAAGGGTTCATATGAGGTGTTGGAAGATTTTGTAGTTCAAGCAGAATTATTACATGATATTTTGAGAACAGAAGAAAGAGAGATATTCATTAGGTACGTCTATAACTTCAAACTAGCTGCGCATGTCCGAGTTGTCTTAGGACGTTCCAACAGACCAACTACGTTTGCTAAGTTGAAGAAGTTGCTGATTGATGCGTACCCAAACCCTAAAACTCTTAAATGAGTTAGGTACAATTAAGCAAGGAAATATGAGTATTATAGCCTACAGGGAAAAAGTTGCATTACTATCAGAACAATTAAGTAATTTTGAAATAAAAGCAATAGAAAATCCATCACTAGAAACTAAAAATGGGATCTATAAAATGACCGAAAATATGGCTTTAAATGTTTTTATTAAGGGTGTTAATATAGAATACCAAAACGTATTAGTGGCAAGTAGTCCCAAAACGCTTAGCGAAGCAGTAGAGAAATGCGTAACCATAGCAAGAAGTTTACAAACATATAGTAATAATAATAGTATTTTTAGTATCAACAGGCGTAAAAATGATACGGAAATGGCAATAGTAACAATAATTCCGATAGATATAGAAATAATAATAATGTTGCAAATTGAAGTGGTGCAGAAGTAATAATAATACCAATCCATTTAATAATAACAACGGCTTCTCAAACAGATCTGGCAACAGCAGAAATAATCCGGGAAACTAACAAACCCGGATAAACAGAGTTTGTTATACAGAAGGGCGAAAATGTTTCAAAATTTAAAATAATACTGATAATTATATAGCAATTAATTGCAATACCATTAATAAGGAATTCAAGTTTTTAATAGACACTGAAGCCAATATTTCAATTTGCAAAAAATATAATATAGATGAACGTGATATATCATCACTGAGTGGTATTACTGCAGGCACTATAGAAAGTCTCGGTACTGCATGTTTAACTTTAAAATTAGATAACAAACGTATAACACACAAATTTCACATAGTCGAAGATAATTTTCCAATTAATACTAATGGAATCATTGGTAGGGATATTTTAGAAAAGTATGGATGTAAAATTGATTTTGAACCTTATACAACGTCTTTCAATATAGATAATGAAGAGATTATAATACCGATAACCCCTAAACGCGTTTATAGAACTGAAATATGTATACCAGCACTCTCAGAACTCATAGCACCTATTAATATACGTACTGATGAGGAAAGCATCGTTTTAAATAAAGAAATAAAGCCTGGAATTTTCGTAGGAAATAGTATTATACCAGCAGTGGGAATACAACATGTGAAATTATTAAATACTACTGACAGAGATGTAGTCTTGAACAATTTAAAGTTAGAAATTAAACCATGTCGAAGTACAAAGTATATAGTTGCAAGAGGATAAATAATAAAGAAAAAGAGCGAATGTATAAAGTTTTGCAAGATTTAAAAATAGAATCCATAGATCCGTTGGCGAGACAATCTTTGAAAGACATAATTGCAAACTGTAATGATGTATTCCACCTTGATGGTGACAAGTTAACTGTTAATAATTTTTATAGTCAGAAAATGCAGATGACCGATTCGGCACCTGTTTATATAAAACCATATAGGCTTGCTGAGTCAAAAATGAGCGAAGTAAACAAGCAAGTAACTAAATTGTTAGAAGATGATATTATTGAACCATCTGTGAGTCCGTACATCTCTCCATTGCTAGTGATACCAAAAAAAATCAGCAGATGACACGAAAAAGTGGAGATTAGTAGTTGATTTCCGAAATATAAATGAAAAAATCATAAGTGATAAGTTTCCATTAACGAGAAATTAAGACGTATTAGACAAGCTAGGTAGGGCTAAATATTTTTCTACACTAGACATGACTAGTTCCTTCCACCAGATCAATTTAGATAAAGATTTTAGACTGTTAACATCGTTTTCTTCTATAAATGGTCATTTTCAATTTACTCGATTACCCTTTGGGTTCAAAATATCATCTAATAGTTTTCAGAGGATGCTCACAATTGCACTGAGTGGATTAGATCCTGAAGCATTTTTATATGTCGACGACATTATTGTGTTTGGTTGTAGTATACAACACCATCATGACAATTTAGTAAAAGTTTTTGAAAAGTTGAGGCAATACAATTTAAAATTAAATACAAATAAATGCTGTTTCTTAAAGACAGAAGTACTCTATCTAAGTCTCCTAATAACTGATAAGGGGATATATACAGACCCTGCGAAGCATGATGTAATAAAAAACTATTCAGTTCCTAAGAATGTTGATGAAGTCAGACGTTTTGTGGCGTTCTGAAATTACTACAGGCCTTTTGTTAAAAATTTTGCAGAAATAGCTAAGGATTTGAACACATTATTAAAAAAAGATAGAATTTTTAAGTGGGATGAAAATTGTCAAAGGTCTTTTGAGACATTAAAATCAAAATTAATTAACCCACCAATACTCCAGTATCCTGATTTCAGGAAACCTTTTATATTAACAACAGATGCATCCAATTTTGCACTAGGAGCAGTATTGTCGCAAGGTGAAATTGGGTCAGATTTACCAATATCATATGCGAGAATTATTAGCCATACATTGGGCAATAAATTTTTTCCGGCTATACCTCTATGGTAGAAAGTTCTACGTAATTACTGACCATAGACCCTTAGTATCGTTATTTTCTCACAGAAATCCGTCATCAAAAATTACTAGAATAAAATTGAATTTATGTGACTACGATTTCGAAATATCGTATAAAAAAGGTAAAATGAATACCAATGCCGACGCATTATCCAGAATTATTATAAATAGCGAATCGTTGAAAACATTAATCCCTACCGAAAGTGAACACATACGTAAAGACATACTAGTTGTAACTAGAAATATGAAGAATAAATTAAACGCGCGAAAAGATATAGACCATAGAGTTAATACTTCCAGTAAAGAGCCGGAACAACATTGTATTTGGGAATGCACTTCAATCTCTGATATTAAAGCGATGAAGAAACTTAGGTTTGAAATAGTAGAAAAAAGTAAATTGATACAAGTAATAATACACGATTTGGAAATAGTAGTGAGATGTGGTGATAATCCAACTAACCCAGGGATGTATTTGGAGAAGCTATTATAAAAATTATATTAAATAACGTGAAAGAACTAGCATTAAATGCTAAAGATGAAATTTTTAAGTTAATAACAAAAGAAAAGTTTAAAGAAATATTTAAAAAAGTAATAAGTAAAAGTAAATCGATTTGGAAAATTCTCATACATGTAAAGAACCAGAAAGAATAACAGATATAGAGGTACAGAATTGTCTCGTTAGTGAGTACCATAATTCAACGATAGGAGGACACTTAGGTGTCAGAAAAACAACGTTAAGGCTTAAACAAAAAGATGTGTGGGAGAATATGAATAGGATGCTTAAACAACATGTATTAAATTGTAAAGAGTGCAAAATCAATAAGCAGACAAAGCACACTAAAGAGAAGTTAACTGTAACAGATACGCCAGGGACACGTTTTGAAACGGTGTCAATAGACACTGTAGGACCTCTTAGATTTTCGAATAATTATAGATACATACTAACTATACAGTGCGATTTAACTAAATACATCATCGCATGTCCCATTGAAACGAAAGAAGCTAAGACTATTGCAAAGGCTCTAGTAGAAAATTTGATTTTGATGTACGGGCACTTCAAAGTTCTAAAATCAGATAAAGGTACTGAATTCGTAAACGAGTTGATGTCAGAAGTATGCCAATTATTAGAAATAAAACAAGTTTTTAGTACACTATACCACCATGAAACTCTTGGGTCAGTTGAAAGGAGTCATAGAGTGCCAGATGAATTTCTTTTAGGCTTCTGTAAAGATAATGAATGGAAGAAATGGGTACCTTATTTTTGTTTTGCGTACAACACAACACCACATATGGATACCAATTACACTCCATATGAATTGATATTTGGTAGATTACCAAATTTGCCTAATGACAAGATATTGACTTTCGAACCAGTATATAATATTGATAATTATTCAAAGGAATTAAAAGCAAGGTTAAAATTTTTATTGCAAAAAGCAAAAGAATTATTAGAAATATCTAAAATCAAACGTGTTGAACAGTGTGTAAAATCCAATACATTAAATTTAAATATAGGAGACATGGTCTTCGGAAAAAACTTTAATAGAAAAAAGAATCAGCCACCTTACCATGGTCCATATCAAATTGTTGAAACGAGTAAATTCTGTCATAGACATAAGAGGAAAAATAAAAGAACTACATAATAATAATTTAAAAAAATATTAGTTGTCAAAGTAGTAATAATAAATTTTAAAATTTTAATTCTCAAAATTTTAAAATTTTTCTTAAGGGGTAGGGTGTAGTGAATCTTACATTAATCATTATATTAGTAATTTTAGCTCTACCCTCGTAACCAAATTCCTTTAATATAAATATGTATACAAAAACTAATACTGTACTATAATTACATTTACAGCTACTAGTTATACTTTTATTTTAATTGTTATTTGATACGCTTGTATACTACTGTGCTACTTCAGGAATTTGTGAAGTTTTAAGTTACCATTAATTTTAGTATATAAGAAGTGAATTTATAGCAAATAAAATTATTCTTGATTCATTCTTGAGTCATTAATCATATTTATGTCTTAGCCCTAAATCGGCTCTTAGTTAAAAGCATTAATCTGCTTTAAACACAGGCATTCATCTGCCTTAAGAACTTTTAGGCCAGTGGCGTTCTTAAGCGCCGGCACCCTTAATAGGCAGGAAATTATCGAGTCCTACGTTTATACTTAATTATATACCACGTGCATTACATCAGCAACCAAAATTAAATAAACATTTCTACTGCTTGTAGATTTATTGTTGTTGTTGTTAGCAGAAGATAAACTCATTTAGAAATCTCTTTTATTTTTTTGTTTACTTATTTTTATGAGTTTGTATATGCAAATATATATATATAAATTACACGCAAGCAAAAAATTTAAATAAAACCAGTATAATAACTGTTTAATCAATGTTTTGTTTTTTTTTTTTTTGTGATTTTAACTTTCAATAATTTTTAATATTCAGTTGCTACGATTATAAAATCGCGTCTGTACACTGCAAGAGTTAAAACTGATTCAACTGTACTTACATATATATTAGTAGTACTACTTACTTTATTTTTTCTTCGTCGCGTTTCGAGAAGAAAACGTTTCGTTTTAACATGATCATTGGTTCATCATACTTCTTTTCAATTGGGTTGCCATGGCTAAACTTCTCTAGTAAACTAGGCCAAGCGACGCGTACAACGTACGGTCGATGATGCGATTTCAGTTGAATTTCAAGAAGCGCACTTGTCATCCACAGACCAAATATACTTTGGGCCAGCAATTTATTTGCTATTCCCAATTCTTCACAGCCGAGTGCAGCAGCTAACATCACCTGTGAAGGACATTGTGCTGTCCCCTCAATCTCCATGTGCACAGCAACACGTGACATTAGATAAACACAAGTGGGTAGCACCTACAATATTTCTTTTATTATTCACAAATCAAAACAGTCCGCCAAAAATACATAAGTTGAAAATTTTCTTAGCATTATCTTACATTTTGTAGCGGTCTTGAAATAGATGATGTTGTATTGATGGCACTTGTAAAGTTGCCAGATAATGTTTGTGTAGCATTTCCTAAAGCTGCATTTGTTGTACGAGAGACATTAGCAGTTTCAGCACCTTTAGATTGATTTGTCAAATAGTTGTTAGCATTTGTGTTTAGGCCTGAAAAAGGATAGTTTAAGAAATTAAATAGTTTATCAAAACTTATGCAAATATATACATCTGCTCCGAGAGTGCATATCATGTCAAAAACGAAATTTTAATATATAAACAAGTAACAAACTTTTCAAAATGTTAATAGGTACAGTATATAACTGATATAAGAAACTCAAAAAGTTAAAAGAAAATTTTTCTTTGCAGTATATAACGGATATAAGAAACAAAAAATTTAAAGAAAATTTTTCTTATATGCGTGATTTTCCTTTATGCAATTATTTTTGATAAGAAACTTATTTCTCATAAGCGTTTATACTGATATAAGAAATTTGTTTCCTTTAAATTAACTATTCTTAATATTAGTATGTATCGTACTAATATTATAAATGTGAATGTAAGATTGTTTGTGGCTCATTCACGCAAAAACTACTAAACCGATAATCATGAAACTTTGTACACATATTCTTGGAGTTATTAGAAGTAACATAGGATACTTTTTATTAAAAAAAATTTATTTCTTACGAAAGATAAAAAAATTGTTTTTCAATGAGCATATTTACACTAGAACAATTTTTAAGCCGCACAATTTTTGTTCTTTCCAAATTACTAGACTAATTCATCAGGCATATTATGTACACGTGTACTCAGCTTGGTGTGTGTTAGTGTTTTTTATTAATTTGAAGTTTGACTTTCGTTGTGCACATTACATAACATAGTTGGCAGAAATATGGCGAGAATAATAAGTGATGATGAATTGGCAATTATTTTAGGAGGAATTTCAAGTATAAGAAGCGAATTTACTGAATATTTTTGCAATGAGGGAAAATTTTAAACATCAATAAAAAAATTTTTAAATTGCTTCACAACTTCTATACCTACTAATAAAAAAAACTTTAGCCAACATTTTTCAAAGTTTTTAATTTAATTGTATATGTAACTTATTGATTCTCTTAGAACTTTTGTAGGTTTTTTAGTAAATTGTGAAAATTTTTATAATTATGTTTTTTAAAAGATTACAAAATTTTACATTTATTTGAGCATGTACTCAAGTATTTATGTTTTAAATTTTATTTATTTGTGTTTAAAAAATTCCAAAGCTCATCTATTTATACAAAAACTCACAAATATATTTTTGTGAATTACAAAGCATAAAAATAGCCTTAAAAACATTTTTTTCAAACACACACAACAACAATAATTTTCCATTATGAATGTAGAAAAGTAAACACATTCATAATGGAAAATTATTGTTGTGTGTGTTTGAAAAAAAAAAATTTTTTTTAAAGGCTATTTTTATGCTTTGTAATTCACAAAAATATATTTGTGAGTTTTTGTATAAATAGATGAGCTTTGGAATTTTTTAAACATAAAGGGTAAAACATCTACTGATGAATTGGTGTAGCTACCAACGAAATATATATCTAGATATTGCTAACCCGCAACAAATAAATAAAATTAAAAAAAAAAAATTTTAAAAGATTTATGGAGAAATTTAATCAATTAACAATTAATAAACATAAACCGCCTTATTTACAAAAAATATTTTCTGTTTATAAATAAAATAAAAAAATATAAAATACCTATACAAAAAATTAAAAATTAGTTGAGAATGTTTCATACTGTTTTATTAAAAAATAAATGCATAAAGTTTGTTGGCGCGACTCTTCTTCTTTGAAATTCATGTTCACTCGATGATAGGTAACCAACGACATAATACGGTCTGTAAAAGAGAAAACACAGAACCTGTGTATTCGTAAGTGTGTATGTATTAGTTTTGTGCTGCTAATGCGGGTTTGAGGCTAGTTGAAAAATTGTGCCAACGAAAAACCGCTCTCTTCACTCTTCTCGCAGTAAAAACTGTCATGTTATGCCAGCATAATTAATCCAGTGTAAAATAGCTCAATATAATGAAACTCCAACACTGAGTGCTGTAATACCGTCGCACTGTATTACCGACAGTCACGTCAATATCCAATCCAATTTACTTTAGTACTAGGTTTTTCCAGCGGCTTCGCTCGCCTTGAAGCCATACCATAGTAAATTGGATTGGATATTTCATATGTTACTTCTAATAGCTCCAAGAATATGTGTACAAAATTTCATGACGATCGGGTTAGTAGTTTTTGCGTGAAAATATTAGTATGATGGCTTCAAGGCGAGCGAAGCCGCGGGAAAAAGCTAGTAATATAATAAAACAAAATAAGTTTTTGAGATCAATATTTTTATTATGCTTTTTAATTTAAAAAATAATAAACTTTAACTACAAACGTATGTATGCAAATACGAGAAATAAAAAAAAATAAAACAAAAAATTAAATTCCAAAGAAAATATTTGCAGTGTAGAAAAATTTGTTATATCAAATGTTTATAGTATGTATTTTCATTATTCGTGCTTGGCAATATATGTATGTCTTGTATCAATTCTTTTCTAATACATTAAAAATATATAGGAAAAGTCACGGTGCTTCTGTAATACTCTCTTATAAGCGGTTTTTTTTTATAAGAGATGTGCTTATAACCGTTATATACTGTATATGGGTGATTTTATATAATTAATGTTCAATATTGATTGAAATTTTACTTTGAAAACTCTTTTGCATAAAGTGAAAGTAAATAGAGAACGCATCGAAAGAACATTTTCAAATCACAATAACAGCCAAAATTAAAAGTTTGAATATTTGAATAATTCAATTTGTATTTGTTTTATTTTTTTCTATAGTTGTTAACAAGTTGGCTGTAGTTTGCTTACTAAAAGTGAGCGCACGGTAAAATAAAATTGAATATGCTCTTAAGATATTGGAATAAAATCGTAGTTAAATCAATCCCAAACTTTGTCAATGATACTGTAATCGGAATTATTTATGCTTATTTTTACTATGGAAACAATTGAATTAATAAGTTTAATATGTATGTATCTGAGTTAAATTGTTTGTATTTGCTTATTTTAATTTAACATTAATTTAGTATAATAAAATGGGATAACATTTTCTTTTTTATATAATATGATAATATTTTAGATTAATCTATTGCGGGCTTTTTTTTGATGGTGTAAGTCTGGGTTTTTTACAAGTCAGCAGATATTTTAACCTTTCCTGCATTTTCGCTAATCTTTTGGTTACCCTGCAGTACTTCTTAAGTGATTTACAGGTATCCACGTCATATTTAAATTTTATGTGTTCAAAAAAGTTTCTCATATCGGCGGACCCTCCGATGATTTAAATATGATATTTTAAGCGACCTTTTCTCTGATTCTATGATAATATTTTAGATTAATCTATTGCATATGTACATATATATGTATATTGGTTTCTGTAAAAATCCTGCAGAAGAAGGTAGAGGCATTGACGCTTGACGAGTGGTGCTATACTGGAATAAAAGTCAATAGTCGCAACGGATACTATTTGTATACGGGTGGAAAGTACTGGTAGACTAGTTGCAAATGCTGAACTCTTTTTTTAATCTGGCAACACTATCAACATATGTTTAGGTTGGCAATGCTGTTAAAAGCTGTCAATAATTGTTGGCGCGTAAAATTAAAGTTTGATCAGTCTTTACGAGGAATATTCCTGTGTCTTACAAAAACAAACAAAAAAAAAATAAATAAGAAAAAAATAAAAATGAATAAATACACTTTCCAACGAAGAGTAGCAAAACAAAAAGTTGCTTATAAAGAAAGAGTATTTGAGAATAGCACATGTGAAAGTGACAGTCTGCCGGGAAATGAGTCGCAAATTTTGTTAAACAGTGTTATTCACAAACGTTTTATTAGAGGCTAATAAGCAAAATGCGGTTATTACACGCTAATAAACTCGAAAATTTTATTGTAGGCATCACGCTACTTTAGCCGTTTAATAAGTTGTCATTTGCATTTTTTCAAGTAAAAAAATCACTATTTACTTCAAAAAGTATGAAAAATAAAAAAAAATATTCAAATAAAGTAATGATTGTAATAAATATAATTTCGACATTCGTTAGTATTATACAAAATATATATACATAAAACTATAATTTTTTATTATATTAACCCTACTAGCATTTGGAAGATTGTTTTATCAAAATCACCTAACTGAGTCATCCTCGAGTACTTTTGACGATTAAAAACTGATTAATCACTTGCGCGCTTGAAATGATTCGTGCGTATGCTTAAAAAGCAATATATTGAAAATATAATAACAAATAATACAGCAATCGAAAATGGATCATACAGGTGTTTGAAATATGACTATTTTGAAGTTATTTATGAAGAATTGTTACAAATGTTTGTACTTTAAACAATTCTACCTCGGAGCTAATAAATAAATATACTATGTTTCATTGATTTTAAATTAATTATTATTATTAATTATTTTGATTTTTTAAATAAGAATGAAAAAATTTCGAACATAAGTTATCTCGTGAAGTAAAGTTTAAATATTAAATTATAATTTTTAAAAGTTTTGTATATTGTGTTAAATACATATATTATATTAAAATTAAAACCTTTAAAAGTACATATATTAAAATAAATACAATTTTGTGAAAAGTTATTATTAAATAAAAAAGTAATGTCAGCCAAACAAATTAAAAGATTGGCAAAAAAAGGAAGCCGAAAAATTAATATCGCCAAAACACCAGAAAACTAATTCTCAGGACAATCAAACAAACAATGAAAGTTATTTTAATGATGACATTTTAAATAAATCAGATAGTGGAAGTGAAGAGATTTCTTTTTATGATTCTGATAGTGAAAGTGAAGAAAATTATAGTGAAAGTGTTGACGATGAATTTAACTTGTGCGATGAACTGGCTAAATGGACTATTCAATTTCAAATAAGCTTTGCTGCAATTAATGCACTTTTATTGGTGTTATTGAAATGTAGCATTAAAGTCCCAAAGGATGCTCGTACCCTTTTAAAAACGCCTAGTTCTGTTATTGAACGAAAAGTGGGTGAAGGCACATATATTCATTATGGATTAAAAAACGGTTTAACCGATTTTTTGGTAAGCAATGACTATAAATTACCCAATTTAGCATTAGATTTCGGCATTGATGGCTTACCGCTATTCAAAAGTAGCTGTAAACAAGTTTGGCCAATACTTGCTAGTGTTGTAGAAGCAAGTTATGTTTTCCTTATTGGCGTATTTGAAGGAACTTAAAAACCAAATTGCGCAAATGATTTTTTAGAAGAATTTATTGCTGACTTATACAAGACGGACTAGTTTTTGCTGATAGTTTTTTCATATCATTGTACGTTGTTTTGTTATGGATGCACCTGCAAAGTCCTTTGTATTAGGAACTAAAGGGCATAGTGGCTACTTTTCTTGTGGACGATGTACACAAAAAGGACAAATGGTTAAACATCGTCTTATTTTCCCGAAAGCAAACAAGCTTACGTTTAGAAGCAATTATTCCTTCAGAAATCGCTTTCAGCCTGAACATCATTTAAAGCAGTCTATTTCACCATTAGAAAAGCTTAATATAGATATTGTATCACAGTGCTCTTTGGATTATATGCACGTTGTCTGCTTAGGCGTAATGCGTACTTTTTTAAATTCCTGGGTTAAAAAAAAAGGAGAAACATTTTCTTTACTTTCATGGCACATTGAATCAATTTCAAGAGAGTTGAATTATAATCGGAGAAACGTAACGAACGAGTTTCAGAGAAAGCCAAGAACTTTAAAAGAACTTGATAGATGGAAGGCAACAGTGCTGAGGCAATTTTTACTTTACACGGGTCCTTTTATATTGAAAAAAGTCTTAAGCCCAGAAAGATACTCTCACTTTTAGATTCTTTTAGATACAAATGATTCCAAGATTTATAACTCTTGTGTTGAAGAACTCTTAAAATCATTTGCGTGCGAGATTCCAACATTATATGATTCGAGCTTCCTTACATATAATTTTCACAACTTGCTGCATATTCATGAAGATGCTAACCTTCATGGATCTTTAGATGGAATAAGTGCCTTCAAATTTGAGAACCATCTACAAAAAGTTAAACGCAAAGTAAGAAAGGCAGGAGGTGTAGCCACACAAATTTATAAAAGGTGTGTTGAGAGCAGCTATTATATTAAAAAGGTGGATGATCACAAACAACCTAAAATATTTAGGAAAATTAAAGATGGCAAAATTTTAAATATAAAAACTAACGGATTCTTGTTTTCTTTGCGATATCCTAACAACTATTGTTTGGTTGAGAATAAAATTGTTAAAATAACTGAAATAAATATAAGTCAGAATGTTCCTCCTTTTAGTGGAACAGAAATAAAAAATTTGACGGCGGCTTTTTTGCAACCAATCGACTCAACTTATTTTAATATATATTGGGCGGCTGATCATTGCTTTTGGTACAAAAATTGAGTTTTCTGTAAATCAAATAAATAAAAAAGTTTTATGCCTACGTAAATCGTTAGACAACAGTTACTTTTTCAAACCCCTACTTAAAAATGTTGCAGAATAATATATTTAACTCTGGAGAGTTTCAGTACACCCCGGCTAGCAATTTAACAACTTGTAAGTAAAAAATCAAATCAATTGTTTTTTAATTTAAACAAAAAAATGTTTTTTCTAGTGCAAAATGTTTATGTTCCTCACACCGATAACCTTCAGAATCTTGTACTTCAATTGCTCGAAGAAGTTAAATCTTTGAAGTCTGAAATTTTAAATATGAGCGAAGGACCGGGTGACTAAGAGAAAAGATCCAAATTAAATTTCATTTATAAAAATATTTAAATTCAAATTATGTGATGATTTATAAAATAAATCAAATTTTGTATTGCTGAATCTTTCAAATTATTATAATAAGTTTTGTTTTTGCTTCTTGAGATTCACTTAAATAAAAAACATGTGTAGTTTTTTCCAATCTATATATTTGGAACCATTTGGTTCATCTTCAGGATCTATAAAAATTACACAATACGTTTTTTATTTTTATTACATAAAAATTAATTAAAATTAAATGAAATTTAAAATTACCTATGTATGTAGCTTGACTGTTTATGTTAAACAATAAAAAATTTTTTTTTTTTTTTTGCCCAAACTATCAAAATAATTTATGAATAAAATTAAAATGAATACTATAATTAATTAATATTAGATATTAAATTACAATAAGTATTAATATAATTTTTCTTATCACTTTTCTCATTGCATGTACATTTTTCATACTTGACAATCTGGTTAACTTCATGTACTTGCAATTTTAATTTGTTCTGTTCAGTTTTTAATATTTTAGCATTTTCAAAATCAAATTGATGTGTATTTGATTTTGCATGTTTGGCCAATGCTGATAAATTAACCTTTGTATTAGAAGTTTTGCAATCATATTCATGTTGTTTAAGTCTTTTAGCAAGTTTTTGTGTTGTTTCGCCAATATAAACTGCACTACAATCTTTACAATCAACTTTATAAACAACATCAGATTTTTGTCCTTTTCTTAAGTGTTGTTTTAAATTTTCAAAAAATTTATTACTGGACTTTAGCGTTGATCTCATAGCTAATTTAACATTCGGTGTAAAATATCGACAAGGTTTAGATAATTTTTCTGTTTTTTACCTGTTCTGGATTTAATAGCTGATATTGAATTTATTATAACACGTTTTACAAATGAACATATAAGACAAGCTATGCGATCTAATCTGACATATTTAATTACGCATCATTCAAAGAATAGAAAACAACTTAATCGGATTCAAAGATTCAAATTACAGCATCAAAAATTACATCTAAATTTTTAAAAGAACACCCAGAAATATATGTCTCACATAGTGATAAAGGTAATATTACAATTGTTGCAAAAAAATCAGAATATCAGCAGAAAATGGATGAATTTCTTAATAACACAGAAGTTTTTGAACAATTAAATTCTGATCCAACATCATCTTTGGAATTGAAGCATAATAAATTAATTAAACGTTTATATGAAAGAAATACCCCGCAAATTGAAATTATCACAGTAAGACAAAAACAATTTTTAACTAATTACACATCAATTCCGCCACGGATTTATGGACAGCTAAAAATACATAAGGATAATAGACCAATTCGACCTATTGTATCAACAATTAAATCAGTTGCATATAATTTATCTCGTTTCTTGGCATCAATTTTAAGAAAATCTTTTAAGCCTAAGTACTCGGTTAAAAACTCTAAGCAATTTGTGAAAAAAGTTATAAAGATAAATATTCCAGAAAGTTTTTCATTGGTATCTTTTGATGTAGTGAATTGTTTCACAAATATTTCAACTGATATTGCATTAAAAATTATAGAAAGAGACTTCAACACATATATCAGTAAAACTACAAACATTCCAAAGGATTTATTTATGGACTTGATTAATTTTTGCCTTAATGAATGTAATTATTTTTGTTATGAAGAAAAGTTCTTTCGTATGAAGACCGGTCTTTTTATGGGTTCGAGCTTGGCACCAATTTTAGTAGAAAGAGTTCTTGAGGATGTTACTGATGACATGATATCAAAACTTTCATTTTCTCCTTTATTTTGGTACTCATATGTGGATGATCATATTACTGCAATTCCTACTGACAATATACAACAAGTATTAAATATATTAAATGAGTATGATGAAATATCATCTAACCGAATTTTAAATTATTATTCTGCACATCCTTCGCACATGAAAGAAAACACAGCGAAAAATTTCATCAATAAAGTTTTTAGTGTGTCACATAAAATATTTTGGTCTGGAAATTTGAAACGTTTTATACAGATTCTTGATAAGAATAATTTTCCAAAAAAAGTAATCAAACGCTTAGTTTTTTCCGTTCAACGACAAAAAAATGGAGATAAGAATATGAATATAACACAGTTGAGTTATCCTGTTTTGTCAAATACAGGAAATAATAATTCTATAATAACATCACAAATAAATTATGCATCTATGACTTATGTTCCTGAATTATCTGAAAAATTATCTAAAGCTTGTCGATATTTTACACCGAATGTTAAATTAGCTATGAGATCAACGCTAAAGTCCAGTAATAAATTTTTTGAAAATTTAAAACAACACTTAAGAAAAGGACAAAAATCTGATGTTGTTTATAAAGTTGATTGTAAAGATTGTAGTGCAGTTTATATTGGCGAAACAACACAAAAACTTGCTAAAAGACTTAAACAACATGAATATGATTGCAAAACTTCTAATACAAAGGTTAATTTATCAGCATTGGCCAAACATGCAAAATCAAATAAACATCAATTTGATTTTGAAAAAAAAACTGAACAGAACAAATTTAAATTGCAAGTACATTAAGTTAACCAGATTGTCAAGTATGAAAAATGTACATGCAATGAGAAAAGTGATAAGAAAAATTATATTAATACTTATTGTAATTTAATATCTAATATTAATTAATTATTGTATTCATTTTAATTTTATTCATAAATTATTTTGATAGTTTGGGAAAAAAAAAAAAATTTATTGTTTAACATAAACAGTCAAGCTACATACATAGGTAATTTTAAATTTAATTTAATTTTAATTAATTTTTATGTAATGAAAAGTAAAAAACATATTGTGTAATTTTTATAGATCCTGAAGATGAACCAAATGGTTCGAAATATATGGATTGGAAAAAACTACACATGTTTTTTATTTAAGTGAATCTCAAGAAGCAAAAACAAAACTTATTATAATTAATTCAAATTGTAAAATAAGCATACCGGGTGCGTAAACTTTTTTCTAACACTATTCTGTTATAATTACACACTATACAAAATTTACGACGAATTATGAATACCGCTATTATTATTACTTTTTTTTATAAATTCAATTCCTTTTTTTCCTGTTATTTTTTTTACTAAACATTTTTAAATATTTTATTATTTTTATTATTATTAATATTTAAATATTTTGTATGTGAATATGTACATACATACATACATACATATGTATGTATGTTTACGTATATATGTACACAAATGTGTCTGTATGTTCTTATATGCATGTACATGCATATTTGTTCACATGCGTACATTACTTAAATTCTACCTGCTCTTTGAAATATTAATATTATTACATCTTTTTTCATGATTTTGTGCATAATTTGTCACATTTCAACCACAACAAGATTAAAAATATTTCCAAATAAATAAAGCAAACAAATTAGTGGTGTGTAATCAATTGTAACGAACTCGGTATTTGAATACTTTTGTAATTACCCTGTCGGAAAAAAAACTAACTTTAAACTAACTTCAATGTTTGAAAAAAACCCACTTTTTTAACATGGCGATGTCCTAGGGAAAAGTCAGTTTTTCTTTGCATTACTTTAAGTTAGCTTTAAAGTTAGTTTAAATAATTCAAAATGTAGTTAGTTAGTATACATAAAAAAAATATATTTCATTATTATTTTATTTTCTCAATTCTAAATTCAGTAGTTTTATAGTAATAAATTGTTCTTAAAATTTTTTTTTCACCGATGCTGTGCTGGGACTTGAACCACTGGTCATTGGATTAACAGTCTACGCGCATACCAATCAGCTAAGGTACCATTTAAATATTGACAGCAAGAAGCTATGAAATACTTGGAATAATTTTAAGAATTCCTAAATGAGTAAATTTGTTGGCGCTCACCATATTCAATTATACTCGTAAATGAGAGTATATTTTTTTTTTTTTTTTTTTTTTTTTTTTGATAATTTTATTATTTATTGAATCTTTAATTATTTATATTAAATTATCAATAAGTTTTTCAAATCTTAAATCTAAAAAATATTAAATGTAAGTTTAGCCAATGCTAAACAAAATTTTTAATTTCAACGGTTAATTTTGGTTGTTTTACATCTCTCGTGAACGGCTGAGAAAAAGATTATCCCTTCTTTTCAGCCGGGTGTGGCCTCTATAATGAAGAATATTGCGCGCAAGTGGATTTGGGTGCAACTCAAGTTTTTTTATATATTTTTTCGCGTGTTTTGAAAATACTGTCTTCACCAACGGAACGTCTAGGTCTTTATGAATTCGATGGTTTCTGACATACCAGGGGGCTGCTGTTATTGTACGTAGAATTTTATTCTGTCGCCTTTGAATTCTTTCGACATTCGATGCTGAGGCAGTGCCCCATAACTGGATTCCATAGGACCATATTGGTTTCAGGATCGCGTTGTATAGTAGAAGTTTACAGTCGAGGCTCAGTATAGAATTTCTTCCCATAAGCCAATTAATTTGGGCAGTTTTTAATTTCATTTGCATCAACTTTGCGTCTATATGCGATTTCCATGTTAAACGGCGATCAAGTTGAACGCCTAGATATTTGACTACAGTGTGTTGCGGTATAGTCTCAGTGTTAATTTTTATATGCGGGCATGTTTCCCTGCGTAAAGTAAAAGTAACGTGTACACATTTCTGCTCATTCACTTTTATCCGCCATTGTTTTAGCCATATTTCCAATTTAGAGATGTACCCTTGTAGATTCCGGGAAGCTTCTACAGGATTTTCATGGACGCTTAAAAAAGCTGTATCATCAGCAAATGTTGATGTATGAATGTTATTGCTTAACGGTAAGTCAGAGGCATAAATTAAATAAAGTAAGGGACCGAAGATGCTGCCTTGGGGAACTCCGGCTTCGATCGACTGCGGAGGGCTTAAAAAATTACCTTCCCTAACTACAAATTTTCGTTCCTCTAAATAGCTTTTTAAAAGCTTGACTATGTTTGCGGGGAGATTGCGTGTTAATTTGTGGATAAGACCTTCGTGCCATACTTTATCGAAAGCTTGAGAAACATCTATAAAGAGCGCAGAGCAAAATTTCTTTTTTTCAAAGGTGTCTCTAACTACGTTCACAAGTCTGTGAGTTTGTTCAATAGTGCTATGTTGTCTGCGAAAACCGAATTGATGATCTGGAATGCATCCACTTCTAGTCACTATAGGCATCAGCTTGCTCATATACAGCTTTTCAAATAGTTTTGAAATGTTGGGCAATAAACTAATAGGCCGGTAGGATTCAACCTTCGTATGATCCTTGCCGGGCTTTGGTATCATAATAATCATCGAAACCTTCCATTCTGCAGGATAGTATTGCAGCCGTAGAATACTGTTAAAAATGAAGAGTATAACTCTTTTTGCAATATAAGGCAGTTGTTGAAGCATTTTGTTGCTTATTTTGTCGACACCTGGGGCTTTTCTGGTGTTAAGACTAGTAATAGTATTTTCAATCTCCGTCATGTTAAATCTCATCGGTATTTCTGGTAAAGAGACGACTGGTGGCAGTTCAACAATATCAGCAGAAATATTCGGGGTAAATACTTTTTCTAGGTGCTTAACAAATAGATCACCTTTTTCAGCATCAGTTCTTGCCCAGTCACCATTTGATGCTCGTAATGGTGGTTTACAAATCACTGGCCTTTTAAGTCCTCTGGCTGCATGCCACAGCGAATAATCTGTTGACGGTGTTGCATCGAGTTCTTGCAGAAATTTTTGCAGCGAAGCTGTTTTTTGTGATTGTAAAACTTTTCTTAGCTGTTTGGTACACTCCTTAAGCCTTAATTTTAGCTGAGGCGATCTGTAACGTTGCCATTCTCGTCGAGCTCTCCGTTTTTCAGTCAATAGCCTTTCTACATCTGCACAAAAAATATTGTTAAATCTCGCTTGTTGATTTGGTTGAATTGAAGAAGCATTAAGAGCAGCTTGTTTAGCATGTGCTTCAAACAACCTAATAGAATTTTCTATGTCAGCAGGTGTTCTCAATGGCATATTTTCCGTGCAATGAGCACTCAAATATTTTTTGTATTTCAGCCAGTTAATACGTGCAGGTGTCAGCGGTAAATCACATGTTGGTGTTGTAGTTGTGTGTGAGTAAATAGTGATAATAGTAGGCGAGTGATCTGAAGACAAATCCAGAGATGCTTCTACTTCAATCATTTCGCTGGGCACGCCTTTCATAATCCCAAAGTCGATAACATCAGGAATTTTTTGACGATCCGTTGGCCAGTATGTTGGCTGACCACTTGAAACTACATTCAAGCCCATTTTTGAAATTGTGTCAAACAAAACACGACCCTTGGGACTGATTAAACGTGAGCCCCAAAAAGTGTGTTTAGCATTGTAGTCGCCAGCTGCTAGAAAACGGGACCCCAGTGTTGTATAAAATGCGGTATATTGACTCTCTGAAATTGAAAACCTGGGAGGAGAGTAAACAGATGATATCACAAGCTTTTGATAAAAATTTTCAATGCAGATGTTCGTTGCTTGAAGATATTCTTCACGAAGGTCGTTTAGTAGGTAGTGTTTTATTCGAGTTTTTATTAGGATTCCAGAGCCACCACAAGCTCTACCTTGAGGATCCTTGGTGTCGTAGAAATTATATCCACTAATTCGAAAATAGCTTCGGGACGTCAAGTGAGTTTCTGAGATAAGCATAACATCGATTTGTTTATCCAGAAGAAAATATTCAATTTCATTTTTGTGTTGGCAGATGCCGTTTGCGTTCCAAAAACAGATTCTTAAGTTCATGGTTTGTTCAATACAGCCTGCAACAAGGTAGACTGCATTTTCAACATTTCCTGCATCATACAGGACATGTTGAGAGTGAATGTATTTACTGTTTGTATAAGGATCTCTATTGAGGCTTCAATACGACTAAAATTGTGCCCTGATTCTTCATTTACTGGTACAGTTTTTTGCGCCGGAATCTGGTTACTCTTTAAAATATTAGCGTATGAAGATTGACTATTAGGTTTTTGTTGAGTAAGAGTCGTGTTAGACTTTAAAACATTTGAGTATTGATTATGGCTAGACGACGGTTGAGGTAACTGTGGGTAGTTTAAATGAGTGTTGGGCTGAGCGGGAGTAGTATTGGTTTTTCTGTTCGACGAATTTTTAAAAAGAGAATAAAGGGGGCAGCCCCTATAGTTGGCAGTGTGGTTTCCGCCGCAATTACTACATTTTTTTGCTTTGGTATCACCTTTTATTTTGTCACAGTTAGCGGTACTGTGTAACTCGCCACATACAACGCAAACGGTAGGCAACTTGCAATAAGTTTTGGTATGGCCAAATTCTTGACAGTTCATGCATTGGATAGGTCCAGTTTTTTTATGTGGCATCTCAACGGTAACTCTTCGATGCAACAAGTATTTTAAGCTATAGATTGGGTGCGATTCATTTTTTTTAATTTTCAAGTCGCCTGGCTGTAGCTCGACTCTAAAAATAGGTTGGGGGATTTTTTCCCTGTTTTTAATGTTTGAAACATTTTTGACTTTGAAGCCACTATATTCAAGGCCAGACTTTACCTCTTCCGGATCCACGCTTGAATCTATTCCTTTTATAACTACTGTTAGGCCTTTAGCACTCTTCAGTTGATATGTATAAAAGTTTTTGTTTTTAGTCTCAAAATCTGAGACAATTTTTCTATAATTATTTTCTTGTGTTACCTGAATTTTAGTTTCGTTGATTTTGCCGCGCTTAATTGGAGTTACATAGAACTCATTTTCTCCAATTAATGAGATAAGGCTTTTTACCAAAAGGTTGGAGTTCTGTTCTCTTAAATATATCGGCGGTGGTTTAGTGGACCTTGTTGTACTTGTGTCTTCATCGACTTGTTCATTCAAAATCGCAAAACGATTTTCAGAATGTTTAATATTATTTTTCCCATCTTTGGGCATTTTCGCCGTTGACGCTATTTCAGCTGATTTGGGACTTCTTCCCCTTTTTAGCACGGTTATGTATCTGTCCATACCAGTTTGGATTTTATTATCACTATTTTCACTCACTGCATTTACAATTTTGTGCACGTTGGTCACCTGGGTATTTATTGTTTGTTTGTTTGATTGTACAGCTAAGCTGACAAGTTTGCTAATAGGTGCAATTGTTGTTGCTTCTTGATCGATATTTAACATGTTCAAAGATAATGATCGCACACGAGTATTTGTGTTTTCTGTTAAATTCAGGTTTTTGTTTAATTCATTTTTTTTGTTGTCGTCATCAGCAACTAAAGTTATATATTGCACATTCCTACTGCTTGTAGGATTATTGTTGTTGTTAGAAGGTGAACTCATTTAGAGTTCTCTTTTTTTTTGTTCTCTTATGAGTTGGTGTATGCAAATATTTATGTGTATTGCACACAAGCAAAAAATAAAATAAAACCAGTAAAATAACTGTTCAATAAATGTTTTGTTTTTTTTTTATATTTTTTGTGACTTGAAATTTTTTTTTTTTCTTTTATATATTTTTTTTATATTCAGTTGCGACGATTATAAAAACGCGTCTGTTCACTACGAGAGTTGAAACTGTTGTGAATGAGAGTATATAAATTAACTTTTTTAAAGTTTTAATTTTTAAAAAAATATTTTTTTTAAGCGCGTTTTTGACCGCACTATGTTTTTTATTTATTGAAAGCAAAAGTACAAGTGAATTCTTAATCTAACTTATTCTACAACTACACCTCAGGTTTGTTGATTCTATATGTTGACTCAGCATATTCCCATGGGAGCTATTGCAAATGCAAAGTTGCAGGTGTTTAATATTGACATGAGAAATGTATAAAAATGATTTACTTTGGTTTCCAACGTATTTTTGTAACTTGAGGAGTTTCAAGTTACCTTATGGGAAATATTGTATTTTGTGTTAACTCCTCCCTTCTTAAGCACAATCGTCCCGATTGTCTAAAATGTGTGCAAATTGTAAATGCTGGTCTGTTTTTTTCCAGATATTGTCCCCACCTCCAGTAGTTCTTCTACTCTTTTTGTATTATTGTCCTTTATTTCACCTGCTTCATTTTCCTGGTTCTTTGATTGTTTCCTGATCATTATCCATGTGGCGAATACCATAACACAAACCACAATGCACACAATTGTTGCTATGAGTACATTATTTTTGGTTTCTAAAATATCCAATCTTTTTATGTTTCCAGTATTGAAATTATGCAGGCTTTCTAGAGATAATACTTCTTCCGTTTTTACAACACTTGTTTGCGGCTGTAAGACAGCTGGAAGGGTCCTCCTTCCACTGATTGCTGCTGAAAAATAATCCTTCCCATTGATGTTTATAGTGATGTTAAAGTACTTTATTAGATATGTCCCATTTAAGTTGATATCTTCACCATCTGCAGTTATTATGCCATTGTACTGGTTTAATAATAGAATATCATCCCCGATTTCTTCCACGGTTGGTATGTGATCATTGTTTACCTGAGTGCAGATTCCAATTCTGTTCTTAAATAAACCAGTTATACAATAATCTTCTTTCAATTCCGAGACATCATTTGTTTTACATATAGTCATTTCATTATAATTTTTACAACTATTCTTGATAGCAAACAATTCATTATTACACTCTAATATATTTTCAAATTCGATTTTATCAATAAATTTACCTACTTTTACAGGTTTTGCTAGATAAGTTGTACAGATTTCTTTTTGTGTTATTGGTATGCTTAAAATGTATAAAATCTATTTACTATTGGTTGCTATTTTCACTTTACTAAAAGCTAACAATTCATCAATACTAAGTTTATATAATTTCAAAATATTGTTAACAGCATCAATTTCTGTTTTAGATAGAATAAAGGAATTTACAATATTAACTTTAGCCCATTGTATGGCATACTCGATATTCTGTAGTTCTTTTCCAATAAGTGTTAGCTTATGTTCTAATTTGTTTGCTATTTTATCCTTCCAATCATCCTTCTTTACTCTTAGTATTTCATTAGTAATATTAGAAATTTCTTGTATTCTATTAGTGGTAAGTTCGTTTATAATCATCTGTCTATTGTTATTTTCTAAAATGTTGTTAACTTTTTGGTTTAAAATCTCGAAGTCTTGTCTGTCCGGTGTTCCGGCAATCCACTTCCATGCACTGCCAATAAAATCTATTGATCTCTTTACATTATGTGGACTTAATCGTTTAATTAGTCCTCTTATCTCAAGAACCTGTTGGTTTAAAAACCGACTGAGAGGATGATTGTAAGTAATATTGATATTCAAGATGAGTTCGATGTCGTCCATCAAACCTCGGTACTGATCGATGTCGATTAAATGTATAACTTTGAATGAACCACTTTGTCTTCTCGCGAACCCGTTCTGAACAGTTATAAGTCTGGCGTTGGAATAGTCAAAAATGTTAAAGTCCGCCAAGGTGATTTCAATAAGAAGCCTGTAAAAACACAAAGAAAATAGCTAATTCCGTATGTGTCCTTTATAAATAACACGCCCACTTTCAGTAAGAATTGTTGTGCCGCGATTTTCCTTTACTATCTCTTCCTTGAAGTGGTTACTAAGTTTGGTGCCCAGTATTTTATTAGATGTAACATAAATAACTTGACCTGGCAAATAATCTTTACTTTCTGTTCTACGTTTATTGTGTTAAGCAATGTCTTTTTCCTGTTTCTGTTACTTCTCAAGGATTTGCACCTTATTTTCTTTTTCATTACGATGCGATCTTTTATGCGTTTCAATTATTATATTTTCTTGGTCACTTTCAGACGTAATATCTTCGACTAATAAATGAGTAAATCTACATTTATAGTTTGAAAAGTGTTCAACGTATATGCGTTTGTAATATAATTAAAAGTCTTTGGGTTATTGTGGTGCTCTCTAGGAGCTCTCAATTTATTTATTATTTTATAATTTACTTCGAGCTATCTAGTAGCTCCTAAGCTTGAGGTTTTATGATTGATTTCTTAAACTAATTGACATTGGCTTATATACTAATTATGAGAATAATTCTTAGGGGTACCTTAACATAAGAGTAAAAGAATACAAATATATATTAATGCTGGGTAAGCATATTTAGCTTCCCACTATTTACGTTTGGCATGTGTTCAACAGTTTTAAAGTCTAAACGAGTGCATACCTAAAAGCAACAGATACTTTGGGTTGCTTATATTTACAATCAAACAAATGCAGTTAATAAATGTTATTCATTTAAGTGCATTGTGCAGCTGCACTTGATTAAACCTACAAGTGTCAAATTACAGTCACACAAAATATATTGCTTGCAGTTTGTCAATGCTTGCATGTTGCGGTATTATTGAATCGCAATGCATACTATACACTGTTGGTCACATGCTACACCTCCATCCTTTACAAGAATGTTCATATAACGCTAGTTTTATGGACATTCTTTTACAATTAGTTTTTAATTAGTCTAAGTATAAGTGTAATATAATATTTATTTTGTTTTTAAAGAAAAGAAAAAAAAAATAATTATAATGTTTAGATTTACTTATATTCTAGTTTTATAGTAGTACGGCCGTACAATGATATTTAATGTTAGTTATTATTATATATCTTAAGTCTATTTTTATGAACTATTTGTTGTTTATTTGTTTTCTTATCTTCTATGGTAACATTATTTCTTAAATCTATTTTCTTAATTTTATACGGACCTTTATATTGATTTTCTAATTTATGCCCTGAATTATTCCTAAGTAGAACTAAATCTCCTATTTTAAAATTATGTTCTAAAATATTCCTATCATAATTTAATTTTTGTTTTATTTTATTTTTATCTAAAAGTATTTGCGCGCGCTTATGTGCTACTTCTAACCTAAATTTTGCCTCTTTGGCATAGTTATCCACATTGTATAGTGGTGTCACACTATCTACTTTAGCAAATTGTCTAAAATTGTTTGGTAATCTTGAAAATACTAACTCATAAGGACAGTAGTTATGTGCCGTTGATGGCGTCGTATTAAAGCAGTAAGTGAAATATTTTAACCATTCGTCCCAGTCCGTTTTGTCCACAGATATATAAGAACGAACATATTCGTTAAAAGTTCTATGACTTCTTTCTATTGTTCCTAGTGTTTGATGGTGATGTGCTGTGGAAGTTATATTTTCAATTTTTAGTAGTGTGCATAGTTCCGTCAGTATAGAATTTTTGTACTCTGTTCCCATGTCCGAAATGAACGTTTTCATTGGACCATAGGTTAATACAAAATGTTCAAATATCGCTTTTGCGATTGTTCTTGCAGATTTATCTGGTGTTGGTATTGTTACCAAATATTTAGTAAGATCACATATTAAAGTAATTGCATACTCATTTCCATTAATCGATTTTGGAAATGGCCCTATTGTATCTACATACACCGTGTCGAATGCTTTTTCTGGTGTTTCTGTTATAGTCATAGGACTTTTATTATGGTTTACTGTTTTTGATTTTTGGCATTTTTGACATGATTTAACATATTTCGTTATGTCTTTTATCATATTTTTCCAATAGTAATACCTCTTTATTTTTTCTATTGTTCTATATATTCCACAATGTCCTCCCTCTATCGGATCATCATGGTATTTTAGCATTATATCAAGAATTGCCTTAGCATTCTTATCATTTATATTGGTCACCTCATTAAGTAGCGCTACTTTTAATTTATTTAAATATTTATTGCCCATATTTTTAAATTCATTTATGGAGATAAATTCGAAAATTTTCTCACTGGGTGCCATTTGTAGTGTCTCTACACTAAGTTTACCGGCCACTTTCTCAAGCCTTGGGAAAAATTGTCCTAGGTCAATATTCCCATTAGTAAACAAATCATTTATATTTATATATGTAATAATAGATTTTCCTCGTTTGATGTAACATTTTACAGGAGTAATCTTTAATTTATAGTACTTTCTGACGTCAGTGTTCTTTAGTGGTACATATATATTGGGCTTTTTATCATTATTTTTAATTTGATGCTGAATATTTTCGGTATTACTTTGTTGTTTCTTTTTATATGCCATAGATCTTGTTGTAATTTTTAACACCGTATTAGTTTTTATATTTATATCTTTTAAGTCATCAATCGTTATTCTTGATAACGCGTCTGCAACATAATTATCTTTTCCCCTAAGATATTCTATAGTAAAATTGTATTCTTCCAAATCTAACCTCATTCTTGTTAATTTTGAACTTGGGTTTTTCATAGAAAATAAATATGATAATGGTCTGTGATCAGTACGAACAAGAAAATGTTTACCATATATGTATGGTCTGAAGTGTGTAATAGCCCAATGGATAGCTGTCAATTCCTGTTCGATTGTAGATTTATTGCTTTCACCTTTGGTAAAAGATTTTGATGCGTATGCTATTGGTAATTGCTTTCCATCATATTCCTGTGTTAATACGGCTCCACAAGCTTGTTTGCTTGCGTCCGTCGTTATACAAAATTCTTTTGTGAAATCAGGGTATTGAAGTAGTGTGGGTTTGATTAGAGCTTTTTTCAGATATTTGAATGCATTGTCACAATCTTTAGTCCATTCAAATTGTACTCCTTTTCTTGACAATTTCGTTAGATGTCTGGAATATTCTGAGAAGTTTTTGATGAATCTTCGATAATAATTACAAAATGCAACGAATCGTTTTGCACTATCCGCATCCTTAGGTGTTGGATAGTTTTCGATAGCTGCGTATTTACTATCATCAGGTAATATTCCTTTGTCTGTACATTTGTGTCCAAGATAAGTAACTTCTGTCCTGAAAAATGAACATTTTTCTGGATGAAGTGTTAAGTTGTGTTTTCTACACAAATCAAATACATCTTTTAAATTTGAAAGCATATGTTTCTCTGAACAACCTAACACCACTAAGTCGTCCATGTACAGGAAAGCTTGGTTTGGTTTTAGACCAGCAAAAGCAAGTGTCATCATTCTTTGAAATGAATTTGGAGCTATTTTTAAACCATACGGTAATCTAGTAAATCTGTATGAGCCATTGTTTATTGAAAATGCTGTCAAGTCCCTAGATTTGTTCTCCAAGAAAATTTGGTGAAAACCTGACATTAAGTCTAAACAAGAAAAGTATTTTGCTCTGCCGAGCTGGTCTAGAATATCGTCTATTCTAGGTAATGGAAACTTATCTGCAATTAGTTTTTTATTTATTTGCCTGTAGTCTATGACAAGTCTCCATCTTTTCTTATCGGAATTGGGCAGTGATTTCTTTGGTACGAGTAATATTGGACTGTTGTACTCAGAGTACGAAGGTTCTACAATTTGATCATCTATTAGTTTTTTGACCTGTTTATCTATTTCTTCTTTATGTGTATGTGGTATACGATAATTTTTGATGTATACCGGTTCTTTATCTTTTACCCTCAACTTTTGTTCATAGAAATTATTTATTGTTATTTTTTCTGATTCTAAACCGAAAATATCACTGTATGTTGAGCATAATTCTGTTAATGTATTTTTAAATTGTTCCGGGAAATTTTCCTTCAAAATTTTTAGTATTTCTGATTTTCTTGATATATTTTTGCAAGAATTTTCTTTTATTATATCATAATCAGAGATGTTTTCGGTTTTTATGTTACTTTTCTTAATTTTGGTATTAGTATTATTAGTGTTTAAAAAACGAACGTATGCTTTGTTAGTGTTAACTATTGTGTTTGGAATGAAGACGCCTGGTGCAATTTCTTGATTAGGAATTAGTATTTCACTGTTTACATTGTTAAATTTTATTTTATGTATTATTTCACATCTTGGTGGTAGAGTTATTTCGCTATTATTATTTGTTATTGGTATATTGATTGTGTGTGATATATTAAATGGTCTTAGGATAAGGCAATCATTGTTTTTGTTAAAATCCAACATGCAATTATACTTTTTCATGAAATCCATTCCAATGATTCCATCGCATGGTATTGGAAAGTTATTGTATACCACTTGAAATTTATGTGGTATTAAAAATTTTTCGAATTTTAGATCAAAAAATATACTTCCCATTGATTTTATATTGCCCTGTCCTATTCCACTAAAAACTGTTGTGTCATTAGTATTTATTTTTTTAATCTGAAAAATTTTGATTTTATTAGTGAAATGTCAGCACCAGTGTCTACCAAAAGTGTGAGTGTAGTGTCAGTATTATTTATTTGAACATTAATGAAGAAACTTAAGTTGAGGTTTAGATGATATATATTTACTGAATTGGTCTTAGGGGAAATTCGGAGTTTTCCGAATCATTTTGATTTGATTCTGTTGCTCTTATGTAGTTGTTGTTCCTACGATTATTGGTGTATCTTTGATGGTTTCTATTGTAATTGTCATTATTATTGTAATTGTTATTATTTTTGTAATTGTTATTATTGTTATTATTATTACGTGGGAAATTATTTCTTCCACGGAATCGTGTATTATTGCCACGGAAATTGTTATTGGGTCTGTATTTTTGCCTATAATATAGAATGGCATTTTGTTGACCTGTGGCTTCGGTACAACTATTGACAAATTTGCTGACAGCTTCGTTCATTGTATTAAAAGTTCCTGCTTCCATAATTAGTCGTACTTTTTCTATGGTGCAGTTCTTAGTCATAGCTTTTACAGCCTGTTGTGTAGCATATTTATTTGATATTTCTGGTGTTAACCCATCAGAAATGTATGCTCCTTCCAGTGATTTTGTAAGTGTTTCAATTTCACTACAATATGCATTTGCTGTTTTGGTGTTTTGTTTAATGTTCATTAATTTGGCTGTCAGTACCTCGACTGATTCGCCTTTTACGCTATTTTTTAATTTATTGCTAATGTCAGCTATGGTGTTTTCTGTACTAACAAGGTTTCTTGCATTGCCTTTTAATTTTGTTTTTATTAAGTTTACTGCCAAAGATTCGTGATTGCCTTTTATGGAATCAACTAAAGACAGTGAGTCTAGAAATGGCCGTAAATTTTCAGATTTACCATCGAAATCTATAATTAGCCTTGCAGCTGTGTTTAGAAAATCTATTGCTGTTTGTGCCATTATGGATGTGTTTGATGTACAAATTTGTTGCAGATCTATTTTTTCGTGCAATGTTTGTGGTAGTTGTATTTTAATAGTTTTTCTTTCCGCTATCTGTATTACTCTATTCCTTATATCTTGGAAAAATGCTTCGGCTGCTATTTTATGTGAAGGTGTTAATCTTTGATAATTTACGTTTAAAATAACCCTTATTTCTTCTAAATATTGTATAAGTTTTTTATAATGTTTATTAATTGTGTCCTCTTTTATTGGTCTGTCTATATTGAGGCATTTGTAACTTTTTTCAAATTCAATTTTGATTTTTCTGCAGTGTTCTAGGATGTCTAACCAGTCCATGTGAAAATTTTATACTTTGTCTAGATCAGTTGCTCTGCTTAGATATTGATTCCTTAGAGATCTTTTATGTAACAAGTATATTTTTAATAGAAGATTAACTGTGTTTATTACCACCAATATTAATAGTAGTGTCCATAACGAGCCTATGTGTTCTGTATGGTCAATAATTTCTAAATTATTTACTACGTTAGCGTTTGGTTTTTCTATTTTGGATTACGGTTTTCCCATTTTATTCTTATTTCTACGTATTTTGACAATATAAATGACCGTTTACATTGAATTATTTGTATGGAATATCAATTTGCTTTATTTAAAATTTAGTTTTAAATTTAATTTTATTTTGATTAAGTTTAATTTTATTTTTACTTATTATAAAGGTTATAAAAGTTAGTTAGTTAGTTAGTTTTTTTTTTTTTTTTTTTTTTTCTTATTTAATTAGGGCTTAATTTTTATGTGAGTAACATATTATATTTGTTTTTCTTTAATGCTCTTAAAGGAGTTCAGCTACTAGCTATTTTGTAATTCAAAAAAAAAGTTTGTCAACGGCGGTTAACGCCTACCGACCTGAGAGTGCACAGCAATTTATGCACTTCTTTAAATAAAAAGGAATGTATAGGGATTATACTTTTTGATTTTGAAATTTATAATTTAGTTTGCAGAGGTATCCTCCCCATTTTTTTTTGTTTTGGTACAGCTGGTATTGTTATGTCGGGCTTCTTTGTGTTCCTTTTTTCTATATGTACTCCTCTATAGTAATAGGTTTTGGCCCTTCCATTAGTGGTGCTACGCCTTTTGGCCAGGCGCTTCCTTCTCAGTGTTTTTAGGCATAAAACACTCTTCTGACGGAGACTTGGCTGTCCGTCAGGTTCCGTTTCGTGCTAATTTTAAAGCACCAGGACTGGCAGGATCGCCATGTAATATAATTAAAAGTCTTTGGGTTATTGTGGTGCTCTCTAGGAGCTCTCAATTTATTTATTATTTTATAATTTACTTCGAGCTATCTAGTAGCTCCTAAGCTTGAGGTTTTATGATTGATTTCTTAAACTAATTGACATTGGCTTATATACTAATTATGAGAATAATTCTTAGGGGTACCTTAACATAAGAGTAAAAGAATACAAATATATATTAATGCTGGGTAAGCATATTTAGCTTCCCACTATTTACGTTTGGCATGTGTTCAACAGTTTTAAAGTCTAAACGAGTGCATACCTAAAAGCAACAGATACTTTGGGTTGCTTATATTTACAATCAAACAAATGCAGTTAATAAATGTTATTCATTTAAGTGCATTGTGCAGCTGCACTTGATTAAACCTACAAGTGTCAAATTACAGTCACACAAAATATATTGCTTGCAGTTTGTCAATGCTTGCATGTTGCGGTACTATTGAATCGCAATGCATACTATACACTGTTGGTCACATGCTACACGTTGAATGCTTCCCATTATTGTTTCTAAAGTTTTAATGCCGTTTATGACGGAAGGATTAAGATATCTCTTTAGCAAGCTTATAAGTTTTTGTTCATCATATTCGTATTCTGTTATAATATGCCTATGGAAGCCTGGGAAAATTATTTTGAATTGATATGAGGACTCATTGCCTATGTTTATGAACAATTGGTTTTTAAATACGTTTACAGGACCCTCTATGCTAGGATGAGATTGTGGAAGAACTTGACTCATCCTGAAGAATATTTAATTCGGAATAGTTTCTAGATAGGGCGTCAGCCACTACATTTGTCTTACCCGGCTTATATTTTAGCTCATAGTTATATTCTTCGAGTATGCATTTCCATCTTTTCATCTTAGAGTTGGTATTTCTATTGCTAAGGGCATGCGTGAGTGGTTGGTGGTCTGTAAAAATTACCACTTTCTTTGATCCGTATAGGTAATTTCTTAAGGAATACAATGCCCATATAATTGCAAGCATCTCCTTCTCATTGGCCGCGTAAACCTCTTCAGTCTTGTTAAGTGTTCTGGAAATAAATGTAAGAGGTTTACCATCCTGGCTCAAAACTGCTCCAATGGCAAAATTTGAAGCATCTGTAGTCAGATGAAAGTTTTTTTCAAAATTTGGATATGATAATATCACTTCTTTCGACACTAATGCATTCTTTAATGCATCAAAAGCTTCCTTCGCATTCTCATCTAGATTTACTTTAGTCTTGCTAGATGCAGTTTTTGATATGCGACCTTCCTCTCCTCTTAGCATTCTTGTGAGAGGTTTTGCAATTTCTGCGTATCCCCTAATGAAGCGTCTGTAATATCCCGACAGACCAAGGAATGAGCGGAGTTCTTTTAGATTTTTAGGATACCCAAAGTTCAGTATTGAATCAACTTTCTTTGGATTTGCTTTTATACCTTCTCTGGAGACAATGAAACCAAGAAACTCTACCTCTTGCTTGAAAAATTCACATTTATCTAATTGAATCTTCATATGGGCCTCTTCTAATATTCTGAATACCTCATCTATGTGTTCCAGGTGGGATTTTTCATCCTTACTAAACACTATTATGTCATCCACGTAAACGTAGCATATTTTCCCTATAACCTCCCTTAGTATATCATCAAGAGCCCTCTGAAATATTGAGGGAGCATTTTTCAACCCGAACGGTAATCTTGTAAACTCGTACTTTCCGTTATTAATGGAAAATGCAGTTTTTTCAGAATCTTCCTCTTTAAGTGGAATTTGGTGGAAACCGCTCTTGAGATCGAGAACTGTGAAAAATTCATTTCCGCCCAAATTAGCTAGCACCCCATTTATATCGGGAATGGGATATCGATCTGCTATTGTTATCGCATTGAGTCGCCTGAATTCCACAACCAATCGGAACTTTTTTTCCCCCGAGGCATCGTCCTTCTTTGGGACTACCCATATAGGAAAATTATAAGGAGAGCGAGATGGTTTTATAATACCCTCCCGTAACAGTTTGTTTATTTCGGTCTCAACAACATCTTTCAGTGCCATTGGGTAAGGATAGCTTTTGGAATATATTGGGGAACTATTCGTTGTTTTTATTTCACCTACTATGACTGTGGAATAGGTCAACCTCTCATTGGGCTCAGAGAATAAATGCCTATGTTGGGAAACTACCTTGTTGAGAGCAAGTTTTTGATTTCTACTAAGATGATCTGTACGCAATTCCATATTGTAAACACTTTGGGAGGCGCGCTGCCTAATATTGATTTTTTTTCCTCCCTTACTGTAAAAAAATTTTTTGCTGTATGAATTACTACTGAAAGATTTTTCATACTGTCATTGCCTAATATTGCGTCAAATGAGTCGAAACCTGGTAATAGAAAGAATTTTAGAGGCTCATCATCGATTCCAAACAAATTTAAGAAAGTATGTTGTGATATTTTTATCTTTCCATTAGCTGATTTTGCATAAAATATTTCATTATTAGCTAAAGGGTTTTTAACTATCTCTGGTCTTATGTAGTTTTTATTGCTACCGGTATCTAATAAGAATGATATCAGTTTCCCATTCCTCGTTTTTGCTTCGAAATAGGGTAACGAGGAACAATTTAATCTAAAAAATTTACTACAGGCTCTACATCAACCAGTTCTTCCTCTTCATTTCCTTTGATAGCTTGATCGAGATTATCATTTACATTGTCTGACTCCTCGGTAGGTGGAAATGTGTCAACATTATTTCCCTCTGAGGGGTAACATGCCCATGTATCCCATATCTGTTCGGGAATATGTTCTGCATTTATATGGAAGTGGCGTTGGACCTTATTAACTGGACCCTGAAAAGAGGCTCCGGCAGGTCGTTTCGGAAAACGATTCATTGGTTGATTCGAATAGTTAGCCTGCCTTGTATGTAACGACCGATCCACCTCCATCGGCTCTGGTATGGATTGTCCTTGATAATTCGGAAATTGATTCGTTGGATTCTGTAGCCTATTATATGCTCCGTTATTAGTTTGAGGTCTGACATTAGAATTCCAGTAATTTTGAGGACGCATGTTTGAGCCGTAATCATTTATTTGAGACCTGAAATTTGGCATGGAATTGTATCGATATGTCATTGGGGGTCTAACGGGTATTGGCATACCAATGTGAGCAAGGTTAGGATAAAACTTACGACCTCCAACGAAGCCTGCCGTAGTTAATCTGTCTTTTGTTACGTTTGTCCTTGGTATCTGTCCCTGTGCATAATTTCTGCGAAATGTCATATTGTCCAGTTTTAAACAAATATGTAACGCCTGAGGAAGAAGAGTAGGTTCCTTAACGCTTAAAAGACGAGGTAGATCACCTTGAAGACCTCTTACGAAAGTATCTAAGGCTTTCTCTCTGTATGTGTTTGTCATTGCACAAAGGCTGGCCTCATCTAATTCGAGACAGGCAACTTTTTCTACTATCAACGAAAGATGTTGGTATACTGCCTGGTAGAATTCTGTTATAGTCCGGTTACCTTGACATAGTACTGTCATCTGGTACTCGAGCGTTCCTATGTCGCGTTTGTCTGAATAATGCATCATCAAGCATTTTTTCATTCGACCCCAGTCTAATGATTCCAATGCATTATCTGCATCGCCTGTAATTTTCGTCCTAATGACATGCAAAATTGCATAATAACGGCCAGTGCCGCGAATAGATTTGAACAAGTCCAATACTCTTTCCACGGCCTTACGCCATGAGTTGAATTCTCCGGGCTTACCAGAGAATTCTCTCAAAGTCTTAACAATGTCAGGAACGCTATTTAGTTCCTCTAAATTTGTAATTGTACCTACGGGATGATCTACTCCTTCATCGAGAATACCATCGTTTGAACCGTGCACAATATCTTCGATTATTTTTCTTATTTCGGTCCTTTGAACCTCATTAAATCCCGGAAAAACACTACTACCTGTAGAAGTTGATGCTGTAGAATTTGAATGGCTACTAGGTTGCGACATTTTTAATGTCCTTCCCATTCTCTCAGTAATTTCCTCTATTGGGTCAGGCATTTTTTCGTTTTTTGTTTTTCTTTTAAAAGAAATCACGAGTAAAGAAGAACGATTATTACTTAGTATAATTAATAGGTTAAGGATTTTATAGATTTTCTAAAAATAACTAATTGTCCAAAAATTTTAAGTATTCAAATTTATTTTTAGTAAATAGAAAGTAACTTTAATTAAATTCTCACTTAATTATTAAAAAAATGATAGTCTTCATTTCTTCTGCCGGTTGGGTAGAGATGAAACAATTTTTCGTAGCTTCGCAAGTTTCTTAATTTCTTTTTATAGTTGGATTTCTGCTCAGCCTTTCGTGATGATTTTGTGGAACTTTTCTGATGATTTTGTGGAAATAAATTTTTATATATATTTGTTTTTATTTAATTCACTTTTTTATTTTTATTAGTTCAATTCGCTTAATTTTATTAACTTCAATCTTTTTATTAACTTTTGTTCTTAATTTTGTTTATTTAGCTTTATTCTGTTTTTGTCAATTTTATTCACTTAGTTCTATTAGGACTTTTGTTATTTTTATTACTTTTGTTCTTAATTATATTTATTTAGCTTTATTTTGTTTTTGTTAATTTTATTCACTTAATTCTCTTGGTTTTATTTGTTAATTTTACTATTTTTATTTTGTTTTATTTAGCTTCAATCTTTTCATTAACTTTTGTTCTTAATTTTGTTTATTTAGCTTTATTCTGTTTTTGTTAATTTTATCCACTTTCATATAAATTTTATTTATTTAACTTTAACTTTGTTTATTAAATTTTTATTAATTTTTTTCGCTTAATTACTACGTATCCGCGTTACACGGGCTTAGTAGGCCGTGGCATACACCACTCCGGTTTGTCCTTTATTTTCCCAGGACTACTAAGGCACCTACTAAGGCTTGACTCTTTTATTTTTAGAGAGAATGATCCTTTTTGTTCGGACTACACGGGTCGAGGACCTCTTCTTTTATTTTTGGAGAGAAGGATCCTTTTGTTCGGACTACGCGGGTCCCTGCTCGGGCGCCAATTAACTTTTTTAAAGTTTTAATTTTCAAAAAATATTTTTTTAAGCGCGTTTTTGACCGCACTATGTTTTTTATTTATTGAAAGCAAAAGTACAAGTGAATTCTTAATCTAACTATTTCTACAACTACACCTCAGGTTTGTTGATTCTATATGTTGACTCAGCATATTCCCATGGGAGCTATTGCAAATGCAAAGTTGCAGGTGTTTAATATTGACATGAGAAATGTATAAAAATTTACTTAGGTTTCCAACGTATTTTTGTAACTTGAGGAGGTTCAAGTTGCATTATGGGAAATATTGTCAGAATGTTTTGTTTTATGTGTTTAAATGTATTTTGTGTTAACTTATATATATATATATATACTCAACCTACTAATTGATTTTGGTTACATTCTGCATTGTATTGTAGTTAGCTTTAAGATAGTCTAGAAAAATCAATTTAAAAGTTAGCTTTTCTTGTAGCTAGCTACACATTTGACGACAGGGTACTTATGAAAACACATTGCTATCAATATCAATACAACACATATTAAAAAATTTTAATATTTTTTGAAATATAATAAGCAATACTCTATTACTCTAACTTGTTTAAATAAAATTTATATGACTTTATTTTCACATTTTAAAACCATTAGAGACTACTTGCTTATCGAGTATGTTATTGTACACAACACTAATTATAACTTGACAATTGAAATGAAACAATGTTGCTAACACAGAATCACAAAACTGAAAAAATCACACAATAGTTAATGTGGCTTTATTAAACATTTGTGAATAATGTTTATTATTACCGGGTAATAACACAAAAACTGATTATTAACTAATGTGTACATTATCTCTACAATCAGAATTTTTTATGAATAACACTGTAAGTATTCGGAAAAACTTAGAACATGGTACATAGAAACCAAACCCACAAAAATTTGTGTAGAGAAATTGTTGGCAATTTTGAAAGAAGAAGGTGTTGAAGTACCTTTATATTTAGAAAAGCTATTGGGAAGGCAAAAACTTGCCGTAACAAAACATATATTTCCAGGTGTTTACTGCCATTTCGTCATAAAAAATCAGATTTTAAAAATTGAAACATTACTGCAGAGCTATGATATCGATATTAATATCGATTATATTCCACTGCTTAAAAGTACATCAGTGCAGCTTTGACCCGTTTTACTTAAAATAGTTAAAAGTTGGAACCGTTTGCAATAGGTGTTTTTGTTGGAAAGAGTAAGCCGCACGGTGTCAATGAATTTTTGAGAGATTTTGTGGAAGAAGTAAAGCATTTAGATGGAGATATTAACATAAATAATCGAAATATACCTATTATTTTTAGATGCTTAGTGTGCAATACACCGTCAAGGTCTTTTGTATGTGGTGTTCCTGGACATGCTTCAAGTCATGTATGTATGAAATGCACTCAGAAAGCTGAAAAAGTGAAAAATGTGTTAACATACTGCATTGCATCTGGTTATCCCTCAGCAGATGATGACTTTTATGTACGCAAGTACCCAGAACTTCACTTACCATGTTTCCAACTAACAAAGAGTCCCTTAGAATACATTGATTTCAAAATGATTTATCAAACTCCTCTGGACAGCATCCATATAATTGAGCTTGGGGTCATGAGAAAAATGCTTGTACGTTTTGTAAATCGACGAACTCGCCCTAAATTATCAAAAGAAAACGTTGAAAAGATATCAACACACTTACAAGACCTTAAAAAATTTGTCCCGAAAGAATTTCCTAGAAAGGCGAGATCGTACTATTGCACTGTGCGTACATAATGTTAAGTTGTCCCCGACATGTCAAAAGTTGTATTCAACACGCTCAAACTATTTTGCAACTTATTGTAGAAAATTTTCCAATCATATTTGGGGAAGAAAGTGTTTCATTTAATGTGCACAGCTTGCTCCACATAGCTGAAGATGCAGTAAAATATGGAACACTTGCAGAATTTTCTGCATATGATTTTGAAAACAGACTTCAGAAGCTAAAAAAACACGTTAGAAACCCTACTCAAATAATTAAATAAATCTTAAACAATTAAAGACATGAAACATTTAAAAAAAGTGGGTTTATACGTTGTAAAGAGGGTATCAAATGGGTTTATTTTAATCTTAGTTACTTTTCGTCCAGCAGCCAAAACAATGTTTGCGCAGTTGACTTAGATACTCCTATTAAAATAGTTGGTCTTATAGAAGGAGAAAATAATTTTGTTGAAGGGTGCAGAATTCTAGACCTTAAAAGTTGTTATAAATAACCCACTGATACCTTAAAACTTGGAATTTTTACTTCAAGCTTAGTTTTAGGGGAAAAAGAAATATTTCCCTTAAAATCTATAACATACAAATATTTTTGTTTTCCTTTTAAATCTGAATTCGCACACATTCCAATTTTTCACAGCTGTTCATAACCGCAGTACGCAAAAATTTCCATCATAATGGCTTCAAAAATTAAACACTTCCAGACAAAAGGTGAGCTTATTCGACTGTGAACATTTTTTTTAAAGCTAATACTAACAATTTTTGTATAACTTTGAATTTTAGGTGGCTCAAAGTGCGTTAGCTGCGTAGAAGTTCATAAAAAACTGGACGACATGAAAGGTAAGTTATTTTATTTTTACAGGAGTTTAAACCTCAAATTATATTCTACTTAAAATCTTTAACAGAAACGCTTGACAAAAACCACAAAACATTAAAATATGCGATATTCTTGCGGAACATAAAGTTCTGCGAAATCAGCTTCTTGACAAAAACAAGGCTTTAGACAATGTTATGATGATTTTTCCTCTAAAATCAGAGATCCAACTCCATAAGCTTGAAAAACTAATTGAAAGCCAGAATGATTTGTATGTAAGTAATTATCACATATAAAACACAATTTTTATAACAGACTTAAGAACATTAATATAAACTACAACGTTGCAGGTTCGCTACATAAAATCTCTTATAAAAGGAGACATATGCCAAAATCTTGGCCAAATTCTGGGTCGAGAAATTGTTATGGCATTTAATGCTGAAGGAGTGCAAGGCAAAAAGAGGTTGAGAGACTTTAAAAATGTCAACGATGCTATTATTGGTATGCCTACGTTTAAAAAGCTTGCAATTTTGCGGTCACAGTTGATAATATCATATTGATTTTTTCAATATTTCATATTGATTTTTTAGATGCAATTTCTGATGATCGTCCAGAAGAGAAATTCAGAGCAGCTCTCCATCACGAGAATAAGAAATATCACAAAATCAACAGCAAGCAGAAGACAAAAGAAAATCGCGCTCATCTAAGTGTGGATAACCATGACGAGACGAGTTCACTGCAGTAAACTGAAACAACAACCAAAACAACCACGAACTGCTTGAATGTTCATACTAAATACATATACATATGTATACGTATGTAATTTAATTTAATTTTTCTTGCCAATGAAGGGCCCTATTTTTTATTTTTTTTTTATATTAACGTTTCAAGAACAGTCATAATGAAGCCATTGAGGAATTTGAGTGCAAATTTAAATTTATAACTGAAGCTTTTCTTATGGTAAAAAAGCCAATGAAATGCCTGGTACAAATTTTAGTTTTTGTATTTTTTATGTAATTTAAGTTTTTAAGGGCCAATAATTGACTTCGTATTTAAATACTCATTCAGCTAATTTTCATTTAAATTTATGTTGCATTTAAATGCTACTTCTGTATTTAATTGTTCTTATTTATTTGTATTGAAAACTTGGTAGCACAACGTAATATAAAAAATTTCCCACAAACTTCGGCTCAGAACAGCTGACTAGAACAAATAAAGTAAAACCCAAAACATATAAATTTTTATTTTAGCTAAAATTAAGAATAATTAAGAACTGCTGAATTGTTTTAAGAGAATAAAAGCAAACTCCAGAACGATTAAAAGGATAATAACGACAAAACAAATGAAAGTTGGATGCAAATTGTCAGCAGCTACAAATTTTTTTATTAGCTTTGTTTTAAATAAGAAGAACAAGCAGTCAAAAACATATGGAAAATCGTAAAACTTATGTAGTATTTAAATGCATAATTTGGGTATTTAATGTTGACTTAATTTTGCAGTGAAAAACTCAGCTTTGTATATAAATAACATTTAAACTTAAATGATATATAAATCAGCACTGAATTATTGGCCCTAACTCTTTTTTTCACACTTTTAATGAATATGTAATTAAAATAAACGTATTAAAAAATCTTTGTGTACATTTTTTAATATTTCTCAATACCAATTTATCCATAAATACCTACTCGTGCATTAGTTCAAAGGCGACTGTTGGAAAATTACTCCCAAACTCTGCCGTCGTGCACCACTCCCAAACTGACTAGCGGTGCATCACTCCGAAAGCGACACAAGTTTTCGTATGACAGCCCAATGTTAAAATCGTGACTTGAAAGCATTAACGGGGAAATAAGCGGATTTTTTAAAAAACTTTAAATAAGAACTTTTAATTGGCGCACAACGTGGGGCACTTCATTTCGAAATAATATCCTAAAAATCACAAGTAAGGATTCGGAACGCGAGTGCCAAAAAGAGTGAAATTTTGAAAGAACAAAATAATCTATTCAAAAACATTCTTATAAAAAAAAACAAACAACAAGTATCTTCAAAGAAAGAGAAAATAAAAAAAAAAACAAAAGTAATGGGTATCTTCAACATAACTATTAAAATAAATATTTTTTTTCAATAAATCAACAAATGTTTTTATATCATTGTTGATAACAAAATAATTGTTTCTGTTAACATTCCTTTTGATAAAAAAGGAATAACCATCTAATCTAACGAGACTTTGGCATCAAACCTTGTCATCGAAGATAAATACCAATAGAGGTGACATTTTGCTTAAATAAAATAAGTCTAGGGAGGACAGTGGTCTAAAAAAGGTGATAAACCCAAAAGAAAAAAGATTTGAAATTTTAAAATATCAATTAATAACACAAAACCTTGCATTGGGAAAATTAAGTGATCAGAAGTTACTATCTTATCGATATAAAATTTTAACAATTAACAAAGTGCAACAACACGACATGCTCAGTAATGCAACTTCAAAAATATAGCAGTAAGTAAGAGAACCAGAAGACTACAAAAGGAGAAACAACAAAGTTTATAATTTTAAAAGGATAACATCAGTAAGCAGAGTATTATATTTTTAGTACTAAGTCTAATACAAGTATATTCTAAACAATTTTTATCCATAAATTAGTTAAAGTAAACTTTTTCTCATAATTTGTTAATAAAGTTAAAGAATAAAAGGAAAATTTTTCCTATAAAATAAAATTATGTAAAGAATTGTGGTGGCTAACTGGATCAGATTGAGGAAATTGATAACCTTATAGAAACATTTAGGACATTGACAGCAGGTAGAAAACATGACTACATAGGAACAAATAAAGGGGCTGATAGAGACTCAGATAGGCCCATTACAGGCAAAAATAAGCGAGTTAACTTTAAGCCTCGGGCGTTTAACAAATACAAATGCAGTGATGGAATATAGGACGCAAATTATGAACGAACATGTTAGGTGTGATGAAACGTTGGATGTGATAAAATACTTAATACGTTAGCTGGCGCGAAGCCGCCAATAATTCTATGAAACTTTATGTTAAATATAGCCGAAAATATTTCGCTGCCCTTACGGTAATGCGAAACAAAATTATCTGGGACGCAAACGACTTGTTGACTAACCATGGAACGGTACTGAACTTTGACGCTACTATAAGTAGACTGGACTTCGCGTACGCCGATAAACGTCCTGTTCATATAATAGAGCAGGAATTAAGTATTATGAGGCAGGGTCAATTGAGTATACTAGAATATTACAATAGGGTAAATCAGGGATTAACTTCGCTGATTATTAAAACTATGGGACGAACACAGACTTAACGAACATATTAAATAACAAAAATAGACAATATTGCCTCCGCGTTTTCATAACAGGACTAAATTCACCTCTCTCAAATATTCTCGTTTCCCTTTCGCTTAGTGATTTGCCTAATGCACTGGCTAAGGCACAAGAATTGGAGTCGAACAATCTTCGTGCGACATTCGCATTACAATTCAATCGTACTCAAGCACAAAATATCAATAACAATCATAATAGAAACCAAAATGTTCTGAGATTAGCACCGAACATGCCTCCAAGATTTCCAAATCATTTTCGAAATCGAGCTGAACACAATCACCGTCCAGCTCCGGAACCAATGGAAGTAGATTCCTCTTTAACAACATGCCAACGACCAGCCAATAATTTCCAACCCAATACAAGTCGTTACTTTTATGGTAACGAAAGAGTACTTTTTGGTAACAATCAAGCTGAAAAACGAGAGCTTCGTAGAAGTGCTCAACAAACTACACAGGCCCAACAAAAGTTTCAGAGAGTTAATAATATTGTGGAAAATGCTTTTTTAGAAGAGGGTCTGGATTGCCCTTCTTCTACAGAACCAAATTAGATGGGAGCAAGTTAAAAATTTTAATTGATACAGGAGCCACGAACAGCTACTGTAAAAAAAAAACATTTTGCCCAACAGGCAAAAACTAGTAATAGGAAAACGAGTGAAAACGATTCACGGCTTTTCAATAATAACACATTTTTACGAGAAAATAATTTTTAATATTAAGGCACGCTTTTCTGAATTGGATAACATGGAATACGAAATGTTAATAGGAACAACCCTTCTAAAGAAGGCAAATGTCATAATCAATCTAAAAAATGAAATATTAACCTACAGAAAGAAACAGGAAAAAAAGTCATATAGAGTCAAATTAATCAAGGGTCAAGGAAACCTTCTTTAATAATATTTTTAATATATGTTTAGAAATAATATAATAGATGATATAGAAAAAACTCATTCTGATATAAGTACCGTGCTAGCATTTCGTACGGATGGAAGAGTGGAAATTAGAACAATTGTTGAAACTCCTATATGGAATAAACAATACCCATACCCTTTTTCCGCCAATACTTTCATAAATAATGACATAAAGAAATTATCCGATGGGATTATCCGCCAGAGTAACAAATACAGGATATAATTCTCTCCTTTGGGTAGTACCAAAGAAGGGTGCAAATAATGATGGTACACAAAAACTGCGGATGGTCGTAGATTATAAAAAGTTGAACGATCAAACTATTGAAGATAAATATCCGATACCGGACGGTAATGTAATTCTTTCAAATTTGGGAAGAGCAAAATACTTTTCAGCAATAGACCTTGAATCTGGCTTTCACCAAATTTTAATGAAGCCGGAAGATATTGAAAAAACGGAATTTTTTGTTAATTACGGAATATATGAGTTCGTAAGGATTCCGTTTGGCTTGAAAAATGGTCCTGGAATTTTCCAGAGAGCCATGGATGATATTTTAAGAGAATTCATTGGTAAAATGTGCCACGTCTATATAGATGACATTATCGTTTTCTCAGAAAGCTTAGAAGCCCACATTGAGCACCTGCGAACTATAATTAGAACGTTAGAAAGTTCTTACATGAAGATATCTTTGGTCAAATGCAGATTTTTTGAAAAGGAAGTTGAATTTTTAGGCTATATAGTAGGCCATATTGTCATTAAGACTGATCCCAAAAAGATAGAAACTATTTCAGAATTTCCCAAACCAATAACACTGAGGCAATTGAGAAGCTTCTTGGGAATGACAGGTTACTATAGAAAATTTATATCAGGTTTTGCAACAGTTGCAAAACCGGTAACGAGATATTTGGCTGGTGAGAATGAAAGGATTTCCCAGAATATGTCAAAGAAAACTGGAATTAAACTGGATAATGAAGCCATTCAGACTTTCGAAAAGCTTAAAAGACTATTTATTAATGAACCAGGTTGAACTCAACCTAACCTAATTTTTCAAAGAAGTTTGTTCCAACAACAGACGCCTCTAATGTGGCGATAGGAGGCGTACTAACACAAGAAGGTAAGCCAATTACTTTCATCTCAAAAACATCAAATTCGACTGAGTTAAACAATGCCACTAACGAAAAGGAGCTCTACGCTATTGTTTGGTCGTTGAAAACACTATAAAACTATCTTTATGGTATCAAAGATTTGGAAATTTACACCGACCACTTACCGCTGTCTTTTGCCATTTCAACGCGCAATCCAAACCAAGATAAAAAGATGGCGATCTTTTATTGAGGAGTTCTCCCCAAAACCAGGAGTTACAAATGCAGTGGCAGATGCTTTGTCAAGACAATTTTTGAATAATTTAACAGATAATTCATCAATCACAGAGGCACAACATTCTGCTGAAAGTAGCGACAACTATTTTATACCGAAACCGAAACCGAAACTATTAAACGAATTCAAGCAACAAATTTTGTTGTCCAAAAATAGTTTTACTATTCATGAGTCATTCACAAACTTTAATCGAACTCGACATATAATAGAGTATTATTCCCGAGAAAATCTTTTGACAATATTGAAGGAATTTTTGCGGCCAAATTTGGTAACGGTAGTATATTGTACATTGGAAGACTTGTATGACTTTAAGGAAAGGGAGAAAAATGTTTTCTCTAACAAGTTTGTTTACACAAAAGTATTTGCTGTAGATGTTTCAAATACAGACGACCAAAAGGTTATTATTGAACATGTTCACAACAGAGCCCATAGAAATACAAAGAGAATTGCCGACAAATTTACAAGCAATATTATTGACCTAAAATGGCAGACCATTTTAAGCAATATATAAAACATTGCTATATTTGTAATAGGTCAAAATATAACAGACATCTGCAAAGGGTCAAAATGGGACAGACTCCTATTCCCCAAAGGGAGGGTGAATATTTGAACTTGGACGTTTTTTATGCCCAGAATTTGAAATACATGTAATAAGTATTGTGTATTTATGTGTTGGATGACTCTGAATGTTTTTACAGAGCAAGCCACTAATATAATAAATCAATTCATTCGGTTACTGGTGAGAAACCGACCGATATATTTTTTAATAAAATTACACATGAACATTTAGGCGATAAGCTTAGAACCGCACAAGAAAGGATGCTACAAAGAAGTAAGAGTAGTACCGCAAAGACTTACCAATCGAAGGACATAATTTACGATAAGAATATTGTACAGAGAAACAAACTTGCACCACGCTTCAGAAAACAAAAGGTGAAGAAGGAGTTAGGGAACAAAATCAAAATACACTCTCGAGACAGAATAATTCATAAAACTAACATTAAGAACTGAATTTGAATTTTTCAGGATATGGCAAAGGCAGAGTTACTAATACAATTTCTTGCAATATTCCTAATTTGCAAATCATAGGTCCAGATATTAGACTATTCCAACTCTCATTTGATACCAATTCATATTGGTCAGGCTGGGCTGCAGGATGGAAATTTTAAGTTGATTCATATATTGGACTTGACTAAGTATGAAGAGAGCGTAGATTATCTTTTTTCTGAGATTCAAAATAAAGTTCTGAGAAATAGTTTGGCACTTCCATTTTTGCTGAACGACATTCGACAATTAGAGAATCAGTTAAGGAGATTGAAACTTAAGAAGAAACTATCAGTAAATATCATAGGAACAATATTCAAATGGATAGCTGGTACTCCAGACCACGAAGACTATCAAATAGTTGTAAATAAAATAAACGGACTTCTAACAAGTAATGAACAAAGAATAATTAACAGAGATGCAATTGAAAAAAATCAACTAACGCAACAAATGCAATATTAAAGACAGTTCAATCATTGGACGAGGTTCGAAGGACTATGGAAGAGACTATAAAAAATAAAATCGGAATTACTAAGGAAGAGGTAACAAATATAGATTATGCCTTACAATGGGCAAAAGTGGGTGGTGTAAATTCATTTCCACTGTCAGAAAAGGAGATGGACGAAGCTAGCATATATTTCGATTCAGAAAGGATCCCTAACAGTAATTTAGAGGAAGCATTAGGTTTCGCTAATATCAGAATAGCTACCAGTGATTCAACAATAATATATATTGTAAGTTTACCAGCTATAAGCAAAGTTATATGTGAAAAATTGTTAATTAAAGATGTTAAGAAAAATAACCAAATTGTAAAATTAAGCACTGAAAAGTATATAAGATGTAAAAATGATATATACGAAGATAAAGAAAAATGTAACCAAGTTAATGACTTAAGTATTTGTAGTAAAACTAATTTAATTATAAGTAATACAAAATGTATAATAAATATTTTATCGAGCAAAAATAATAACTGGACGATGATACATAATCTACATATTCCTTCAGTACAAGAAATATATCCAGGGATAATTCTTTTAAATCAATTTAAAGGTTTAATAAAAATCTCAGAAGCAAATCCTTATGAATTAATGAATACAATTTCATAACGATAAAATAAAAATCGCAAATGAAACTTATATTTCAAAAGAGATTCCAACATTTAAACCATTACCAGCTGTATTACAGATTTCAAGCAATATATCACAAGTCGAAGAGGTGCTATCATTAAAAATGATTAAGTTCAAATTAATAACATAGACGATATTAACTCAATATCCACAAAAGGAAAATGGTTGATATCGGCAAATTCAGAAGTTTTTACCATGTTGTTATTCAGCATGATTTTAATATTTTACAAATTCAAAGGAACTGCAAATCCGGAAATAGAAATAACTAATGCCATTTGCAGAGACGAAAAGGAATCGTCTCCTGACAAAATATCGAAATACGAATTCGAGCCCAAGTTTCGCAGTACGAATAACGTACTAGCTCTTTAAACAATCGGGACGATTGATTCTACAGAGGGGGAGTTAAGGTATTGCATAATTTGAAATTAAACGACACATGTCTAGCAAAATAAAGGTTTTCAATTTCATGATGTGTGAATTCGCTACGCTATGTCAACAAGAATACATAAACGACAGATAGATAGAAGTTGTGATTTTTGTGAATAGAATAGTTTAGTTTTAATTTGACATTAATAATAAACAGATTTTAATCAAGAAAATAAAATAATAAAGTTTAAAAAAAAAACTTTAAATAAGAACTTTTAATTTGTACTTGCGTTCGTTGTTATACAAAATTATTTTGTGGAATCAGGATATTGAAGCAGTGTATGTTTTATTAAAGCTTTCTTTAGATAATTTAATGCATTGTTACAAACCTCACTCCATTCAAATTGTGCTCCTTTTCTGGACAATTTCGTTAGATGTCTGGAATATTCTGAGAAAATTTTGATGAATCTTCGATAATAATTACAAAATGGCTTTGCACTATCCGCATCTTTAGGCCTTGAATAATTTTCAATAGTTGCGTGCTTACTATCATCAGGTAATATTTTTTTCTCTGTACATTTGTGTCGAAGATAAGTGAATTCTGTCCTAAAAATTGACATTTTTCTGGATGAAGTTTAAAATTATGTTTTCTGCACACATCAAATACATCCTGTAAATTTGAAAGCATGTGTTTTTCTGAACAAACCTTAATTCTACACAAAACACAATTACTCGTGCGTGATCGTGCTCTTCGTACATGTTAAATAGTGATTAAGAAGCAATAACAATTGCACCCATTAGCAAACTTGTCAGCTTTGCTGTACAAACAATCAAACAAACAATAAATAACAAGGTGACCAACGTGCACAAAATAGTAAATGCAGTGAGTGAAAGTAGTGATAATAAAATTCAAACAGGTATGGACAGATACATAACCGTGCTAAAAAGGGGAAGAAGTCCCAAGTCTGCGCAGATAGCGTCCACGGCGAAAATGCCAAAAGATGGGATGAATAATAATAAAAATTATGAAAATCGTTTCGCGATTTTAAATGAACAAGTCAATGAAGACACAAATACAACAAGATCCAGTAAACCACCACCGATATATATAAAAGAACAGAACTCGAACTTACTGGTAAAAAGCCTTATCTCGTTAATTGGTGAAAATGAGTTCTACGTAACTCCAATCAAGGGTGGGAAAATACACGAAATAAAAATCCAGGTATCCCACGAAAATTATTGCCGAAAAATAGTCCTAGATTTTGAGACTAAAAACAAAAACTTATATACATATCAACTTAAGAGTGCTAAAGGCCTAACAGTAATTATAAAAGGCATACATTCAAGCGTGGACCCAGAAGAGATAAAGTCTGGCTATAAAAATAGTGGTTTTAAAGTGAAAAATGTTTCAAACATTAAAAATAGGGAAAAAATTCCAAAACTATTTTTAGAGTCCAGGCGACTTAAAAATTAAAAAAAATGAATCGCACCCTAACTATAATTTAAAGTACTTGTTCCACAGAACAGTTACAGTTGAGCTGCAAAAAAATATGGCAATTGCGGCAGAAACCACAATGCCAACTATAGGGGCTGCATTCTCTATTCGTTTTTTAAAAATTTGTCGAACAGAAACACAAATGCTACACGACTAACACGACTTACTCAACAAAAACCTAATAGTAAATTTTCATACGCTAATATTTTAAAAAGTAATTAGACTATGGCGCAAAAACTGTACCTGCGAATGAAGAATCAGGGCCTAATTTTAGTCGTATTGAAGCCTCGATAGAGAGCCTAATACAAACAGTATGTCCTGTATGATGCAGGAAATGTTTAAAATGCAGTCTACCTTGTTGCAGGCTGTATTATACAAATCATCAACTTAAGAATCTGTTTTTGGAAAGCAAACGGCATCTGCCAACATAAAAATGAAATAGAATATTTTCTTCTGGATAAACAAAACGATGTAATGCTTATCTCAGAAACTCATTCGACGTCTCGAAGCTATTATAGAATTAGTGGATATAATTTCTACGACACCAAGGATCCTCGAGGTAAGCTCTACCTGGTGGCTCTGGAATCTTAATAAAAACTCGAATCAAACACTACCTGCTAAATGACCTTCGTGAAGAATATCTTAAAGCAACAATTATCTGTATTGAAAATTTTTATCAAAAACTTGTGATATCATCTGTTTTTTCTCCTCCTAGGTTTTCAATTTCAGAGAGTCAATATACCGTATTTTTTACAACACTGGGGTCCCGTTCTCTAGCAGCTGGCGACTGCAATGCTAAACACACATTTTGGGGTTTACGTTTAATCAGTCCTAAGGGTCGTGTTTTTTTACACAATTTCAAAAATGGGTTTGAATGTAATTTCAAGTGGTCAGCCAACATATTGGCCAACGGATTGACAAAAAAAAAAAATTCCTGATGTTATCGACTTTGGAATTATTAAAGGTGTGCCCAGCGAAATGATTGAAGTTGAAGCATCTTTCGATTTATCTTCAGATCACGTGCCTACGATTATCACTATATACTCACACACAACTGCAACACCAACATGTGATTCACCCCCCACATTTGCACGTATTAACTGGATGAAATACAAAAAATATTTGAGTGCTCATTGCACGGAAAATATGCCGTTGAGAACACCTACTGACATAAAAAATTCCACTAGGTTGTTTGAAGCACTTGTTAAACAAGCTGCTCTTAACGCTTCTTAAAATCAACCAAATCAAGAAGTGAGATTTAACAATATTTTTTCTGCAGATATAGAAAGGATATTGACTGAAAAACGGAGAGCTCGACGAGAATGGGAACGCTACAGATCGCCTCAGCTAAAATTAAGGTTAAGGAGTGTACCATGCAGCTTAGAAAAGTTTTGCAAAGACAAAAACAGCTTCCCTTCAAAAATTTCTTCAAGAGCTAGATGCAACTCCACAAACAGTTTATTCGCTGTGGCGTGCAGCTAGAGGACTTAAAGCAAAAACTTATGCTGAAAAAGGTGCTCTTCTTTTTGTTAAACAATTAGAAAAAGTATTTACTCCAAATATTTCTGCTGATATTGTTGAACTGCTTTTAGTGGATATTTGGCGACGGCTCATTTCAATTAAAAATATTTAACTATATATTATTTTCAAATTATGTAGCAAACTTTTATTAAAATTTTTAAAAGTTATCTGAAATGAAAAACAAATCACATATGTACATTAGGGTGGAGCGTTTATTTTTTTTTTTTTTAATTTTTGTGAATGACTAGGGCTTAAACGTTGTGAGTTGGTCTAAAAAGTATTTCTGTAAAGTTTCAGGTCAATCGGGTAAGATCTTAGGATTCCATTTCTTGTTCAAAAATTAAAAAGTAAATCACTGAACAATAAGCAATATATATATACATATAACAGCATTTAGCTAATCTAAAAAATTGTGATCCTCCAGATTTCATCACGTGGCGGTAGCTGTTGTTTGAAATCCAAATTTTTTATATTTAAGCTTTTTTTTTAATTTTTTTTTTTATATTTTATTTATTTGCTGCGGGTTAGATATATCTAGATATATATTTCGTTGGTAGCTATACCAATTCATCAGTAGATGTTTTACCCTTTATGTTTAAAAAAATTTCAAAGCTCATCTATTTATACAAAAACTCACAAATATATTTTTGTGAATTACAAAGCATAAAAATAGCCTTTATTTTGCTTTTCATTTTTGCCTTTTAAAATACTTTTAATGGCAACCAGCGGTTGTCTAATTGTATAGGTGTAGAAAAGTAAACACATTCATAATGGAAAATTATTGTTGTGTGTGTTTGAAAAATTTTTTTAAAGGCTATTTTTATGTTTTGTAATTCACAAAAATATATTTGTGAGTTTTTGTATAAATAGATGAGCTTTGAAATTTTTTTAAACATAAAGGGTAAAACATCTACTGATGAATTGGTATAGCTACCAACGAAATATATATCAAGATATTGCTAACCCGCAACAAATAAATAAAATATAAAACATAGATACTTGAGTACATGCTCAAATAGATGTAAAAATTTTGTAACGGGGAGATTTGCTTTTCATTTTTGCCTTATAAAATACTTTTAATGGCAACCAGCGGTTGTCTAATTGTATAGGTGTAGAAAAGTAAATACATTCATAATGGAAAATTATTGTTGTGTGTGTTTGAGAAATTTTTTAAAGGCTATTTTTATGCTTTGTAATTCACAAAAATATATTTGTGAGTTTTTTTATAAATAGATGAGCTTTGAAATTTTTTTAAACATAAAGGGTAAAACATCTACTGATGAATTGGTATAGCTACCAACGAAATATATATCTAGATATTGCTAACCCGCAACAAATAAATAAAATATAAAACATAGATACTTGAGTACATGCTCAAATAGATGTAAAAATTTAATTTTTTTTTAATTTATATTTTTTTTTTTCACTTTTATAAAGAAATTATAATCATGATAGAAATCGATTCGATTTGAAATGAAATTGAAGACTTAAATCGTATCAAATACTTTTAGGTGTGATGGAAATCGGATCGATTTCATTATTCATTTTTGTTTCAATAACATACATGTCTCCAAAAAAACTTACGTTTTCTCTTTTTTACAAATTAAATAAATATTTGACGAATAATTATTAATTTGTTGCAGTTTTAAAATTTTATGTTACGCTCTTGCAGGAATCTATTTACATAAATATTGGAAGATTCCTGCTAATTTTAGTTTTTTTTTGCAACAGGAGTAATTTTTTCAAAGGTTTTGCTTTATTGCTTTTTCCCAAATTGTTATTATTTTTTTGACAATATTTTGTAAATTTGCGAAAAATTTTGTGAAACATTTTGCTACATCAACGTAAGTCGGAAGTTTATTTTGTAAAAAATCGGATGCATGCAAATGTGCAATGCACTGGCGCTGCGTAAAAAATTATGCAATTTACTAATACAGGGTGTCCGCCGGGAAGGTATACTACTTTGTTTTGCCGCCATTTTGGTAAACATTAGTCTTGACAGTTCATATTTGGCAGTCTTTAAGTAGACACGTGGCAAATTTTTTATGGAAAAATGTTCGATAAACCAACGTATTTTAATCGTTAAAACATTTTATCAAAATCAATCATCGATTACTATTAATAAAACCTAATGAGTGACGAGGCACATTTTCATTTGAATGGATATGTGAATAAACAGAATAGTCGGTTCTGGGCAATGGAAAACCCTCAAATTATTCATCAGTCACCTTTTCATCCATTAAAAGTGACAGTCTGTACCCATGGTCTTTAACTCTCGCTACGAGAAACTTTTCGATTGAAACGTGCAAAATTAAACAAAAATGTCATAAATTAAAATGATTTTAATAGAAAGTGCTTTCAAAACTATTTTGCAAATAACAATCATTAAAGCCGCACTACACATTATTTTGTATAGCCGACGGTAGTATATTTGACGCCGCCGTTTATATTCTTCTACTTTAGTGTGTTTTGGTCGCCGTCGAAGATCGTTTTGGCTAGCATTCTTATCGCCTTTAATTACATATCGACAGTGAGCTTTATTTTCTGACATTTCTAACGTAACGACGTAAGCATTTTTGGAAGTTTTCGACATGAGTTACAGATTATTTTTTTTTCTCACTTTTCGAGAAACGGTGGAATAATTTGTTTCACATATTTTCGCCACTAGAACTTCTCACTAAAGTTACAGAACATGGGTACTGGTGTAAAATTTGGATTGGACCTTACTTTTTTGAAATTGAACGGCGTAACGGTAACTGTGAATGGGGAGCGATATCGTAATATGATTGAAAACTTTTTAAAGCCACAACTGCATGCTTTGGGCTTGATTAACATTTGGTATCAACAAGACGGTGCCACATCGCATACAGCCAGGATTACAATGGAATTACTGCGAGTAGTATAACTTCCCGGCGGTTACCCTGTACAAATAGTAAAATGTTATATCAAGCATAAGCATCAAGTATTTAAACTTGTAAGACTTACCATACGACAATTTGATCTCAACACAATCTTTATTCTTTCAGTTACAACAACAAAAATGCGTAATTAAGCAAAATAAAAATAAAATCCGCAACACTACTGGTCTGCTGAATTTATACTTTGTGGTTGAAATCTAGTACCGTACTGAATATATATTGATGTTTTCCTCTTGTTCGTAGTTGTATTCAGGGATGTCATATCTGTATTAAGAGTTGCCTTGGTTGCTATTTAAGCTTGAAACAAAGAATGCAAAATATTCAAGGCAAACACGTGTATGTGGTATATGGTACATTTGTTAACATTTCGGTTTCAATGTTAAAATTTTTATTTTATTATTGGTACTGCGTTGATGATCAGTTCGTACATTTTTTTAAGATAAAAAGCAGTGTAATAAAACAAGTGTGCAGAATTTTAACTAACATCTTGGTAGGACAATTTTTGGTTCTGTAGCAACTCTGGTTAAAATAATAATGATGAGTAATTGTAAATACCCGAACAACTTCGTAATTTGGAAAAAACCAGCTCCCTTCGGTGGTATAGTCGTCAAAATTTACATCCTATAATACTACATACAAAAATTTGATTTTAACAAAAACTTAAAATTTTGAAATTAAAAATGGAATCCTAAGAATTTGTCCGATTGACATGAAACTTTTCAGAAATACTTTTTAACCCATTTTACAACTTTTAAGCACTAATCGTTTTCGAAACAAATTTTTTTTTTGTTTCTCTTAACCTAAACGCTCCACCATTTGACAGAGTTATTATGAAGTTAGATCGTTTAACGGAAACGTTTTTCACTTATCCGAACTTCTTTTTAGTCCGAAAATCTCGCATAAGCGAAACAAAGTGCGTAATTTTACATTTCCGCTTAACCGAATCCGATTGTAAATAATACAGATATAAAATCATTCTACTAGAGCAAAAGTAAACATATTTTAAACATACAATTTTAAAAGATAAATACAATAGCATATTCAATATACAAACATATACGCATGCATACATATATATTTGTAATCAACTGTGTATAAAATTTTAAATTAAAAACCAAATTTTAATCATTCCCTTACAGCTCTGCTCAGCAGAACTTAAACAATAGTCAATGAATTTATCTATAAAAAAACACGGCCAGCTGTGGTCTTGCATGTACATAACCGGCCTACGGCCGGACGCAGGGATTTTATTCTCTATGGTATATCGAACACCAGCTTCGCGTTTAAAGTATTCTTTGCATAACCGGCCTACGGCCGGGCGCAAGGTCTTTATTATAACTTAGTTGAAACTTGAAAATAACATGTAATTTTCCTCAAAATGTGTTTAGATCTATTTTACGGATATAAAATAAGCCACAAATTTTTAAAAATGAAATAAGCCCCAAAAAAATTAAATAAAGCCCAAACAAAAAATTTGAAAAATTTTTGGGGCTTATTTCATTTTTCGATTTGGGGCTTATTTCGTGCCACCTTTAACTTATAGAAAGTAGCTAGTAATGTATAAAATATCAAAACAAATAAAATAAAACTCGTTATTCCAGTGTTTCTTAATCTGCAAGATAATAGAACATATAAATGCACTTTTACCAAAGATTGCTGTAGCAATTTTCCTTTTTTCAATAAATGCAAGTTGGAACAAATTTTTTATTTTATAAAAACAATATTTTAAAAAAAATGGGACGAACAAAGGATATTTTGTGATTAAATAATCGTTATTTTGCTGAACTAATATACAAGTGACAAATAAAGAATATAGTGTTTCCACGATATTACTAACAAATCAACTTTCAAATAAATACTCAATTAGGTTAAAATCTGGAATATGTACATACTTACATATATTTGATTAATTTGGAAAGCGTACACTGTCTGATGACATTTTTCACATGTTGTCCGTCTGTCTGCTTAGCAGTCGATACTTTATTTAAGGAGTATGTACGACAGCGTACTTACCTGGTGAATTGTGCAAGAGAGATTGATCAGTTGCTACGTTAGCAGGGTTCATGTTTCCGTCGCCAACAATATTTGTGTCACAATTTGCAAGATCTCCAGCAATAAAACATTCCGCATTTGATGAATTAGATACAGGTGTTATAACATTCCCCATACTGTCTGTTTCATTTCGTACTGCGCTTACTACACTAGAAACGCTTGAAGAGGATGTGAAAGTGTTACCGGCAGCAGTTTGTATTTGTGCCGTGGTCACCACTCGATGTACTGTGTACATTATTGGCGGCACTTGAGAATGTAGTGCGCTCATTGTCAGAGATGTTGAAGCTAAATCTTGTTCACAGTTACTATTTTGATGAGTTTGGGTAGCCGCAACCATTCTACCATTACCTAAAGCTAAACTACAACTAATTGTATCATCAGCAGCATCGCCTGCTGTCATGGTACTACATGTATTATTCTGTTGATGATGCTGGATACCCCCTGAAGAATTAATTGGCTGCTGTTGATTATAATTGTGGTAGTTCTGTTGAGATGATTGGTGGTTGTAGTGAGAATGTTGTGTTTGATGATTATGTTGCTGATGAATTTGCCCCTGTAATTGTATTGAAGGTGACGGCGACAACGCATTAATACGACCACAACTTCCACCTGCACTAACAGCAGTTACGCTATTGCCGGAATAAAAATCATCACGACATCTATAATCGGAAGTATTGTGATATAATCGAGATCTTAACATAACAAAAAGTATTAATCAATACAATTAGACGAAATTATTAAATTAATATATCTTAATGCTTACTGATACTCTTGCGGAGTTAGTTTTCTTCGGTTGTATTGCAGTGTCCCCATAGGAACTGGCATCAAGTTTATATAATTGGTATTTCCATTGGAGCTGGTGCAATGGTTTCCATTATTTATACTCGAAGTTACATTGCCAGCACTGGATGTCGGCATCATGTTACTGTTGCTAATAGCACTCCCGTATCCAAAATTGCAGTTGTTAGCTCGCGTATTGTGCGCAGATTTAGAACTTGTTTGACGCGATATTGGTTCCTTGCAACTATAGGCAGCCACAGAAAAGCTTGCATCACAATCCGCATACTCTTGTGAATTTGTACTTCTGGCTCCATTGGAGGTCACTGATGGTGTTGCTGAAGTAACAGTTGTTGTACTACGGCAATATAATTTATTTGAATCCATTTGCTACTAAGAACTATTATGACAGCAAATAACAATTTAAATATGTATATGTAATTATGCCAGTAATGCTCGAAATCGGAAAAAGCATTTACAGAATAGTTTCCATTTTTACTTATTGCATTCTATAGGCCACTGATTTAAATGATCTGGATTAAAAGATACCAATTTTCAAATAACTAGCAAAATAGCTAAATGATTATGTTGCGTCAATCAATCTCTAAGAGATAAAGCTCCGATTGATAGTATTTTATTGTACTAAAAATTGTCTGCATTTGATATGGACATATTGTCATTTGTGTGCGGATATACATATGTTTGATGCATCAACTGAAATCATAAATTAAAGCATATAATGTATAAGTAATAATGTTGTACATTCAAATATGTATATGTGTGTGTATGTATGTTTTGAAAAAGAAGAAGTATTTTTGGCATTTTAATTTGCCAAAAATAAATTTTATATCATTGACGATCAAAACTGAAATTTTGAATGTATTGCGACGCATTAGTATTAGTAAGTAACTTCCCTGTAGTAAACTCGTGCCCAATTGTCTCCAAGTCACCACTTTTGTATATTTGTTTGGTGACTTCTTACTGGGCTTATTGGTGACAAGTCTCCAATTTGTCGACTAGTGCTGACTTCTTGCTGACATTGTCAACGATACTTCCAATCTTTTTGTTTTTTTTTTGAAAAGGTAGACTTAAATTATATATATGAACCTAGTCACCATTTTACATTCTTTATGACAAGCACATGCTAAATTTTTCTAACACCTAGCATTGTATAGGGGTGTACAGATACAGTTAAAAAGTCTTGGATCAGTGTAGGCCACAAAGAGAGGAAGAGAGAATCTAAGTAGTAGTAGTGTTTATGGTGTGTATTAGTGAAAAATACAGTGAAGAAAATGCATGAACATAACACAATACCGAAATTGAATTAATTTCTGTTTGTTTTGCATGAATAAAAATTATGTGCGTTGTTGAAATATTCCCTGTGTAACTGATACAAACAAATTAAAGAGAAAAATCAAGAGGCAATGCGTCATAAATCCAGTGTAGCCAGGTATATATTGTCTAAGGTCCCCAAATTAAAGAGTGTTGTCCCCAAAAATCCTAATTTTAAAACTGGAAATCCCCAATTTGGCCCCCAATATATATATGTATATTAAGCATCATAAAAAACGATTTTTTTTTATATTCATTTTATTACATACATTTATTTAAGTTAGTGCATTCGTATGTGCTCAATGGAACTTTTGAATCCATAGAATATTTTAAAATTCCATACACGGAATCAAATTTATTCTTTTTTCTATGCTATTGAGTTTTAAATTTATAAATAACTCAAAATTTTCCATACTCTCAGTGAATATTTTAAGCATTTCTTTTGCTAGTACAGTTATATAATCTAAAAAAATTTGTTTGAACACCTTTTGCTTCCAATTCCTTTGAACAACATCAATTTCAGCAACAACCAAATTACTTTCCTTATCTTCAATTAGTACATCAATTTTGGCAATATCGAATTCAATAAATTCTGGTTTTAAAAATTTTGAAAAAATTGCAACAAAAACCAACATCCTAAAAAACCATCGCCTTGAAAAAATGGAAATATGGAGAAGAAAAACGCCAAGATATATAAACATAAGTATATGTAAATATATGTATGAAAGAAATTGGTAAAATAAAGCAAAATTGATAATAGGTATACTGAAAAATCCCCAAATCCCTCCCCACGCTAATCTGTAACCAAAAATCAGCTAAAATCCCCAGATTTGGGGACAAATCCCAACACCTGGCTACACTGCATAAACTGCTTGTGCAAAAGCAAATGAATAAAATTGTTGTTTATTTTTTACATTTTGGTGAGTAGTTTTATTTTCAATCGGCTGTGTACACATATGAAGCATAGCTGCCAGATTTTTTTTAGGTAATATCGTCATATATTTGGTCAAAAATCGTCATTATCGTCAATATAGCTTACTAAAAACGTCAAATGAAAAAACCACTTTTTTACCAACAAAACATATTTTACTAGAGGCAAAACATAACAAAACTCTTAAATAAATAAATCTGATTAATAAAACAGCATTCTTTTGATTACAGAGATCAGGTACTTCAATTAGAATTCACGATAAAATCACATGTAAATAGATTCCATTTTTTTCAATACCTTGAAAAAATGCATGGAAAAAGTATTGTATGGAAAAAAATAAAAAAATTCAAATCCTTTAGTTATTTTTACTTCAATTTAGTAAAATATGATTTTAAATTTAATTTTTTGAAACACATTTTCTAAAAATGTATAAAAACTTATATATAATTTATACAATAAAAATATAATTGTTAAAGAAAAAAGGATTGTATAAATATACATACATATGTACATATATTTATAATATATTTTACAAATACATATCGATTAATTCAGGTACAACTGTTAAATCATAGCAGCTTTAAATAATCTTTTGTAATTAATATTGCTTCCAAATACGACTTTTTCAATGAATTTCTTACTTTAGTCTTATTTATGTTTACCTGACTAAATATTATTTCCACATTTGCTGGGGATAGTGGTAAAACTAGGTTTTTCGTAATAAATTTAGTCAAAACCGGAAACAAAAGACTAGAATCCCTCGTTTGCATCTCTGATATTTTTTTGCAAAAATCCAATAGTTATATGTTTTTATTACTGCAATAATTTTAATTGTCTGAACTCAGTTTCTAGCTCTTGGCTTTCACTTTCTTCAACAAAATAGGAAAATTCTGTTATAATTTCAGAAAACCAACTTTTTTCTACATTAATAATATTAAATGAATTAATTTGGCCAAGCGCTTTATATATTTATTTTCAAAATCAAATCTGGATAATAACTGATCACAAAGCTCTATATAAAAATTATTACTATTATTATTTTTCTTTTGCACTTATTTGTGCTTCTTCAATTTCAACTCTGGCAAATATAACTAAATAAATGTCTTCAAAATTTAAAAAATTGTTTTTGTTTTTATAATCAACTAGCTGAGCGCCCGGCTACGCACGGAAGCTATTTACTTTTATAAATTTCGATTTACCTAATCAAAGCACATCACGACTTTCACAAAAGTCATAATTCACGAACGCGTCGGCCGATTTCGATAAACCATCTACACTACCATACGAAGAGACCCTAAAAATTTAATCGAATTCGGATTGACCGTTCGTGAGTTATAAAGTCATAACACACTTGCAATAAATTTTTATGTATATAAATTAAATAAAAGTTTACAGTTTTAAACAAACTAATTTTTAAAAAGTTGCTCATTAAAATTTTCAACAGTTCAGTTGCTTTAATAGTACAAATAAATGTTGCAAACTTGAATTATTTAAAATCGTCAAAATTGGGGTATAAATTGTCCCATCGTCACTATGTCATTTTTAGGACGCACAATCGTCAAAATGACGATAAATCGTCAAATCTGGCATCTATGATATGAAGCCGAATGATGTTCGGAACAAAGGTGTACGTTTGAGCAACACTGTCTTGGATCATACTTTATTTGTCATTAAGAAGACTGTGTAAGAGACATCATGTTGTCTGGGCCCAGCAAAAAATAATCAAGTTTTTGGAAGCAGTACATACTTTTTCTGCCTAAAGAACATGCTTCGTATTAAGCACATATGTATTATCTTAACAAATGCAGAAATGTATGGCAGAAAATGTAAAATTTTTTGATAACTTTATTTAATCAATGTAGAAACAAAAACAAATAACACTAAAGCAAATAATCTCTATACATGCTCCCTTACACTAGTGCATACTAGAAAGCACTATTGTAAGGCAATGATTAAAATTGTAAATTTTACGAAGAGGAACGAACATAATAAGACGACAGTACGAATGTTTGGATGATGCAATAAAAAATAAAATATATATAATTCAGTTGATATTGTTTTCGTTCCATGAATTTAATTCATACTCACTGCTCTGAAATAAGCACTTAAAACGACATCGCGAACAAATATAATGCCATACGTAAGCAGGTTTGTAAGCTAATATCACCTGATATTCCCTTACAAACCTGCTTACGGCGAAGCAGTAATTTTTGCTGGGCAATAGTGTGTTTGTTATGAAAGTAAACAAACGAAAAAACAATCAGTTTTTAGTATAAAATACTACTAAATTTAAATTTAATAAAATGTAAAAATAATAATTCGAAAATATAGTGATAAAACAATTTAGTGTGTGCTTATCTACTCTGTATATTAAATTTACTGGTTTATTTATTTATTTATTTTATCGCCAATGGATTACAAATATCCTTACAGGCTAACATAACAATAAGTTAATTTAAAAGTATATTTAACACGCCCTTATTTTCTAATAACGTTTTAAAATTATCCTCAGACAAAGAAAAATCTATTTTAACAATATTATTCAAAATGTTTAAAGTATTTAGTGAACGTAATACAGGCTCACGCATAGCATAATTGGTACAATGCGTCGATATATAAAATAAATTATTGCATCTAAAGTTTTTTAAAGGAACACAAAATTTAATCATATTCAATAAGTATTCACAATCGATGAAGCCATTAATCAATTTATAAATTATCATCACAGAGTGAATAGTTCTCCTTAAGTGAAGAGGCTTTAAGCCTAAAAGCAAGCAACACAGCTCACAGTCCAAAACAATGCCAAGATCCAACATTTGGCTGACAACTTTCAAATTCAAATCACGTAATTTGTACTGGAAAACTTTACGGTTGCGAATATTCGGCTTATGAAAGGACATTTGGTAACATTTATTTATATTTAAAGTTAAATTATTGATAGCACACCAGGAAGGTATTCCATTGATACAGTGCTGTAAAGTAAGAGCATCATTTTCAGAACTTATTTCCTTAAAAATTTTGAGGTCATCAGCATATAATAAAAATTGGGAGCCTGATAAGGACTTCCCAATGTCATTTATAAAATATTAAAAACAACAACGGACCTAATATACTACCCTGTGGTACACCGGAAGTAGCAGTATACGGCAAGGACATAAAATTTTCCAAAACAACTGTATATTTCCTATTTGTTAGATAAGACCTCAACCAATTAAGAAACGTACCATGAAAGCCCATCTTATTAAGTTTGAGGCACAGTATATTATGCGCAACCTTATCAAACGCTTTGCAAAGGTCCATGAAGATTGCATCAATCTGATTATGTTTTTAAAAGACAGAAATACAAAAGTGATTGAAGATTGCGCAATTTGTAGCAGTAGAACGACCAGGAAAAAAATCCATGCTGCTCATCGCAAATATAGCGCTTAACCGAGAAATACATCTTATCCTTAATTATATGCTCAAATATTTTAGAAACATTGGACAACTTTGAAATCGGCCGATAATTACAAATATCAGATTTATCACCACCTTTTAAAACCGGGGTAATAGATGCAACTTTCCAACTATCAATGAAATACCCATCAACCAGGGATTTATTAAAAATGTACTGAAGAGGTACAACTAAACTTTCAGCCGAATTTTTTATAAAAAAGGCACTAAAACCATCAATATCAACACCGAAAGAGTTCTTGATATTTTTAATACCATTTAAGATATCACGATCGGTTAATTGAATGTGACCAAAATCTACAATAGGCCTTATAAATTTCAGAACATTGGGATCTATTGAGTTATTACTGGTTTCACAATTTGATTGAAAAAACAATGCAAACGCATTAACAATATCATTACACGAGCTTAAATTTTTATCATTATATGTAATGCTTGGTAGAAGGATAATCTGAAATAGATTTTTTAGATCTTATAAAACTCCAAAATTTGTTCGGACTATTTTTAATTGAAGACTCAAAATTTAAAATATATTGTTTATACAAAAATTTAGCGAGAAAATTAAATTCTCTCATTTAGTGCTCATACGCTGATATAAATACTAAATCAAGAATACGACGTAATTTATTCTTATACGAATTAATTTGCACCAAACCAAGACTTAGGAACGTATCAACGAGATTTATTTCGTGTGATTTATTAACATTTGAGGGCGTCAGAAGACATTTATCGAATAAGTTAATCCAATTAATTTCATTAAGATTAAAATCTCCAATCACACAAAGATTTTGTGCAGCCATGGTATTCGAAATGTGAGCCAAATTGTCCACATGAGATGCATAAATTGCATCACTACTATTCGGTGGGATATATGAAACACAAATAAACAACTGCTTCAGACCATTGATACATACGCAAAGTTGATCCAAAATGGAATTAGAGTCGAGTAAACTTATTGAATTAGCATTTAATGACCTCTTGACGGCTACAAAAACACCACCTTCACGAGACTTGCAAGTATTCTCATAGTCGCGATCCTTACGAAACATTTGATACTGTTTTAAATCACAGAATTCGGAATCAAGTATGTCAGCTTTTAGCCAAGTCTCAACAATTACAATTACATCATAATCAGCTTGCGCAGTAAATTTAAAAACATCAAGTTCAGTGCGAATACCAGAAGCATTTCGGAAAAATATTTTGATGGCATTATTAGGAGGTTGAGATGCTGAGCATATCGTTATTGGTGAGCTTTGCCGTTGGGCGTCGTCTTGGGAAAAAACTTATAAAGGCGCACCCGTACATTAGAAGGCCAAATAGACCCATTAAACAAAGAATTGTAGAACTGCGCAGAAATACCGAGCTTGAAATTTACAAACTTTAAGTTTTCAATTTGTGTATCCTTCTTAATTAATTTGTAGCAAGATAAATCTGACTTGCAAATATCCAATTTATTCACAATGTACGCTATAAGCTGCTCCTCACTAACTGATGTCTTGAACGATGAAATGTGTACCCATCTTTTTCTTTCAGCAACATCGAGACTAACATTAGCATTACTCCCACAAACAACCTTTGAGTTCTTGTTATTACTCACTTTTTTATTGTTCACTGCTTCCAAGTCAGCCGAATTACTTTTTTTCGATTTACGAGGTTGTAACACCTTCTTCGAAACAACCAAGTCCGACGCCTGCGATGAAGACGATGGAAACGCAGAAACAGGCACCGGCCTGGGTGATACGTTTAAATCAGCAAGTGCATTAACATTAAGCTCATCACTAAGCACTGGGGTAACGGGTAGACACTGCTGTTGTTGGTTTAAATGAGTTGGTATAGCTAAAGTACCATGTGTTATTGCTTTTTGCTGACCACTAACAGAAGCAACAATATCATATTTAAAAGTACATGGTTGTTGTAGATTTAGATTGCTGTTAGTATCCCCTTTATTTACAAAGAACGTAGTCAAGTGTTCGCTCAACTTATGAAAGTCGTTTTTTATGGTATCCATTTTTTTAAGTCTTTCATCAGACCTCTTTTCGATCGCCACAAGCAATTTTTTTTTTTTCTTATTTCATTTTCAGTTAGTGATGTTTTGAACTCATGTTTGTACTCCACTAAGCGTTGCATATTTTTATTACCACCATCCTGAATGTCCCTTAGGACCAGCTCGTCATTGTGGATATATTGAAAACAATCATCACACATAAAACGAATAAAATTATTTGCCTCAAGAATACCAGCAGAATAATGATCAACACTTGAACACTTAGTTGCGGAGTGATACACTCCACTGCAGACACCACTGCATCTTTTTCCGGTTTCACCGCAAATAGAGCCTTTGCATTTATAACATTCAACCATAATACAGTCAATACGTTATTTCAATTTTTTCACTGATTTGTTTGCTGGGTTGATTGCACTTATTATATTTAACTGTGCAATAATTATGTGTTATAGGTACGGTGACCATATTTTTCGCCAAAAAAAAAAGGACACTCAAAATTAAATAAAAATTATTGGTACTAACTTAATTACATAACTACATTACATAGATATATTTTATATCAATAAAATAAAAACACAATGTAATTTAGTGACTAGTACAAGTAGTTACATATGTATGTATGTACTTATTTTAATGTTTAAAAGAGAAATTAAAAATGCCTAGAGGTTCATACGTCGGTAAAACAAAAAAAAAATAAATTAATCAAAATTAACAAAGAAATTTAATTTATCCGATACTACAAAAATAACAAAATTTAAAAAAGACATGTGGCACTCGGGAACTGCCGCGGTAAAGCTATTGCACAGCTTTTTTTTATCAACTTATGCAATTATATTATTACGTTTTGTTTAATAACTCCTTTGTTATTCTGGCAATACTGTATGTTAATGAAATCAATATGATATCAAATGTTAATGCTAATCAATAGCAAACTTTAGGGGTTAACATACATTGGGCGATTTAAATACTTAACAACACAAAAGACTTAAGAAACAAACTTAGTGCCAGGTTTTTTCGTTTCAAAACAAATGACAGATTTTTGACAGATTTTTTCCAGGTTTTTTCGTTTCAAAGACAAAAGACTTAAGAAACAAACGTTTAAAAATTTCTTGATTCGGTCGCCTCAAAGCCCGCGATAGAAGCTATGTAATAGCTTAATAAATAAAAATAACTAAAAACAATAGTTTAAGGATTATATATTATTGATATTTTTCTGAAGAATGTATTTTTTGTTATATCAATGTTATTTGATAAAAACAATTTAAATTCTGCACAGTCCATTTGAAAGGCAACAGAAAATTTGACACATTGAACATACACTTTTCAGTGTTGTCACGCAATTCCTGGTTATAAATTTATATTGTATGGAGTTTAAAATTTCGGTATTTTGAGAAAATAAAACTTTGAATTTTGGAAACTAAAGAAGAACATTAGCCATCAAAAAGAAAGGACAATTCAATTAAAATAGGACAATTTATTTTGCTTAAATTTAAAAGGACGTTGTGTCAAAAAAGAGGACTGTCCTTTCTAAAAAAGGACGGATGGTCACCGTAGTTATAGGGCACAAGTATGTATGTATATGTATGAATGTTTGTTATTTTACTTGTTAAATAATTAGAGAAAAACAGGTTTTAAATCAAATTCCACAGGAGTTTAGTTTTATTATTTATTGTTTTTTGTTGTAAATATTTTTGTTTTGATTGTTGATGTACATATATTTTGTTAGCTCTTTTAATTGATATTGTTTTGATTTGTTATCCTATGTTTGCGATTAATTGTCTAAATAATTAAATTAACAATTATTTGTTAATAATCTTATTATTTTTAATTACGTTTTATGTCGAAAATAAACTATTTTATTGTTAGAAACGGCTGAGCTCTTAAAAACACGTCTGATCACGACAAACGATTAAATTTATATTCATATGTACGTACATACATATATGCTATAACTTTGCCAAATGGTGGTGGTTTTTTTTAATACAAGTATGTACATACAACATATATAATCGTTAAGTTCGTTAAGTGGGTTAAGCATAATCTATAAAATAAATAAATAATAAATAAAATAAAAGAAATATATAATAAATAAAAATTAAGAGATAGACTGGAAATAACATTGAACACGACCAGAAGCATTTTTAATACTCCCCCTTTTTAAATGGCGACCGTGACGGTGTGGAATATTCTCGGAAATATACATACATACGTTTGTATGTACATATATACATATAAATATTATATGGAATGTTCCACTAAACAATGATAAAAATTTTGAGATCGTTTGGTGAATACGTTTTTTTCCCGTACATAAAATAAATTTTAAATTAAAAATGTTTAATAACTAAGTATGTATGTATGTACATATTGGTCTCAATATCTCACAAAAAAAGTGACACAAATGATAATGTTTTTAATAATTTTGCAAAAATTAATTAATTTACCACACAAAAACATATATTATACAGTGAATAATATTCAGTTTCAACATTGAGTGTAGGAAATACACGAAATACTGTACTTATCTGTACCTTCCAACAGTGACCTAAATGACATTGAAAGCTAATTTCAAAATTTTTAATGTCAAAGAGAAAAAAAGAACATTTTTTTAACAATTACCAAACCGGTAAGCGACTTGGTTTCTATAGAAAAAACTTGCAATAATTTTATCGCTTTGCTAACGATTTTGAGTGTTCGAACAAAGTCTCCAAAATTTAAGCCAACAAAAAACAATTAAAAACAAATTAAAAAAAATACAGAAGAAAAAACGTATTAGATAATAAAGAAAATGGAAACAAAAATACGTTATTCAAAAAAAAAAATGGCAACTGAAAATAAAAGTGGTAAAAACCAGAATCTGAAAAGAAAAATGGAAAGAAGAAAGTAGAAAGTAGAGCCACGTAAAAATACGATTTTAAAAACCTAAAAACTAAGAAGACAAATAAGTGTTAAAAGTAACTGTATAGCAGCGGTTCCCAGGCCCTATGCTCTTCATGCTTATTTGTTTTTGTAATACTCTTAGCTATAGGCTGTGTGTTTTAATATACTCATACAGAACTCAGCACTAGCAATATGAAATACACAAACAACTTTGTCTTATTAGTTTTTTTTTGTCGTTCTTCAGTGTAACACGCAAGAGCAAAGCAACAACACTTTCGTATGCTTTGTTTTTGTTTAACGTATGATATGAAATAAATATATGTAATATATTTTTTGTGTTTTCTTTGCATGTATTTGTTTTTACAACAAAAAATTTTGAATAACAATTTGTTTGGCTTTAAATGTATTGGTGTTTGCTCTTCCATAAGGAACTTGTGGTCACCGCTGCTGTAGAGGAAAAAAACTATAAAAGGAATTGAAAGTGAGAAAAAAACTGTTGGAACAGAAAAATAGAGAAAAAAAAACAAAATGAAAATGAATACGTGCAATAAAGAAACGAAATGAAACTGAAACAGAAAAAAAGCAGAATTTGAAGAAATCAAAAACAACTTAAATTTAAAATATAAAGAAAGATGAAAAACAACACAACAAGAAACTACAAAACTACAGCTTAAGACGGGTAAAACAACAACAATGCTATATTGAGAGGCAACCAACAAGAGCAAAAAAAGCCAACAACAAAATTCAACAGGGTAACAACACCTACATATGTACGTAAGTCAGCACATAGAGGAAGGAAAAGATGTATTTTTGCTTATTTTAAAAATTATATTCTTTTAAATCTTATTTTTTATATTTTATTTATTTGTTGCGGGTTAGCAATATCTAGATATATATTTCGTTGGTAGCTATACCAATTCATCAGTAGATGTTTTACCCTTTATGTTTAAAAAAAATTTCAAAGCTCATCTATTTATACAAAAACTCACAAATATATTTTTGTGAATTACAAAGCATAAAAATAGCCTTTAAAAAATTTCTCAAACACACATAACAATAATTTTCCATTATGAATGTGTTTACTTTTTTTTACTGATGAATTGGTATACATAAATACTTGAGTACATGCTCAAATAAATGTAAAAATCTTTTAAATCTTATATACATACATACATTTTTTACAACTTAAGATTTACCCGGTAACCCTAAATTTATACATACATATATACTAACATAAATGTTGTATGTACTTAATAATGAATAGATACTAAGCTTTTGCAATAAGAACATCTAAATGTAAAAACATTTGCTTTTTTAAAAATTCTCAGAGAAATTCTAAGTACAAAAGGGGATCAAAGCAAGTAAATACAAAACAAAAAAAAAAACATTTATTCTCTTTATACGCTCAGAGTATTTGTATTTACTCATTCTTATTCACTATAAGTAGAGCAAAGTATACATTTTTTTGCTAATATTCTGTAAGTATTTTGCAAGGTTCTTATTTTACCATGTGGGTATTTTAAACATTTTCTTGGTTTTATTTTTAGCATTAATTTAGCACTTAATTTTATGGAATATACCTATCTAGGTATATACAACTATTGATATGTTGATATCAAATTAAATAAAAGCGAAATTTCATACAAACAAAATAAAACTTACAAAAATACTTAAGTATTTTAGTAAATAGTTTAAGTACTGCTTGTTTTAACTTAATGTGCTTGGTTCTATTATGCTTAGTTCTTACATGCTTTAATCAAAGACTATAAATATATAAAGATATTGCACGTAGAACATTGTACGGGAAATGCTTAATTTGCTGCTGGTTTTAGTAGTAAAACCACTTTTTTCAAAAGAGTCATTTATTTTCTCAGAGAATTTATTATTCTCATGTCTCTACTATTCATTTAGATATGTATACATGTGTTCATACGTTTGTGTCTTTGCATTCACAAGTATGTGTGCATGTGTGTACATTTAATAAACAAACGAAAGATTCCATATAAACAAACAAAAAAACTTTTCGAGCCTTTGCTGCAATAGAGTCATAATTCAAAAAATCTTGTTTGGCAGGAAACGAATTTAAAGTCTAGAATTTACCTATAAATCAATGGTAAAATATTATTCTCCCAAGAGAATAATAAAATACAAATATCGTTCATATTTGTATGAAAATTTTGCACAATATAAAAATTGATATCGCGATTAGTTATATACATATTAGCTCAAAAATGACATATTTTGAATTATGACGCTTTTGAAGCAAAGGCTCGTTTTGTGTTCGCACAATATATGTATGTGGACATAAGATACGTAAAGCTAATGTCGCTGATTCTTATTTGAATGGCAAATATATGTATTTTATTGTTGTACTTTTGCAAGAACATCGATTCGCACCGAATTAAATATTATTTAAAATTGGAAATTTATATAACTACATATATAAAAATATATAAAAATAAAGTGTCACGACGTTTGTTCTCGCTAATCTCCGGAACTACTGGACCGATTTAAATGAAATTTCGCGCAGATATGTTAACAGTGTATAACTTGAAATATAGGCTATATACATATGTATTATTTTGAATTTGAAATAGAAAAAATTGCTTTTTGAATAACCTGGTCATTTATAAACAGATTTTCAAAGTTATTGTTTTGTTTGAAAGGTGTTGCCTGCAGTTGGGTCTCATTAATTTATTTTTGGAAATCTGTTAATAACTCTGCTATTTATAAAACAATTTTCTTTCTCCTCTCTGAAAGAGTATAGCAACGGAACAAGATAGTATATACATATGTATATCTGTGTATATATATATGTATACATAAAAACCGCTACATTGGCAACCATGCATAGCTGGCATACAGAATTTACTTTACCGTTATTTGAATTTTGCGTTTACATTTAAAACTTATTATTATTATTAAGATTTTAATAAATTTTATAATAGTTTTGTAAACAAAATAATAAATTTTATGGTTTTCGAACTCAGGTAAGCGCACGTTTTATTTGATTTATGCATATATGTACATACATACATATATATTCTAACTACATATACAATTGAAAATTCTAAAATAAAATATTTAATAAAACAAATGTGTATACATAGTTCGGTGCGAATCAACATAAATGCAATAGTACAATAACAAAAAACGTAATTTTACCCTACAGCCATAGAAATCGGTCGCATTGTCTTTGCACTGTTTATTTGCACATGATTTATATGAAAACAAGAAACTGCTTTTAGTTGTTAATATTGTTATTGAATGTGCTTTGCACAAGAAATATGACACACACACAAACACATTTCTAAATGAGCATCATTTATATGTGTAAACAACAAAAAAAACCATAATTTCTCTGGAAAATAATTTCTAGTAGAGTTAAAAGAAACAAAAATGTTTCAAAAACAACAACAAAATAAACTTGACAAAATTATTACTACATACATACTTATGTACGTACATATGTATGTATGCCTAAAATTTTTGTAGTCTTTTCTCTTGCTACTTCCCCCCACAGCATCAACAAACGCAAAAAATTTTTGTTTTTATTCAATGTTCTACGCATAGCTGCCAGATTTTTTTTGGTAATATCGTCATATTTTTGGGCAAAAATCGTCATTATCGTCAATATAGCTTATTGAAATCGTCATCAAAACGTCAAATGAAAAAATTGCTTTTTTAACAATAAAACATATTTTTATTAGAGGCAAAACATAACAAAACTCTTAAATCAACAAATCTTATTAAAAAACAGCATTATTTAAACTACAGAGATCAAATACTTCACATAGAATTCACAATAAAATCACATGTACTAAATAGATTGCATATTTTTCAATACTTTGAAATATATTTATACATTGTATGGAAAAAAACAAAAGATATCAAATCTTTTACTAATTTTTTTTCAATTTAGTAAAACATGCATTTTAAATTTCATTTTTGGAAACACTTTTTCTATATACATACGTATATGTATAATATATTTTACAAATATAAGTATATTGCAATTAAACATATTGATTAATTCAGTTACAGCTGTCAGATCATTGCAGGTACATTTGTTAAGCTTTAAATAATCTTTTGAATATAATATTGCCTCCAAAGACTACTTTTTCAATTTCTCATTTAAGTCTTATTTGCATTTACCTGACTAAATATTCTTTCCATATATGCTGAATAATGTGGTAAAACTAGGATTTTTGTAATAAATTTAGTCAAAATCGGAAACAAAAGACTATAATACCTCGTTTGCATCTCTGATAGTTTTTTCCAAAAATCTAATAGTTATATGTTTTTATCAGGACAGTAATTTAAATTTTCTGAACTCTGTTTCTAGCTCTTGGTTTTCAGTTTCTTTAACAAAATAGGAAAATTATTTTATATTTATTTTCAAAATCAAATCATGATAAAATCTGATCACAAAGCTCTATATTAGAATTAACACAATTGTTACTACTATCACATTTTTCTTTTGCATTTAATTGTGATTCTTACAATACGTCTCTGGCAAATATTCCTAAATAAATGTCTTCAAAATTAAAAAAATTGTTTTTGTTTTTATAATCAGTTAAATAAAAGTTTTCAGTTTTAAGCAAACTAGTTTTTAAAAAGTTTCTCATTACAATTTTCAGCAGTTCAATATTGCTCTAATAGTACAAATATATGTGCAAACTTGAATTATTTAAAATCGTCAAAATTAGGGCATAAATCGTCCCATCGTCACTATGTCATTTTTAGGACCCAAAATCGTCAAAATGACGATAAATCGTCAAATCTGGCAGCTATGGTTCTACGTGCAATATCTTTATATATTTATAGTCTTTGCTTTAATACTTGCTCTATTTATTTGGTACATAAAGAGTATTTATTGTGTTTGGTTCTTATAATAGAGAACAGAAGAAGTTATAGTAAAGAGAAGGTAGAAAAAAATACACGAAAAAAAGAGAATGTATTTAAGTATTTGTTTTTTGTACTTTTGCAAAAGCCTACCTAAAATCAAACACTGTAAAACAAAATTGTAAGCAATACACATTTACTCCAAATACACAACACTGCATATGAGTCATTCCATGTCAAACCGTACGATTTTCGCTAAAAATTGACTTTGATGTCTCCGATGTCTTTCAAAATTTGAGAACGAAGTCTTCACTAAAAAATATTTTACACGTGTTTCGGGAAAAAAATTAAAAATTTTTTTTTAAAAAGTTATTTGCATTTGAAAATCGTCAAAATCGTGAAAAATCTTCCGACATGCAACATTTAAACTAATGTTTTTATAAAACTAGTGAATGGATTTTGAAGTTCAATACCTTATTTTAAAGGTATTTGAACCTTCTTTTAAAAAATTTATATATATATTTATTTGTTTTTCTTTTTCTATTTTGCCGTTAGAATTTAAAACAAATCTCCAGAACAATATGCATTTTTATTAAATATTTACTTAAGTATGAAATTTTGTGTGTTTTTTATTACATACACACATACATACATGCGTTGACATTTTCGTTAACATGCTTGAAAATAAAATTTTTATATACAAAATGTAATTTTTTTGTGTTGCTGCAATGGAAAAAAATCGTAAAAAAATAGAATCCATTCGACCTCCACTCTGAAATTTTGAGGGAATGTTAAGAATATATTAACCTTTAAGAAAATATTTTTTTCAGATTTTTCGACTTGTTCGAAGATTGTGGAAAACAGAAATTAAGTAAAAAAACCAAATTTTAATAAAAAAAAAAATTAATTTATAAAAAATAATATTTTTTTTTTTAAAGAAGGTTCAAATACCTTTAAAAAAAGGTATTGAACTTCAAAATCCATTCACTAGTTTTATAAGAACATTAGTTTAAATGTTGTCATGTCGGAAGATTTTTCACGATTTTAACGATTTTCAAATGCAAATAACTTTTTAAAAAGAAATTTTTAATTTTTTTCCCGAAACACGTGTAAAATATTTTTTTATGTTTAATACGTCTGGCAAATTTAAAGAAAATCGGAAGAGGTGGAGTAAAAAAGGTGTTCGGTCTGACATGGAATGACTCATATAGACAAACATAAAGAAATACCTCACTACACTAAGAAATAAAAATAAAATGCAAAAAAAAATAGCAAAATTCAAATACATTCTTTTACCACAGCAACAGTGTGCTATACACTTTAATATGTACATATAGGTGTATGTAAATAAATATCACAAAAACGATATAATAAAACAAGCCAAACAAGCAAAAATATATATGTAAGAATCTTTAAACCTCACAACGCCCAATAATATTTTGAAGACCCTTTTTATTTAACTCATTTTTAATCGACAAAGTTTCTCTTGAAATAATTTTTTAAAATATATGTAGTTGGTACAAATGTTAAAGGAAAATATATAAATTATTCATTACCTATGTTAATATTAAAGTACTTATGTTACATTTTCAATATACATATGTATATTAACAATTATCGCGGAAATCTGTTAAAAAACTTTTTCTCTTGGAAAAAATTAAATTATTTTACCAACTACAACTATTTGCAAAATAAATATGAAAATGTACCAACTACATAAAATGTATTTACATATATATTATTATTATTACGAATAAACGTAATTATTATTTGAACTTATATTGATGTATATATAAAAAGTAATAATATCACGCTCAAGTTCAGTTTTATTAAATTAATTAAAATTCAAAATTACTAAGAGTTTTTTTATGTTGGAAAATATTATTATTTATATCCAATCAGTTTTTAGCAGAACGTATCAGTACTGCTACACCTCTCATCAGCGTTCAATTGTCCATCTTTACAATTTTCGTATAGTGGATACTAATTGAGAAGAATATCAACTATTTAACCAGTTTTCAAGAGAAATAGAATATGAGAATTAATTTTTAATTCATTTTTTATTCTACCTTGAAACAGTGCTGGTTAGTACGAAATTCCCTCATTACTGTTTGGAAAGTACTAATAATCAACACAAACTCATAGTCCGTTATCATCAAAGTATTCTACTTTGTATTCTAACGTTTTTGTTATTTTTACTCTATATTAGGGAAATTCACACATTACTGTGACCCTTGTTATTAGGATATTTATAGCTGGTGCCCAAGCGGAATCAATATTTTTATATTATTATTATTGCGAATAAACGTAATTATTATTTGAACTTATATTGATGTATATGTGGCACCCTATTGTTTTGGCACGTACTGAATACACGTACCAAATACTATAACCAAATACTCGTACCAATTAGTTTTTAGATTCTTCAACACTCATATAGAAAAACATTTTCTCTCATTCTATTTTACTTTTTCGCGCTTTCAACACGCTTCATATTTTTAATAAAATAAAAAGTCACTAATTATAATTTAGTTAATAAAATCAAAATTAAAAAAACTAAATATACCACCGCCTTTTCAACTTAAGGAAATTAATAACAAATTTCCCAAACTGGTGGCCCCAACGTGATCGGTGGTGATCGTAATTATGTGATTTTTTTTTTCCTTTTTTGGAGTGGAGTTTTTTTTGTTGGATACCGGCCATTTTGATTTTTTTTTTTGCAACAGCAAGTGGCGTGGTTTGAGCCGCCATATTTTATATTTTGAGCCGCCATATTTTATATTTTGAGCCGCCATATTTTTTTTTACAAAATATCAAGCCGATTGTTACGTAACAATTGTATTACAACTTACGATGGTCAATCCAAACGACAGTGGGACTTCCACAGCAGCATCCAATGTTGGTGGACACTATATCGAAGAATCCCCACAACATATTCAACCGACTCATAATGTTTCTGTCGTCTATGCCAGATTGCCTGTTCCTCAGATGACTAACACTAATATTGAGGCATGGTTCACCACAATGGAGTTCTGGTTCACGGCATCGGGGATAACCGCTGACCGACAAAAGATGGCAACTGTGTTGGCAGCGCTTAGTCCAAATGTAATATCACAGTTGACTGACGTTATTGCTGCACTTCCGGATACCGGAAGGTATGAGTATATAAAAAAGAATGTAATCGAGCATTTTGCGGACAGCGAGCAGCGTCGACTCAACCGGCTGTTGTCTGAATTACCCCTGGGCGACAAAACGATCTGGCATCCATCCGAATTGTATTTCGAAATGAAGCGGGTCGCCGGAAGCACTCTGCGGCTCTAAAGGGTCAATGGACTCAACGGCTGCTGGCATTCGCTCAACCTGTGGTGGCTGCTTCTTCAGGCACTCCAGTCGAGTTTACGAAAATTGCCGATTCAATTTGTGACGCCATGGCATCGAGCCAAGTTAATCAAGTGACGTCTGGGCCGTCCAGCGAATTAAGCGAAATTCGTGCAGCTGTCGTTCAACTCACAAAAAAATTTGAAAATTTTTCGACTCGCTCACGCTCACGTTCAAGTAAACCAACAGTGGCGCGCAACCGATCCCAAAATCGTGCTTCGTATTCCAGCGATACGACTGGTGGCGAGTGCTGGTACCATAAAAAATATGGCCGAAATGCTCAAAAGTGTCGCAGCCCTTGTAGACATAAATAACGTAAAGTGAATGTACTATCTGCAGCTACATCGCAGTGACTCAATCGGCTGGTGGAGGTTTTCGGCGAAAATTCCCCCACCAAGTGCCAAATATTTCGCCTTCAAGTCAAAGATAGCTACACCAACACAAATTTTCTTGTCGATAGTGGCGCCAATGTTTCCGTCCTGCCTCTAACCTCGAAATCTTTTGATGTCCGTTCAACTGTTATCACGTTATACACCGCTAACGGTTCTCCCATTAAGGTAAGTGGAGAAAAACGTATGAAACTTGACCTTGGTCTTCGCCGTGAGTTTCATTGGTCATTTGTGGTCGCCGACGTGTCTTCACCTATCATCGGGTCCGATTTTATAAAACTTATTGATCTTCGAAGTAACCGCCTTATCGACAACATCACTGGTCTTTCATCAAGTCTGACATCGTCAACGTTTGGCGAAGCAGCCGTCATCAAAACTTTCGGCGCAACCAATCCGTTTGCTGATGTTTTAAAAAATTTTCCCGACGTTACAAAACTCTCGCCATATGGGTCTACGACAAAATCTTCGATTTTTCATAGAATCGAAACGACAGGTCAGCCTGTTTTTTGCCGACCACGACGTTTATCTCCGAAAAAGCTCTCAGCTGCCTCAACCATCAAAAAGCAACTGGTCTAGTCCGTTGCACTTAGTTAAAAAAATGTGACGGAACTTGGAGACCATGCGGCGGCTATCGAGCCCTGAATGCGCAGACGTTGCCAGATCGTTACCCTTTGCCGTATTTAACAGATTTCACAGCAAATTTGAGAGGCAACAATTTTTTTTCTAAAATTGACCTGCAAAAAGCTTTCTACCAGGTGCCGATCCATCCAGATGACGTATCGAAAACCGCCGTTAGTACCCCGTTCGGCCTGTACGAGTTTAACTTTATGACGTTTGGGCTATGCAATGCCGCCCAAACGTTCCAGCGGTTAATAAATGAGGTACTACGTGGTCTGGATTTTGTTTTTCCATACATCGATGATATTTGTGTCGCTTCGTCTTCTGCTGAACAACATCGTTGTGATCTTGCTGAAGTTTTTCGACGACTTCAAGACAATCATCTCGCCATCAACCTGAAAAAATGTGAATTTGGTAAAAACGAAATAAAATTTTTGGATCATCTGGTTAACGCTGACGGAATCAGACCTTTGTCGGAAAAAGTAGCTGCTATCCGCGATTTTCCAAAACCTAAAGTGGCTCAAGAGGTTTTATAGAAAATCCTTGCCACATGCAATTTCTTATCAGACGCAGCTGCAGACGCTAATCGTCGGCAATAAAAAAACGATCGTACAGCAATAAAGTGGACTCCAGACGCGGAAGCTGCTTTTGTTCGATGTAAAAACGAATTAGCCAACGCAGCACTTTTAGTACACCCCGCTGCCGAAGCCGAGTTAGCTATCTTCGTGGACGCTTCCAATACAGCTGTTGGAGCAGCTTTGCATCAGAAAATTGATGGTGATTTAAAACCTCTGGCGTTTTATTCCAAAAAATTTACACCAACCCAGCAAAAATATTCAACATATGATCGCGAGCTGGCACCAATGTACCAATCTGTATCCCATTTCCGTTATATGATAGAAGGAAGGAGTTGTTACATTGTCACCGACCATCGTCCGCTAATTTTTGGATTTCAACAAAAACTCGAGAAAGCTTCGCCCCGTAGAATACGTCAACTCGCTTTCATCAGCCAGTTCACCACCGATATTCGCCACACGCCTGGTTTAGAAAATGCTACAGCTGACGCACTTTCTCGCATTGGTGAAATTAATCAAATTGTCGACTATTGTCGCATTGCGTTGGCTCAGAGACATGATGAGGAACTTCAACAAATGCTTCAAAGTTCAGGTACGCAAATCAATTCACTTAAATTAAAATTTTTTTCAATCCCAGGTTGCAACGACCAACTAACCTGTGACACATCGACGTCCCGTGTTCGCCCATACATCCCAAAGGAATTTCGTCAACAGATATTATCAACAGTTCATAATTTGTCACATCCAAGTATCCGGACTACCACATAATTGGTTACATGCAGGTTTTGTTGGCCTGGGATTCGAAAAGATCCTGCTGTTTTTGTGCGAAGCTGTTTGCAGTGTCAACGATCAAAGATTCAGCGGCATACTCGATCATCACTTGTGAAGTATGAACCTCCAAAACAACGTTTCACTCATATCAACATAGACATCGTTGGTCCGTTTCCATTATGTGAAGGGCAACGGTACTGCCTTACGATAGTGGATCGTTTTACACGCTGGCCGGAAGCAGTTCCAATCCCAGACATGTCAGCCATCACAGTTGCGAAAGCTCTAGTGTCTCAGTGGATTTCAAGATTTGGTGTTCCAGCTCGAATAACATCTGATCATGGTCGTCAATTCGAAGCGTCAGACTTTGCCGAGTTAATAACTGCAATCGGCGCAACACATCTTCGTACTACACCATACCACCCACAATCGAATGGTATAATCGAGAGGTGGCACCGAACGTTTAAAGCAGCGATTTTGTGTCATAATCCGGCAAGATGGATACATCATTTACCTACAATTTTGCTTGGCCTACGAGTTGCTTTCAAGCCCGATTTAAAAGCTTCGCCAGCAGAACTAGTGTACGGGTCCACATTAACAATTCCCGGCGAATTTTTTGAGCAAACCAAAATTGACCAAACCAAAAAAATCTTCAAAACTCAACACACGTCTTCGTCCGCAATGATACCATCCGACCTTCACTCACTCATCCATATGATGGTCCATATTTGGTGGTGAAGCGTTTTGAAAAGTTTTTCACAATTTCAATTAAAGGTCGTCGAAGTAACATTAGTATCGATCGGCTTAAACCTGCTTTTGTCTCACATGATGATCTCAACGACAGTTCAACTGTACCCGAGCTACCTTCAGCTGCTTTGCAGAGTAGCACACCTGATTTTTCTACAAATTTAGAAGTTCCTAACGAAAGTGATCTCAACTCTAATCATACGTCAACACATTCCAGCCCAGCTGTGGTAGACGGGTCACGGTTCCTTTAAGGTTCAGGTGAACCTCTAGCGCGGGGAATAATGTGGCACGTACCAAATACTATAACCAAATACTCGTACCAAATACTCGTACCAATTCGTTTTTAGATTCTTCAACACTCATATAAAAAAACATTTTCTCTCATTCTATATTACTTTTTCGCGCTTTCAACACGCTTCATATTTTTAATAAAATAAAAAGTCACTAATTATAATTTAGTTAATAAAATCAAAATTAAAAAACTAAATAAACCAACGCCTTTTGAACTTAAGGAAATTAATAACAAATTTCCCAAATATATATGAAAAGTAATATTATCAGGCTCAAGTTCAGTTTTATTGAATTAATTAAAATTCAAAATTACTAAGAGTTTTTTTATGTTAGAAAATATTATTATTTATATCCAATCAGTTTTTAGCAGAACGTATCAGTACTGATTTAAAGGGCGCTACACCTCTCAACAGCGTTCAATTGTCCATCTTTACAATTTTCGTAAAGTGGATACTAATTGAGAAGAATATCAACTATTTAATCAGTTTACAAGAGAAATATAATAATAATTACGTTTATTCGTAATAATAATAATATAAAAATATTAATTCCGCTTGGGCACCAGCTATAAATACCATAATAACAAGGGTCACAGTAATATGTGAATTTCCCTAATATAGAGTAAAAATAACAAAAACGTTAGAATACAAAGTAGAATACTTTGATGATAATGGACTATGAGTTTGTGTTGATTATTAGTACTTTCCAAACAGTAATGAGGGAATTTCGTACTAACCAGCACTGTTTCAAGGTAGAATAAAAAATGAATTAAAAATTAATTCTCATATTCTATTTCTCTTGAAAACTGGTTAAATAGTTGATATTCTTCTCAATTAGTATCTGCTAAAAACTGATTGGATATAAATAATAATATTTTCCAACATAAAAAAACTCTTGGGTTAGGATAGGTTAGCAGGCTGCTGGTAAAGGGAAGATTAGATTCCAGCTCACTTGGGTCCTGATATGGTCCCATTGTGCTACCTGTAGTGAAGACGTGTGATGGAGGAAAGGAGATTAGAAGAGTCGGAAGAAGAGTAGATGAGGGAAGACCATAAAGGAGCAAGAGAAGAGTAGAGAGCAGAAACAGGTGGGAAAAACCAAAGCAAGGAGTTGTCTTGCAGACCAGCCAGGATGTCGAGCCGCCTATTGGGCGAACCATCCACTGCTCCTGATGAAGGAGCTAAGACAACCGAGTTCCGTATTTGAGAGCTCGGAGAGGGTACTGAAGGATCTGCTGCCTAGAAAGCGGAGGCAAAAAAACTCTTTGTAAATTTGAATTTTAATTAATTCAATAAAACTGAACTTGAGCCTGATAATATTACTTTTCACATAAAATGTGCTTTAAACCCTAAAGAAAAAATTGAAAGATATAAAACAAAAATAACAAAAAAAGTACTAAAAGAGAATACTTAATGAACAACAGTAGGAAAAATAACAAAACGTAATTGCCAGACCGACGATTTTGCAAAAATTATTTTAATTCCTTGTATGCCGATGACGTCCAACTTTACATTAGTTGTCATAATACTGACATTAATAATTGTATTCACAAGCTAAACCATGATCTAGAGAATATACATAAATGGGCCACAGCTAATGGGCTTTGTTTAAATGCAAGAAAATCGAAAGCTATTGTAATTGGAAAGAGGAATTGCCAGCTAAACTGTCTGCCACCTCTACTCGTAGACGGCTCGCTTTTAGAAGTCGTTAAATGTGCCAAAAATCTCTGAATCGTCTTTAATGACCAACTAAATTGGACGAACCACATTAATGTAACGTGTGGTAAAATTTACGCTATGCTAAGAAGTTTATGGAGAACACAGTCTTTTACACCCTTCAATATTCGTATACTTGTGGCAAAAACTTATTTAATTCCTACGCTCATGTACGGATGTGAACTTTTTGCTGGTTTAGACTCTGTAAGCAAACAGAAACTTAATGTTACATATAATAACATCGCGAGATATATTTATGGATGCAGTAGATATAGCAGAATCTCTCACCTATCAGTGCAAATTTATGACATGACGTTGGATCATCTTTTAAAACACCGCATACTTATTTTTTTGCATAAACTAATTTATATTAAAAAGCCAACATATCTGTATAATAGGTTACAGTTCTCAAGATCGCACAGAGGCTATAAACTTAACACAGTAAGATATTACAAACAACTTTCTGAAAGGCACTTCTATATCAATGCCATTCGTTTATGGAACCAACTTCCATCAAACATTCAATTATTAAGCAATGCACAGCAATTTAAGTTAGCAATTGCCACACATACATTATAAAATAAGAGTTGCCAATATGTTAATCAATTTATAATTTTATATTCGATGTTATTTTTATTAAATATATTTTTTTTTTTTGTTTGTTTCTAAATAATTTTTTTTTATTATAATCATTTCATTTGTTTTTATTATCACTTGTTTTTATAACTGAAACATTTATACCTTCATTACCCAGTACTGTTATATAAGAGTTTTATTCTTGTTGTACTGAATTTGCATTTAAATAAATAAATAAATAAAAAAATAAATAAATGCTAAATTAATGCTAAATCTTGCGAATTAATGTCCGATTTTAATTTAAAGCATTTTAATGACCTTGTAAACAATTTTTTTAACATAAAGAAAAGAATTTTGCAAAACGACCGGTATCGACAAAAGAAACAAAACGAAACGAATACATTACTTTACTTATTGATAACTATAATACAGTTCTTTCGTATGCAAAGTTACATGCACAGGATTTATTAGAAAACACAAATACATTAGCAGTTAAAAGGTTATTACACTGCCGAGAACTCTTGGTGAGGTGTTTTGGTAAATTAAATTGCCAAATAAAAGTACCCCATGACGTTTTATTGTTCGCATTAGTCGATAGAGACCACATGACAGAATCTGAGTCAGACTCTGAAGATAAATTTTCACAAGCGAATTAGAGGAAGGAATTAAACAATTACAAGACAGGTCTGAAAACAATTTTGCGGAACTAGAAAATCTCAACGTGGCTACCCAAGATCAAAAGAAGTTTTTTATAAGTATGTGCGCCAATATAATTAGAGAGAATTATAGTGGGGATCCATTCGCGCTAGAGTCTTTTATAGACAAAATTAATTTGACTCAAGACTTAACTGATGATAATCACAACAACACCTTTATATCGTTTATTAAGTCCAAGTTAGAAGGCAAGGCCCGTGAGGCTTTTCCCGAAAATATTACCACAGTGGAAGAAATAAAATTCGCTCGACGACAAATAATAAAACCCGAAAATTCAAAATTAGTCGCAGGCAAAATTGCTGCTCTGCAGATCAAAAACAATAATTATGCCGATTTTTACAATCGTCGCAACTGAATATTAAAAATTTATTGAAAGAAAATTCACAAAAAAAAAATATACAAAAACAAAACATTTATTAAACAGTTATCTTACTGGTTTTATTTTATTTTTTGCTTGTGTGTAAATACATAAATATTTGCATACACCAACTCATAAGTGAACACAAAAAAGAGAACTCTAAATGAGTTCACCTTCTAACAACAACAATAAACCTACAAGCAGTAGGAATGTACAATATATAACTTTGGTTGCTAACGACGACAAAAAAAATGAAGTAAACACAAACCTGAATTTAACAGAAAACACAAATACTCGTGCGCGATCATTATCTCTCAATATGTTAAATAGCGATCAAGAAGCAACAACAATTGCACCTATTAGCAAACTTGTCAGCTTAGCTGTACAATCAAACAAACAAACAATAAATACCCAGGTGACCAACGTGCACAAAATTGTAAATGCAGTGAGTGAAAATAGTGATAATAAAATCCAAACTGGTATGGACGGATACATAACCGTGCTAAAAAGGGGAAGAAGTCCCAAATCAGCTGAAATAGCGTCAACGGCGAAAATGCCCAAAGATGGGAAAAATAATATTAAACATTCTGAAAATCGTTTTGCGATTTTGAATGAACAAGTCGATGAAGACACAGGTACAACAAGGTCCACTAAGCCACCGCCGATATATTTAAGAGAACAGAACCCCAACTTTTTGGTAAAAAGCCTTATCTCATTAATTGGAGAAAATGAGTTCTATGTAACTCCAATTAAGCGTGGCAAAATCAACGAAACTAAAATTCAGGTAACACGAGAAAATAATTACAGGAAAATTTTCTCAGATTTTGAGACTAAAAACAAAAACTTTTATACATATCAACTGAAGAGTGCTAAAGGCCTAACAGTAGTTATAAAAGGAATAGATTCAAGCGTGGATCCGGAAGAGGTAAAGTCTGCCCTTGAAGATAGTGGCTTCAAAGTGAAAAATGTTTCAAACATTAAAAACAGGGAAAAAATCCCCCAACCTATTTTTAGAGTCGGGCTACAGCCAGGCGACTTGAAAATTAAAAAAAATGAATCGCACCCAATCTATAGCTTAAAATACTTGTTGCATCGAAGAGTTACCGTTGAGATGCCACATAAAAAAACTGGACCTATCCAATGCATGAACTGTCAAGAATTTGGCCATACCAAAACTTATTGCAAGTTGCCTACCGTTTGCGTTGTGTGTGGCGAGTTACACAGTACCGCTAACTGTGACAAAATAAAAGGTGATACCAAAGATAAAAAATGTAGTAATTGCGGCGGAAACCACACTGCCAACTATAGGGGCTGCCCTCTTTATTCTCTTTTTAAAAATTCGTCGAACAGAAAAACAAATGCTACTCCCGCTCAGCCCAACACTCCTTTAAACTACCCACAGTTACCTCAACCGTCGTCTAGCCATAATCAATACTCAAATGTTTTAAAGTCTAACACGACTCTTACTCAACAAAAACCTAATAGTCAATTTTCATACGCTAATATTTTAAAGAGTAACCAGATTCCGGCGCAAAAAACTGTACCAGTAAATGAAGAATCAGGGCATAACTTTAGTGGTATTGAAGCCTCAATAGAGATCCTTATACAAACAGTAAATACATTCACTCTCAACATGTCCTGTATGATGCAGGAAATGTTGAAAATGCAGTCTACCTTGTTGCAGGCTGTATTGAACAAACCATGAACTTAAGAATCTGTTTTTGGAACGCAAACGGCATCTGCCAACATAAAAATGAAATTGAATATTTTCTTCTGGATAAACAAATCGATGTTATGCTTATCTCAGAAACTCACTTGACGTCCCGAAGCTATTTTCGAATTAGTGGATATAATTTCTACGACACCAAGGATCCTCAAGGTAGAGCTTGTGGTGGCTCTGGAATCCTAATAAAAACTCGCATTAAACACTACCTACTAAACGACCTTCGTGAAGAATATCTTCAAGCAACGAACATCTGCATTGAAAATTTTTATCAAAAGCTTGTGATATCATCTGTATATTCTCCTCCCAGGTTTTCAATTTCAGAGAGTCAATATACCGCATTTTTTACAACACTGGGGTCGCGTTTTCTAGCAGCTGGCGACTACAATGCTAAACACACATTTTGGGGTTCACGTTAAATCAGTCCTAAGGGACGTGTTTTGTTTGCCACAATTTCAAAAATGGGTTTGAATGTAGTTTCAACTGGTCAGCCAACATATTGGCCAACGGATCGTCAGAAAATTCCTGATATCATCGACTTTGGAATTATGAAAGGAGTGCCCAGCGAAATGATTGAGGTAGAATCATCTTTGGATTTATCTTCAGATCACTCGAAATGATTGAAGTAGAATCATCTTTGGATTTATCTTCAGATCACTCGCCTACTATTATCACTATTTACTCACACACAACTGCAACACTAACATATGATATACCGCTGACTTCTGCAAGTATAAACTGGCTGAAATACAAAAAATATTTGAGTGCTCATTGCACGGAAAATATGCCATTAAGAACACCTGCTGACATAGAAAATTCTATTAGGTTGTTTGAAGCACATGCTAAAAAAGCTGCTCTTAATGCTTCTTCAATTCAACCAAATCAACAAGCGAGATTTAACAATATTTTTTGTGCAGATATAGAAAGGCTATTGACTGAAAAACGGAGAGCTCGACGAGAATGGCAACGTTACAGATCGCCTCAGCTAAAGTTAAGGCTTAAGGAGTAAACCAAACAGCTAAGAAAAGTTTTACAATCACAAAAACAGCTTCGCTGCAAAAATTTCTGCAAGAACTCGATGCAACACCATCAACAGATTATTCGCTGTGGCGTGCAGCCAGAGGACTTAAAAGGCCAGTGATTTGCCAACCTCCATAACGAGCCTCTAATGGTGACTGGACAAGAACTGATGCTGAAAAAGGTGATCTATTTGTTAAGCACCTAGAAAAAGTATTTACTCCGAATATTTCTGCTGATATTGTTGAACTGCCACCAGTCGTCTCTTTACCAGAAATACCGATGAGATTTAACATGACAGAGATTGAAAATACTATTACTAGTCTTAACACCAGAAAAGCCCCAAGTGTCGACAAAATAAGCAACAAAATGCTTCAGGAATTGCCTTACACTTAAAGTTGCTTATAAGCAACTTTGACTTTCAAAGCTAATATTACTTTGCCTTTGTAATTCAATGAATAACGGTAAATTGTGTTTGTTTTTGTTTATGTGTTTAAAGTAATAAAATGCAAAAACATCAGAAAATATGTAAACAAGCATTTAGTTGTGGACAAGAATCCAAAGTAAGTGCGTGTAAAAATTTTTTCTCCGAAAACAGAGTCACGTAAAACTGAAATATATTAGAATTTCGAAATTATAAAATTGTTTTATCGGAACTATGGCTGAAAGAAAAGGTAATTTTAGTTATAAAAGCAAAAACAAACAAAAAAAAATTTAAATGTAGAGGCTAGAATTTTTTGAAATTAGAAGTTGCTTAGAAGCAACTTTGGTCGTTAAGGGTATACAAAGTTTTATATGAATATGAGTAAATTGTAGGTGAAAGGCAAAGACGCAAAGGATTGACTGATACAGATATACAGCAAATCATCGATTTTGATTGGGATAACTCATCTGATGAAGAGGATGTTATTGAAGATGAATATTTACTAGAAATATTGGAAAAAAGCATTGAGGAAATAATTGCAAATGATCAGGAAATGGAGGTGGATATTGTAGATCGAATTATTTCAAATAGCGAAACTGAAAACATTGAGGAAAGCGCCGCTGCAAATCCTGTTGAAAAAATTGACAGCAAAAAATTAAAATGGAGAAATAAGAGTATGGAAGCTGTTGACACTGCTTGGAAGGAAGAACAAAACTCAGATGCCGTTGCCTTGAAGTCGCCTTTTGAATATTTTTCAGATTTTTTAGATTACGAGTTATTTGAATTGATCGCAGACCAAACCAACTTATATGCTCTTCAGGAAAAAGGTATAGAACTAAAATGCTAACCATTTGAAATTCGACGATATATAGGCACGCTTTTATACTTAGGCATTGTAAAGCTTCCCGATATGAGAATGGCATGGTTAAATAAATTGAAATTAAGTCCCATTTCTGATTCCTTGTCACGGAACAGATTTGAAAAAATTAAGCAGTTTTTTCACTTGAATGATAACTCGAAGCAACCAGAAAAAGGCCATCCAAACTACAATAACTTATATAAGTTACAGCCATTACTTTCTGTACTGAAAAAAAAATTCAATGCATTGCCTCAGGAGGAGCATCAATCTGTCGATGAATCGATTATAGCTTTCAAAGGTCGTTCTGGCCTAAAGCAATACAATCCAGCAAAACCACATAAATGGGGCTTCAAAATGTTTACCCGCGCCGGGTCTTCTGGTATGGTATATGACTTCTCATTATACGTTGGTGAAGGAACTTGTCCATCCTATGGACTAGGCATATCATCAGATATTGTTTTATATTTAACATCAACAATGCCAAAGCTTCTGAATTACAAGCTTTACTTTGATAATTGGTTTACATCAATAAGTCTTATGATGGCTCTCAAAGAAATGTTTATTTTTTTAACTGGCACAGTACGTCAGAACAGAGTGGGAAATTGTGACTTGCTTTCGGAAAAAGAATTAAAAAAACGAGGCAGAGGCTCCTATGATCAAAAATGCGAAATAAATTATAATATTGCAGCAGTTCGCTGGTTTGACAATAAGTCCGTGCAAATGCTATCTACGTTCGCAAATTACCAACCATTGACACCATGCAAGCGCTGGAATGCACAAGAAAAACAATTTATAGAAATACAACGACCAGCAATGATTTCAGGGTACAACAAGCATATGGGTGGCGTCGACTTATTTGATACGCTAATGGAATTATACAAAATAAACCATAAATCAACAAAATGGTACAGACGTATTGCTTACTGTTGTATTGGCGCAGCTGTTGTTAATGCGTGGTTGCTGTACCGTAAGCATCTAAAAATCGTTGATCCCGGTTCTAAGCATATGCCTTTAGTTGAATTCCAGCTAGAAATAGCCCAATCGCTGTTAAGTGCGTCATCTACACTCTGTGCTGATATAACTCGAAAAAGGGGTCGTCCTTCTTTGAAAGAATCTGACCTTCAACCCCAATCAAGTATGTCTTCAGCATCTTCTACTAGTGACTGTTCTGAAATAGGAAGCAGCTCTTAAAAAAAACGCAAATATACACCAGATCCCTCAAACACGATGCGCTATGACAAATTAGAGCATATGGTAGTGTGACGACAAAAGTCCTAAAGTCGTTTTTGCCACACTGGTTTTAATAACAAAAACCCAATTGCCTGACTTTTGTAAATGAATTTCTTTATATTATTATTTTTATGAATTAGATAATTTTTATTAATGAATATAAATACTATTTTATGAACTTATTAGAAATAATACCCGATATGGTAGTATTAAGATAATTATATTTAATCATTTGAAATTAACGGAAAAATTAACTACCATCACTGGTAGTCATGATATAAATAGTAACTTACGTTTATACACAGCGCTGAACAACACAATCATCGAACAACTGATCACGTACACAACTCGTGCACAACGTATGGGTGCGGTTGTGTGTGTATCTTGTGTGTGCCAGCAATTTGCTATAAAAGGCGACACATTCGTTGATTGAGTTGAGTTGGTTGGCAGCTGCTAATGTGGTAAGAGCTCTTATTAAACTTGTTTACTAAGAGGGATTAATACATTTTTGTATAGACTAAGAATTCTATTGTGGTGGGTCTGAGCACGGCCACAATTGGATTTCTAGTAGAAGGAGGTTGACTAGCGGTGTGGGTCTGAGTACGGCATCGGTAGGCAACATCCTTCGATACAACCGGTTGTAATTAACTCTAAGAGAAATACCGTGCTCTATTGTGGTGTGTCTGAGTACGGCTACAATAGAGATTTCGTCATATTTCTCTTTCATCGAACGTGCTCTATTGTGGTGGGTCTGAGTACGGCTACAATAGGGATTTCGTTACCTAATCAAGAGACGTCTCCAGAGATAAAGAGAACGACTACAAACAACTCTCAGAGAGAATAACCACATACCAAAGCAGAATCTATATATACATATATACAGAAACAGAAGAGTAAATAAAGTGATAAGATTTATAACGTATTCTAAAGAATTCCGAAGCCTTTTCATTACTCTTACTAAAAAACTGGATAAAATACAATCTAGTAACGACCCTGGACAACGCTGAGCCTACCCCAGCTTCAAAGCGAGAAAACGTGTCGTTACAGTGGCGCCCGAGCAGGGACATTGCATTTGTCCAATCAACATCGACTTTGCATCGTCAAGAAAAAAAAAAAAACTTTATAAAAACTAAACAATTAAAAACAACAAACAAAAAAAAAAAAAAATATTATTAAAAAAATAAGTCAACGAAAACTTTTTGCCGAGACTGTACCTACAGAAGTCATAAAAAAAAAAAAAAAAAAAAAACAATCATTGTGTTGAAGAAAAAAATTTTCCGCTACAACTGTATGCTGCCCACAACAAATTGATATTTGTCAGCGACGCAGTTTGTCACGCAACAACGGGAAAAAAACAACAACAACAAAATATTTTAAAGAAGTAATAAACCAGCCTGACTGCTTTTGCTTGATGTCAAACGGTAAAACTTTTGAGTACGTACAAAAGTAAAACATTGTATGGAAAAAAAAATTCCACAACGTAGTTTTGATTCAACTGTACATCGCTACAAGAATTTACAACGGTACACACAAATATTTTTATTTGCCTACGTGTACAAACCAACTGCTATATATACATAGATATATATAGATAAAGACACAGCTATACATCAGCAAAGCAGATTATTCTACAAGAAAAAAAAAAAAACAATACATATCGGTATATAGATATATATATATATATATACATATACCTAAATAAACTACATTTTTGATAATCATCGAAAAATCAACTTACAACAACGAATAAAATAAATTATATATATATATAATTATATTTATATATATACATATATATAAAATCAAACTCATTTTTTTTGGACAAAATACCAGCAAGGAAAATTTTTATTATAATCACCATGTTAAAGACGTCGTGGATTTACTCCCTAAAGAAGGATGAACTGGTACAATACCTGACCCAGTTTGAGCTCGAGATAACAGGCACAGTCGAAGAGTTGAGAAAACGCTTCGCCAAGTTTGTTTCATCAGACCACGAGGATGCTCAACGTACAACTTTACTGGCACTTCAAAACAAACACGATTGTGGCACTACTTCATCAACTAAGCTACAATTACCCGAGGGTGCGACGGATAATACACCAGATTCACCAGCTAAATGCGAACGACCTGGGTCATCCCGCCAAAACACACCCCACGATTTTCCCCAGAAGACAACAGTAGAACATCGGATTATGGTAATTGATACCATCAGAAGATGGGGTCTGAAATACGATGGAGGTAAGAATCCCTTAGAATTCGTCGAGCGAGTGGAGGAACTAGCGGGTACGTATCAAATAAATTTACGTGATGTTTTACAAGTAATCAATGAGTTTCTTCGAGATAAATCATTGTTGTGGTATAGGAACAATAATAAAAACTGGACAGAGTGGGAAGCGTTTAAACACGATCTGTGTGATTTCTTTTTACCGCCACGCTACTTTGAAAAACTAGAAGACGAAGTCCGAAAGCGAGTCCAGCGGCCTCGTGAGCCGTTCAAAGAGTATGTCTTGGCATTGCAAAATTTAATGCGCCCCACAAACCTCACGGTTGAACAACGTGTGGAACGCATTTTCCGCAATGCCCAACCCGACTACCAACGGTACATTCGCAGAATTGATTTTTCAACACTCGAAGAGTTAATACGACTGGCCACAGATTTTGAAAGCATCCCTACGAACTCTGCTCCACCCCGCAACGAACATAACCGTATGGTTCTCCACCACTCGACAACATATCCACATATTGAACCCGAAGCTCCGTCTCGAAGCAATGGGACGTCAATACGATGGGAAGATGACAAAGTAAAAGCCACCATTTGTCTTGACCAGAACTTAGTCACCGCCATAATTGATACGGGTGCAACCCGAAGCTTCATCAGACCAGCCTATATCAGACTGGTAAAGAAGCCAATATATGTAGAGGTTGACATCGACGTCATTTTGGCCGACGGCTCTAAAAGGATAGTATCACGCGCAGTGAAGTGTCCTATAACCCTGGGAAATCGGACTGCCTTTCACGAATTTCTCATCTTACCTGGGGCGACTGAACACATTTTGTTGGGGCTAGACTTTCTGAAAAATTTCGATACCAGCATATCCTGTGCCGGTCTAACCGCTACCTCCAAACTGTGTGCTACGGTAAACTGGTGTCAGGGTAATTCAGATGACCAGTTAAGCCCTACTGACGTGGTTACTCCACCAGCGGAAATCACAACCCCGATCAACACGCCGACTATACTGCAACAACAGATCGATGATTTTCTCGCACACGAGTTACCAAAATTTCAACAACTTAAAGGTTTATCTACGGCAGCATCACACTCAATCGTCATGAAGGACACACGGCCGATCAAACTAAGGTATGCACAACGCAACCCTGCCATGCAGGCCATCATTGACACTGAGGTCAACAAGCTGATCGAACGTGGATGCATAGAGCCGTCACACAGCCCATACAGCTTTCCCATAACATTAGTAAAGAAGAAAAATGGCACCTGGCGCACCTGTATGGATTTTCGGCAACTGAACGCCCGATCTATACCCGATGCTTATCCACTGCCCAGAATAGACACCATCTTGAATCGATTACGCAACGCTAAATTCATCAGCAGCTTAGATCTCAAGGATGGTTACTGGCAAATCCCCATGGAAGAAAAAAGTAAGCAGTACACAGCCTTCGGCGTAAGTGGGCGGGGTCTGTACCAATGGCGCGTAATGCCTTTTGGGTTACATTCAGCACCTGCCACTTTCCAGCGGGCATTGGACACTATCATTGGGCCAGACATGGAACCACACGCCTTCGCCTATTTAGACGACATAATCGTGACCGGTACCACATTCGACGAGCACTGTAGAAATCTTAAAGAAGTTTTCAGAAGACTACGCTCCGCCAATTTGAAAATCAACGTGGAAAAATGTGAATTTTTCAAAACTGAAACTAAATACCTGGGACACCTCGTTACAAAGGACGGCATAAAAACTGATCCAGAGAAAATTCAGGCCGTGGCACAGATGACCCCCCCTACCAACGTCAAAGACGTCAGACGCTTCTTAGGAATTACGTCTTGGTATCGTCGTTTTGTGCCCGATTTCTCCACCATATCTCGACCACTCACTGACTTACTAAAAAAGGGTAAACACTGGAACTGGGGAAGTGAACAACAAAAGGCATTCGAAACTCTCCGATATAAATTGACAGAAGCACCAGTACTGGCGTGTCCAGATTTTTCCAAACCGTTTGTGCTACAAACCGATGCTAGTGACTTCGGATTAGGAGCAGTCCTCACTCAGGAACTAGAGGGGACTGAACATGTAATCGCATACGCTAGCCGCCATCTAAACGCCGCCGAGAAAAACTACTCAGCCACGGAAAAAGAGTGTCTGGCCATCGTATGGGGCATTCGGAAAATGCGTCCATACCTGGAGGGGTACCACTTTAAAGTTATCACCGACCATCTAGCCCTCAAGTGGCTGAATACAATTGACAACCCTATGGGCCGGCTTGCCAGATGGGCGTTAGAATTACAACAATTTAATTTTGAAATTATTTACAGAAAAGGCCAACTCAACAAGGTTGCGGATGCACTTTCCCGACAACCACAGGCTGAAGTTAACAGCGCTAATACGAAAGACAACAACACTTGCCGATGGCTCCAAAGCTTACTCGAGGGGGTGCGTCAACGCCCTGAAGAATTTCCTGACTACAGCATTATCAATCACCAACTCTACAGACATTTTGCCAGAGAATTGAATAATGAAGATAGTTACCCCTGGAAATTATGCGTGGCCACACCCCAGCGTCAACAAGTACTCCAAGAAAACCACGATCGGCCTACTGGAGGCCATCTCGGCATAAGGAAAACCCTCCACAAGATAGCACAACGGTATTACTGGCCAGGTATGGCCCGTGACGTCAGCCGTTATGTGCGGAATTGTGTCAGCTGTCAACAGTATAAAGTGTCACAACAACAACCGGCAGGTAAGATGCTTACACGTGTACCCGATGAACCGTGGTCACTTGTATGTGCCGATTTCGTCGGACCCTTACCCCGTACTCGTCACGGAAACACTACATTACTAGTGTTCTTCGACTATTTTTCGAAATGGTGTGAATTAATCCCCATGAGGAAAGCCACGGCCGAAGGGGCTGTGAAGGCTTTCCGTGAGAGGATCCTCGCCCGATATGGCGTGCCTAAAGCCATCATCACGGACAATGGTACTCAATTCACATCACGCGTTTTTCAAAAATATCTACACGACGTAGGTATTATTCAGCAGTTTACGGCCCCCTACACTCCCCAGGAGAATCCTACGGAGAGGGCCAACCGCACTATAAAAACAATCATCGCACAGTTCGCCGGAAAACAACATGCTTCATGGGATGATCTCTTACCCGAAATCATGCTCGCCATCAATACAAGCATGACTGAATCCACAGGATACAGTCCGACATACCTTACACAAGGGAGACAACCACGGTTACCAAATGCGCTGTACGACCAAGTCACGGTCGGTACAGGAGCTCATCAGCTGTCGCCTGAAGAACGGGCCACAGAACTAAAAGAAATTTTCGACATTGTTCGAAACAACCTATCCAAAGCGACTAATAAACAACGCCAACACTACAATCTGCGCCGCCGCAACTGGCAACCTCAGATTGGAGAGTATGTTTTAGTTAAACAGCATCCGTTGTCCAAGGCTATAGACAACTTTGCAGCCAAATTAGCACCAAAATATGGGGGGCCATGGGTGATTGAAAAATTCACCTCCCCCGTAATATTAGAAATTCGCAGTATAGAAACTAACAATCGGCGCACCGCGCACATTAGCGAATTAAAGCCATTTCATAAACAAATATAGTAACTAATTGTTTTCTCTTCGTAGATTTCACCGGCAATCAACACACTCAATAAACGTGCCGAATCAATGACATCATCGTCATCATCTGCAACAACTTCATCAGCCTCCTCGTCTAGATCGACAACATCCACAGTCAAGTCATCAGTATTTTCAGCGCAATCGAAGGACAGTGTAGGGCTGCCGGAAGCATCATCGCGACCGACAACACCACCCCTACCGACAAAACCCAGCACCATAACGCGCCATCAACTCCCAGAAGTCCTGCAGAGGGAGCTGAATAAAAGAATGTCTCGACCACTGCGGCCTACAAGAGAGAAGTTATGTCGATGCATCCACAACAAATGCTTCCGGATAACCTTATTCCCAGATGGGCGTTGTCAGATTTGGTGGACCCTGGACGTTGAGAGGGGAGAGGCAGTGTGACGACAAAAGTCCTAAAGTCGTTTTTGCCACACTGGTTTTAATAACAAAAACCCAATTGCCTGACTTTTGTAAATGAATTTCTTTATATTATTATTTTTATGAATTAGATAATTTTTATTAATGAATATAAATACTATTTTATGAACTTATTAGAAATAATACCCGATATGGTAGTATTAAGATAATTATATTTAATCATTTGAAATTAACGGAAAAATTAACTACCATCACTGGTAGTCATGATATAAATAGTAACTTACGTTTATACACAGCGCTGAACAACACAATCATCGAACAACTGATCACGTACACAACTCGTGCACAACGTATGGGTGCGGTTGTGTGTGTATCTTGTGTGTGCCAGCAATTTGCTATAAAAGGCGACACATTCGTTGATTGAGTTGAGTTGGTTGGCAGCTGCTAATGTGGTAAGAGCTCTTATTAAACTTGTTTACTAAGAGGGATTAATACATTTTTGTATAGACTAAGAATTCTATTGTGGTGGGTCTGAGCACGGCCACAATTGGATTTCTAGTAGAAGGAGGTTGACTAGCGGTGTGGGTCTGAGTACGGCATCGGTAGGCAACATCCTTCGATACAACCGGTTGTAATTAACTCTAAGAGAAATACCGTGCTCTATTGTGGTGTGTCTGAGTACGGCTACAATAGAGATTTCGTCATATTTCTCTTTCATCGAACGTGCTCTATTGTGGTGGGTCTGAGTACGGCTACAATAGGGATTTCGTTACCTAATCAAGAGACGTCTCCAGAGATAAAGAGAACGACTACAAACAACTCTCAGAGAGAATAACCACATACCAAAGCAGAATCTATATATACATATATACAGAAACAGAAGAGTAAATAAAGTGATAAGATTTATAACGTATTCTAAAGAATTCCGAAGCCTTTTCATTACTCTTACTAAAAAACTGGATAAAATACAATCTAGTAACGACCCTGGACAACGCTGAGCCTACCCCAGCTTCAAAGCGAGAAAACGTGTCGTTACAGTAGTATGTGGTGAAAAAGGTCGTTGCCGTTTTTGTAAAACCGCAACGCCCTTATCAACATGCTCTAAATGTAAGGTCCATTTATGCAGTAATACAAAAAAGAATTGTTTTTATTCATATCATTACTAGTTTTCTTAATTAAATCGGAAGAATTTAGCTACACTCTAAAATAAAATAAAAAATTTATTTTTTTCCTTTAAAATTTTTATACCACTAATGCCCATTGTTGCTTAAAAGCAACTTCCTCTGGAGTTCTTCCTGGAAGGACCTGGTGTCCGAAACTTGGTATATACCTTATCTGAGCCCAAAATAAACGGAAAAACAAGGTTTCATATTTTTAACACCACCTGGAAAAAAGTGGGCATGAAAGCGTTAAGCACCTAGAAAAAGTATTTACCCCGAATATTTCTGCTGATATTATTGAACTGCCACCAGTCGTCTTTTTACCAGAAATACCGATGAGATTTAATATGACGGAGATTGAAAATACTATTACTAGTCTTAAAACCAGTAAAGCCCCAGGTGTCGACAAAATAAGCAAAAAAATGCTTCTACAACTGCCTTATATTGCAAAAAGAGTTATACTCTTAATTTTTAATGGTATTCTACGGCTGCAATACTATCCTGCAGAATGCAAGGTTTCGATGATTATTATGATACCAAGGCCCGGCAAGGATCATAGGAAGGTTGAATCCTATCGGCCTATTAGCTTATTGCCCAACATTTCAAAACTATTTGAAAAGCTGTATATGAGCAAGCTGATGCCTATAGTGACTAGAAGTGGATGCATTCCAGATCATCATTTCGGTTTTCGCAGACAACATAGCACTATTGAACAAACTCACAGACACTTTCGAAAAGAAGCAATATTGCTCTGCGCTCTTTATAGATGTTTCTCAAGCTTTCGATAAAGTATGGCACGAAGGTCTTATCCACAAATTAACACGCAATCTCCCCGCAAACATCGTCAAGCTTTTAAAAAGCTATCTAGAGGAACGAAAATTTGTAGTTAGGGAAGGCAATTTTTTAATTTGCTGATGATACAGCTTTTCTAAGCGTCCATGAAAATCCAGTAGAAGCTTCCATCAACTTACAAGGGTATATATCCAAATTGGAAAAATGGCTTAATCAATGGCGTATAAAAGTTAACGAGCAGAAATTTGTACACGTCACTTTTACGTTGCGAAGGGAAACATGCCCGCCTATAGAAATCAACACCGAGACTATTCCGCAACATACTGTAGTCAAATATCTAGGCGTTCACCTTGATCGCCGTTTAACATGGAAATCGCATATAGACGCAAAGTTGATGCAAATGAAATTAAAAACAGCCCAAATTAATTGGCTTATGGGAAGAAATTCTATACTGAGCCTAGACTGTAAACTTTTACTATACAACGCGATCCTGAAACCAATATGGTCCTATGGAATCCAGCTATGGGGCACTGCCTCAGCATCGAATGTAGAAAAATTCAAAGGGTACAAAATAAAATTCTACCTACAATAACTGCAGCCCCCTGGTATGTCAGAAACTATAGAATTCATAAAGATCTAGACGTTCCGTTGGTAAAGACAGTATTTTCGAAACACGCGAAAAAATACATTAAAAAACTTGAGTTGCACCCAAACCCACTTGCGCGCAATATTCTAGAGTATAGAGGCCACACCCGGCTTAGGAGGAGGGACACTCTTTCTATCAGCCGTACACGAGAGATGTAAAACAACAAAAATCAATCGTTGTAACTAAAAATTTTGTTTAGCATTGGCTAAACTTATATTTAATATTTTTTTTTAGATTTAAGATTTGAAAAACTTATTGATGTTTCAGTCTATTATTGAAGATTCAATAAATAATATACATATCTATAAAAAAAAAAAAAAAGTATTAGCGCTCGCTCTCGCTACCCTAACTCCTAGCAAACATATTGGCTAACACCTAAAACAAATTTCATAATGATATGAATAAAAATGTCTTTTCAGAACGTTTTCATTTCCAGCCTTAAATATTTTGTAGCATAAAAGGCATTGAATGTTATGAAAAGCATCATTTATCATAAAATACCTTTCACATCTCATTTCGTAGACGTATAGCTTTTATTTTTTTTACTTTGTTTTTTGTGTGTTCAATTGTAATTGAATCGTGTGTGTTTACTGTGCTTTGTTCAACAAAAACCAACAACAATGCTTAATAATAACCTGAAAAAAATTACGATACTCCGACGCAAGTGTTTTCGTCGCTTGCTCAACGATGAATGAATGAGTTTTTAAAAGAGCGTAACAAATGTGTATGAATTTTTTTCAAACAATTGTTGTATGGGCTGAACATCATTGGTATACATGTGTTCATACGTTTGTGTCTTTGCATACACAAGTATGTGTGCATGTGTGTACATTTAATAAACAAAGGAAAGATTCCATATAAACAAACAAAAAACTTTTCGAGCCTTTGCTGCAATAGAGTCATAATTCAAAAAATCTTGTTTGGCAGGAAACGAATTTAAAGTCTAGAATTTACCTATAAATCAATGGTAAAATATTCTTCTCCCAAGAGAATAATAAAATACAAATATCTTTCATATTTGTATGAAAATTTTGCACAATATAAAAATTGATATCGCGATTAGTTATATACATATTAGCTCAAAAATTACATATTTTGAATTATGACGCTTTTAAAGCAAAGGCTCGTTTTGTGTTCGCACAATATATGTGGACATAAGATACGTAAAGCTAATATCGCTGATTCTTATTAGAATGGCAAATATATGTATTTTATTGTTGTACTATTAAAATTGGAAATTTATATAACTATGTATATCTACATATATAAAAATAAAGTGTCACGACGTTTGTTCTCGCTAATCTCCGAAACTACTGGACCGATTTAAATGAAATTTCGCGCAGATATGTTAACAGTGTATAACTTGAAATATAGGCTATATATGTATTATTTTGAATTTGAAATAGAAAAAATTGCTTTTTGAATAACCTGGTCATTTATAAACAGATTTTCAAAATTATTGTTTTGTTTGAAAGGTGTTGCCTGCAGTTGGGTCTCATAAATTTATTTTTGGAAATCTGTTAATAACTCTGCTATTTATAAAACAATTTTCTTTCTCCTCTCTGAAAGAGTATAGCAACGGGACAAGATAATATATACATATTTATATCTGTGTATAAAAAAACGACTTTTTAGGCATTAAAAACCGCTACATTGGCAACCATGCATAGCTGGCATACAGACTTTACTTTACCGTTATTTGAATTTTGCGTTTACATTTAAAACTTATAACTTCATTTCAGTATGGCAGTTACAAGTGAACATATCGTGCTTGAAAATAGATTAAAACAGAGTAGTGTGAGTGAAATTAAAAACAGTTTACTAAAACTTTTTGAATAATTTAATTAATAAATAACACCATAATGAGCGAACTAAATAAAAAAACCTTCGAAATAGAACAAAAGAAACTATCGTCTATACAAGGCAGTAAGTGTTGTTTGCCTCATTGTGGCATATCCAAAAGAAGTGTTTCAAATGTAAAAATGTTTCGTTTTCCGTATAATAATGACATATTGCTTAAAGCGTGGATAGAAAAGTGCAATTTTGAGGAATGTTTTTTGGAAAGATCGCGGACATTATATATATGCGAAAGACTCTTTTCGTCCGATTATATAGGAAAGAAATTCTTGAAACGCGATGCTGTACCAACCCTAAACTTGACTGATGACTCAGGTATAGAAAAAGCAATGTGTTTTGGAAGGTAGGATGTTGCCGTATCTCTATTCAGAACTCCCCCTCGTAAGCGTAAAAGGTCAGAATCACCATCGTCATGCATAAATTGTTATAAAAATTGTAAAAATGAAGAGTTTTACCGAAAAAAATATTTTACAATGTTTAAAAAACTTAAAGCTGTGGAGCAAGACAAACATCACTTAAAGAAAAAAATCCAAAGTTTAAAAAAAAAGGATCAAAACGTTAGAAAGCAAAGTGATGAATACGAAATCGATTGAAGCCGAAGTTGATAAATTAAATATAAATCCTAACGAAAAAACTTTTTGCAAAGTACTCATGAAGGTAAATAGGGGGACAAATGCGCGTTGGAAAGATCAAGAGATAAGCTTTTCTCAAAGTATATTTTACAGATCAACCTCCACTTACTTATTTTTAAGAAATATACTGAAATTGAACCTTCCGAATCCTTCATCTCTTAGTAGATGGAGTAGCATTAAAAACTTACAGCCAGGCAACAATTTATGCATATATAATGCACTGACGGCCACTGTTCAAAAGATGCAACCTCTTGAAAAAGAATGTATTTTGCTTTTTGATGAAGTAACTATAAGGAAAAATTTTACATATAACAAATGCGCAGATGTTATAGATGGTGTTGTCGATCTAGGATATGAACGAGCGGATGCAATGGGGTCCCAAGTTTGCGTTTTCATGATACGAGGAGTTGTAAAAAACTGGAAGTTCGTTTAAAATTATTTTGTTACTGCTAGTTCTATAAAAGGTGATATACTCAGGAAACTTGTGGAGTCGAATTTGGATATTTTGAAAGAAATGGGACTAAATGTGCGTGGACTTACGTGTGATCAAGGTCCTAATAATAGGAAATGCTACGATTTGCTCCGTGGATCTAGTGAAAAACCTTATTTTTTTTATAAAAATTCTAAAATTTACTTGATGTACGACGTACCTCATATTTTCAAATCCATCAGAAATGCTTTAATCAAAGCCGATTTTAAAACACGAAATGGTATTGCGCGCTTCGATGTTAAAAAAGAAATAATCGAGCTGGAGTATGGAAGGGCAACAAAAATGACAAAATTAACAACGGTACACATTAACCCAAATAATTTTCAGAAAATGCGTGTTGGCATAGCTGTCCAAACTTTGAGCAATTCAGTTGCTGCTGCAATCCAATCTGCTAATGAAAATCACCAGTTTACACGAAGCTCATCAGCAGTAGCAACTTCAACGTGTTCCTTTATACGAAAGGTCGATAGCTATTTTGATTGCTTAAACAGCATGTATTTTAACTATGCAAAGCCCCTGAAGCGTGGCTTGAATTTCAATAGCACAACTTGGCATTTGCTCGAAAAGCAAATTACATATATGAAACAAGTTGAATATGAAGGAAACAAAATATATTCATTCGATGGCCTAATTCAAACCACGAGAGCTATTTTATCATTATCGTCGGAGTTGTTTGCAGAAAACTCAAATTTGATCTGCATTTTAACAAGCCATTTCAATCAAGATCCGTTGGAACACTTATTTTCATATATACGTGCCAAGGGCGGGCACTGCAAAAATCCTTCGGTTTATGAATTAAATGTCGCAATAGCTAAACTGTCATCTCTAAAAATAACTCAATTTAGTACCTCATCGAAGACGATGCGATATTTTTACCTATGGAGTTTCAAACAATTTTAGAGGATACTCAAAGAAGTGGCACTACATCAGAAAGTACTCACATTCCTGACGTAGATGTTACAAATATATTAGCCGAAAATTAAGATTATTTTAATGAAGATGCTGATTGTTTTAACTCTGAAAACATTCCAATAGAGTTAACATCAAGCCGCTATTTCGTTGGTTACATAGCTCAACGGATATCTTGTGCTCGCTGCCGTATGGATATAATAAAACCCGCGCAAATTTTGTCATATCCATCAGAAACGTTTGTACATGCAAAAAATTATGATAAAAATTCAGATTTTGGAAGTTTGTGTGCTCTATCAGACTTATTTTTTGCAGTATGTAAGATTCATATAAAAGTTTTCGAAAAAATTTCTTATGAATCCAAAGAAATAAAAAACATAAAAAAAAACTATTGTTGAGCAATGTGTAAATTGCACCAAAAATACAATATATTCCTTTTGGTTTCAAGAAAACAACGTATGCTATAAGCACAGAATGGAGATGCTAAATTTATTAATTCTTACACTTTTACGAAAGCATTCCTCGTGGGAAATATACAAATACAAATTAACGAGCGCAGAAGAACTTAAAATTTTGAAACAATAAAACATATGCTCAATTCAGAAAATTATTAAATATGTACCAATCACCAAAAATAATTACATTTCTTGTGCTAGTTATCACTTATTAAAAAGATTTTAATAAATTTTGTAATAGTTTTTAAACAAAATAATAAATTTTATGGTTTTCGAACTCAGGTAAGCGCACGTTTTATTTGATTTATGCATATACATATTTACATACATAGATATTCTAACTACATATACAATTGAAAATTCTAAAATAAAATATTTAATAAAACAAATGTGTATACATAGTTCGGTGCGAATCAACATAAATGCAATAGTACAATAACAAAAAACGTAATTTTACCCTAGAGCCATAGAAATCGGTCGCATTGTCTTTGCACTGTTTATTTGCACATGATTTATATGAAAACAAGAAACTGCTTTTAGTTGTTAATATTATTATTGAATGTGCTTTGCACAAGAAATATGACACACACACAAACACATTTCTCAATGAGCATCATTTATATGTGTAATGTTATTTGAAAACATATCATTTTATTAAAAAAAAAACTAAAAAGTAAATAAATAGAATTAAACTAAAGGAACGGTTCCAAACTGTATTTTAAATAATATCGATACCGATATTTATTCCTATCTATATTTTCGATATTTTTAAACTATCGACTTATATTTTCAGAGTTTTTTGCAATCTGAAATTATAGTATAAAAGTGTGATCATACACTATTTTTCGATTATATATTTTTTTGTCAATAAGACATTAAATAATATCTCCGATTATATAAGTTAAATGAAAAGACATTTAGTTTTGAGTACTTGACTGCAACTGATTTTATTTATTCTTAAAAATTACAAATTCATTTTTTTAATACAATTTGTTATTGATAATTATTGCTTACTTACTAAAACTTATTGAGCAATCGAAATCCATAAAACCGCCAACAAAGTATTTGTAATATGAGAACCACTTAAATGTAAGCGTTCTACTTAAATGTTTGCAGTTCAATAAACCAAACAATTTCCAGTAATGAAAACAACGAACAGTTTAGCGTTGAACAAATCAAAACAATATTTAATAACAAAAGCAATGATCAGCATGTTAAAGTACTACGACCCTATGGTTCGATGCACTCAGAAAAGAAACAACAAAAAAACTGTCGTAATAAAATTGAAAGTAATAGAAATTAAAAGAAACATTTTCGTTGTTAACTCTTCCCCCCTCAGATTTGATTGTCCTTAATCAAATGTATGGTATTTGAGAAATTCCTGCTATTGATGGGTCTCTGGGGTCAGTAGTGGTTACAATAACTTTTTGTATTGCTGATGGAGTAATGTTCTCAAAATATTGCTCAGTGCGATAGCAACACTTCTTTTTTAAGCAGATGAAAAATACTATTATGATTATGGAAATTACTAGGGAGATATTTATAGCATCTCCAATTCTGCTCTCGATATTGAGCAATTCAATAGCCTCTGTATTGTTAGCGTTCATTTCTCCAATTAGTTCTAAGGTAAGAGTTCTTTCCACATGTGGACTACCGCTTATTGGCTGTATCACAGCTGGCAATGGACTAGCAAAAGATATTTCTGAGAATGAGAAGGTTTTATCATTCACTTTGAGTGTCTCATTATGAAATTTAATAAGGTAAGTGCCATTAAGTTCATATGTTTCTTGGCTTATGAGAATTTTTCCATTAAATTTATTTAAAAGGATCGTGCCAGGAATTAATTCTTGCACAGTGGGTATATGGAGATTGTTAACCATAGTACAATTAGAGGGTTTACTACGTATTAAATTAGGGAGACATTCTGTGTTACTAATGTCTTCAATGTTTTCATCCTTACATATTGTTAGTCTACCAAAACCTTTACATTTGCTCTTAATTCCAAAAAATTTTTCGTTGCAAATTAAAATTTCATTATATTCTACCTTAGTGGCAATTCTATCGATTTTTACAGGATTGATTCTTATTTTATTACACGATTCTATGTAAGTTGTAGGGATGTCTATGATATAAATTAACGAATTATTACCAGAAGCTATTCTTATTTCACCAAAATCAAGAGATTCTTCGACGTTTAAATAATTTATGTTTCCTTTGTCAGCCAAAGTTTTGATCATACCCATTTCATATTCAGACAATATGAATGAATTTATGACTCCCACCTTAGCCCAATCTATTGCATATTTTAGATTCAAAATTTCGGTTTTAATAATCTGTAACTTGTACTTTAGTTCATCTATTAAAATATTTCTCATTTCTTCACTTTTAACAGATTTTAAAATAGAATTTGTTTTTGCGGTTACTTCATTTAATTTTTCTAATGACATTCTATTAATTATAACTTGTTTATTATTGTTCTGTAAAACATTATTTATTTTTTGTTCGATAATTTGGAAATCAGCATGATCTCGGTTACCCGCGATCCATTTCTACGCAGAACCGATAAAATCCAAGGATCTCTTGTTTCTGGGTTTCAGGTTATTAACATGGAATTGTAATTGTTTTATTTCATAACAAAGGAATGGGTATAAAGGATGGGAAGCGCTCACATTTAAGTGGACAATAGCTTGTAGATTGTTAATAGTCGTCTCATAGTTTCCTACATCGACTACATGCACCAGTTTACCTGTACCGGACTGAACTTTGGCGGATCCAGTGTCGATGGCCACTATTAGCGAATTGGTGTAGTCTAATATTTTCACATCACACCGTGCGGCGGTTATCACCATTCCAAAAAAGGAAAAAAGGAGATTTTAGCTTCTAATATTATTCTTGTGGACCACCTTTCCACTCTCTGTCATTATTGTAGTATGTCTGTTTTCTTTCACCACTTCTCTCTTATAATTTCTAGACAATTTGGTCCCTAATCGCTTATTAACCCTGACGTAAACTTCCTGACCTACTTTATAGTCTTTGTGTCGAGATTTTTTTTTTTGTTATGAAATTCGATGTCTCTAGTTTGTTTTTTCTTTAGTCTTTCAATTATCTCATGTCTATCTTTATCATATTGATCGGGGTTGTTGGACGTACGTTTTGCAAGGAATATTTCTGACGGTTTTTTGAGTATGGTAGAATGAACGGAATTATTGTACTCGTGGAGGGTTTTATAAAGGAGCTCTGAATAAGTCTGATGAGCGTTTTCTGCTCTAAGACACATCATTATCTCTGTTAATGTCGAGTGAAACCTTTCTATCTGACCGTTCGTAGAGCTTGCGTAGGGAGGAGTTTTGAATACTTTAATATTGAATTGATTTTCTAGCATGAATCTTATAGCCGCAGAGTTGAAAGATTTTTCGTTATCCATCACAATGATTTCCGGCATTCCAAATGTCAAAAGTATTTCTTGCAGCGGTTCCCTTATATCTTCGGATACTCGAGACTTTAGTAACCTAGCTTGGGCGTATTTGGAGAATTTATCAATTGCTGTTAAAACAATATTTTTCTCCGTGATGAAAATATCGATATGGATAATCTGTCCAGGGTATTGTGGTATAGGTGTTTCAAAAATTCCAATTTTATTGGGGTGAAGATCGTACTTACTTTCTTTACAGATCTCACAAGCCCTTGTTATTTTCTTAACTTTTGCTGTCATTTGAGGGAAATAATATATTTCCAAAAGATGTGTTTTATTTTCTTTGGCTCATTAATTATTTCGACCTCTTGTTCTGATTCGTCCTGAACATCAGTCACCATTTTCCTTGTGTAGAGGACCTTATAATTTTGAAAGCAATTATCAAAAATTTGTTGTGCTTTAGCAAGAATTGCGTGTGTAGTCTTTACGCAATTCGTTACTGAAAGATTAAGATATTTTTCGAAAATCTGCTTCAATCTTCAATCACTATGTGCCTGCGATAGGTCGGGAAAACGTTTTGGAATTCATATTCAGAAGTATTGTGAGGTTCCATGATAATTTGATTTTTAAATGCGTTAATCGGTGCCTCTGTGCATTGGATAGGGTTTCCAGGAGAACTTTGGATGCTATGTTGAGTGGCTGCTGTCGAATCCACTTGGTATATCTCTTGTGGAGGTCTGGATAATGCGTCTGCCACCGCATTGGTTCTTTCAGGCTTATATTGTAGTACATAATTATATTCCTCCAGTGTTGCCTTCCACCTCCTAAGTTTACTATTAGTATTGCCATTTGACAGAGCTTGTGTTAATGGTTGATGATCTGTGAATATTCTTATTCGAGCTGCCCCATAGAGGTAGTTTCTCAAACTCTGGAGTGCCCACACTATTGCCAGCATCTCCTTTTCATTTGTAGCATACTGTTCTTCGGTTCTATTTATTGGCCTACCCTCTTGTTCCAATACTGCGCCAATTGCGTACTTGGAAGCGTCCGTTGTCAATTGAAACTCTTTGTCAAAATTGGGGTATGATAGCATTACATCTTCAGAAATTATGTTCTCTTTATTTTGTTAAATGCTTCTATTGCTTCGTCATTTAGTTTTAAACTTATTTTATTAGATAAAGATTTGGACATTTGTCCTTCCTCCCCTCTTAAAAGGGCCGTTAGTGGTTTCGCAATTTTAGCGTAATCCTTCACGAAACGGCGATAAAATCCTGACATACCCAGGAAAGATCTCAAATCTTTCAAAGTTTTCGGAATGGGCATGTTACAGATTGCTTCCACCTTTTTTGGATTAGTACGTATTCCCGATGTGGATATAATGAATCCTAAGAATTCCACATCCGGTTTTAAAAACTCGCATTTGTCCAGCTGTACCTTATTTTCAGCTGATTCTAAGGTGCTTAAAATTTTCATGATGTTTTCGAGATGTTCTCGTTCAGTTTTTCCAAATATAATGATATCGTCAATATAAATATAGCATATTTTCCCAATATGCTCCCTTAAGACATCATCTAAACATCTTTGAAAGATAGACGGCGCGTTTCTCAAACCAAATAGGAGACGAGTAAACTCGTATTTTCCGTTGTTAATGGAAAATGCAGTATTCTCGATATCCTTCTCTCTTAGGGGAATTTGATGAAATCCGCTTTTGAGATCCAACACCGTGAAAAATTTATTTTCTCCCAATTGTGATAGGACTTCGTTTATCTCGGGTATTGGGTATCGATCTGGTAGTCACTGTATTCAGCTTTCTGTAATCACCCAAGGCGTCCATCTTCTTTGGTACAGACCAAACCGGTGAGTTGTATGGGGATTTAGATGGTCTAATAATCCCTTGATCAAGTAATTCTTTAACTTGTTGTTCTACCACATCTTTGAGATGTGCTGGGTAGGGATAGCCTCTAGAATAAACAGGAATATCCGTTGTTGTTGTTGTTGTTTTTATTTCGCCCTTTACTCTAGTTGTATAGGTTAAATGCTCATTAGGTTCGATAAAAAGGTTCGGGAATTCTGTTATTAATTTTGTAATATTTAGTTTTTGTTCTTCTGTCATATGATTTTGTCTTATTCGCATATTGCTTGTGGTTTGTGAAATATTGTTAACGTTCTCTGAAACGTGTTGCTTAAGCTTAATTTTTATGTTGTCCTTAATGGTCATCAAATTTTTTCTCGTATAGATAACGGGTGATAATTCCCAATATAGCATGAAAAGATTTGAGATTTGGCAAGCCAAAGAATTTTAGGTTCGTAGATTTCAGCCCGAATAGATTTATGAAAGTGTGATGGGAAATACGGATTTTCCCTCCGGCGGAATTTGCAAAAAGGTCTTTTTCATTGGGAAGTGCTAACTTCATCAATGTTGTTTGGATGTAGGTCTTGTTAGAACCAGTATCGACTAAAATTTTAAGAATCTGTCCATCCTTTGTCTTTGCTTCGAAATACGGCAAAGACGAATCTATTCAAAAAAATGGATATCAGTGAGATCTTGTTCACTAGCAGATTCGTAATCTGTAGCGTATGAATCACCTTGGTTATTGTATTCTTCGAATGGTTGTAAATTATTTTCGAACTCATATGATTCGATTTGTTTATTGTAGTGTGTTTCTTCATCAACATTACTATTACTTGCTTGGATTTTGTAAGTTCTCTGTACTTTTTGATTTTGAAGTACAGATGGTTGCAAAGGTCTTTTTCCCACGAATCTGTCATTGGGCTTTGGTCGGTTTATGTAATTTACATTTCTAGTCTGGATAGATTGATCAATTTCCATAGGGATGGGTTTTGGTAAGGGTTTTGGTGCGTTCGGTCTTGATGGGGGTGTTTGAAAAGCATTGTAGTTTTGTCTTTGGGGATTTTGAAACTGGGCAAATTGGAAACTGGGTATTTTGGAAATGTTTATTATCAGGATAACTGTATTGATAATAAGGGTTAGGATAATGGGTTTGATGTTGAATGGGATGTTGGTTAGGATATTGGGTGGGGATGTCGCAATGTGTGTTGATTATTTCTTTGAATGTTGGATGTGGAAAAAATTAAGGTATTGTTTGCGGTCTATAACTTTGGTTCTTAGTGTTTGGTTTAGGATTTTTGTTCAATGCGTGATCTGTTCTAAAATTTTGGTTCTGAAGCTTAAGGCAAAGGTGTAATGCCTGTGGTAAGCTATTTGGTTCCCGTATACATAGAAGTTTTGAAAGGTCGCCTCTTATAAAAGTTTCCAATGCTTTGTCCCGATAGGTTTGGATCAAAACATCCATAGCTTCTTTGCTTATAGTCATGCAGCTAATGCTGTTAATAATTAATGATAAGTGTGAATACACTTCCTGATAAAAATCATGCACTGATGAGTTTCCCTGTATGAGTGTTGTTAGTTGGTACTCCAAGGTAGTTATATCTCGCTTGTCTGCGTAGTGAATTGTTAAGCAACGTAAAATTGCCTCCCAACATAGAGGAGTGTTATAGGACTCGAGTGCTGAGTCAGCGGCTCCAGTTATCTTATTTCTGACCACATTCAAAATAGCGAAATACCTTGGTGTCCCTTTTTGTGCCTCGTAAATTTTCAGAACTCGTTCCACGCTTTTCCTCCATGAGCTGAATTCCGAAGGGCTGCCAGAAAATTCTCGCAGGCAACGCACAATATCAGGCACTTTGTCCATGTCATTAAGATTTTCCCTATACCGTTCCTCTATGATTTGGTCTCCTACTATAACGTTATTTGGATTGGGGGGTAGGGGGTTATTTAAAACCGATAGTCTTACTAGGTTATTAGGATTCGATATTATAAAAATAATTTATTTTTTCCCTCTAGGTTGCAAGTTAAATTAATTATAATGTTTTATTATTTTACCAAAACTTAAGATAATTATATCAGAGAAAAAAAAATTATCTTTTTATCTTTCTATATACATATTTTAATAATAAATTTTAATTTTTCAAAAATTTCATTTTTATTCCTTTAATCATTTATTTAAAGTAAGATTTATCTTTCTATATATTTTAATAATAAATTTTAATTTTTCCAAAAAAAATTTTATTTTTATTCTTTTAATCATTTATTTAAGGTAAGATAATGCTTAATAATGACTTACAAAAAATGAAGTGCTGCTAGTATCATGTTATCAGTATTTTGAGATTTATATTCAGTTGAAAAAGTTGCGGGGTTGTTTATTGTTCCCGTTTGGAGTTGCAAATGTGTCCGATTAAAGTTGTTTAGTCCACTCTTTTTTGATTCCCAAAAATAAATACAGGTTGCACAAACAAAGCACAATAGGACCCAAGTAATCGGCCTTTTATTATTTCACTTCTTGCAGACAAATTGAAAGCTCTTTGATGGTTTTTCCTTTTCTCTTCTTATAAATGAGCAAAGTTCTTTTGAAATTTTGTTAAAGTTATTAACAGTTTGATGACAAATTTTTAATTTAAAAACGAATTGCTTATTCCACTTTCTTTAAAAATGAATAATGTTCTTTTATTTAAATAGCTTGAAAATTTTGCACACACAAAAAAATTTTATTTTTTTTTTGGTAGTTCTTCTTGTATTTAAAAATTTTATTTTCAAGTCACTAACAATAAGGATTTGTTAATTTATTCTGTTGTTAGGGTTTTACACTTAACGATCCAATTTTATCTAATTATCCTTCTTTAGGATTTTTATTTTTATTTATCCTTCTTTAGGATTTTTTATTGTTAACTATCCTACGTTTAAAATTTTATTTATTATTTATTTATTTATTTATTATATATCTAGATATATATTTCGTTGGTAGCTATACCAATTCATCAGTAGATGTTTTACCCTTTATGTTTAAAAAATTTCCAAAGCTCATCTATTTATACAAAAACTCACAAATATATTTTTGTGAATTACAAAGCATAAAACTAGCCTTTAAAAAATTTTTTCAAACACACACAACAACAATTTTCCATTATGAATGTATTTACTTTTCTATACCTATACAATTAGACAACCGTTGGTTGCCATTAAGAGTATTTTATAAGGCAAAAATGAAAAGCAAATCTCCCCGTTACAAAATTTTACATTTATTTGAGCATGTACTCAAGTATTTATTAAAAAATTTTTTCAAACACACACAACAATAATTTTCCATTATGAACTTTATGAACTGCGAAGAGATATTGCGTAAAGTTGTAATATTTTTATATTATTATTACGAATAAACGTAATTATTATTTGAACTTATTTATGATTTACATATGAAAAGTAATATTATCAGGCTCAAGTTCAGTTTTATTGAATTAATGAAAATTCAAAATTACTAAGAGTTTTTTGTGTTGGAAAATATTATTATTTATATCCAATCAGTTTTTAGCAGAACGTATCAGTACTGATTTCAAGGCCGCTACACCTCTCATCAGCGTTCAAATGTCCATCTTTACAATTTTCGTAAAGTGGATACTAATTGAGAAGAATATCAACTATTTAACCAGTTTTCAACAGAAATAGAATATGAGAATTAATTTTTAATTCAATTTTTATTCTACAATGAAACAGTGCTGGTTAGTACGAAATTCCCTCATTACTGTTTGGAACTAATAATCAACACAAACTCATAGTCCGTTATCATCAAAGTATTCTACTTTGTATTATAACGTTTTTGTTGTTTTTACTCTATATTAGGGAAATTCACATATTACTGTGACCCCTGTTATTAGGGTATTTATAGCTCGTGCCCAAGCGGAATTAATATTTTTATATTATTATTACGAATAAACGTAATTATTATTTGAACTTATTTATGATTTACATATGAAAAGTAATATTATCAGGCTCAAGTTCAGTTTTATTGAATTAATGAAAATTCCAAATTACTAAGAGTTTTTTGTGTTGGAAAATATTATTATTTATATCCAATCAGTTTTTAGCAGAACGTATCAGTACTGATTTCAAGGCCGCTACACCTCTCATCAGCGTTCAAATGTCCATCTTTACAATTTTCGTAAAGTGGATACTAATTGAGAAGAATATCAACTATTTAACCAGTTTTCAACAGAAATAGAATATGAGAATTAATTTTTAATTAAATTTTTATTCTACAATGAAACAGTGCTGGTTAGTACGAAATTCCCTCATTACTGTTTGGAACTAATAATCAACACAAACTCATAGTCCGTTATCATCAAAGTATTCTACTTTGTATTATAACGTTTTTGTTGTTTTTACTCTATATTAGGGAAATTCACATATTACTGTGACCCCTGTTATTAGGGTATTTATAGCTCGTGCCCAAGCGGAATTAATATTTTTATATTATTATTACGAATAAACGTAATTATTATTTGAACTTATTTATGATTTACATATGAAAAGTAATATTATCAGGCTCAAGTTCAGTTTTATTGAATTAATGAAAATTCAAAATTACTAAGAGTTTTTTGTGTTGGAAAATATTATTATTTATATCCAATCAGTTTTTAGCAGAACGTATCAGTACTGATTTCAAGGCCGCTACACCTCTCATCAGCGTTCAAATGTCCATCTTTACAATTTTCGTAAAGTGGATACTAATTGAGAAGAATATCAACTATTTAACCAGTTTTCAACAGAAATAGAATATGAGAATTAATTTTTAATTCAATTTTTATTCTACAATGAAACAGTGCTGGTTAGTACGAAATTCCCTCATTACTGTTTGGAACTAATAATCAACACAAACTCATAGTCCGTTATCATCAAAGTATTCTACTTTGTATTATAACGTTTTTGTTGTTTTTACTCTATATTAGGGAAATTCACATATTACTGTGACCCCTGTTATTAGGGTATTTATAGCTCGTGCCCAAGCGGAATTAATATTTTTATATTATTATTACGAATAAACGTAATTATTATTTGAACTTATTTATGATTTACATATGAAAAGTAATATTATCAGGCTCAAGTTCAGTTTTATTGAATTAATGAAAATTCAAAATTACTAAGAGTTTTTTGTGTTGGAAAATATTATTATTTATATCCAATCAGTTTTTAGCAGAACGTATCAGTACTGATTTCAAGGCCGCTACACCTCTCATCAGCGTTCAAATGTCCATCTTTACAATTTTCGTAAAGTGGATACTAATTGAGAAGAATATCAACTATTTAACCAGTTTTCAACAGAAATAGAATATGAGAATTAATTTTTAATTCAATTTTTATTCTACAATGAAACAGTGCTGGTTAGTACGAAATTCCCTCATTACTGTTTAAAACTAATAATCAACACAAACTCATAGTCCGTTATCATCAAAGTATTCTACTTTGTATTATAACGTTTTTGTTGTTTTTACTCTATATTAGGGAAATTCACATATTACTGTGACCCCTGTTATTAGGGTATTTATAGCTCGTGCCCAAGCGGAATTAATATTTTTATATTATTATTAAGAATAAACGTAATTATTATTTGAACTTATTTATGATTTACATATGAAAAGTAATATTATCAGGCTCAAGTTCAGTTTTATTGAATTAATGAAAATTCAAAATTACTAAGAGTTTTTTGTGTTGGAAAATATTATTATTTATATCCAATCAGTTTTTAGCAGAACGTATCAGTACTGATTTCAAGGCCGCTACACCTCTCATCAGCGTTCAAATGTCCATCTTTACAATTTTCGTAAAGTGGATACTAATTGAGAAGAATATCAACTATTTAACCAGTTTTCAACAGAAATAGAATATGAGAATTAATTTTTAATTCAATTTTTATTCTACAATGAAACAGTGCTGGTTAGTACGAAATTCCCTCATTACTGTTTGGAACTAATAATCAACACAAACTCATAGTCCGTTAAAGTTGTAATGAAAACGCGAATGAAACATTTTTTTTACATTTCACGTTATCGCATAACCAGAATCTACTCCCTGGTGTAACAACTAAAACTGTGTCAACCTTGGGTACAATACGTACGAAACTTGTCATTCAGAATCACTTCATTTATCAAATTTTTCACGTTATGAACATTATGAACTGCGAAGAGATATTGCGTAAAGTTGTAATGAAAACGCGAATGAAACATTTTTTTACATTTCACGTTATCGCATAACCAGAATCTACTCCCTGGTGTAACAACTAAAACTGTGTCAACCTTGGGTACAATACGTACGAAACTTGTCATTCAGAATCACTTCATTTATCAAATTTTTCACGTTGTGGAAGATAATTTTAATATTCCTACAGGTGGTATTCTAGGCAAGGATTTTCTTAAAGAAAATAAATGCAACATTAATTATGACAACATGACTATTTCGTTTCGGTACCACAACAAAGACATCGAAATTCCAATGACTCGTAGCCATCCTTCTGGAATCAAGTCAAAATAGATGTGTGTATGCATCCGACTACCTTGGCGATACAGCTTTGGCAGCTCTCGGAGTAATATGTAATTATCTCCCGAGCCTCGATTGCCTGAAGGTTCGCAGCTTACCATTAGTTGGTGACTGCTAAGTGTCTGTCGACTTGGTACGTTTGCTGCGTCACCAAGGAAAAAATATGATGTTGTTGGTGAAATGTTGAGGTTATTACTGACGTTGGGGTGATTTCCCATTTTCTAACGGAACTGCGTTTTCCGTCCATGTATGTGTTGTGCCATCGCATATAGCTTTAACTGTTGATTATGGTTGTGTGAGGTTGAAGGTTATGGCTGTCTGTCTGTTGATATTTGGATTGGATTCTTTATTGTTGTCGGAACTGGGTTTTTCGTCCATGTATGCGTTGTGGTATCGCATATAGGTTTTGCGGTTGCGTGAGGTTGATAGATATAGGCTGCTGTTGATGATTGTTGGATTCTTCATTGTTAACGGGATGATGATTGTTGGTTGTTTTTTAAAACGCTGGTTAATATTTTTAATCTTATAACTAACAATTTCTTCTTACGTATACTTATATAAAATTTTCTTTTCTTACAATTTTTCCTTATTACTATTATTTCTTATTATTATTATATTGAATATTTTGGTTTTGTTATACTCAACCAGTTACAGGATTTTATTATTATGATTTCAAAAAAAAAAAAAATTTCTTACATATCTTTGCTTATTGCTTATTGCTTATTGCGTTTTTTAATTCTACTTATTTTGATCAAAAATTTAAAATATTTGTTAGTTGTTTCTAAGTTTTATAAGTTAAGTTCGTATCATTATTTGGTTGGTTTTTTATTTTTGTATATTTTTCTCTCAATTACTTATTACTAGTTGAGAAGAGTTGTGGTAAAAATATAATTCCTATAACTTTCAACTTTAAATTGTATGTATGCCTGAAATAAATCATATTTTGTTTAACATTTTTCATAAATTTAATATAAATTCAATTTTTCGTAATTTACTTTTACGATTGTACATAGGTATTTTATTTTCTCTATTAAAAAGAATTTTCGGCCTTAATACCAGTCTTGACTGTTAATTTACAGGACATTTACCGGTATTTAAAAAAATTATTAACCTTATTTTTATGTGGCAGTTTTCTCTTCAAAAAGGAATTAAGTAAGATTTTTTCTTAACAATGTAAGTACTAAATAATAGAAAATAAGATCTTCTGCCTACAGATAGAGAAAAGAATGTTAGTGTAATCTTTTTCGATTCAAGTTATTTTCAAAATTATATGAATTTTCTATAAGTGTATTGTGTATGAGTATGACCTTAATTTTTACTTAATATTAAATTGTATGTACATATATGTGACAAATTCTTTGGTTGATAAAATTTTTAACATTGGCTTTATCTTTTGTCTTAACCTTGAAATAACTTTTACATGAAATTGAAAATTTTTTTAAAAACATTTTAAAACGTTGCAAAAATGAGTAGGAAAAATTTTACAAAATTTCAACTGATTAAAGCACTTTTTTTATTAAAAAGTGAGTTCAGTTGTATTTGTTAGTATTTTGTTAGTGAAAGAAATTTAATACTTTTGTTGTTTCTGTTGATCTGAAAGAAAAATTATACATACGCGTATAATTATTTTCAAATCAACAACAAACAGAAAAAAATCGAAAAGTTTTTTTTTTTTGTTACTGTTTGCATATCCATATGCACACATATACGTACATATACATATGCACATACGTACATTAAACTATGCAGTTTGATTTAGTTGTCATTGGCCGTGAAATTGTCTGGCAAAATTTTGCCGTGGAATCATGTTTCATAACCAAGTACTCATGCCCAAAAAAAAACGTATATAACCCAGTTGGAAATTTTTGGAATTTAATTTGAGTTCAATTCTTTGTTTCAAATTTATAAATTAAACCTAAACTTAATTGATTTCGTTAACCGTTGTCATTGTTGATGCATAAATGGCCGACAATTTTTGTCACTGAACATAATTGTGAACAGTTTTGCATTTCAAGTTTTATGCAATACGTATAACAATTTTGTATTTATTGCGCCATGACTCAACCATAACTTAGTAAGAACTATTTGGTTCAATAATTTAGCGATTATCGCTATAAATGTGTATGTATATTTTTACTATACATATGTTATATCTTTTTAATTTTTTTACTCAATTGGATGTCTATGCCAATTGGGTCGCTTTTTGTTCATGTATTGCAGTTCTAGTGTATTTCATACAATAATTTTGTAGAACATTAAAACTGCACTAATGCACAAATTTAAAAATTAAATTTCATCGTGCAGTCTTGAAAACGGCATGAAACGGTACGGTTGCCGTAAAAATAAAAAAAAATTTTAAACACGATAATACAAAACAAAGAATTGGTGAATTTTTCCAAACAAAAACAAAATCAATTATACTCTCTTTCACATTCATCCAACAGCCTAAGCAATGACAATTTATCAAAAAAAAACGTGATTTCATACAAATGTCGTTTGACAAACAAACCTCCTTCCTTTATCAATCAAAAACATTTTCCCAAAAAAAAAATCTTTTAAAAATATGTATGTATGTATGTATTATGAAAAACTCTTAAGTGATACGACTTTTATATAAAAGTTAATAAATTTACACATTTTTCCCATAAAATCTAGTAAAGTAACACAAATGAGGAAAATTTTTTTTTTATAAAGTAAAAAGAATTAAAAAAGTTATAAAGAAACAAATAAACAAACATGACAAGTGCAGGCAGCATCAACAGAAGTAGAGGAGAATATTGGTATTCCGTAAGATGTGTCAGCTTTGCTCCATGTCAATATGTATTTCATTTTCAATTCAAAAAATTCCAAAAAGCTTATCTTTAAAAAAAAATTCGAATTTTAAACTGTTGTTTTCCTTCAAATATGATACTTATATGCCACCATTACCACCACTATCAGCTGTGACAAGTCACGTTTTCGTTTAGTTGAAAATTGTTCTATATATAATGTTTAGAAAATCAAGAGACTATAATAGTTTGCAAAACTAATTAAATATCTATTTTATCCCTAAATTTTTTATCTTTTATATATATATATATATATGTATATATATGTGTGTGTGTGTGATTATCTATAACAATTTCAGGAAAAAATCAAATAATAAAGATATCTTTATGTACACTTATCTAAATGTGTATGTGCAAATACGCAATTATAAAAATATTTCCATGACTGAATTTCTATTAGAAAGATTTACATACGATTCCATTTATTATCTTCTTCAAGCAATTATAAGTTTCACCTTCCACTCGTTTTCTTTCAAAAGCAAAAGCAATATCCCTGTATGTTCGAGCAATCTTTAAGAATCTGTATAACAAATTCTCAATAGATCTGCTTCATTGTCTCTAGCAAGCAGCTTAAGCTATGTATGTCAACACTTTTTTTTTTTAAATAATAAATATCTAGACTACAGCGTAGTTAAAGTATTCATGTACATATGTATGTAATGGGTGTTTTTTTTAGAGGTATAGAACTTCGAATTGAAATAAAACACAAGAAAATCGTTTTAATGTCCATCAATTTGGCTTTATTGGAAGGATAATTTTATGCCATTAATGTTTAAATATGATTTCGGGCATGTGGCCGCCGCGGCTGGCTCGAATAAAGCCAATTCTACAGGTCCAATTTTCAACCACTTTTTCGAGCATATGGGGCCGTATGTTGGCAATAACGCCACGAATGTTGGCTTCCAAGTCCCCTAACGTTTCTGGTTTGTTGGCGTAGACGAGCGACTTCACATATCCCCAAAGAAAATAATCCAATGGTGTTAAATCACACGATCTTGGTGGCCAATTGACAGGTCCATTCCGCGAAATTATGCGCTCATCGAATGTTTCCTTCAATGAATCGATTGTGACGTGCGCTGTGTGGCATGTAGCGCCGTCTTGTTGGAACCACAACTCATCCACATTCATGCCATCCAATTCAGGAACAAAATAGTCGGTTATCATGGCTCTATACCGGTCTCCATTAACGGTAACTGACTCTCCAGCATTATTTCGGAAGAAGTATGGCCCAATGACTCCACCAGCCCATAGAGCACACCAAACAGTCAGTTTTTGTGGATGTAATGGCGTCTCAAGGGTCTCATGTGGATTCTCTTCACTCCAAATGCGGCGATTTTGCTTGTTGACGTAGCCATTCAACCAAAAATGAGCCTCATCACTGAACAAAATTTTGCGGGTAAACTTCGCGAACTGAACCATTATTTTCGAAATAAATTTGCACGATTTGCAAGCGTTGTTCTTTTGTCAACCTGTTCATGATGAAATGGAAAACCAAACTAAATATTAATCACTTGACAGCTGACAAAATGGCCGCCAGTTAAAAAACTGATGCCAACTTAAAGTTCTATACCTCAATAAAAAACACCCATTATGTGCACTTCATCTTCAATTCATTAATGATTTGCTTGCAAAAACAAACAAATTTGAAAAAGTAAAATTTAAAATTTACTCTTTAGTTTCATTTTTGAAGAATATTTTTTTAAAACTTTCATTGCTCGCAAAATTTCCAGAATTCAAATATTATTAAAAAAAATTTTATACGTCTCTTATTTATTCTTATTTTAATACGTTTTCGTAAATCTGTTGCGGCATCTAACTAATCTGTCTGCTAAATTTTATTTTTAGAATAGTATCCGTTGGCCGATTAGAAGGTGAAACCGGGTCAGTCACGTTCCATCCTTTTTTTAACCTTTTCCTTTTACTAATTATTTTGCTTCTTTCAGATCCTTTGACGTCAACCTATAAAAGTAATAGGAAATTACAAGCGAGGGATAAATAAAAAAAAATTCCCTACGGCATGTTAAGTTCCGTTATTCCTTAATTTAGACCAGTATAAATATGTATTTCTTTTTCGTTTTCAGCCATTGAAGACCTTAAGACCATGAGAGGCATGGTATTACAACACTGCTCCAGTGTCGATTTTGTGGTGAGTTTTCTTCTTATTATTTCCTTTTTGTTTTTTTTTTTTTCTTTCCCCTTTTTCCCTAAAATATCATTTATTGACTGTATGGCTTCACCAAATTACGGTGTAGGGTTCGAAGTCTTCCCTTCACCATTATTTGAACGTTTACTGGTGTGGGGAAACTTTTAATTTCATAGGGTCCATTCCATAGGGGCGTGAATTTGTTTTTACGTGCTTGTGTTTTTACTAGGACTCTGCCTCCTATTTTTAAAGTATAAGACCTTGACTGTATGTCGTACTGATTCTTTGCCCTAGCCTTAGCTCTTTCTTGATTTTCCTTGGCAATCTCGTAAGCCCTTTGTATTTGATGTCTCAATAATTTGAGATAATCGTAGGGGTTATATAAGGGTATGCGTGTTTGTAGGTTTGATGGCAGCGGTGCATCAAATCCATATAGTATTTTAAATGGTGTCTGCTTTGTGGCCGTGTGCTCTGTATGGTTGTGTACGTGCATTACTGGAGCAAGCCACTGATCCCAGTTTGAACCATCTTCTTGAAACTTCGCAAATATTCTGCTAATGGTCTGTGACTTCGCTCTAATGACCCGTTAGCTTGAGGGTGATAGGGAGAAATATGTTGCTTCTTAATTCTCAAAAGCTTATACACACTTCCAAACAATTTCGAGGTGAAGTTTGTTCCGTTGTCTGTAATTAATTTTTTGGGAATACCATATTTTGTTACTACCTCGTTATAAAAGACTCTTGCTGCCGTCTCTGCTTCAGCGTCTTGCATGGGTGCGCAGACAAAAAATTTTGATAAATCATCCTGTAGGGTAAGAATGTATTTGTTTCCCATGGTGGTTGTAGGCAGGGGCCCCACCATATCCATATATACCTTTTCGAACGGTCTGTTTGTTGTATCTGTGAGGACCATGGGCTCTCTATTGAGAAGTCCACTTTTATTTTTCTGACATTTAGGGCACTTTTTGATGTAGGTCTTGATATCGTATTGCATCCCCTTCCACTTGTACTGTTTTTTTATTCTATAGTAGGTCTTCCTGACTCCTTGATGTCCGCCCAGCGGTGAGTCATGAAAGCTTCTAAGAACTTCTTGGATATCTTTTTTCTCAGATAAAAATGTCGCCGCGGAGGTTTTGTCACTATTTTCACTCTGTTTTTCCTCTGCAAGAGCTTTCTGTTGCTCTTTTAGCTTTGTCCTTTCCTCTTCCGATTTTCTCGAGCTTGCTTGAGCTCTAGTTATCACTCCGATATTTTGATTTTTTGTTGGTAATCTGCTTAATGCATCAGCATTCAAGTTAGTCTTCCCTGGTTTGTACACAATTTCAAACTCGTATTCTGATAATTTATACCTAAACCGTGCAAGTCTTGAGGTTTGGTCTTTGAGGTTTGCTATCCCCCTTAAGGGTTGATGGTCAGTAAATACGGTGAAGTGTCGCCCCAGGAGATATGGGCGGAAAGTATGTGTTGCCCACACCACACCAAGCATTTCTTTTTCTATTGTCGAATATCTTTGTTCGGTGTCACTGAGAGTTCGGCTGGCAAATGCTATCGGATGATCCATTTCGTTTCTTATTTGTGACAAGATTGCTCCTAAGGCCTTGCATCTGTTGTTACTCTGAAGGGTTGTTCAAAATCCGGGTAAATCAATATTGGAGGATTTGCAATACTTTCTTTGACCACGTTTCTTCCGTATACGACTATGTCGTCGAGGTACACAAAACAGTCCAGGCCCTGTAAGCCTGTAAGGATCGTGTTCATGACCATCTGGAATGTGGCTGGTGCTCCTGTTAGGCCGAAGGGCATTCTATTAAATTCAAAATGACCCTTATCGGTGCTGAAGGCAGTCTTTTCCTTATCTCCTTCGTCAACTAGTACCTGGTGATATCCACTCGCCAGATCTAAGGTAGTGAAATACCTACTATTTCCTAATTGATCCAAAATTTCATCAATTCTAGGAATAGGGAATACCTGCTTTATTGTAGCCTCATTTAGTTTTCGAAAATCGACTACCAGTCTAAAGGTTTTCTGACCGTCTTGAGATTTTTTGGGCACTAACAATATTGGTGAATTCCATAGGGATATGCTTGGACTTATTATACCTTTCTGTAGTAGCTCCGACACTTGCCGGTTGATTTCTTCTTTATGGACGTGAGGTAGACGATACTGTCGTTGATTAATGGGTGGTTGTTCACCTTTTATTGGTATTTTATGTTTCACCAATGTGGTGAATGGCAATTTGTCATTGTCCAACATGAATAAGTCATGATATTCCTCGCATATCCGGTTCATTGACTCTGTTTCTTCCATGTTCCAATCCCTCTCCGTCATAATAGTGTTTTTTAGATGCCTTATTCTATCGTCCTGATTTGTCACCGACGAAGGGGGTTGATCTCGCCCTCCATATTGCGTGTAGTGGTTGAAATTTGAAAATTTCACTTTAATGTCCTTCCTCCATGGTATGTCCTGCTCGGTTGCGTTCAGTATGGGTACTGCTGTGCCTCCATTTTTAATGTTGACCACAGTATTTCCAACATAAACTCCGGGGGAAGTCTCTTGTTTATGTACAACCACAGTTTTGTCTCTCGATATAATATTGACTGGTACTATAGTGACTGCTCTTTTCCTCAGACAGACACCCTGTTGATGATTTGTTTGACAATCTATTTCCGTACGAAGGGTAAACGTCTTCACCCAATGTTCGCTATCAAATATACTCAAGGTTCTGTCTATGGTGTTCACTATACATCTGTTCCACATATTATTTCTTCCGAGAATACCATCTCCAGGGATTTGTATTTCCCGCGACACAATATGGAAAACCCACGACAACTGCCTTTCATCTCCTATCCTGATCTCGGTAGTGCCCAGTGTCGTAGTCTTTCCTCCAAAGGCTCCAGAAAGAATTTTAGTTTGCTTTCTGTTCTTATTGAGAAAAATCTTCATTGAGTCTTCTTTTATTATGCTGAAATCTGCTCCGGTATCCACAAGTAGGACCAACCCTCCCCCCCTTGCTTCTTGGCAGGGGAGTGTAATGAAAACTGTGTCCACATTGTCCGGTGATTCAGCACTATCTTCTATATTTCGCATCATTTCTTTACCTTTTTTCTCCTTTTTTTTGTTTAATTCACTATCTTTCTCAGTATTTTCTTCTATAGTTTGTCCGTTCTCCTTGTTCACCGAGTGTACAACTGCCTCGGTTACTATCCCGGTTGGCTGCTCTGTTTCTGAGTCAGTCTCCGTATCATCTTTATTTATCCGATTCTTTGTTTCTGTTTCTTTATTATATATGTAGTTGTTCTCCTTTTTATGCCAATCTGATTTTCTGTTAATTTGCGGGACCCCAGTTATTGGCGATAACTGGGCCGAATTTCGTTTCCCTGGGCATTTGTCCGATTTGTGTTGTTGTGGGCCTCTACTGGTCTGTTAGCTAGGTCGCTGCCGTTGTTGCTATTTCGCGCCTGTTGATAGATCCCTGCTCCCACTGCCTGTGCTTGTCTGACATTGCTTCTGCAGTCCCGTGCAAAATGTCCTTGTTGCTGACATTTAAAACAGGTTGGGCGTGTATCATTGTTTCTGTTTGCCCCTCTGTTCATATTTTGTTCCATCGCTATTTGTGGGCCTCCACGGAATTCTGTATTTGTTATCCTCCTATTGTTTTCTGCCGTCCTTCTGTCCAATTGATTTTGGTTTGGTATGTTTCTTCTTGGCTCGCAGAAAGGGGTTTCCTTGTGACCGTTTATCCTACACAATCGGCAGTATAAGGAGCCTAATCTCTTTCTGCAGTTTTCCACATCGTGCCCGCTGTTTCCACAGAACGTACAGCTCACAATATTCCTGCACAGTGGCCCCATTTCATGGCCGTATTTTCCACAGCTCATACAGTATGGTGTGTTTAGCCACTTTTTGCAGCTATTCCATTCATGTCCCATCCTGTTGCAAAAACTACAGGGGACTTCTGAATCTATTGTGTTGATACTGTGCGTTGGTTCGCCAAACAATTCCTCAGCGTTCTCGACTATTTCTATCAACTTAGTGAGCTCTTCCTCCTCCTGCCCCACGAATTGAGCTTTAAGAGCATGGTCTTTCAGACCCTTGATAAAGCTTCTTACCGCTATCCTCTTGAAGTCCTTCAGCATGGTTTCCCGGCCAGGTCCCACCGGCCATTCGTTCTCTATTGTTATTTTTGCCTCATTTAATAGGCTATCCAGGCATTCTGCAAATTTGCATGCTGACTCTCTGATGCTCTGTTTGCAACCCAAGATCAGCTCCCTTATCTTATCCAGGCTTCTATTTTTTAGATACAACTTCTTGATGGTGTTACAGTATGCGTCCACTGAACCAAAAGTCATCTGGGATATTTTTGAGTATGCACCCCCCAGCAGTCGCAATTTCAGGCACTGTATCACATCTTGTGTTAGGACGTTATTTGCCCCTGTGAGTACTTTTCTTTCTAACATCTTGCATCCTTGTATGTACCTGCATACTTCTGATGGTAAGTCAGGTCCATCGGTCCCGAAGAATGATGGGACTGTGTTGTTAACTATTTTAATAATCTCGGATAGCGACGTCATTCTGATTGTTTCGATTTCTGCTCTCTCAATAGTATGGTTTTGCCGGGGTGATGGTGATCGTCTTTCCAAAATTTCTTGGGCCACTGGGATCAGTCTATTAAATTCTTCCGTTATTCCGCTGTCAACTTCTTCGGTGTCTTCCAATTCACCGAATCTCAGGGTGTATTCGCTTAACTCCTTTAATTTCCCGGCTTTTGTTTCCGCGGAGTACCCCCTGCTACCCGCTTTCCTTGCGTTTTTTATTAGGGTTTTTACTTTTTCCAACAGCGTCAAGGCAGGTGTTTCTTTCTCGTGCGATATGACTATTGTTGGTAGTCCTACTTCGTTTAGTTCTTCGTGCAGTGAAGGATTTGGTGAACTAGCTCTGTGAATTGTATCCAACTCTCTTCTTGCGTTTTCCAATGCTGTTTGTAGCCTTTGGATAGTGTCGTCTTGTGTCTCTATCAACTGCTGTTGTTTCAATTGTTTTTTAAAGTTTTCCTCACTAAGTCCTTCCCCTTGCAATTGCTTCTCTAATTCCGTATTTTCCTTTACTACGTCCTCTAATAAATTGTCTGTATATTCTATTTGTCCTCTTAGCTTCTCGCAATGGCCCTTTAGAAATGTTTTTGTTTCTTCTAGTTCTTCGATCTTCTTTATAAACTCCTGTGATCTATCTTTACTTAGCTCACTTATTAATTGTAGGACATAGCTTACTTCTTCTAATTTTGTCAGTCTTTGGTATCTTATTGTTTCCCTATGGTTGTCCAGGAATGTTTTGTCTGCTTCTAAACCCTTAAGTTCTGTCCACGCAGGAACTTGTAGACTGTCCACTGAATAATTATACTTATCTATCCGTTTTATTAAGTCGTCTGTCTGTGTCTGTGGATTGGCCATTAAAACTGTCTTCTACTTACCCATATTCCGCTGTTTGTCATCTTCATATTAGTTTGTGGTTTTTGTGTTTATTTTCACTTTATATTATTATTACTTTATATTATGTGTTGTTCGCAACCGCGCAGAATTTTTACAATCAAGGTAATTCTCCTTTATTCTGATCTCCTTTAGCTCTTAGTCCTGCACTAAGCCATGACAATATGACGGTTGCTAGAATTTAGACGTTAACCAATTTGTCGGCTCTTGTACAGTTCTACACTGTCTAATGTAGGATGCAACAATACAAGGTTGCTAGAATTTAGACGTTATGGTATTGTTGGTTTTGCTACACCGGACAGTTTTTTCTGTTGCAAGATCAATTAAAAGGATTATTTTATTTGATGCAATTATCAACGCGGCCACCGGCTGCGCCAAAATGTTATGTTTTAAATTAAAAGGATTATTTTTATTATTTATTTTAGTTATTTATTTTTATTAACCACATGTTATGTTTAAAATATCACTTAGCCTTCACAGGGACCCGCTTTTTAAGGCTGGTGTTTGATCAGGTTTTTGTTTGGGAAATATATTAAGCCTTCACAGGGACTCGCTTTTTAAGGCTGGTGTTTGATCAGGTTTTTGTTATGTGTGTTATGTGTTAAGAACTGACTCGACTTCACTAGGCTAGAGCTGACTCCACTGACTACAGTTGACTAGATTTTACTGAATAGACCTCCATACCAAATCACCCTCCGCTTTTATACCCACTTTTGTGCTGCTCGATGAACGGTGCTGCTGACGTTCGCTGCCGCTGGCGTGGTCGTTGCTAAGTGTGCCAGTATGCAAATTCAGCATATTCTGTAGGAAAGTTACTGACATATGCATGTATGCAGCGGTATTGCATCGTCAGCATATATCTGTAGGAAAATTACTGGTAATTACTTCAGTAATGCATACAGCGGTATTTTGCTGTCGTTGGTATTTTTGTTGGTTGAGGGAAAATAACTCAACGTCAGTATGTGTGTGCAGCGTATGTTCCGCTGTCGCTGATACTTCTGTTGGTTAGGGGAAAATGACTCATAACAGCTTCTTCAAAATCCATTTTAATTTTATTTTAATTTTTTCCACACTAAATTATGCTGTAAGTATTTTTATATTTTTGACAGCTGAGAAGATGGTAGATGTTAAATGTTGCCAATGGAAATGCAATTTGACATTTTCAACATATTCCATTCATTCCTCTAAAATGTATGCTAGTGGAAAAAGGCTATAAAGTGACAAAAACATAGTTGCCAGACCGACGATTTTGCAAAAAGCATTTAATAATCGGAATAAACTCGATAACATTTTCCGCTGAAATACAATTTATTCTAATTCCTTTAAATCTTGCGAATTAATGTCCCATTTTAATTTAAAGCATTTTAAAGACCTTGTAAACAATTTTTTTAACATAAAGAAAAGAATTTTGCAAAAACGACCGGTATCGACAAAAGAAACAAAACGAAACGAATACATTACTTTACTTATTGATAACTATAATACAGTTCTTTCGTATGCAAAGATACATGCAGAGAATTTATTAGAAAACACAAATACATTAGCAGTTAAAATGTTATTACACTGTCAAGAACTCTTTGTGAGGTGTTTGGTAAATTAGATTGCAAAATAAAAGTACCCCATGACGTTTTATTGTTCGAATTAGTCGATAGAGACCTCATGACAGATTCTGAGTCAGACTCTGAAGATAAATTTTCACAAGCTAAAGACAGTATTGAATTAGAGGAAGAAATTAAACAATTACAAGATTGCCCTGAAAACAATTTTGAGGAACTAGAAAATCTCAAAATGGCTACCCTAGATAAAAATAAGTCTTTTATAAGCATGTGCGCTAATATAATTAGAGAGAATTATAGTGGAGATCCACTCGCGCTAGAGTCTTTTATAGACAAAATTAATTTGATTCAAGATTTAACTGATTTGGCAGACTCATTAGAAAGATCACTTAACGCCGAAGGCATAACAAAGAAAAAAGCGCATGAAATGGCTGTTGAACAAACAGTTTCTGTATGTCGCTTAAGCAAAATCGACTTTAATAAAGTCTATAATCGCTTCAACAACATTTGTAGACTCTAAAGATATAGTAGCAAAATCAATTGTCGAACAAACGACTGAATCAAATGAATGCCAAGTTTTAACGCTTCAGTCTAATAATAACAACTCGAGATTTGCAAACAATTCAAGATATCCAAATAATTCAAGAATATCACATCAAACTGGTCGATTTAATAGTTTTAGAAGGGGAAATAATTACAGTCGAGGAAATGGAAATTATAGTCGTGGAAAAGGAAATAGAAATTTGAGAGGATTTAGCAGCTACCGTGGTAATTATAGTAATAACTACAGAGGAAATTTTTCACCCAACAGGGGACAAAACCGAAATAATAGCTATAACAATAACAACAGACAAGACAATAGAACTGCTAGGGCCCTGACTTTAAACTCAGAGGTCGCTCAGCAGGAAAATTTGGGGGAATTAGACAACAGCCTGTAAAATAACTTAAGTCACAGACAGCTACTGAAAATGAAAACCATAATAAAATTACGAAATCAATACACAGTCTAAATTTAAACTATTCAGACTTTATCAATTTATCATTTACCGAATCACACAAATTATACACTTTCTTGGTCGATTTTCAAGCCGATATATCTTTAATTAAAATTTCTTGTTTAAAACCTGGCATAATGCTCAATAGTAACGAAACAATAAACATAACCGGTGTAACAACTAACACTGTGTCAACTTTGGGTACGATACCAACGAAACTTGTCATTCAGAATCATTTAATTTTTCAAATCTTTCACGTTGTGGAAGATAATTTTAATATTCCTACAGCAGGTATTCTAGACAAGGACTTTCTTAAAGAAAATAAATGCAACATTAATTATGATAACATGAATATTTCGTTTCGGTACCACAACAAAGCCATTGAAATTCTTATGGAATACTACGGCACAGGTATTAATAATTGTGTAGTTCCACCAAGATGCGAAGTTTTCAGAATTTTCAAGTTAGGAAAAATTTCAGAGCTGATCTTTATAGATTCACAGGAAATCTGTGATGGAGTTTTTATAGGAAAATCTATTGTAGATTCCAATACAGCCTTATTAAAAATAATTAACGTTACAGATATGTGCAAATGTATCAACAATTCTAACATAAAGCTTGAAAAACTATCTAATTATAACGTTTACAGTATTAAAACCATCAACAAAGATAATGATCGCATAAAAAAATTGGAAAATTTACTAAAAACCCAAATGCCAAGCGAGGTAGCAGATAAACTCATACAATTATGTAAAAAATACGATGTTATATTTGCCTTGAAGGTTGATAAACTAACTGTAAACAATTTCTACGAGCAAAAATTAAGAGTAAACGATACTAATCCGGTTAATATAAAAAACAATGGCACACCACACACACAAAAACAAGAAATAGATAGACAGGTCCAAAACTTATTAAAAATTAAATTGATAGAACCCAGCCAATCAAACTATAACAGCCCTTTAATTTTGGTAAATAAAAAAAGCGTAGATGGTCAGAAAAGTTACAGAATGTGTATTGAATATAAGGCGGTGAATAAAAAACTGATAGCTGACAAATTTCCACTTCCAAGAATGATATTCTGGATAATTTAGGTCGTGCCAAATATTTCTCAATCCTTGAGCTTTTTTCTGGTTTCCACCAAATGCCGATACATGCAGAATCTCGAGACATAACGTCATTCAGTACAAATTGCGGATCTTTCAGATGGAAAGTGTTACCTTTTGGCTTAAATATAGCACCGAATTCCTTTTGACGCATGATGCACATAGCATTTTCAGGTTTACCTCCTAACCAAGCATTTTTATATGTCAACGACATAATTGTTATCGGTTGCAGTTTGCAACACCACTTAAAGAACTTAGAAAATGTTTTTAAAGATTTCAGAAAGTTCAATTTAAAAGTAAATCCCTACATATCTAATTTCTTCAGACCGGAAGCAACCTTTCTAGGGCATAAATGTACATAAAAAGGTCTTTTGCCGGATGATTCCAATGCCGATATAATTCAACAATACCCAATTCCACCCAATAAAGATGAAGTTCGAAGATTTGTAGCGTTCGCAAACTACTACAGAAGATTTATTGAAAATTTTGCAACATTGGCTGCACCACTTAATTCAATTACAAGGAAAACGTACAATTCAACTGGAATGAAAAATGTCAAAATGGTTTTTATAAATTAAAGCAAGCTTTGTTATCACCAAGAATCCTCCAATATCCCGATTTTACCAAACCCTTTATAATAACGGTAGATGCATCAAAGATTGGTTGTGGTGCGATACTGAGCCAAAACATAAATGGCAATGATTTACCCATCTACTTTGGTTCAAAGACATTCAACACAGCGGAACAGGAAAAACCCGTAATCGAACAGGAACTGTTAGCAATACATTTTGAAATAAAGAACATTCGCCCATATATCTACGGAACATTTTTTACAGTGAGATCTGATCACAGGCCTTTGGTCTACTTATTCAATATAAAAGACTCATCTTCAAAATTGACCAGAATCCGACTGGACTTTTAGAATACAACTTTGTAGTAGAATATATGAAGGTTAAATCAAACGTTGGAGCAGACGCGCTTTCAAGAATTTCGATAACTGACCTTAAAAATAAAACTACGGTTCTTCCGATTCAAACACGTTTAATGGCCAAAAACAATAAAAACAGAAATAGTAGCTCAAATCACCCCGTCGATGGAAGTAACATTAAATTAAAAGTCTATGACAAATTTTCCCATGATTTCAATAAATAGGTACCAAAAAATAAGAACAGAAATAATTCATTTCGATAATAAAAAAGTAATGCGCATAAAAATGTATAACAAATTTAAAAAACTGCTAAAAATTTAAATTGAGTTAGTTAACGAAACAGAAAGTTTAGACTTCCTGCTTTCGAGGCTAGAAATAGAGGCCAACAACCACAATATTTATAAAGCAGAATGGCCCACGGATGATATTTTCTTTCAAAATATACAATTCCAGAACTTAAGGAACATGGGAATAAAAAACTTAATAATTTACAGATAATTCTAACGGAACCAATTCAAACAATAATAACAAGTAGCGACAAACAAAAGTTAATGCAAATCTACCATAATGATTCAATTCTAGGCGGACATTGTGGCCAAAGATATTGCAAAATTTGTAAAAAATTGCAGTACATGTACCTTGAACAAAGTAAGACCGCGTAATGTAGAGAATCTTGTTTCAACCCCAACCCCAAACAAAGCGTTTGATATTGTTGTCCTAGACACAATAGGAGCATTACCTAAATCTACACACAGTAACAAATATGCCTTGACACTTATTTGTGATTTATCAAAATATCTGGTGACAATCGCGCCTGATAAATCTGCTCAAAAAGTTGCTCGTGCAATTTCCAAAAATTTTATTTCAATATATGGAAAAATGAACGCGACAAAAACTGATCAGGGAACCGAGTTCAAAAATTATTCAAATTAATAAAAATTGACCTAAAATTTTCTACAGTTTATCATCACCAGAGTGTGGGCACAGTTGAACGTAATCATCGTGTCTTTAATGAATACATTCGACGATATATACAAGAAAATGAGGCCGACTGGGATACATATTTAAAATACTTCACTTTTTATCATAATACCACACCAATTGAATTAGTTTTTGGGAAAATAGCGACAATGCCAGACATGACTAAAACTAAATTAGATCCAGTTTATAACATTGATAACTACAGCAAAGAAGTTAAATTTCGACTCCAGAAAACAAAGACTATGGCAAGGAATCTAATTGACAAACACAAAGCCAGAAACAAGAAATTTCATGACAGATTTTCAAAACCTGTGACAATTCAAGTAAATGAAAATGTCATACTGCAAAAAGGATTATACGACAAACATAAAAATATTTATGACGGTCCTTATGTTGTATAGATAAGAGTATAAATGATGTAAACATAACAAATTATAACAGAAAAACAAAAAAAAACGAAAAACTGTTCAAAAAACAGAATTCGAAAAATGTAAACAAAATCAAATATGAAAAAAAGAAAAAGAAAAAAACATATGTTCTTAAAAACAAATAATACAAAACAGTTTTGAAACAAAAAAGTATTACTTAAAAACAAAAAAAAAAGAAAGAAAAAAATTTATTTAAAAAAAAAACCCTTTAAACAATATTCATTTTCATACCTTTATTCTAAAAACAGATTAGAAAAGATAAAAATTCAGTACATAAAAATAAATTTTTAAATTAAATACTCAACAAAATAAATTTAGTCAAAAGTAACTAATATATTCTCTATTATATTTTGAAAAAAACCAAACAATAATAGATAATCCTTATATATATAATTCTACTGTACGTGCGTTGTAACTGAACTCCTCCTAAACGGCCGGACCGATTTGCATAAATTTTTTTGTATGCGTTTGGGTGGCGCCCCGGGTGGTTTAGATTTACAATGCGGTCCAATTCGACAAAGGGGCGTGGTACCTCCCATACAAACCACATATTAAAAATCTATTATTTCTGCTCCTGATAACGGTATTTGAACAAAATTTGGTCGTCGGTTTGGTGTGCATTTTTTAAGTGCTGCTGCAAATATGGGCGGGATTGGACAAAGGGGCGTGGTACCTCTCATACAAACCACAAATTAAAAATCCATTATTTCTGCTCCTGATAACGGTATTTGAACAAAATTTGGTATGTCGGTTTGGTGTGCATTTCTTAAGTGCTGCTGCAAATATATGCGGGATTGGACAAAGGGGCGTGGTTCCTCTCATACAAACCACAAATTAAAAATCTATTATTTCTGCTCCTGATAACGGTATTTGAACAAAATTTGGTACGTCGGTTTGGTGTGCATTTTTTAAGTGCTGCTGCAAATATGGGCGGGATTGGACAAAGGGGCGTGGTACCTCTCATACAAACCACAAATTAAAAATCTATTATTTCTGCTCCTGATAACGGTATTTAAACAAAATTTGGTACGTCGGTTTAGTGTGCATTTTTTTAATGCTGCTTCAAATATGGGCGGAATTGGACAAAGAGGCGTGGCTCCACCCATATAACCCAAAAAATTAAATCGCCATATTTTGGGCATTTTTTTGACCTACGTCGATGATATTTGGTACATATGGTATTGGCATAATTTGGAATACGTACCGGGAGAAAAGTGGATGGGACCACGCTCCTTTTTAGGAAAATTAAAAATCGTAATATAGTCTTAACTACTGGACCGATCGTCACAATAGGATATATAAATACTTTTAATTTTATTTTATAGCGAGGGGGGTAGCGAAGTACACCGGGATCAGCTAGTATTATTATATAAAATAAAATTTTTATTTAACATAAAGGTCATACAATAGTCAAGACTGATCAACTTGATTGTTCCATCATATATGTAAAATTTTTGAAATGTCTTCTGAAAACATTTAACCTTGAAAGGGCATGCAGGCAGAACAGTCGGGCAAAGGCAATTCCTGGCAGGTTGACACCCTCCAGTCGAAGGGGTAGTGTCTTCTTCACAGATGGCACTCCCTCCGGAACCCGGGTTGTTCCAGGCTGCTTGTTTTTCCAACAAAATTTATAACAGGAATTTAAACAAAATAAACCAGAACAGAACTTCTAATAAATTTATAAATTTTTTTATTTAAAACAAAAAAAAAATTATATAAACTGAAACTTACCTGATGAAACAAACCAAAAAAAAAAAAAAATTTTAAATTTTGTTACAGCAAACTATATTAAAAAAATATATTTAAACCATCACATTTTTGAAAAATTTTCGAAACACAAAGAAAATGGTGTAACTAAATATAAAAAAAAAAGTTTAAAGAAGAATGAAAAAGTTTTTTTTTTTCATAAAAGTTTTAAAAATGAAGGGAAGTATATAGTACCGGATCCATAAATTAAATTATGTTGTATACATTATAACAGTATTCATACTGTAATAAAATAGTTTTTATTTATTTTATTTTTGTCTTAGAGCTTGTACATTTGAAGCTCCTAAGACTGTTGATTTATTAATTGAATTCATAAACTTATATACTAATTATGAGAATAATTCTTAGGGGTACCTGAACATAAGAGTAAAAGAATATAAATATATATTATTGTTGGGTAAGCATATTTAACTTCCAACTATTTATGTATGGCATGTGTTCAACAGTTTTAAAGTCCAACGAGTGCATACCTAAAAGCAACAGATACCTTGTGTTTCTTATATTTACAATCAAACAAATGCAGTTAATAAATGTGATTCATTTAAGTGCATTGTGCTGCTGCACTTGATTAACCGTACAAGTGTCAAATTACCGACACACAAAATATCTTGCTTGCAGTTTGTCAATGCTTGCATGTTGCGGTACTATTGATTCGCAATGCATACTACACACTGTTGGCCACATGCTACATATATATATTACATTAGCCATAATACGTACCTATATTATATGTTAAGTCAATATTCATATTACATATTAGTAAAAACTTTTTTATAAAAAATGGAGGTGTAGTGCCAATTCTGGTGCTCATCTATATCCCATCTTACTAAGTCCTACTGTGTAATATTCGTACTAATTATTACAAGTATGTATATAATCGTTAAGTTCAATAAGTAGGTTAAGCATCTATATATAAAACCGAATGTGTGTTTGTTTATTTGTTTGTTTGTTCCTTATAAGAGGCCAAACCCTTGGACCGATCTTCCTGAAATTTTCACAGTATTTAACTGGAACTCTCAATTGAATTATAGGCTATATGAAGTTTGGACAAAGAGGCGTGACACCGCCCATATAACCTAAAAATTTTAATCGCCATATTTTGGGCATTTTTTGACCTACGTCGATGATATTTGGTACATATGGTATTGGCATAATTTGGAATATGTACCAGGATAAAAGAAAATTAAAAATCGTAATATAGTCTTAACTACTGGACCGATCGTCACAATAGGATATATAAATACTTTTAATTTTATTTTATAGCGAGGGGGGTAGCGAAGTACACCGGGATCAGCTAGTATTATTATATAAAATAAAATTTTTATTTAACATAAAGGTCATACAATAGTCAAGACTGATCAACTTGATTGTTCCATCATATATGTAAAATTTTTGAAATGTCTTCTGAAAACATTTAACCTTGAAAGGGCATGCAGGCAGAACAGTCGGGCAAAGGCAATTCCTGGCAGGTTGACACCCTCCAGTCGAAGGGGTAGTGTCTTCTTCACAGATGGCACTCCCTCCGGAACCCGGGTTGTTCCAGGCTGCTTGTTTTTCCAACAAAATTTATAACAGGAATTTAAACAAAATAAACCAGAACAGAACTTCTAATAAATTTATAAATTTTTTTATTTAAAACAAAAAAAAAATTATATAAACTGAAACTTACCTGATGAAACAAACCAAAAAAAAAAAAAATTTTAAATTTTGTTACAGCAAACTATATTAAAAAAATATATTTAAACCATCACATTTTTGAAAAATTTTCGAAACACAAAGAAAATGGTGTAACTAAATATAAAAAAAAAAGTTTAAAGAAGAATGAAAAAGTTTTTTTTTTTCATAAAAGTTTTAAAAATGAAGGGAAGTATATAGTACCGGATCCATAAATTAAATTATGTTGTATACATTATAACAGTATTCATACTGTAATAAAATAGTTTTTATTTATTTTATTTTTGTCTTAGAGCTTGTACATTTGAAGCTCCTAAGACTGTTGATTTATTAATTGAATTCATAAACTTATATACTAATTATGAGAATAATTCTTAGGGGTACCTGAACATAAGAGTAAAAGAATATAAATATATATTATTGTTGGGTAAGCATATTTAACTTCCAACTATTTATGTATGGCATGTGTTCAACAGTTTTAAAGTCCAACGAGTGCATACCTAAAAGCAACAGATACCTTGTGTTTCTTATATTTACAATCAAACAAATGCAGTTAATAAATGTGATTCATTTAAGTGCATTGTGCTGCTGCACTTGATTAACCGTACAAGTGTCAAATTACCGACACACAAAATATCTTGCTTGCAGTTTGTCAATGCTTGCATGTTGCGGTACTATTAATTCGCAATTCATACTACACACTGTTGGCCACATGCTACATATATATATTACATTAGCCATAATACGTACCTATATTATATGTTAAGTCAATATTCATATTACATATTAGTAAAAACTTTTTTATAAAAAATGGAGGTGTAGTGCCAATTCTGGTGCTCATCTATATCCCATCTTACTAAGTCCTACTCTGTAATATTCGTACTAATTATTACAAGTATGTATATAATCGTTAAGTTCAATAAGTAGGTTAAGCATCTATATATAAAACCGAATGTGTGTTTGTTTATTTGTTTGTTTGTTCCTTATAAGAGGCCAAACCCTTGGACCGATCTTCCTGAAATTTTCACAGTATTTAACTGGAACTCTCAATTGAATTATAGGCTATATGAAGTTTGGACAAAGAGGCGTGACACCGCCCATATAACCTAAAAATTTTAATCGCCATATTTTGGGCATTTTTTGACCTACGTCGATGATATTTGGTACATATGGTATTGGCATAATTTGGAATATGTACCAGGATAAAAGAAAATTAAAAATCGTAATATAGTCTTAACTACTGGACCGATCGTCATTAAATTTTCACAAAAGGATATATAAATACTTTTAATTTTATTTTATAACGAGGGGGGTAGCGAAGCACACCGGGTTAAGCTGGTACTCTATAAAATGAATAAAGAGATATACTTGAAATAACATTGAACACGACCAGAAGCATTTTTAATACTCCACCCTTTTTAAACAGATATTATAGAGATAACTCGTATATGGATATATAATCAGTTTTGAGCCTTATAATTTTAATTTAGATAAAAACACCGCACAAAGAAACAACCAAAAAAGAACGACTATGAAGTTCAATAAGTATGCCACATCTTCCGTCTCATTTCATCTATGTATATACATAAACAAAAATGAATTTAGTTTGTATGTATATTTGTAGGGAAAGTAAACTAGGCTTTTTTTTAAATCGATGAAGGAGGGGAAATCCCAAACCAATAAAATATTAATATTCATATATCTGTGCAAGTAAGACCCGGAATGTTTTAAAATTCGGCATGTGTTACTTTTAGGACAATACACAACTTTCAGCAACATTTTGGAGCGCTAAGTTGAGGCGAACGGGCACACCCCATACAAATAAAATAGTATTAATTTTTAAATTTTATTTATTTGTTGCGGGTTAGCAATATCTAAATATATATTTCGTTGGCAGCCATACCAACCCATCAGTAGATGTTTTACCCTTTATGCTTATAAAATTTTAGAGCTCATCCATTTATACGAAAACTCACAAATAAATAAAAATGTAAAATATTAATATTTATATATGTATCTGCGCAACAAAGGAACAGAATAATTTAAAATTAGGTGTGTGTTATATTATGGACAAAATTAAACTTTCAGCAAAACTTTGTGGCGGTAGGACGAGTGCAACGGGCACCCCCATACAAGTAAAATATTAATATATCTTTTTTTTTTAATTAGGACAAGCACTTCGGGGATGAACCCTACGTATGCAAAGCATCTAGCTGGAACTAAGAAAATAGGTTTTAGAAAGGAGGATAAAAGGAATGGTGTTTGTGGACATTCGATTTGAACAGTAACACACTGAAAGTGGCAGGACAGACCTCTTCGGAGAGTTTATTCCACATACGAACAGTTCGGCTGAAGTACGAATTCTGTCTGGATGTGCTCTTAATGAAGAGCGTATTGTACGTGAAGTGACGGGTTTTCTGAACAAGTCCCTGATTTCATTAGAACACTTTCCTTTGTAGTAGCGATAGAACAATGAAACACTCTTAACATTGCGTCGATGCTCCAGTGAGTCAATAGAGTTCGCTACCCTACTATCACCGATAAGCTTCTTTGCTCTATCTTGTACGCGATCGAGTAACTTCATAATGTATTTTAAAGCACCGGCCGATACAAGAGAGGTGCATTCCATTTTCGGTCGGATAAAGGTGGTATAAATATTAAGGAGATCAGATGAACTGAAGTATGACTTAATTTATCTTGAACTCGTTTGATGAGATCTCATCTACAACAACTCGTAAAGTGCGATCTCTGAGAAAGCTCGATACAAATCGAGTAAAGCCATCACCGACAGCAAAAGCAATTACTTTTGACAAAAGTGCTCCACACTCTATCAAATGCCTTGGATATATCTAGAGCCACCACTTTACTTACGCCAAAGTGATGTATGCTATTACACCACTTTTCCGAAAGGAAAGCTAGGAAATCCCCCGTAGAGCGGCTCCTACGAAACACATACTGGCGGTCGCTAAGTAACGTGTTGACCTCCAAATATTTCACAAAATGAAAATTCAACATGATTTCCATTACTTTGGAAAGCTCAGAACAAATTGCAATTGGGCGGTAATTTTCAGGGTTTTTGGCCTCCCCCTTTTTAGGGATCGGCGTTACATTGGCCACCTTTCAACACATTGAAAATTCACCATCTTGGTACGAAGTGTTTAACAGGTGTTCTAATGGACGTGCTAACGTCGAAACGCACTGTTTCAAGGCCAGTGCTGGAATACCATAATGTGTGTTAAATTTCGCTAAAACCTTTTTAACTGCACGCGCTTGAAAAAATATTTTTGGCATAGTTACAGATAATCCTTCGAGAACGGGAAGTGGTTAACTGCTTTCCGGCAAGTGAGAATTTCTTGCGAACATTTCAGCCAAAAAAGGTTTGCTCTATCAACAGGGTCACTGAATACATGGTCGTTCTTTACAAGAGGTGGAATTGAGGAAGTAGCATTATCCTAGACTCTTTAACGACTGACCAAAAGATCTTGCTACCCCGTGGGGCATCAAGAACTTTAGTGCAAAGGCGATGCTCGTACAAAGCTTTTTCGCGCCTTAGTACTCTGGAACATGAAGATCTCCCCTTTTTGCGCAGCGAATTAGTAGATATCGGAGTTTTTATTATTACGCCAGATATTAAAAGCTACCTCTCTGGGTCTGACTGCATTTCTGCACGTCTGATTGAACCAAGATTTAACTTTCGATTTAATCAAAATTTGCTTGGATAAAATGAACGTTTTCATTCCCAGCAAAATGATATTTTCCACCATTTCCACCACGGCATTGACGATATTGTATAGAAAGTATAGTTCTAATTAAAATGCCGGAAAAATTCGTTGAGCTTAGCCCAAGCGCCTTTTAGGACATAAATTTTAGGCGTCATATAGCATCGTGGAAGACGTTGCGGAGATTAAGGAACGAAAAGGAGGCGAAAATGGTTCAATGATCCGAGTTATCAAGAGGTGCATTAACACTCAATTCTCATATTCAGGGTGCGAAGTGATAAAAAGGTCAAGAGTGTTGCTATCCTGCATTTCGACACATGAAATATATGTTGGCTCACATTATGCGCAGCGAAAAGGTCAAAATATTGGCCTTCTGGAGTTGTTTGGCTCGAATGGTGAAGCCACGATGAGTTGTGAACATTGAAATCACCAGCAACGACAATCTTGCTGTTCGGACAGCTTTCAAGGATCTTCGACATTGAATCGGAAAGCGAATCGAAGTTGGATAAGGTTTTATCTTTTTCCGCGTTTGGAATTCTGTAAAGAAACCCGAAATGTAAATATCGTGTCCTGATTCTGAATTTAATTTACCAGCGATTACCGTTGAGCTTCCACATAAAAGAGCTGGACCTGTTCAATGCCTGAACTACCAAGAATTTGGCCACACTAAAGCATATTGTAAGTTGCCTACAGTTTGCGTTGTATGTGGTGAGTTACACAGTACCGCTAACTGCAACAAATTGAAAGGTGATCGCAAGGTAAAATTGTGGCAATTGCGGCGGAAACCACACTGCTAACTACAGGGGCTGCCCTCTATATTCGATTTTTAAGAGCTTGTCAAACAAAAAAACTAATGTTACTCCCGCTCAGCCTAAAACCCTTTTTAACTACCCACATCTACCTCAACCGTCTACTAGCCAGAACCAATATTCAAATGTATTGAAGTCTAACACAACTATTGCCCAACAACAACCTTACGGACAATTTTCATACGCTAATATCTTAAAAAGTAACCAGACTACGGCCCAAAAAACTGCTCCAGCAAATGAAGATACAGGTTCTAATTTTAGTCGAATTGAAGCCTCAATAGAGACCTTAATTCAAACAGTAAATACTTTTACTCTGAACATGTCCTGTATGATGCAGGAAATGCTGAAAATGCAGTCTACCTTGTTACAGGCAGTATTAAGCAAACCATGAACTTAAAAATCTGTTTTTGGAACGCAAACGGCATCTGCCAACATAAAAATTAAATAGAATATTTCCTACTGAATCAACAAATCATTTCAGAGACTCACTTGACGTCTCGAAGCTATTGTAAAATTAGTGGATATAATTTCTACGACACCAAGGACCCTCGAGGTAGAGCGTGTGGTGGCTCGGGAATTCTAATAAAATCGCGAATAAAACACTACTTATTAGATGATTTTTGTGAAGAATATCTTCAAGCAACAAATATTTGTATTGAAAATTATTATCAAAAACTTGCAAAATCATCTGTCTATTCCCCCCCAACAGATTTTCAATTACCGAGAGCCAATATATGGATTTTTATAACTTACTGCGCCCCCGTTTTCTAGCAGCTGGTGACTACAATGCTAAACACACATTCTGGGGTTCACGTTTAATCACTCCTAAGGGTCGTGTGTTGTTTAACACAATCTCTAAAATGGGTTTGAATGTAGTTTCAAGTGGCCAGCCAACATATTGGCCAAAAGCTCGACAAAAAATTCCAGACGTTATCGACTTTGGAATAGTGAAAGGTGTAGCCAGCGAAATGATTAAAGCTGAAGCATCTCTGGATTTATCTTCAGATCACTCACCTACTATTGTCACTATATTCTCACACAAAACTTCAATACCTACAAGTGAAATGATATCTGCACGTATTAACTGGTTGCAATACAAAAAATATTTGAGCGCCCATTGTTCGGAAAATATGCCGTTGACAACACCTTCTGACATAGATAACTCTATTAGGTTGAAGCACATGTTAAACAAGCTGCTCTTAGTGCCTCTTCCAATCAACCAAATCAACAAGTGAGATTAAACAATATATTTTGTGTGGATATAGAAAGGCTTTTGACAGAAAAACGTAGAGCTCGACGAGAATGGCAACGCTACAGATCGCCTCAGCTAAAATTAAGGCTTAAGGATCTTACCAAGCAGCTTAGAAAAGTTTTGCAAACACAAAAAACAGATTTCCTTCAAAAATTTCTTAAAGAACTAGATGCAACAATACAAAATGAGCATTCGCTGTAGCGTGCAGCCAGAGGACTTAAAAGGCCGGTGAAATGCAAACCTCCCTTACGAGCTTCGAATGGTGACTGGGCAAGAACTGATGCTGATAAAGGTGCTCTTTTTGTTTAACACTAAGAAAAAGTATTTACTCCACATACTTCTGCAGATATTGTTGAACTGCCACCAGTCGGCTCTTTACCAGAAGTACCGCTAAGATTTAACATTGTGGAGATTGAAAAGGCTATTACTAGCCTTAACACCAAAAAACAGCCCCAGGTAATCAAATCACGTCGATAAAATAAGCAAAAAAAATTTTTCAAGAACTGCCTTATATTGCAAAAACAATAATACTATTAATTTTTAATAGTATTCTTCGCCTAGAAAACTATCTAACAATATGGAAGGTTTCGATGATTACTATGATACAATAGCCCGGCAAGGATCATACAAAGGTTGTATTGTATACGCCTATTAATTTATTGCCCAACATTTCAAAACTATTTGAAAAGCTGTATATGAACAAACTCTCAGACTTGTGAATGTTGTTAGAGACAATTTTGTAAAAAAAAAAAAATATTGGCCGGCACTCTTTATTGATGTTTTACAAGCTTTTGATAAAGTATGGCACGAAGGTCTTATACACAAAGGTCTTATACACAAATTTACGCAAAATCTACCCGCAAACAGCGTCAAAAATGGCTTAATGGCGTATTAAAGTTAACGAGCACAAATGTGTACACGTCACTTTTATGTTGCGCAGCGAAACATGCCTTTCTATACAAATCAACACCGAGACTATACCACAACTCTCTGAAGTGATACATCTAGGCGTTCATCATGATCATCCAAATTTAATTAAAAGCAGCCCAAATAAATTGGCTTATTCGAAGAAACTCTATACTAAGCCTAGACTGTAAACTACAATGCGATCCTGAAACCAATATGGTCCTATGGAATCCAGTTGTGGGGCTCTGCTTCAGCATTGAATGTAGAAAAAATTAAGAGGCGACAAAACAAAATTCTACGTACAACAACCGCAGGTCCCAAATCTACTTGCACGCAATATTCGACATTGTAGAGCCCACATACGGCTGAAAAGAAGGGATTCTCTTTTTCTCAGCCGTACAAGAGAGATGGAAAACAACAAAAAAAAAAACCTTTGAAACTAAAAATTTTGTTTAGCATTGTATGTATGCTTACATATATATATTATATTGATTTATGATCTAAAAAAATTTATTGATGTTTTAATTTATAATTGAAGATTCAATAAATAATAATATTATCAAATAAAAAAATTGTTAACATATATCGAGCAACATAAAAAAATTTAAATTATTATATTTTAACTACACAGGCGGAATAGAACAAACGTTGTTTTCAGTAAAAGCCGCTAAACCTCGTCAGTATTCATGTGCAAATGCAGCTATATTGAACGTGATTACGTATTCCATTTATAGACCATTACATTTTTAAACTTAACATTTGAGGATGGATGTCTACAATTGTAGTAACTTAATATTTTGAGGTAAAAAGTAAATAAAAAAATTATATAGAAAAAACAGCATTTCGAAAGTATTATTGATCTCTGTGAAATTTGCTATGATGGTTTCGCTGGTAAATTTTTTTTTTTTTTTTTTGATAAATTTTATTATTTATTGAATCTTCAATTATATTTAAATTACCAATAACACCCAAACCCACGATATCGACCGACAAGTCGATAGAGCGACAGCAACTCACTCATTATCGTTCGTATAAGCGACCCACTAACTATCGACATGTCGGTCGTCTGTATTTACGTTTCAACGTAATCATTGTCAAATGACTATATTGCCACATCAAATATTCCATGTAAATTTAGCCACATATATGGCCATTTGAAGGTGGCACAACGACCAGGTATGCACAGTTCCATTACAAGTACAACAATCCAAAAACAACATGTATATTGTTGGTATAAAGTACGCGCTTTTCATCAAAAAACACAAATAAATTTAAAATTTTCTTACGAATGATTTCCAAGCTGTAACAATTATTTGTGTATGCTGCAAAACTGTATCAGTTAGTATGAATATAAAGTTAGTATAATATAAAGCGAATTGAGGTTGGTGTGCTAGTAAGCTCACCTTTTGGATATGCCTTGCTAGAAATGTAAACACAAAACATATGCTTTGAATAAATGAATTTTGTAAAAATAATTTATAGCAAAATAATTTTTGGTATTTTGTTAATTTCACAAATTCAACAAGAACCTGCAGCGGCTTCGATTTTGCCTGTTAAATGCTAATCAATAATTATTATCTGTACAATAATATAATTATAAATATATGAATGTACATAATACATATGTATTTACATAAATACCTACCAATTTCCCATCATGAAATTTTTTAAAATTATTACATATGTACATACATACATTCATATAAAATAACATTTTTTAAATAATTTTGTCAAATTAATTTCTTTGTCGACAACAAAACTTTCGTGACTGATTTTGACAGTTGTTGTCGCATAATATTTCTTAGTGGGTCGGAAATTTGTATGAAAATGTTTACGTTATCGCTCGCTTTCATTGTCGATAGACTTGTCGTGCTGAAAATTTTTAGTGGGGCGCAAAACAGCTGTTTGTCGTTGAAAAAGCAAGCGAGCGATATCGATCGACAACGTGGGTTAGGCTGTGAGTTTTTCAAATCTTAAATCTAAAAAAATATTAAATATATGTTTAGCCAATACTAAACAAAATTTTTAATTTCAACGGTTGATTTTTGTTGATTTACATCTCTCGGGTACGGCTGAGAGAAAAAGTATCCCTCCTCCTCAGCCGGGTGTGACCTCTATACTGTAGAATATTGCCCGCAAGTGGATTTGGGTGCAGCTCAAGTTTTTTTACATATTTTTTTCGCGTGTTTTGAAAATACTGTCTTCACCAACGGAAGATCAAGATCTTTATGAATTTGATGATTTCTGACATACCAGGGGGCTGCTGTAATTGCAAGTAGAACTTTATTTTGTCGCCTTTGAATTTTTTCCACACTCGATGCTGAGGCAGTGCCCCATAACTGGATTCCATAGGACCATATTGGTTTCAGGATCGCGTTGTATAATAGAAGTTTACAGTCTAGGCTTACTATAGAATTCCTTCCAATAAGCCAATTCATTTGGGCTGCTTTTAATTTCATTTGTGTCAACTTTGCGTCTATACTTGGTTTCCACGTCAAACGACGGTCAAGATGAACGCCTAGATATTTTACTACAGTGTGTTGCGGTATAGTCTCGGTGTTGATTTGTATAGGCGGGCATGTTTCCCTGCGCAATGTAAAAGTGACGTGTACACATTTCTGCTCATTAACTATTATTCGCCATTGTTTTAGCCATGTTTCCAGTTTTGATACGTACCCTTGCAAATTCCGCGAAGCTTCTACAGGATTTTCATGAACGCTTAGAAAAGATGTATCATCAGCAAATGTTGACGTGTGAATGTTACTGCTTAACGGTAAGTCAGAGGCATATATTAAAAAAAGTAAAGGACCGAAGATGCTGCCTTGAGGGACTCCGGCTTCGATCGACTGCGGAGGGCTTAAAAAGTTACCTTCTCGAACTACAAATTTTCGTTCACTTAAGTAGCTTTTTAAAAGCTTGACAATGTTTACAGGTAGATTTTGTGTTAATTTGTGTATTAGACCTTCGTGCCATACTTTATCGAAAGCTTGAGAAACATCTATAAAGAGCGCAGAGCAATATTTCTTCTTTTCGAAAGTGTCTCTAATAACATTCACAAGTCTGTGAGTTTGTTCAATAGTGCTATGTTGTCTGCGAAAACCGAAATGATGATCTGGAATGCATCCACTTCTAGTCACTATAGGCATCAGCTTGCTCATATACAGCTTTTCAAATAGTTTCGAAATGTTGGGCAATAAGCTAATAGGCCGATAGGATTCAACCTTCGTATGATCCTTGCCGGGCCTTGGTATCATAATAATCATCGAAACCTTGCATTCTGCAGGATAGTATTGCAGCCGTAGAATACCATTAAAAATGAAGAGTATAACTCTTTTTGCAATATAAGGCACTTGTAGAAGCATTTTTTTGCTTATTTTGTCGACACCTGGGGCTTTACTGGTGTTAAGACTAGTGATGGCCTTTTCAATCTCCACAATGTTAAATCTCATCGGTATTTCTGATAAAGAGACGACTGGTGGCAGTTCAACAATATCATGCCATACTTTGTCGAAGGCTTGTGCAACATCAATGAAGAGTGCGGAGCAATATTTCTTTTTTTTAAAGGTGTCTCTAACTACATTCACAAGTCTGTGAGTTTGTTCAATAGTGCTATGTTGACTGCGAAAACCGAATTGATGATCTGGAATGCATCCACTTCTACTCATTATAGGCATCAGCTTGCTCATAAAAAGCTTTTCAAATAGTTTCGAAATGTTGGGCAATAAACTAATAGGCCGATAGGATTCAACCTTCGTATGATTCTTGCCGGGCTTTGGTATCATAATAATCATCGAAACCTTGCATTCTGCAGGATAGTATTGCAGCCGTAAAATACCATTAAAAATGAATAGAATTATTCTTTTTACAATGAAGCATTTTGTTGCTTATTTTGTCGACACCTGCGGCTTTTTTAGTATTAAGACTAGTAATGGCCCTTTTAATCTCCTCAGTGTTGAATTTTAGCGATATTTCTTCATTGTTTTATTTATTAGAATGTTTGTTTAAGCAATAGGTCTTTTGATTTAATATATATTTATTGTTGTTTTATTTATATTTAGTTTCGATATTTCGCTAACAATTTGTTAGCATCTTCAGGAAAATTTTTTTTTTAAATTATTTGTTTTATATAAATTTCAAATTCAACACAAAATAAATTTTAATGCAAATTCCAAAATACACAAAGTATTAAAAAACATATTGTTTTATTGCGCGAAAGTAATAACAATAATTCATAGCTCGTTGTGGACGGACGTGTTTTTTGGGAGCGCTAATTTTAAAATCAAATAAATCTATAAACGCGGAATCTGATTTATACAGTGTCAAAAATCATAAATATTACACAGAACCTGTTCTACTAAACAGTAAATAATTATAAAATTTGAATAACAAACAACAACAATTTTGAACTGCATTTATGTATTTTCGCATACAAATTAAAACGAAAACAAAATAAAAAATGCAATATACAAAATTTCTGTACTCTTTTAAATTCATTAACCACAACAACAAAAATATGTTATATGATCAAGCAGGTCTAAAATAGCAACAAAATATCAACAATATCATCAATATACAAACAAATACTGGACCTGTTCTAATAAACAAAATATTTGTATTTTTATTTACGAAATAAAACCTAATAAATTCTTTTATGTTTTCTTTGGAATAAAAGGTTTTTTGTCGCTGTATCACAATTCACAACGATCAAATTGAACTAATATTATTAAATATTGCAATTGTTAAGTTGATTTTCACATTTTTTTTCTTGTTTTGCAATTATCTCCTCTCATGGCAATGGCAACAAGAACTACTAAAAACGTTCGCAAATTACTGTCTTCGCCCGCAACTCCACAAAAAATTCAACCTGTTGAGAATATCCTTCCAACAAATATTCTGCAGTTGTTGGATGATAAACTGGAGAAACAGAAGAAGCAGATAATTGAAAACATAACACATACACACACCGCTAGTGAGAAAAAGATTATGGATCGTTTTGATTTACTAACTGCTGAGTTACATAAATTACAAACAAAAATGATTGATATTGAAGTACGAGTGGAAAAGGTCAAAAATTCACAGAGAGAGGATATTGCTAAAATAAATAAGGAACTCACAACAATGAGAGCTAAATTTGTTTCGCTACAAAATAATGTTGTAGCTTCTGATTTAATTATCAGTGGCATTCCAGAAAGAGAAAATGAGAATATTATAGATTTATTCTCCAAAATATGCCACACATAAACATAAACCTCCGCATGTAAGAGAAGTTTTTCGACTCAAATCTAAAAATAAACCATCAAACTCAATTATGATAAAACTCGCTTCTTCGGATGATAGGAACTTGCTGTTTCGATCAATTGGAGGGTTCTGTAAAACCAATAAAAGATCCTTAAATTTAAACGATATTGGTGGTGATGCAGACAGGAACATCTATGTGCATGAATGTTTAACAGATAGAAACAGGGAGCTTATGTTTTACTGTTCTAAACTGAAGCGTGAAGGTAAACTAACATCATTATTTTCGATTCGTGGCAATGTTTATGTTCGAGTTGAAAGACATCAAAGAGCTATTTACGTAACTGATACAGCGAGTGTTGATGCTTTGATTGTGCCCAAAACTTAATAAATATTAAATCGTTTTTTTCTATTTTTTCTCTGTTTTATTATCTGCTTTTAAATTCTAAATTATGTATTATTTCCCTTTCATTTCTTATCAGTCATTTTGCAAACGTGCACGGTTGTCATATAATTTAAAGTACAAACGTATAACATGACTCTCAGTTCGATCAGCCATAACTATAACTTAAGAACAATTTTGGGGATTGTTGGGAAGACCTATAAAGGTTTTAAAATTTGTCACTTTAATGCTAGAAGCCTTAATTCTGCGAAAATTGATTACATTAATTATATTCTGTCAAACTGTTTTGTAGATCTTCTTTGTTTCAGAAACATGGTTCGATCCTGAATCTGAGGGTGATTTTCATAATATTTTAAACTTTAATTTAATTCGTAATGATAGAAGATCTGGTGAAAAGGGAGGAGGTGTTGCAATTTATTATAAAAAGGGTTTGAAACATAAAATTGTTTTAAAATCTTATCCAGCTAATGTGGTTGAGTTTATTGGTGTTGAGTTTCAGGGATACAACTCTACTAAATGCTGTGTAGTGTGTGTTTATAATCGAAGTAAACTGAATGATCTTGATGAGTTTTTTGATAAGTTAAATGTGATACCGATGAATTATGAAAACTTAATTGTTTGCGATGATTTTTATATAGATATATCAATTAATAACACAAGATCATATCAACTTTTGGATGGAATGAATGCTAGTGGTTTGCATGTCATTAACTCTTGCTATACTAGATTTGCCCCTAATGTTAAACCTGCTCTGCTAGACCTTATGTGTACCTCTAACAGCTCATCAGTCATTCACTTTGATCAGTTTTCTCTTGCCGGCGTTTCTGACCATGATATGTTGCTTCTTGTAACTGATTTTGATTTGCACTGCAATGAGAGTAGCAGTCATTTCTACTCACGGAATTATAAGCAAATCAATATTCAACTGTTAAGTTTTGATGCAGCAAATGTTAACTGGACTGAATGCTGGCTGTATGATAACATTAATGATAAGTTGGCCTGTTTCTCGGAAAGCGTACTATCTTGTTTCAGAAACACGTACCATTAAGAAAAATAAAAATTAGCAGCATTAATCAGCCTTGGTTTAATTATAGAGTTAAATGCGCTATCAAGATACGAAATAAACTATACTCTATTTGGAAGAACAGAAAGTGTGAATACAATTGGGAGCGGTATCGATTAGCTAGAAATCAGGTGCATGTTATCACGAAAAACCAGAAGAGTGAGTACTTTAGAAGCAAATTAAATACAAATATTTCATCTAGAGAACTATGGAAAAACCTTGAACAGCTTTGTTTGAGGAAAAAGAAAGTTGAATGCGAAGTGTGTCCTGAAACCATGAATGACTTCTTCCTAAAATCATCTATTGTAAATAATACTGACACCTTCGCCGTAAATCAGAATATTTTATCTAATAGATCCGTGTTTTCTTTTAGCCCATTTACAACTGAGGAGGTTGGTAGATCAATTTCGGCAATCAAGTCCACTGCGGTTGGCTTTGATGGAATTAATTTAAATTTTTAAAGCTTATTTTACCTTTTATAATTCCTTCAGTTATTCATATCTTTAACCACATCATCACAACATCGACTTTTCCTAATGACTCGAAAATTGCTAACATAATACCAGTTGCTAAAAGAAATCAACCTATCAGCCCTGAAGACTATCGACCCATAAGTATCCTCCCATCTCTTTCAAAGGCCTTTGAAAGATTGGCCTCAAACCAAATTATAAACTACTTGCAATGTCATACGCTTTTATCAGAGTATCAATCTGGTTATCGGGCTGCAAAAAGCTGTGGTACTGCCATAGTGAAAGTTTTGGAAGATATTCGTCCATCCTTTGATAATGGTGAATTAACTATTGTGGTTCTTATTGATTTCTCAAAAGCTTTTGATACGGTCAACCATGATGTGTTGTTACTTAAGCTGAAAAATTACTTTAGTTTTAGTAATCATGCTGTTGGGCTTATAAGATCATATCTTTCGAATCGCTTTCAACGCGTTAGTTCAAAGGCGTCATTTTCTACACTAAAACCCGTGTTTTCTGGAGTTCCGCAGGGATCTATACTTGGCCCATTACTTTTTAGCATGTTTGTAAACGATATTGTTCACTGCTGTAAAAATTCCCATATTCATTTATATGCAGATGATGCTCAAATTTATTTATATCGGCCTTTGGGGCTAGTTGAAGACTTAGTTTGTCGTCTTAATGAAGACCTTAATGATATCTGTGAGTGGTCTTTTAACAACAATCTAAAAATAAACACTGCAAAAACTCAAGCTCTATTGATTCATGCTAGAAGCTACAACTACAGTATCTTGCCTGAAATATCTATGAAGAACGAAGTTGTGAAATATGTACAAGTAGTAAAAAATCTAGGTATTGTTATTAATTCTGACCTTAATTGTAAGGATCATGTTAGTTACACTGTTACGAGAATCTATAACGTTCTTCGAAAACTGTGGTATTCGTCGTCATTTATTTCGAGTGATATTAAACTGAAAATTGTCAAATCTCTAATTGTACCCATTATAACATATGGAGCTATAGTTTTTGGTGAACTTGATGCTGCATCAAAATATAAATTACAGAAAGTGCTCAATAACTGTGCCAGATATGTGTACAATAAAAGGAAATATGATAGGATATCTCAATTCTCCATTCAGATTCTGGGATGCGGTTTGACTTCCCACTTAAGCATTCGAAATTTAATATTTCTTCATAAAGTTATATATTCGCATGAACCAAGATATATTTATGAAAAATTATGCTTCTGCAGATCTAGTCGCACATTAAACATTATAATACCGCATTACTATTATTTATCGTCCTCAAGATTGTTCTTTATTAGTGCTGTAAAATTGTGGAATAATTTACCAAATCACATTAAAACCGATCCCCGCGCATCGTCTTCAAAATGACTGTTAAACAACGTTTTAGTAACTAATTTGAATATTCTTTTTTTGTCATTTTCTTGTATTTTAGTATGTTTATAAGTATTTTAATGTATTGTATTTAAGAAGGTAGTTTTAAGTAAACTAAAAATTGTTATCATTGAGCATATACACTTGTTTGAGGTGCTTTAAGAGACTTTAAGTCTTACTCTTACTTAAAAATAAAAATAATAATAAATGATAATAATAAATAATAATAAATTACTGGTAAAGAGGCGACTGGTGGCAGTTCAACAATATCAGCAGAAATATTCGGAGTGAATACTTTTTCTAGGTGTTTAACAAAAAGAGTACCTTTTTCAGCATAAGTTCTTGCCTAGTCACCATTTGAGGCTCGTAATGGAGGTTTGCATATCACCGGCCTTTTAAGTCCTCTGGCTGCACGCCACAGTGAATAATCTGTTTCAGGTGTTGCATATAGTTCTTGAAAAAAATTTTGGAGAGAAGCTGTTTTTTGTGTTTGTAAAACTTTTCTAAGTTCATTCCTTAAGCCTTAATTTTAGCTGGGGCGATCTGTAACGTTGCCATTCTCGTCGAGCTCTACGTTTTTCTGTCAAAAGCCTTTCTATATCCACACAAAATATATTGTCAGAGATGCTTCAGCTTAAATCATTTCGCTGGCTACACCTTTCACTACTCCAAAGTCGATAACGTCTGGAATTTTTTGTCGATCTGTTGGCCAATATGTTGGCTGGCCACTTGAAACTACATTCAAACCCATTTTAGAGATTATGTTAAACAACACACGACCCTTAGGAGTGATTAAACGTGAAACCCAGAATGTGTGTTTAGCATTGTAGTCACCAGCTGCTAGCAAACGGGGGCGCAGTAAGTTATAAAAATCCATATATTAGCTCTCGGTAATTGAAAATCTGGGGGGGGGGGGGGGGGGGGGGGAATAGACAGATGATATTGCAAGTTTTTGATAATAATTTTCAATACAAATATTTGTTGCTTGAAGATATTCTTCACAAAAATCATCTAATAAGTAGTGTTTTATTCGCGATTTTATTAGAATTCCCGAGCCACCACACGCTCTACCTCGAGGGTCCTTGGTGTCGTAGAAATTATATCCACTAATTTTACAATAGCTTCGAGACGTCAAGTGATTCTCTGAAATGATTTGTTGATTCAGTAGGAAATATTCTATTTAATTTTTATGTTGGCAGATGCCGTTTGCGTTCCAAAAACAGATTTTTAAGTTCATGGTTTGCTTAATACTGCCTGTAACAAGGTAGACTGCATTTTCAGCATTTCCTGCATCATACAGGACATGTTCAGAGTAAAAGTATTTACTGTTTGAATTAAGGTATCTATTGAGACTTCAATTCGACTAAAATTAGAACCTGTATCTTCATTTGCTGGAGCAGTTTTTTGGGCCGTAGTCTGGTTACTTTTTAAGATATTAGCGTATGAAAATTGTCCGTAAGGTTGTTGTTGGGCAATAGTTGTGTTAGACTTCAATACATTTTAATATTGGTTCTGGCTAGTAGACGGTTGAGGTAGATGTGGGTAGTTAAAAAGGGTTTTAGGCTGAGCGGGAGTAACATTAGTTTTTTTGTTTGACAAGCTCTTAAAAATCGAATATAGAGGGCAGCCCCTGTAGTTAGCAGTGTGGTTTCCGCCGCAATTGCCACATTTTTTACCTTGGGATCACCTTTCAATTTGTTGCAGTTAGCGGTACTGTGTAACTCACCACATACAACGCAAACTGTAGGCAACTTACAATATGCTTTAGTGTGGCCAAATTCTTGGTAGTTCAGGCATTGAACAGGTCCAGCTCTTTTATGTGGAAGCTCAACGGTAATCGCTGGTAAATTAAATTCAGATTCAGGACACGATATTGTCATTTCGGGTTTCTTTACAGAAGTCCAAACGCGGAAAGAGATAAAACCTTATCCAACTTCGATTCCCTTTCCGATTCAATGTCGAAGATCCTTGAAAGCTGTCCGAACAGTAAGATTGTCGTTGCTAGTGATCTCAATGTTCACAACTCATTGTGGCTTCACCATTCGAGCCAAACAACTCCAGAAGGCCAATATTTTGACCTTTTCGCTGCGCATAATGTGAGCCAACACATATTTCATGTGTCGAAATGCAGGATAACAACACTCTTGACCTTTTTATCACTTCGCACCCTGAATATAAGAAGTGAGTGTTAATGCACCTCTTGATAACTCGGATCATTGAACCATTTTCGCCTCCTTTTCGTTCTCCAATCTCCGCAACGTCTCCCACGATGCTATGGGACGCCTAAAATTTATGTCCGAAAAGGCTCTTGGGCTAAGCTCAACGAATTTTTCCGGCATTTTTGTTAGAACTATACTTTCTATACAATATCGTCAATGCCGTGGTGGAAATGGTGGAAAATATCATTTTGCTGGGAATGAAAACGTTCATTTAATCCAAGCAAATTTTGATTAAATCGAAAGTTAAATCTTGGTTCAATCAGACGTACAGAAATCTTCATGTTCCAGAGTACTAAGGCGCGAAAAAGCTTTGTACGAGCATCGTCTTTGCACTAAAGTTCTTGATGCCCCACGGGGTAGCAAGATCTTTTGGTCAGTCGTTAAAGAGTCAAGGATAATGATACTTCCTCAATTCCACCTCTTTTAAAGAACGACCATGTATTCAGTGACCCTGTTGATAGAGCAAACCTTTTTTGGCTGAAATGTTCGCAAGAAATTCTCACTTGCCGGAAAGCAGTTAACCACTTCCCGTTCTCGAAGGATTATCTGTAACTATTCCAAAAATATTTTTTCAAGCGCGTGCAGCTAAAAAGGTTTTAGCGAAACTTAACACACATTATGGTATTCCAGCACTGGTCTGGAAACAGTGCGTTTCGACGTTAGCACGTCCATTAGAACACCTGTTAAGCACTTCGTACCAAGATGGTGAATTTTCAATGTGTTGAAAGGTGGCCAATGTAACGCCGATCCCTAAAAAGGGGGAGGCCAACAACCCTGAAAATTACCGCCCAATTGCAATTTGTTCTGAGCTTTCCAAAGTAATGGAAATCATGTTGAATTTCCATTTTGTGAAATATTTGGAGGTCAACACGTTACTTAGCGACCGCCAGTATGTGTTTCGTAGTAGCCGCTCTACGGGGGATTTCCTAGCTATCCTTTCGGAAAAGTGGTGTAATAGCATACATCACTTTGGCGTAAGTAAAGTGGTGGCTCTAGATATATCCAAGGCATTTGATAGAGTGTGGCATCGAGCACTTTTGTCAAAAGTAATTGCTTTTGTTGTCGGTGATGGCTTTACTCGATTTGTATCGAGCTTTCTCAGAGATCGCACTTTACGAGTTGTTGTAGATGAGATCTCATCAAAGGAGTTCAAGATAAATTTAGGGGAACCGCAAGGCTCCGTTCTTTCTCCCACCCTTTTTCTTATTTTGCTTAATGACCTTCTATGTCAAACTTCGAATCCGATTTACTGTTTTTCAGATTACAGCAGCTTAGTTCATTCGTATCCATTCAGTAACAGGCCAAATTCATCAGAGATCCGGCCAATGCGGCAATATATGACTGATACACTAAATCGCGATCTCTTGACAATTTCAAATTGGGGTCATGCTAATAGCAATTTAATGTACGAAACACCCAATGTGCTATGCTCACGCACATACGTATGACCGGATATGCTGCTCCATTTGTAAATATGGATGGTATAGATATTGATGTATCAGAAGCTCTGGATGTTCTTGGCATGAAAACTAATTGTGATGTTCGATGGAATATTCACATTTTTCATGTCCCAAAAGAAGTATTAAAGTGCCTCGGTTTTTTAAGACGGTGTAACTCATACTTCAGTTCATCTGATCTCCTTAATATTTATACCACCTTTATCCGACCGAAAATGGAATGAAACTCTCATGTATCGGCCGGTGCTTCAAAACACATTTTGAAGTTACTCGATCGCGTACAAGATAGAGCAAAGAAGCTTATCGGTGATAGTAGGGTAGCGAACTCTATTGACTCACTGGAGCATCGACGCAATGTTAAGAGTGTTTCATTGTTCTATCGCTACTACAACGGAATGTGTTCTAATGAAATCAGGGATTTGTTCAGAAAACCCGTCACTTCACGTACAATACGCTCTTCATTAAGAGCACATCCAGACAGAATTCGTACTTTAGCCGAACTGTTCGTATGTGGAATAAACTCCCCGAAGAGGTCTGTCCTGCCACTTTCAGTGTGTTACTGTTCAAATCGAATGTCCACAAACACCATTCCTTTTATCCTCCTTTCTAAAACCTATTGTTTTAGTTCCGGCTAGATGCTTTGCATACGTAGGGTTCATCCCCGAAGTGCTTGTCCTAATTAAAAAAAAAAGATATATTAATATTTTACTTGTATGGGGGTGCCCGTTGCACTCGTCCTACCGCCACAAAGTTTTGCTGAAAGTTTAATTTTGTCCATAATATAACACACACCTAATTTTAAATTATTCTGTGCTTTTGTTGCGCAGATACATATATAAATATTAATATTTTACATTTTTATTTATTTGTGAGTTTTCGTATAAATGGATGAGCTCTAAAATTTTATAAGCATAAAGGGTAAAACATCTACTGATGGGTTGGTATGGCTACCAACGAAATATATATTTAGATATTGCTAACCCGCAACAAATAAATAAAATTTAAAAATTAATACTATTTTATTTGTATGGGGTGTGCCCGTTCGCCTCAACTTAGCGCTCCAAAATGTTGCTGGAAGTTGTGTATTGTCCTAAAAGTAACACATGCCGAATTTTAAAACATTCCGGGTCTTACTTGCACAGATATATGAATATTAATATTTTATTGGTTTGGGATTTCCCCTCCTTCATCGATTTAAAAAAAAGCCTAGTTTACTTTCCCTACAAATATACATACAAACTAAATTCATTTTTGTTTATGTATATACATAGATGAAATGAGACGGAAGATGTGGCATACTTATTGAACTTCATAGTCGTTCTTTTTTGGTTGTTTCTTTGTGCGGTGTTTTTATCTAAATTAAAATTATAAGGCTCAAAACTGATTATATATCCATATACGAGTTATCTCTATAATATCTGTTTAAAAAGGGTGGAGTATTAAAAATGCTTCTGGTCGTGTTCAATGTTATTTCAAGTATATCTCTTTATTCATTTTATAGAGTACCAGCTTAACCCGGTGTGCTTCGCTACCCCCTCGTTATAAAATAAAATTAAAAGTATTTATATATCCTATTGTGAAAATTTAATGACGATCGGTCCAGTAGTTAAGACTATATTACGATTTTTAATTTTCTTTTATCCTGGTACGTATTCGAAATTATGCCAATACCATATGTACCAAATATCATCGACGTAGGTCAAAAAATGACCAAAATATGGCGATTTAAATTTTTAGGTTATATAGGCGGTGCCACGCCTCTTTGTCCAATCAAAACTTCATATAGCCTATTATTCCTTCCAGAGTCACAATAACATGCTGTGAAAATTTCAGGAAGATCGGTCCAAGGGTTTGGTTTTCCTAAAAAGGGCGTGGTACCACCCACTTTTCTCTTGGTACGTATTCCAAATTATGTCAATACCACATGTACCAAATATCATCGACGTATTTAAAAAAATGCCCAAAATATGGCAATTAAAATTTTTGAGTTATATGGGCGGAGCCGCGCCTCTTTGTCCAATCAAAACTTCATATAGCCTATAATTCAATTGAGAGTTCCAGTTAAATACTGTGAAAATTTCAGGCAGATCGGTCCAAGGGATTGGCCTCTTATAAGGAACAAACAAACAAATAAACAAACACACATTCGGTTTTATATATAGATGCTTAACCTACTTAACGAACTTAACGATTATATACATACTTGTATTAATTATTAGGAATATTACATAGTAGGACTTAGTAAGATGGGATATAGATGAGCACCAGAATTGGCACTACACCTCCCATTTTTATAAAAAAGTTTTTACTAATATGTAATATGAATATTGACTTAACATATAATATAGGTACGTATTCTGGCTAATGTAATATATATATGTAGCATGTGGCCAACAGTGTGTAGTATGCATTGCGATTCTTAAGTTCAACGAGTGCATACCTAAAAGCAACAGATACTCTGTGTTGCTTATATTTACAATCAAACTAATGCAGTTAATAAATGGTATTCATTTAAGTGCATTGTGCTGCTGCTCATGATTAACTGTACAAGTGTCAAATTACCGTCACACAAAATATCTTGCTTGCAGTTTGTCAATGGTTGCATCTTGCGGTACCGTTGAATTGCAATGCTTACTACACACTGTTGGTCACATGCTGCAAACTGTATTAAACAAAAGTCGACCCTTAGGAGTGATTAGACGTGAACCCAAAAAAGTGTGTTTAGCATTGTAGTCTCCAGCCGCTAGAAAACGTGGTCCCAGTTATTTTTAAAAAGCCGTATATTGACTTTCCGTAATTGAAAATCCGGCTGGAGGGGGGATAGACAGAGGATATTACAAGCTTTTGATAAAAATTTTCAATGTAGATGTTCGTTGCTTGAAGATATTCTTCACAAAGGTCTACCTCGAGGATACTTTGTGTAGAGGAAATTATATCCACTAATTCTGAAATAGCTTCGAGACGTCAAATCAGTTTCTGATATAAGCATAACATCGATTTGTTTATCCAGAAGGAAATATTCTATTTCATTTTTATGTTGCGTTTTAAAAACAGAATTTTAAGTTCATGATTTGTTTAGTACATCCTGCGACAAGGTAGACTGCATTTTAAACAATTCCTGTATCATACAGAACATGTTGAGAGTAAATGTATTTACTGTTTGTATTAGGCTCTCAATTGAGGCTTCAATACGACTAAAATTAGACACTGTAACATCGTTTGCTGGTACCTTTTTTTGCGCTGTAGTCTGGTTACTTTTTAAAATGTTAGCGTATGAAAATTGACTATTAGTTTGTTGCTGAGCAATAGTAGTGTTATATTTCAATACGTTTGAATATTGTTGCTGAATGGTAGACTGTTGAGGTAACTGTGGGTAGCTAAAAAGTGTGATGGGCTGAGCGGGGATATTATTTTCTTTTTTGTTCGACGAACGTTTAAAAAATGAGTAAAGAGGGCAGCCTCTATAGTTAGTAGTATGATTTCCGCCGCAATTTCCACATTTTTTCGCCTTGGGATCACCATTTATTTTGTCACAGTTAGCGGTACTGTGTAACTCACCACATAAAACGCAGACTGTAGGCAACTTGCAATATGTTGTCGTGTGCCCAATTACGTGGCAGTTCAGTGTAACTATGAAAAATAATTCCTGGGACACTGCTTACCTTTTTTCATTCCTCCTATTATTAATTTATTTTGTCCTTCGTTGCGTAAACATGTTGTCCACGTGTCGTCCAGTTAACTAATTGTTTCTTTTGTCATTGTCGGCAAATATCTTTTATTAAACAAACTACAAAATTGTAAACTAATAAATAAATACACAAAAAAAAAATACAAATAATAAAATAACCATACTTACATATAAAAATGCCAGAAACATATATAAATACATACATACATACGTCAAAGAAAAATATATAAAAATTACAAAGTGCATATATCTATACAAAAACAAAAACAAAAAAAAAGCTGCATACCAAAATTACATATACATACATAACATAAAAGCAATAAAAACTCAAAACAATATATAACAGGCACAGTGAATAGTGCTGACCCCGTGACACAAAATAAAAATTAATTATAATTATAATAAATGACCAGCCCAGGGCTTTTATGCCTCTAAATTAGTGTCATCCGTTCCATTTTTTCCTAAATAAAAAAAAAAAAGATTTGTTATGCTGATGCCGCTGTGTTAGTTGCTGTTTGACTGTTCATTGACGAAGGCATAGCACTGGTCACTGAACACTCTAACGATAGCAATTAATATCATTGGTATCGGCATCACACAAAGGGCGTTCGATTTGAATTTTGCATATTTTTATGGTAGGTCAATTAAGAATTGCTGTCTATGGGTTAAACGAATTTTTCCGGTATTTCAATTGGACGCTATGCTTTCTAGACAACAACGTCGATGCCATGGCGAAAATGGTAGAAAACAGAATTTTTCTGGGAATGAATACTTTCATTCCATCTAAGCAAATTTTGATTAAACTGAAAGTTAAGTTTAGGACGTGCAGAAATGCAATCAGATCCAGAGAGGAAGCATTTAGTGTCTGGCGTAATAACAAAAACGCCGATACTAATTCGCTGTGCAAAAAAGCGAGATCTTCATGTGCCAGAGTACCAAGGCGCGAAAAAGCTTTGTACGAGCAGCGCCTTCGCACTAAAGTTCTTGATGATCCACGGGGTAGCAAGAGCTTTTGGTCATTCGTTAAAAGAGTCAAGGATAATGCTAGTTCCTCAACTCCACCTCTTTTAAAGGACGACCGGTTGATAAAGCTAACCTTCTGGCTGAAATGGTCGCAAGAAACTCTCACTTGCCGGAAAGCAGTCAACCACCACCCGTTCTCGAGGGAGTATCTGTAACTATGGCAAAAATATTCTTTCGAGCGCGTGCAGTTAAAAAGATTTTAGCGATGCTTAACGTAAACAAGTCTCCTGGGCCGGATGGTATTCCAGCACTGGTCTTAAAACAGTGCTTTTCGACGTTAGCACGTCCATTGGCACGCCTGTTCAGCACTTTGTACCATGCTGGTGAATTGCCAAAGTGTTGGAAGGTTGCCAATGTAACACCGATCCCAAAAAAGGGGAGGCCAACAACCCTGAAAATTACCGCCCAATTGCAATTTGTGCTGCGCTTTCCAAAGTAATGGAAAGTATGTTGAATTTCCATCTTGTGAAATATTTGGAGCTCAACAGTTTACTTAGCGACTGGCATTATGGCTTTCGTAGGGGCCGCTCTACGGGGGACCTACTAGCTTTCCTTTCGGAGCAGTGGTGTAATAGCATACATCACTTTGGCGAAAGTAATGTGGTGGCTCTAGATGTTTCCAAGGCATTTGATAGAGTGTAGCATGGAGCGATGGCTTCACTCGATTTGTATTGAGCTTTCTCAGAGATGGCACTATACGAGTTGTTGTAGATGGGGTCTCATCAAACGAGTTCAAAATAAATTCTATGTACCACAAGGCTCCGTTCTTTCTTCTACCCTCTTTCTTATTTTTCTTAATGACCTTCTACGTCAAACTTCTAACCCTATATACTCTTTTGCAGATGATAGCAGCTTATTTCATTCATTCAATAACAGACCAAACCGGTCGGAGATCCGGGCTATGCGGCAAAATATGAATGATACACTAAATCGCGATCTCTTGACAATTTCAAATTGAGGTCATGCTAATAGGGTCAATTTTAATGCACGAAAGACCAAATGCGCTATGCTCACGCACATACGTATGACCGGACATGCTGCTCCATCTGTAAACATGGATGGTATAGATATTGAGGAATCAGAATCTCTTGATGTTCTTGGCATGAAAATTAATTGTGATGTTCGATTGAATGATCACATTTTTAATGTCTCAAAAGAAGCATTCAAGTGCCTTGGATTTTTAAGACGGTGTAGGACATAGTTCACTCCATATGATCACCTTAATATTTATACCACCTTTATCCGACCAAAAATGGAATACAACTTTTATGTATGGGCCGGTGCTTCAAAATCTATTTTGAAGTTACTCGACCGCGTACAGGATAGGGCGAAGAAGCTTATCGATGACAGTAGGGTAGCCAACTCCATTGACTCACTGGAGCATCGACGCAATGTTGGGTGTGTTTAATTGTTCTATCGCTAATACAATGAAATGTGTTCTAATGAAATCACTTGAAAAACTTGTTCCCGAAACCCATCACTTTTCACGTACAACACGCTCTTCATCAAGAGCACATCCCTTTGTGGTCGATATATCAGTGAACCGCACTACGCATTACAGAGAGAATTCGTACTTTAGCCATACTGTTCGCATGTGGAATAAACTCCCCGCAGAGGTCTTTCCAGCCACTTTCAATGTGTCAAGGTTCAAATCGAATGTCCACAAACACTACTCCCTTTATCCTCCTTCACAAAACCTATTTTCCTAGTTCCGGCGCAATGCTTTGCATACGTAGGGGTCATCCCCTGAGTGCTGGTTCTAAATAAAAAATAAAAAAAATTGGACAGGTCCAGTTTTTTATGTGGAAGCTCAACGCTAACTCTTTGGTGTAACAAGTACGTTAAATTATAAATTGAGTGCGATTCACTTTTTTCAATTTTCAAGTCACCTGGCTGTAGCTCGACTCTAAATATAAGTTGGGGGATTTTTCCCTATTTTTAATGTTTGAAAATTTTTTAACTTTGAATCCACTATTTTCAAGGCCAGACTTTACCTCTTCTGGATCCACGCTTGAATCTATGCCTTTTATAGCTACTGTTAGGACCTTAGCACTCTTTAGTTGATATGAATAAAAGTTTTTATATTTTGTCTCAAAATCTGAGACTATTTTGCGGTGGTTAATATCTGGAGATACCTGAATTTTTGTTTCATTGATTTTCCACGGTTGATTGCAGTTATACAATTAACGAGATAAAGCTTTTACCCAGAAAATTGGAATTCTGTTCTCTTAGGTATATCGCTGGTGGTTTATTCAACTTGTAGTAGTTGTTTCTTCATCACCTTCTTCGTTTAAAATCGCGAAACGATTTACGGAATTTTTTATGTTGAATTTTCCATCTCTGGGAACTTTCGCTGTTGACGCAATTTGAGCAGATTTGGGGCTTCTTCCCCTTTTTAACACGGTTATGTATCTGTCCATACCTGTTTGAATTTTATTATCACTACTTTCACTCACTGCATTTACTATTTTGTGCACGTTGGTCACCTTGTTATTGTTGGTTTGCTTGTTTGTACAGCTAAGCTGACTAGTTTGTTAGTGGGTGCAACTGTTGTTGCTTCTTGATAACTTTTTAACATGTACGGAGAGCGTGATCGCCCACGAATAATTGTGTTTTGTGTAGAAATCTTTAATAAATGTTTTGTTTTGTTTTTTTTGTTCTTTTTGAGACTAAGGGTGCGAGCAGAGTGGCCGCTTGTTGCTGAGCCGAGCCGACTGACGCTTATTGCGAGAACCATTGCGAGATAACTGTTACTATACAAATTAGTACAAATAAGCGCGAACAGGTCATAGTGGGCGCCGAGCTGGTCAGATCGCAAAGCTGATTGAATGCGTGAAAACAGTTCCAAAGCGTATTTCAGCGTCGAAAACTGTTATGTTGCTATGATTTTATCTTGTTTGGAAAACATAAAAAAAAAAACTTTAGGAAAAAGTAAATAAAACACTCAATCAAAAAATTAAAAAAATAATAAAAGTTAAAAAGAAAATAAAAATTAAAATATAAAATAAAAATTAAACAAAAAATAAAAATTCAAATAAATAATAAAAATTAAATAAAATTATAACAATTATAGGTACAACTAAAGGTACAAATATACCATCAACTTCATCATCATTGGTTCCAGACTAAAATGCAATGGAAACTGTAATTTATTCATCTTTAAATTCCTCTTATTAAATTTATATTATTTATTTTTAAAATTTATCTGTTTGTATGTACCTTATAGGAAGCCAAACCGGTCGATCGTTTTTAAATTTCGGACGGGGAAAGTAAAATAGTATTTTTCTTTTTAAATTTGACCGGGGAGGGACAATACAAATAAAATATTAACATTTATATACATATCTATGCAACTAAAGAAGAGAATAATTGAAAATTCGGCGTGTGTTACTTTAAGAAGAAAACACAAGTCCAGCAAATTTTTAGGGCGGTAGGACGAGGGGAACTGGCACCCCCTAAACAAGTAATATCTTAATATTTATATATCTGTGCAACTAATGTGCAGAATAATTTAAAATTAGGTGTGTTACTTTATGAACAAAACACGACTTTTAACTAAATTTTTTAGTGGTAGGACGAGGGGAACGGTCACCCCTATACAAATAAAATACTTATATTTATATATCTGCGCAACATAAGCAGAGAATAATTTAAAATTCGGCATATGTTACTTTAAGATCAAAACACAACCCACAGCAAATTTTTGGGGCGGTAGGACGAGTGCAACAGGCAATTACAGATTAATATAGAAGTATTCAAGCTTATACCCATTTTCGATGGTGACAAAAGCAAATACAGAGCATGGAGATCCGCAGCATGGAATCACACAGAAACAATAAACAGTATTCAAAATGCACCAACCTACTACACAACATTAGCCATAGTTCGAGAAAAATTCAAGGAGCAGCAGCAGATATCCTAATAAACCACAACAAGATTATCGTTTGGATTAACTGCCAATAAATGTACTCTCAGAAGAAATGAAAAAGATTATTCAAGGGAGAAGAGAATTAGCTGAGTACCATTCGGCAATAAACGAAGCACTTAATGTCATACTTTCAAAAATTGAGACTGAAAAAGGAGACAAAGCAATGAAATCATTTGTAAACCAAGAGACGGTTCGAGCATTCATAAGTATACGGTCAAAATCCAAGAGACTTAGAGACAGCATACGCTATAGCCAGTACCATATACCATGACGACAAACTTCTACAGTTTGATTCACCAAGTCATCGACCACACCCAATGAGTCACCAACATAATCAACAAAGAAAACACACTTTGAGAAGAATCGGTATCGACCAAATAAACAGTACCATAAAAATATTAATGTACAGTAAACACAAAATCATCAAAGAACGCAGTAGAAGAAAATGACATCACTACAATGCAAGGCGAATATAATGAAAAGGATGAATAAAAAACAGGGCAGAAATCGCTACATCCGTGAACGTAGAACTCGTTAAGTAATAACTGTATAATTGGATGGGAAATTACGTGACGAATTGTACGTTCACGGATGTAACGATTTGGGCCCATATTTTTTAGACTAAAGGTACGGTCACATTGAGAAAACATTTGCTTTAAATATGTTTCCCCATATCGCAATAAAATGTTTTCAAAATTAAAGATAATTTGTTTTGTGGTCACACATCGCATATTTATTTGACCATTTTTGTTTGGTAAAACATCCATCAAATAGTGTCATGTGAAAACATGCGAAAAAATATTTTCTGTGCGGTCACACTTATGTCAAACAAAATATTTAATACAAAGGTTTAACCAAAGAGTCAAAATTTAAAAATATGATTTCCCAGATAGTTTAGTAAAAATTTGTTACACATACTATATTTGCATTTTCTGCAAATCACTTTTTGTGGAAGTGATTTGAAATCACAAAAAAAGGTTTCTGCGCACAAAACTTTTTGAATTTTAATATTTTAAATTTTATTAAAAATATTTATATATAGTATTTTCTTTAAATATTTTGTTTAAAACACTATTTATTTTCCAATCCATAAAAAATGTCGCCACATCAAAACAAAAGTCAGCTGTTTTATTGTGTTTTCGAAAATCCAAAAACACATCGAAAAGTAAACATTTTTGTGATTTGCAAAACAGCATAAAATTGCAATTGTGATTTTGAAATCACTTTGTGATTTTAAATATTGTGATTTGCAGAACAGACGTGATATACTTGCAACTCCAATATTCGGTGGATTTGTATAGTTGTCTGTTACGTAAATAAAAATATATTTATTTTAATATGAAGAACTGACTTAAATCTAGTTTAGCCATATGTGTTGTAGGAATTATTTGGCCAATGATGCAATTTTGTTGATAATGATATTTTTCAATCTTTAAGCTAATAAGGCCTAACGTAGTTAATGTTAATAAAACAGCTTTATTCCATTTTTTACCCAACGTTTCGTCAATTGTTTGTTGACTTCTTCAGGGGTTTCGTCTATTTAAAATTTAAAAAACATTATTGGGGTGTTCACACTGTTGTCATATCAGTCATATTGTCATAATGTCTTATTATTTTACAATAGTTTAAAAAAATTGTTGTTGTGCTTCAAGCAAAAAAGTCATATAATAATAAGACATTTTGAGGTATGTTTATGGTTTGTCATAAAATAACACTAGAAATCTTAGTCGAGCAGCTGCAACTCCTTATTCGAGCGGACGATAATATTTACAAGCCACCGCTACTTTTATATAACACAAGAATGAAAACAAGGCAAATTCATATGCACGACCAAGGCGAATTAATTATAAGGTTAATGCAGTGGCGAATTCACGCGAATTTATACATTGGGGGCTGTGCACATATTACGTAACGCTGTTTTCAGAGATTTTATACTGAAAAGTGATAGCTAGTACTGGAAAATTAAAAGATATGCGGCTGAAAAATCAGCTGATAGAAACTGTTTGGGAGTTGCCTCTGTTTAAAAAAAGCTATTTTTCTTATAAGTTCTAAGCAAAACTTGTGGTAAAACATTTTGGCAACACTATAAGTTTGTTTTGATTATTTATTAGCGCGAAATTTTTTTATATGCTCCAAAAGCATAATATTATATTTAAAAATTCGCAAGTGCTGTCAGTGAGAGTGACAAAAAATAGTGCCTTGTTGTCACTCCATGAAGAGTATTTGGAACAGTTTGGCCAGGAAATTACTATTGGTCAATTGAGAATTGAGAAATATCATAATTCATTAATGCAGTCATTATATTTAAAAAAAAAACAAACGACAATGCGCTTTTTGACGAATAAACCAACAATAAACTTATTTCCAGCACCTCAATGACATGTTTACAAAAATTCAAGTTAAAACTAGTAATTTTAAGTACTTACTAGTTTTTATTCACACATATTTACAGCAAACGCTGGAAAAACCAGCTTGTGCTAGACTGCAAAAAGCATTTTAATGTAATTTTCGTGCAAAAGGCAAATTCATTACGACTACAATAATTCAACAACAAAGCAAACAACAGGCATTTTGTTTGTGTAAACGGCGAATTCATTACCTACGCTGTCAGAATTCTCCATGCATAAAATATTACATTAAAATTGCGCGGGAAAATATGTAAAAAATTTGACAGTGTAGGTAATGTATAATATGTGTTTGTGTAACTGATCTGCCTGGCAGCTTGTGAACGTTTTTTCACTTGCCGCCGTCTAAAAAAATAGTTCAGCTCATGTTACCGGCAACAGCTGTTTTTGATTATATTTATTTCAGCAAATTGGTATAGATAAAAAAAATTGAAAATTTTAATTGATATTAGACATTTTAAAAAATTTACAGGAAATTTATTGTTTTCTTTATTAACAATTAAAAAACATTTACATTTAAGCCAAAATGCAAACGTATGCGCAATAATCCGATTAAAAATGGAGTGTTGTTAAATGTTTATCAGCTGGCACAATTATGATTTAGCACACTTATTTATGACGGGGTGTTCACACTTGTCATATTTTGGTGTGCTATTATTTTATGACATATGACTTATGACTACAGTGTGAATACCCCATATATGTATATTTTGAAAAAGTTTTTTCACCGTACCATGGTATAATAAATAAGGTAGTCTTGTCCCTAAAACAAATACAACGTCACAAAAACAACAGGCATTTTGTTAGTGTAAAAACGTCATCTCTTTGAATAAAGTTAACTTCTGGCTAAATGGTTTTGTAAAGAAGCAAACTTTTCGTAATTTAATATTATGGTTCTACGCTAGAAGTAACATCACTGTTGGCAAGAGCTGTTATTTGCCAATGTTTGTTCTTACAAAAATTTTGTAAGATTAAATAAATTTTTGACCAAACAGACGAAAAATGTTTGACATAGGGTGGTCAGACTATGTTCACATTAGAGAAATTTTTTTTTGCCGTCAAACAAATTTGCTTTCTGTAAATATTGTTTGCCTTCAAAAATATTTTATGGTCAGATTTACGGCAATCAAAAATTTCATGTTTTTGGTCAAATGTTTTACAAATCTGACCGTACCTTAAGAGATGGTGTAGCATATTTACAAAAAACAGACAGAATATCGGGCAAAACCATCAATATTTTAATAGATTGTGGAGCTACTAATAATTATATGAACACCAAGTGTAAAATAGGATATAATGTTAAATTAGAGTGTCCAATCATAGTAAAAACGGTGCATGAATATTCATATGTGAAAAGTAAAAAATCTATACATTTATTTAATTATGAATTGACATTTTTCGAGATTAACTCACTAACTAGTTTTGACATGATTCTGGAAATTCAAGGATTGAGAAAAGTTGGTGCAACGATAGATTTAGTAAATAATGAAATGAAAAATAGGGATTGTTAAGTCATAATTATAAACTTAGTTATATTAAATAAATTCTCTAGTAATTTTCATATTAAATAAAATTTTCTATTTATTATTATTTCTTATAACATGGACCGCCCTAATGTCAAATAGTTCAAATTGCAATCACCCAACACAATGTGAATTTCTGTTTTATTATATTAAATTACATTATTTGTAGTTTGGCTTTCCTCATTGGTTAAGACACAGTATATTTTACATTTTATTATGTTGCAAGTTGGAATAATTCTAAGGTCCCTTTTTGTTATTGGTTAAGACACCTTAAATTTTACATTTTATTATTTTGCGGCACAATTTTAAGTATAGATAATTTAATAAAGCATACAAATTTGTCAGTAGTTTAAAATCTTTTGTTTTAAATACTCGATCGCTTTAATTTTCAAGTTCCAAGTGCTTGAAGATAAATCCCTTTAAATGTTTAAGTTCCAAGTGCTTAAAGACAAAATCCTCTAATCTTCAAGTTCCAAGTGCTTGAAGACTAGACAGTGTTTGGTTTGATTCACGCTGATTACTTTAATCTACATACACATTTTTGGTGACCCCAAGTTTAAGGATACATAAGTTGCCCCCCAGCAGTGGTAAGGGACTTTTTATATCCTTAAAAAACATCCACACAGCCTTTTGAATTTCAACGTCCTGCAACACTTCCTATCTACTACCTCTTTTCTACAACATCCCAGTGTCAAGGCTCATTCTACACAGGACATCGGGTCAACAATCCATATAAAATCATCAGACAAGGAAATTTAATCATTCAATAAGCCACAATGAGCGCATCAGAAGACATTCTGTAATCGCTAACGACGATTGAAGATGACATTAAAGTCATTATACGCAACTTCAAAAAAGATTCAGCGGAGAGAAAAACAACCGTACGCTACTACGGGGAGCGTTTAGGAAAACTAACGAAGGCCTGGAATCAATTTGAAGAACGGGACTCATAATTATGTATGCTCGATGATGCCTCCATATTGAGGACAAAGCATGAGTATTTCATGTATGATTACTACACAAAAATAAATGATTTGACTAATTCATATGTTGAGCAACGGATGTGTATATATTTATTATGAAGTAAGTGGTTATACCACGTAAGTCTGTTGTGGAGTAATTGACTTTTAAAGACAAACCTTTTGTCATTACCCATAAACTTATATGCACTGTCCAATCTCTGAATTAACAGAGCAAAGGGTGTGTATATATTTATTACAAAGGAAGTGGCATGCCACGTAAATCTATTTATAAGGTGAAAAGGCCAAGACCAAAGCCAATAGAGAGCTAATCCTTCGGGGTTTACTTTCAAAGCTCCACCAGTACTTAACTGGTGTCACGGGGACCCGCAAGCTCTCATGGGAGATTGTCTACCGGAGGGTAGTAGTGATGACCTACGTTGGTCACATCATTTTCGGTGTGGAGTACGCATAGATGTGTATCCGTTCCCTTGGGGATGGATATGCTAGCGCCACCGCATCTACACCCTGGTGACATGATTCCGTGGCCGGTTGTTGGTTGAGGTCTCCTTCGGGAGTACACGTGGTGGTTGTGGTTGTTACAAAAAGCTGGGTGCGGTGCTGGTTTCAGGACTGATGCTTGTTCCGGAGCTTGCGCTAGACGGACTTCGTGTCTACCAACGTGAAGCCTCTATATGCTGTATTAAAGCTCGGGGGCGATGGTGGACGAATTATTTACACCCAGTGTTTAAGTACCCGTCAGATGAACCAATTGGTAGGAGAACCTATATGATAATCTAGAATTGAGTGATTTGTAAATCACATGTATGACATGTGTACACTATACTATGTGCTTTGACGTCATGCTCTCGATTCGGGTATAGATGTCTGACGTGAAATACTCATCAGACGTGTCTATATCCTTTAACTCGCGCAACTCAGTATCAGTACGTTCGAACTCTGTCCTCGCTGCAGTCAGACGGTACCATCGCTCGTGGTAGTAGCTTGGTGTTTTACGACTGGCCGAATACTTGTTGAAGTTTCGAGTAATCGTGGCAATATGCTCTCCAGTTTCCTTAAGCTGTTGAAGAAGGCTCGGAGCGGTTTTTTCCATAAAGGTTGTCTTTAAGGATTGTAGTTGAACGCTTGGAATTCATTCACGCGGTGGGCGCTTTCGGACTTCGAATCTGAACAAACTCACAGACTTGTAACGTAGTTAGAGACATCTTTGAAAAAAAGAAATATTGCTCTGCGCTCATTATAGATGTTTCTCAAGCTTTCGATAGAGTATTTTTTTTTTTTTTTCAATTTTATTATTTATTGAATCTTCAATTATATATTGAAACATCAATAAGTTTTTCAAATCTTAAATCTAAAAATATTAAATATAAGTTTAGCCAATGCTAAACACAATTTTTAGTTTCAACGGTTGATTTTTGTTGTTTTTACATCTCTCGTGTACAGCTGATAGAAAGAGTATCCCTCCTCCTAAGCCGGGTATGGCCTCTATACTCTAGAATATTGCGCGCAAGTGGATTTGGGTGCAACTCAAGTTTTTTAATATATTTCTTCGCGTGTATAGAAAATAATGTCTTAACCAACGGAACATCGAGATCTTTGTGAATTCGATGATTTCGGATATACCATGGGGCTGCTGTTATAGTACGTAGAATTTTGTTTTGTCGCCTTTGAATTTTTTCTACATTTGATGCGAAGGCAGTGCCCCATAACTGGATTCCATAGGCCCATATTGGTTTTAGGATCGCATTGTATAGTAGAAGTTTACAGTCTAGGCTTAGTATAGAGTTTCTTCCAATAAGCCAATTCATTTGGGCTGCTTTTAGTTTCATTTGGATCAACTTTGCGTCTATGTGCGATTTCCATGTTAAACGACGATCAAGATGAATGCCCAGATATTCGACAACAGTGTGTTGCGGTATAGTCTCGGTGTTGATTTGTATAGGCGGGCATGTTTCCCTGCGTAAAGTAAAAGTAACGTGTACACATTTCTGCTCATTCACTTTTATCCGCCATTGTTTTAGCCATGTTTCCAATTTTGAGATGTACCCTTGTAAATTCCGGGAAGCTTCTACAGGATTTTCATGAACGCTTAGAAAAGCTGTATCATCCGCAAATGTTGATGTATGAATGTTAGTGCTTAACGGTAAGTCAGAGGCATATATTAAATAAAGTAAAGGACCGAAGATACTGCCTTGGGGGACTCCGGCTACAATCGACTGCGGGGGGCTTGAAAAATTGCCTTCCCTAACTACAAATTTTCGTTCCTCTAGGTAGCTTTTTAAGAGCCTGACGATGTTTGCGGGTAGATCTTGTGTTAATTTGTGGACAAGACCTTCGTGCCATACTTTATCAAAAGCCTGTGCGACATCAACAAAAAGCGCTGAACAATATTTCTTTTTTTCAAAGGTGTCTCTAACTACGTTCACAAGTCTGTGAGTTTGTTCAATAGTGCTATGTTGACTGCGAAAACCGAATTGATGATCTGGAATGCATCCACTTCTACTCACTATAGGCATCAGCTTGCTCATGTACAGCTTTTCAAATAGTTTTGAAATGTTGGGCAATAAACTAATAGGCCGATAGGATTCAACCTTCGTATGATCCTTGCCGGCCTTTGGTATCATAATAATCATCGAAACCTTCCATTCTGCAGGATAGTATTGCATCCGTAAAATACCATTAAAAATAAATAGTATTATCCTTTTTGCAATATATGGTAATTCTTGAAGCATTTTGTTGCTTATTTTGTCGAAACCGGGGGCTTTTTTGGTGTTTAGACTAGCAATAGCATTTTCAATTTCAATAGCATTTCAATTTCAATCAATTTTATTCGAGTTTTTATTAGGATTCCAGAGCCACCACAAGCTCTACCTCGAGGATCTTTAGTGTCGTAGAAATTATATCCCTTAATTTTAAAATAGCTTCGAGACGTCAAATGAGTTTCTGAGATAAGCATAACATCGATTTGTTTATCCAGAAGAAAATATTCTATTTCATTTTTATGTTGGCAGATGCCGTTTGCGTTCCAAAAACAGATTCTTAAGTTCATGGTTTTTTCAATACAGCCTGCAACAAGGTAGACTGCATTTTCAACATTTCCTGCATCATACAGGACATGTTGAGAGTAAATGTATTTACTGTTTGTATTAGGATCTCTATCGAGGCTTCAATACCACTAAAATGATGCCCTGATTCTTCATTTGCTGGTACAGTTTTTTGGCCGGAGTCTGGTTACTCTTTAAAATATTAGCGTATGAAAATTGACTATAGGTTTTTGTTGAGTAAGAGTCGTGTTAGACTTTAAAACATTTGAGTATTGATTATGGCTAGACGACGGTTGAGGTAACTGAGGGTAGTTTAAAGGGGTGTTGGGCTAAATAGCATTTGTTTTTCTGTTCGACGAATTTTTAAAAAGAGAGTAAAGAGGGCAGCCTCTATAGTTAGCAGTGTGGTTTCCACTGCAATTACCGCATTTTTTGCCTTTGTATCACCTTTTATTTTGTAGGCAACTTGCAATAAGTTTTGGTATGGCCAAATTCTTGACAGTTCATGCATTGGATAGGTCCATTTTTTTTATGTGGCATCTCAACTGTAACTCTTCTGTGTAACAAGTACTTTAAATTATAGATTGGGTGCGATTCATTTTTTTTAATTTTCAAGTCGCCTGGCTGTAGCTCGACTCTAAAAATAGGTTGGGGGATTTTTTCCCTGTTTTTAATGTTTGAAACATTTTTCACTTTGAAGCCATTATTTTCAAGGCCAGACTTAACCTCTTCTGGATCCACACTAGAGTCTACACCTTTTATAACGACGGTTAGACCTTTAGCACTCTTTAATTGGTACGTATAAAAATTTTTGTTTTCTGACTCAAGGTCAGTTACAGAGAACTCATTTTCTCCAATTAAGGAGATAAGGCTTTTTACCAAAAAACTAGAGTTCTGCTCTCTTAAATATATCGGTGGAGGTTTACTTGACCTTGTTGTAGTTGTGTCTTCATTGTCTTGTTCAGATAAAATCGCGAAACGATTTTCGGAATTTTTTATTTTGTTTTTTCCATCTCTGGGAACTTTCGCTGTTGAAGCTATTTGAGCTGATTTTGGACTTCTTCCCCTTTTTAACACGGTTATGTATCTGTCCATTCCTGTTTGAATTTTATTATCATTTATTGTACTCACCGCATCTACCATTTTGTGCACGTTGGTCACCTTGTTACTTATTGTTTGTTTGTTTGTTTGTACAGCTAAGCTGACAAGTTTGCTGATGGGTGCAATTGTTGTTGCTTCTTGATCACTATTGAACATGTTCAGAGACAATGATCGCGCACGAGTATTTGTGTTTTCTGTTAAATTCAGGTTTTTGTTTAATTCATTTTTTTTATTGTCGTCATCAGCAACTAAAGTTATATATTGTACATTCCTTCTGCTTGTAGGATTATTGTTGTTGTTGTCAGAAGATGAACTCATCAGAGTTCTGTTTTTTTTATTTTCACTTATATTAGTTTGTGTATGCTAATATTTATGTATATTGCACACAAGCAAAAAATGAAATAAAACCAGTAAAATAACTGTTCAATAAATGTTTTGTTTTTTTTACATTTTGTTGTAATCGTACCCAATCTATAGCTTAAAATACTTGTTGCATCGAAGAGTTGCCGTTGAGATGCCACATAAAAAAACTGGACCTATCCAATGCATGAACTGTCAAGAATTTGGCCATACCAAAACTTATTGCAAGTTGCCTACCGTTTGCGTTGTATGTGGCGAGTTACACAGTACCGCTAACTGTGACAAAATAAAAGCTGATACCAAAGCAAAAAAATGTAGTAATTGCGGCGGAAACCACACTGCCAACTATAGGGGCTGCCCTCTTTATTCTCTTTTTAAAAATTTTAAAAATGCTACTCCCGCTCAGCCCAACACTCCTTTAAACTACCCACAGTTACCTCAACTGTCGTCTAGTCATAATCAATACTCAAATGTTTAACGTCTAACACGACTCTTACTCAACGAAAACCTAATAGTAAATTTTCATACGCTAATATTTTAAAGAGTAACCAGATTCCGGCGCAAAAAACTGTACCAGTAAATGAAGAATCAGGGCATATTTTTAGTCGTATTGAAGCCTCAATAGAGATCCTTATACAAACAGTAAATACATTCACTCTCAACATGTCCTGTATGATGCAGGAAATGTTGAAAATGCAGTCTACCTTGTTGCAGGCTGTATTTTTTTTTTTTTTTTTTTTTAATTAGGACCAGCACTCAGGGGATGACCCCTACGTGTGCAGTGCATTGTGCCGGAACTCAGGGAGAGGGATATGGTAGAGAAGATAGATATTGAAAATTTAGAAGACTTAACTCTTTCACAACTCTGCTTTGCGCGTTATGTTAATTTTTAAGGCAGTGTTGAGGCGCCTCCGGTGTTAAGTAGACGCATTAACTTTGTTAAGCTGTATTAGCAGGCATTTTATTATTTGTTTTACTTCGCCGATGTTTCTGCTAACCGACGAAGGAGGGCGATGTTGTGTACATTAGCTTGGATAGCATCAATCGCTGTCGGAACAGTTATTTAGTGACCAGTGCTATGCCTTCATCACTGAAATAGTCCGACAACAATTAATACAATGCCTCACTAATGTACATTAAAGAAATTAATGATGTTGATTGACTTGCTCTGGCCAGGGTTTGAACCCAGGCCCCAAGTCATTGTTTGCTTAGTAGTCAACGCGCTAACCACTTCAGCCAACACCACCCTCAATTGAACAAACCATGAACTTAAGAATCTGTTTTTGGAACGCAAACGGCATCTGCCAACATAAAAATGAAATTGAATATTTTCTTCTGGATAAACAAATCGATGTTATGCTTATCTCAGAAACACACTTGACGTCCCGAAGCTATTTTCGAATTAGTGGATATAATTTCTACGACACCAAGGATCCTCAAGGTAGAGCTTGTGGTGGCTCTGGAATCCTAATAAAAACTCGAATATAACACTACCTACTAAATGACCTTCGTGAAGAATATCTTCAAGCAACGAACATCTGCATTGAAAATTTTTATCAAAAGCTTGTGATATCATCTGTTTACTCTCCTCCCAGGTTTTCAATTTCAGAGAGTCAATATACCGCATTTTATTCAACACTGGGGTCCCGTTTTCTAGCAGCTGGCGACTACAATGCTAAACACACTTTTTGGGGCTCACGTTTAATCAGTCCCAAGGGTCGTGTTTTGTTTGACACAATTTCAAAAATGGGTTTGAATGTAGTTTCAAGTGGTCAGCCAACATATTGGCCAACGGATCGTCAAAAAATTCCTGATGTTATCGACTTTGGGATTATGAAAGGCGTGCCCAGCGAAATGATTGAAGTAGAAGCATCTCTGGATTTGTCTTCAGATCACTCGCCTACTATTATCACTATTTACTCACACACAACTACAACACCAATATGTGATTTACCGCTGACACCTGCACGTATTAACTGGCTGAAATACAAAAAATATTTGAGTGCTCATTGCACAGAATATCGGGCAAAACCATCAATATTTTAATAGATTGTGGAGCTACTAATAATTATATGAACACCAAGTGTAAAATAGGATATAATGTTAAATTAGAGTGTCCAATCATAGTAAAAACGGTGCATGAATATTCATATGTGAAAAGTAAAAAATCTATACATTTATTTAATTATGAATTGACATTTTTCGAGATTAACTCACTAACTAGTTTTGACATGATTCTGGAAATTCAAGGATTGAGAAAAGTTGGTGCAACGATAGATTTAGTAAATAATGAAATGAAAAATAGGGATTGTTAAGTCATAATTATAAACTTAGTTATATTAAATAAATTCTCTAGTAATTTTCATATTAAATAAAATTTTCTATTTATTATTATTTCTTATAACATGGACCGCCCTAATGTCAAATAGTTCAAATTGCAATCACCCAACACAATGTGAATTTCTGTTTTATTATATTAAATTACATTATTTGTAGTTTGGCTTTCCTCATTGGTTAAGACACAGTATATTTTACATTTTATTATGTTGCAAGTTGGAATAATTCTAAGGTCCCTTTTTGTTATTGGTTAAGACACCTTAAATTTTACATTTTATTATTTTGCGGCACAATTTTAAGTATAGATAATTTAATAAAGCATACAAATTTGTCAGTAGTTTAAAATCTTTTGTTTTAAATACTCGATCGCTTTAATTTTCAAGTTCCAAGTGCTTGAAGATAAATCCCTTTAAATGTTTAAGTTCCAAGTGCTTAAAGACAAAATCCTCTAATCTTCAAGTTCCAAGTGCTTGAAGACTAGACAGTGTTTGGTTTGATTCACGCTGATTACTTTAATCTACATACACATTTTTGGTGACCCCAAGTTTAAGGATACATAAGTTGCCCCCCAGCAGTGGTAAGGGACTTTTTATATCCTTAAAATACATCCACACAGCCTTTTGAATTTCAACGTCCTGCAACACTTCCTATCTACTACCTCTTTTCTACAACATCCCAGTGTCAAGGCTCATTCTACACAGGACATCGGGTCAACAATCCATATAAAATCATCAGACAAGGAAATTTAATCATTCAATAAGCCACAGTGAGCGCATCAGAAGACATTCTGTAATCGCTAACGACGATTGAAGATGACATTAAAGTCATTATACGCAACTTCAAAAAAGATTCAGCGGAGAGAAAAACAACCGTACGCTACTACGGGGAGCGTTTAGGAAAACTAACGAAGGCCTGGAATCAATTTGAAGAACGGGACTCATAATTATGTATTCTCGATGATGCCTCCATATTGAGGACAAAGCATGAGTATTTCATGTATGATTACTACACAAAAATAAATGATTTGACTAATTCATATGTTGAGCAACGGATGTGTATATATTTATTATGAAGTAAGTGGTTATACCACGTAAGTCTGTTGTGGAGTAATTGACTTTTAAAGACAAACCTTTTGTCATTACCCATAAACTTATATGCACTGTCCAATCTCTGAATTAACAGAGCAAAGGGTGTGTATATATTTATTACAAAGGAAGTGGCATGCCACGTAAATCTATTTATAAGGTGAAAAGGCCAAGACCAAAGCCAATAGAGAGCTAATCCTTCGGGGTTTACTTTCAAAGCTCCACCAGTACTTAACTGGTGTCACGGGGACCCGCAAGCTCTCATGGGAGATTGTCTACCGGAGGGTAGTAGTGATGACCTACGTTGGTCACATCATTTTCGGTGTGGAGTACGCATAGATGTGTATCCGTTCCCTTGGGGATGGATATGCTAGCGCCACCGCATCTACACCCTGGTGACATGATTCCGTGGCCGGTTGTTGGTTGAGGTCTCCTTCGGGAGTACACGTGGTGGTTGTGGTTGTTACAAAAAGCTGGGTGCGGTGCTGGTTTCAGGACTGATGCTTGTTCCGGTGCTTGCGCTAGACGGACTTCGTGTCTACCAACGTGAAGCCTCTATATGCTGTATTAAAGCTCGGGGGCGATGGTGGACGAATTATTTACACCCAGTGTTTAAGTACACCGTCAGATGAACCAATTGGTAGGAGAACCTATATGATAATCTAGAATTGAGTGATTTGTAAATCACATGTATGACATGTGTACACTATACTATGTGCTTTGACGTCATGCTCTCGATTCGGGTATAGATGTCTGACGTGAAATACTCATCAGACGTGTCTATATCCTTTAACTCGCGCAACTCAGTATCAGTACGTTCGAACTCTGTCCTCGCTGCAGTCAGACGGTACCATCGCTCGTGGTAGTAGCTTGGTGTTTTACGACTGGCCGAATACTTGTTGAAGTTTCGAGTAATCGTGGCAATATGCTCTCCAGTTTCCTTAAGCTGTTGAAGAAGGCTCGGAGCGGTTTTTTCCATAAAGGTTGTCTTTAAGGATTGTAGTTGAACGCTTGGAATTCATTCACGCGGTGGGCGCTTTCGGACTTCGAATCTGAACAAACTCACAGACTTGTAACGTAGTTAGAGACATCTTTGAAAAAAAGAAATATTGCTCTGCGCTCATTATAGATGTTTCTCAAGCTTTCGATAAAGTATTTTTTTTTTTTTTTTCAATTTTATTATTTATTGAATCTTCAATTATATATTGAAACATCAATAAGTTTTTCAAATCTTAAATCTAAAAATATTAAATATAAGTTTAGCCAATGCTAAACACAATTTTTAGTTTCAACGGTTGATTTTTGTTGTTTTTACATCTCTCGTGTACAGCTGATAGAAAGAGTATCCCTCCTCCTAAGCCGGGTATGGCCTCTATACTCTAGAATATTGCGCGCAAGTGGATTTGGGTGCAACTCAAGTTTTTTAATATATTTCTTCGCGTGTATAGAAAATAATGTCTTAACCAACGGAACATCGAGATCTTTGTGAATTCGATGATTTCGGATATAGCATGGGGCTGCTGTTATAGTACGTAGAATTTTGTTTTGTCGCCTTTGAATTTTTTCTACATTTGATGCGAAGGCAGTGCCCCATAACTGGATTCCATAGGCCCATATTGGTTTTAGGATCGCATTGTATAGTAGAAGTTTACAGTCTAGGCTTAGTATAGAGTTTCTTCCAATAAGCCAATTCATTTGGGCTGCTTTTAGTTTCATTTGGATCAACTTTGCGTCTATGTGCGATTTCCATGTTAAACGACGATCAAGATGAATGCCCAGATATTCGACAACAGTGTGTTGCGGTATAGTCTCGGTGTTGATTTGTATAGGCGGGCATGTTTCCCTGCGTAAAGTAAAAGTAACGTGTACACATTTCTGCTCATTCACTTTTATCCGCCATTGTTTTAGCCATGTTTCCAATTTTGAGATGTACCCTTGTAAATTCCGGGAAGCTTCTACAGGATTTTCATGAACGCTTAGAAAAGCTGTATCATCCGCAAATGTTGATGTATGAATGTTAGTGCTTAACGGTAAGTCAGAGGCATATATTAAATAAAGTAAAGGACCGAAGATACTGCCTTGGGGGACTCCGGCTACAATCGACTGCGGGGGGCTTGAAAAATTGCCTTCCCTAACTACAAATTTTCGTTCCTCTAGGTAGCTTTTTAAGAGCCTGACGATGTTTGCGGGTAGATCTTGTGTTAATTTGTGGACAAGACCTTCGTGCCATACTTTATCAAAAGCCTGTGCGACATCAACAAAAAGCGCTGAACAATATTTCTTTTTTTCAAAGGTGTCTCTAACTACGTTCACAAGTCTGTGAGTTTGTTCAATAGTGCTATGTTGACTGCGAAAACCGAATTGATGATCTGGAATGCATCCACTTCTACTCACTATAGGCATCAGCTTGCTCATGTACAGCTTTTCAAATAGTTTTGAAATGTTGGGCAATAAACTAATAGGCCGATAGGATTCAACCTTCGTATGATCCTTGCCGGCCTTTGGTATCATAATAATCATCGAAACCTTTCATTCTGCAGGATAGTATTGCATCCGTAAAATACCATTAAAAATAAATAGTATTATCCTTTTTGCAATATATGGTAATTCTTGAAGCATTTTGTTGCTTATTTTGTCGAAACCGGGGGCTTTTTTGGTGTTTAGACTAGCAATAGCATTTTCAATTTCAATAGCATTTCAATTTCAATCAAGTTTGCTGATGGGTGCAATTGTTGTTGCTTCTTGATCACTATTGAACATGTTCAGAGACAATGATCGCGCACGAGTATTTGTGTTTTCTGTTAAATTCAGGTTTTTGTTTAATTCATTTTTTTTATTGTCGTCATCAGCAACTAAAGTTATATATTGTACATTCCTTCTGCTTGTAGGATTATTGTTGTTGTTGTCAGAAGATGAACTCATCAGAGTTCTGTTTTTTTTATTTTCACTTATATTAGTTTGTGTATGCTAATATTTATGTATATTGCACACAAGCAAAAAATGAAATAAAACCAGTAAAATAACTGTTCAATAAATGTTTTGTTTTTTTTACATTTTGTTGTAATCGTACCCAATCTATAGCTTAAAATACTTGTTGCATCGAAGAGTTGCCGTTGAGATGCCACATAAAAAAACTGGACCTATCCAATGCATGAACTGTCAAGAATTTGGCCATACCAAAACTTATTGCAAGTTGCCTACCGTTTGCGTTGTATGTGGCGAGTTACACAGTACCGCTAACTGTGACAAAATAAAAGCTGATACCAAAGCAAAAAAATGTAGTAATTGCGGCGGAAACCACACTGCCAACTATAGGGGCTGCCCTCTTTATTCTCTTTTTAAAAATTTTAAAAATGCTACTCCCGCTCAGCCCAACACTCCTTTAAACTACCCACAGTTACCTCAACTGTCGTCTAGTCATAATCAATACTCAAATGTTTAACGTCTAACACGACTCTTACTCAACAAAAACCTAATAGTAAATTTTCATACGCTAATATTTTAAAGAGTAACCAGATTCCGGCGCAAAAAACTGTACCAGTAAATGAAGAATCAGGGCATATTTTTAGTCGTATTGAAGCCTCAATAGAGATCCTTATACAAACAGTAAATACATTCACTCTCAACATGTCCTGTATGATGCAGGAAATGTTGAAAATGCAGTCTACCTTGTTGCAGGCTGTATTTTTTTTTTTTTTTTTTTTTTTAATTAGGACCAGCACTCTGGGGATGACCCCTACGTGTGCAGTGCATTGTGCCGGAACTCAGGGAGAGGGATATGGTAGAGAAGATAGATATTGAAAATTTAGAAGACTTAACTCTTTCACAACTCTGCTTTGCGCGTTATGTTAATTTTTAAGGCAGTGTTGAGGCGCCTCCGGTGTTAAGTAGACGCATTAACTTTGTTAAGCTGTATTAGCAGGCATTTTATTATTTGTTTTACTTCGCCGATGTTTCTGCTAACCGACGAAGGAGGGCGATGTTGTGTACATTAGCTTGGATAGCATCAATCGCTGTCGGAACAGTTATTTAGTGACCAGTGCTATGCCTTCATCACTGAAATAGTCCGACAACAATTAATACAATGCCTCACTAATGTACATTAAAGAAATTAATGATGTTGATTGACTTGCTCTGGCCAGGGTTTGAACCCAGGCCCCAAGTCATTGTTTGCTTAGTAGTCAACGCGCTAACCACTTCAGCCAACACCACCCTCAATTGAACAAACCATGAACTTAAGAATCTGTTTTTGGAACGCAAACGGCATCTGCCAACATAAAAATGAAATTGAATATTTTCTTCTGGATAAACAAATCGATGTTATGCTTATCTCAGAAACACACTTGACGTCCCGAAGCTATTTTCGAATTAGTGGATATAATTTCTACGACACCAAGGATCCTCAAGGTAGAGCTTGTGGTGGCTCTGGAATCCTAATAAAAACTCGAATATAACACTACCTACTAAATGACCTTCGTGAAGAATATCTTCAAGCAACGAACATCTGCATTGAAAATTTTTATCAAAAGCTTGTGATATCATCTGTTTACTCTCCTCCCAGGTTTTCAATTTCAGAGAGTCAATATACCGCATTTTATTCAACACTGGGGTCCCGTTTTCTAGCAGCTGGCGACTACAATGCTAAACACACTTTTTGGGGCTCACGTTTAATCAGTCCCAAGGGTCGTGTTTTGTTTGACACAATTTCAAAAATGGGTTTGAATGTAGTTTCAAGTGGTCAGCCAACATATTGGCCAACGGATCGTCAAAAAATTCCTGATGTTATCGACTTTGGGATTATGAAAGGCGTGCCCAGCGAAATGATTGAAGTAGAAGCATCTCTGGATTTGTCTTCAGATCACTCGCCTACTATTATCACTATTTACTCACACACAACTACAACACCAATATGTGATTTACCGCTGACACCTGCACGTATTAACTGGCTGAAATACAAAAAATATTTGAGTGCTCATTGCACGGAAAATATGCCATTGAGAACACCTGCTGACATAGAAAATTCTATTAGGTTGTTTGAAGCACATGCTAAACAAGCTGCTCTTAATGCTTCTTCAATTCAACCAAATCAACAAGCGAGATTTAACAATATTTTTTGTGCGGATATAGAAAGGCTATTGACTGAAAAACGGAGAGCTCGACGATAATGGCAACGTTACAGTTCGCCTCAGCTAAAATTAAGGCTTAAGGAGTGTACCAAACAGCTAAGAAAAGTTTTATAATCACAAAAAACAGCTTCGCTGCAAAAATTTCTGCAAGAACTCGATGCAACACCGTCAACAGATTATTCGCTGTGGCTTGCAGCCAGAGGACTTAAAAGGCCAGTGATTTGCAAACCACCAAGACGAGCCTCTAATGGTGACTGGGCAAGAACTGATGCTGAAAAAGGTGATCTATTTGTTAAGCACCTAGAAAAAGTATTTACCCCGAATATTTCTGCTGATATTGTTGAACTGCCACCAGTCGTCTCTTTACCAGAAATACCGATGAGATTTAACATTGTGGCGATTGAAAAGGCCATCACTAGTCTTAACACCAGAAAAGCCCCAGGTGTCGACAAAATAAGCAACAAAATGCTTCAACAACTGCCTTATATTGCAAAAAGAGTTATACTCTTCATTTTTAATAGTATTCTACGGCTGCAATACTATCCTGCAGAATGGAAGGTTTCGATGATTATTATGATACCAAAGCCCGGCAAGGATCATACGAAGGTTGAATCCTATCGGCCTATTAGTTTGTTGCCCAACATTTCAAAACTATTTGAAAAGCTGTAATTGAGCAAGCTGATGCCTATAGTGACTAGAAGTGGATGCATTCCAGATCATCAATTCGGTTTTCGCAGTCAACATAGCACTATTGAACAAACTCACAGACTTGTGAACGTAGTTAGAGACACCTTTGAAAAAAAGAAATTTTGCTCTGCGCTCTTTATAGATGTTTCTCAAGCTTTCGATAAAGTATGGCACGAAGGTCTTATCCACAAATTAACACGCAATCTCCCCGCAAACATCGTCAAGCTTTTAAAAAGCTATTTAGGGGAACGAAAATTTGTAGTTAGGGAAGGCAATTTTTTAAGTCCTCAGCAGTCGATCGAAGCCGGAGTTCCCCAAGGCAGCATCTTCGGTCCCTTACTTTATTTAATTTATGCCTCTGACTTACCGTTAAGCAATAACATTCATACATAGACATTTGCTGATGATACAGCTTTTTTAAGCGTCCATGAAAATCCAGTAGAAGCTTCCATCAACTTACAAGGGTATATATCCAAATTGGAAAAATGGCTTAAACAATGGCGTATAAAAGTTAACGAGCAGAAATGTGTACACGTCACTTTTACGTTGCGAAGGAGACATGCCCGCCTACACAAATCAACACCGAGACTATTCCGCAACATACTGTATTCAAATATCTAGGCGTTCACCTTGATCGCCGTTTAACATGGAAATCGCATATAGACGCAAAGTTGATGCAAATGAAATTAAAAACTGCCCAAATTAATTGGCTTATGGGAAGAAATTCTATACTGAGCCTAGACTGTAAACTTCTACTATACAACGCGATCCTGAAACCAATATGGTCCTATGGAATCCAGTTATGGGGCACTGCCTCAGCATCGAATGTCGAAAGAATTCAAAGGCGACAGAATAAAATTCTACGTACAATAACAGCAGCCCCCTAGTATGTCAGAAACCATCGAATTCATAAAGACCTAGACGTTCCGTTGGTGAAGACAGTATTTTCAAAACACGCGAAAAAATATATAAAAAAACTTGAGTTGCACCCAAATCCACTTGCGCGCAATATTTTTCATTATAGAGGCCACACCCGGCTGAAAAGAAGGGATACTCTTTTTCTCAGCCGTTCACGAGAGATGTAAAACAACAAAAATTACATTTAATATTTTTTAGATTTAAGATTTGAAAAACTTATTGATAGTTTAATATAAATAATTAAAGATTCAATAAATAAAAAAAAAACAAAGAAGCAATTTATTATATTTAGAAATTAAGAACTGTAATAAAGCCAAATTGAATTAACAACAATAAAGGCGCTTTGGCTGCCTGACCGCAAACCCTTTTTTTCGAACAAGGAAATATCCTTGTTTAACTGGCGCCCGAGCAGGGACCGGCCAGTCGCAGTCGTGATAAATTGTGTAAAAATTATTTTATATATTTTTTTATTGTTAAAAAATAAAAGTTGTGTGAGAACAACAAATAAATTTGTGCAAAATGTATAAAAATTCTTTTGAATAAAAAATTTATTAACTAGCTTCCTAGTTAATAAAAAATTTATTAACTAGCTTCCTAGTTAATAAATTCTGTTGTGTGGAAAATTGTGAAAGTCGTGTAATAATTTTTTTTTAATAAATTACCAATCAAAAAAGTGAAGAAATTTAAAATCTCTTTTTTAATAAAATAGTTTTAAGTTGTTGTAAAGTAAATTATTCAATCTAAAATAGCTCCTTAAAGGAGTATAACGAAATTTCAGTGCTAATAAAATAATAAAAGTGACCAATATGAAGTATATGGCTTCAGCGTGCTGCGATCTCGAACTCCGAGCACTCCAGCGCGTAAAAAATGATTACAGTCACAATATAACGAAATAAATACTAATCCCTTTGGAAAAACGTGCAACTCTCCTTCGTAGCACCCTTTTCACAAATGCGAGATTACAAAGGGCTAAGGGCAAGTCGTAGCCAACATAAGAACCTACGCAACTAAGCGGACATCCTGTCAGTTGTAGTTAACATAAGAACCTGCACTACTTCATGGGAATGAAGCCTTATCCTTTGCCTGGTAATAGAGGTTCATGGTTGGCAGGTTCACAGGGTAGGTTAAATCGTGCCTTAGTATGTCGGCAGCTGTCATTCGAAAAAGGACCACACGATTATAAAATCCAAAGGATTATAAAATAAAAAAACATATAACTTAATAAGGAACACAGCACAGTGAAATCTAGGTTTAAGGAAAGTTAAAATCTCTTTAAAGGGAGAAGAAAAAAATATTTATCTGCATTATAATATAAAAGTAAAAGAGCAGAAAATAACAAAATTGAAAGATCAGTTCCACAATTAAATAATTAAAACAATGAAAAAATTTAAAAATCATTTTCACGATGAAGTAATGAAGAAAATGAGTGTAATTCCCACAACAGAATAGAATTAACAAAAATATGCTTATCTCCCACAATCACGAGCCAAGTCCGAAAAAAACAAATGTTAAAATTGCTCTAATTTGTTGCTTTCGTTTTACGTATAAATAATCCTAGAATTGAATTCCATCAGCTTAGGTAAGTGCTTGGATTTCTTCCTCTTGTATATATTTCATGTATAATTAAATACTTTGTAAAAGGAAAAAGTTACCTGCTAATTTTGCGTTGTTCGGAAATCTTGTGCGTAAAATTGTTCACAAAAATAAAACAATAAATAATAAAAAATATATCACGGAAGTTTCCCCAATAGTTTTCAGAAATTTAAAGCTAAGTAGTATTCGAAATGGATGCTTTACAGACAAAAGTTATGGAAATCGATGGGGCTGTCAACGCTGCGCTTACCCAAGTTAAAATCTTGGAACTTAAACTAAAAACTATGGAGGGTTCACCTTCAGTCGAAGTTACCCACCAACCGCCTCCTGCTCCTCGGACCGAGTTCGAGCTTAAGGAAATCTGTCAGCTTCCTGACCGTGTAAAAGAGCTTCAGCCATTTGATGGGAATCCTACACAATATGTATCCTGGATACATAGTGTGGAGTCTATTCCTAATGACTACGAAATCGTCCGTAGTAAGCCAATATATAGGACAATTCTCCAAAGCATTAGGCAAAAGGTTAGGGGTAGTGCTGACGCGGCGCTAGTGTCATACAATATATTCGACCCGGACTGGGCAAAAATTAAAGAATGCTGGTCGCTGCACTACGCGGATAAAAGGGATGTTAGAACCCTTGAGCATCAATTGACTCAATTAATGCAAAAGAATTCGAGAATGGACGAATTCTACGCCACCGTTAATCATCAATTCTCTTTAATAATAAACAAAATAAAAACCGGAAATTATTCTAGGGAAACCGTAGATGCCCTTATTGAAACATATCGTAATAGGGCATTGGATGTTTTTATTCGCGGATTGAATGGTGATCTATCTAGATTACTGATCGTCCAAAGACCGAAGACCTTACCAGAAGCATATGCAATGTGTTTAGAAATGCAAAATTTGAATTTACGAAATACCAACTTGCATCCAATTGTTCGAAATTAGGTAACTGTCCCCATGAATATGATGCCACGAATCGATCCGAGGCCACAATTTCCACATAGATATCCTGACAATCTCCAAGGTAGGATACAACACAATTTTAGGCCATGGAATCACTCCACAGGAACTCGAACACCACCGCCAAGACCTATGGGACCAAAACCAGCTGTAAAGATGGAAGTGGATGAAACTACACAATCCAAAAATGTAAATTATATGAATAGGCCATTCGGATTCAAAAGAGTTGCGAGATCAGAAAATTTCAGGAATCCGTTTAAACACCAAAACCTACTTAATACCTATGCAATAAACTACGACCCCTCTGCTGTCGCATCGACAATAACAGAAGACCCAGGATATGACTACAGTGAAGCACAAGACAACGAATTCATTTCGCCGGAGGTAAATTTTATGACAGACGCCTCCCTTCCAGCGGTCCATACTTAAGAATTATTACAAAAATTGGGGTGCCATTAAAATTTCTCGTAGACACTGGAGCAAACAAAAATTTTGTTGGATAACATATATGTCAAACAGGCACCCAACTTAGCAAACCATTCCCTGTAAGAACGGCAGGTGGATCAATAGAAATAGGCCGATTTCCTAAACGCAAGTTGCTACGCATATTTACAATGCATACACTTCCTAAACGCATACCTAAAATTATTGGCAATGCCTAATGTACCTTTTCTGTTGGCAACTCAGTTTGATGAGTATCAGATGTCAAATTTGTGCATCTATTTTATTTGGTATGCAATCGTTTTATACTTTACAATGGCGGAGTAAGTAATTTTTTTATTTATTATAATTATATTGTTTTTTAATTTTTTATTATATATTTTTAAAAACAACTGTTGTAACAGTGAAAAAAATGGACACACGAGCGGAAAAAATTGTTAATTGCTACCAGACTTCAGACAACAGTTGGAAAAAGAAAAAGGAATTATGTTCTTGAATTTTTGCAAAAAGAGTCTGAAAAGGAAGAAGGAATTTTAAATAAGATACTGAAAATTGAAAGTGAAAAACTAGAAATGGAAAAAGATAAAGTTAAAGAATTAAGAGAAATACGTGGCTTATTTAAGAAAATCTTAGAGAAGAGTTTAATAGAATGATTCCATATACATATATATACATATTCTAAGTTTTGAATTAGTTTTTGTTTTGTTTGTTAATTAAGTCGTATAAGTTTTTGTTTTTTTATTACATTTTAATTTTATTAAATTTGAATTAACTTATGTTAATTAAAATACTTATGTTTGTTCTATGTATTTATTGTTAACAAAAAAACTATCATCCCGTTCAACCTGAAAATAACGCTGCTAGGGCATCTCGTTTCAGTACGGCTTCATTTCTTTGCAATGATGGTATGCTGTTTTCAGAAGGTTGAGGCTCATCTTCGGGTAATTCTATAAAATTGTTTTCATTTTGTTGTCCTTCGTTTATAATAATTATATTGTGAACAATCATGCACGTTAAAACAATAATTTTTGGAATATGAGCGAGTTGCACACCAATAAATTTCAAAGTTCTGAACTTTTGCTTCAAAATGCCGAACGCCTGTTCAACTAAAACTCTGTTGGAGCTTAAAATGCTGTTAAATTTGCTTTGTTGTCTCGTAAAAAAGCCATTATCACGGTATGGCACCATAAGAAATGTTTCCAGCGGATAAGCTGCATCGCCTAAGAAATGGTGATTTAAAGCAATATTTAATTCACCGCTGACTATTGCCCTGTGAAGTGGGCTTCTTTGCCATACTGATGCATCATGACATCGTCCTGGACAACCGATAAACACGTCCAGAAACTTTATTTCACTATCTACAACGGCCTATAAAAATGAATTAAATAAATATACATACATATTTGTTGTGATTTGATAAAAACAAGTTATAATAAAGCTAATTACCTTTGCAACTATAGAGTGCGTGCCTTTGCGGTTGTAGAAACTGATTGCATCTTTTTTCGGTTGTGATATTGGGATATGTGTTCCGTCGATACAACCTACCACAAAAGGAAATATGTTGTCACGACGTTGTGAAAACCCATCCGCTATCTTTTTTTTTGAGCTGCCGCAGTGGTAGGAAAATTTATTGCTGTCGATTTTAAACGACATATAAGTTTAAGAGTTTTCATAAAAACTCTATAAGTGGCGCCCATTCCCACACCAAACCTATCACTTATTTCACGAAAAGAATTGTTATTCGCAAGTTTCCAAATTGTCATATACAATGCTTTTGGAAGAGGCACAGCTGCACGTCCCGTAAATGATTCAGGCCACTTGGGTTTTAACATGGCCATCAGCTTCTAAAATTGTATTAAATTCGTTGATTCTTTTATCAATAGTTTTAACTTCAATTAAAAACCGTCCAAGGAGTCTTAATTGTGCTCTAATCATATCATGTTGGTGTGTTAAAGTGTATTTTTCCGACATTTTGTTTCCAAATTTTATTATAAGTTCATCATATCTTATTGCTTGATAAACATTATCGTTTCGCAAAACAGGAAAAATTTTAGTCTTAAGTACATAGTTTGCTGATTCATGAATGTATTGGGTTAATCTTCTTCCACTGATGAAATTAGATCTCGAATTTTTTGGGTTATTACCACATTTACTCAAGTGAATCCTTAGCGTTCTTTTCGAAAAAAATCCCTTGCAGTTTTTGCAGCATACATAATCTTCAACGCTGTTCTTACGTGTCACCTGCTGCTGTCTGCTAACTATTAGTATACCAGTATTATATTCATTGGAAGTGTTATGCAGAAAGTCCCCTTGTTTTCTGATTTCATCAATAATTTCCAATCGCTGTTTTGATTTTATTGGCAAACTTAAAGCTTCTTTTACTCTTTTTTCTGACTTGTGCTTCGAATACAGGTGTCTGGGTAGTTTTGTTTGCAATGTTTTGCAAAATATACAAAAATGTTTTTTTGTTAAACGAGTTCGATACGGCACCTTTACATTTGATAATATCAATGGATTTTCAATCACTTCAACACTAGTTTCTTGTTCTTCATTATTTGTTTGCGTAGCGCTATAATTTTCATCATTGTCAATAGTTGAATCCGGGATATATTCAGAATGGGAATTGTTATCGGATATGGAAATTGCAGATTTTGTACTATATGCAGTATGTAATAAAACATTATTAGAAGAACGAATAATGACACAAGGTTCTAAACAGCAAAAATTTTCTTGCTCATCTGAACAGTTTGCTGATGCGGAAAAACTTTTTGAGAACTTTGGCTTGCTTGTTGCGGTTCCACTCTTTCTTAAATCAGTGGTATTGGGCGTTGTTATGGCAGAAGAGCTAAAACTTGAATATGGGACTAAAGTCACACGTTTTGGGGTCGTATTTCTTGGAGAAACGTTAGATATAGTTGATATACTAGATATGTTTGGAGAATGTCTATTTTTGGTTATTTCCAAAGAGTGCGAAAGGGGAGAAACGAGTTGTGGACGTAACTTTAAGGGAGAACCACCAGACTTTGTCAATGTTGAATATAAACTAAAATTACTGTGGGAAGATGTATTTATTGGTAATATTTTTGGTGAAGAGTCCGTTGCTGCTGTCTTCATGGCAGAAGAAACACCACGTGTAGTTGATGTTGAACGCAAACCAGAATTATTATGAGATGTATTTGTTGATAAAATTTTTGTTGAAGATTCCGATTCTACTGTCTCCTTAACAGGAGAAACGTCAGATGTAGTTAATGTTGAACGCAAACTAGAATTATTATGAGATGTATTTGTTGATACAATTTTTGGTGAAGATCCCGATTCTACTGTCTTCTTAGAAGGAGAAACGTCAGATGTATTTGATGTTGAACGCAAACTAGAATTATTATGAGATGTATTTGTTGATAAAATTTTTGGTGAAGATCTCGCTTCTACAATCTTTTTAGCAGGAGAAACGTCAGATGTATTTGATGTTGAACGCAAACTAGAATTATTATGAGATGTATTTGTTGATATAATTTTTGTTGAAGATTCCGATTCTACTGTCTCCTTAACAGGAGAAACGTCAGATGTATTTGATGTTGAACGCAAACTAGAATTATTATGAGATGTATTTGTTGATACAATTGTTGGTGAAGACCCCGATTCTACTGTCTTTTTAGCAGGAGAAACGTCAGATGTATTTGATGTTGAACGCAAACTAGAATTATTATGAGATGTATTTGTTGATAAAATTTTTGTTGAAGATTCCGATTCTACTGTGTCCTTAACAGAAGAAACGTCAGATGTAGTTAATGTTGAACGCAAATTAGAATTATTATGAGATGTATTTGTTGATATAATTTTTGTTGAAGATTCCGATTCTACTGTCACCTTAACAGGAGAAACGTCAGATGTATTTGATGTTGAACGATAACTAGAATTATTATGAGATGTATTTGTTGATAAAATTTTTGTTGAAGATTCCGATTCTACTGTCTCCTTAACAGGAGAAACGTCAGATGTAGTTAATGTTGAACGCAAATTAGAATTATTATGAGATGTATTTGTTGATATAATTTTTGTTGAAGATTCCGATTCTACTGTCTCCTTAACAGGAGAAACGTCAGATGTATTTGATGTTGAACGCAAACTAGAATTATTATGAGATGTATTTGTTGATACAATTGTTGGTGAAGACCCCGATTCTACTGTCTTTTTAGCAGGAGAAACGTCAGATGTATTTGATGTTGAACGCAAACTAGAATTATTATGAGATGTATTTGTTGATAAAATTTTTGGTGAAGATCTCGCTTCTACTATCTTTTTAGCAGGAGAAACGTCAGATGTATTTGATGTTGAACGCAAACTAGAATTATTATGAGATGTATTTGTTGATATAATTTTTGTTGAAGATTCCGATTCTACTGTCTCCTTAACAGGAGAAACGTCAGATGTATTTGATGTTGAACGCAAACTAGAATTATTATGAGATGTATTTGTTGATACAATTGTTGGTGAAGACCCCGATTCTACTGTCTTCTTACCAGGAGAAACGTCAGATGTAGTTAATGTTGAACGCAAATTAGAATTATTATGAGATGTATTTGTTGATAAAATTTTTGGTGAAGATCCCGATTCAACTATTTTCTTAGCAGGAGAAACATCACCTATAGGTGATGTTGAACTCAAACTAGAATTGCTGTGGGAAGATGTACTTGTTGGTAAAGATTCCGGCTCTACTCTCATCATTGCGGAGAAAGCATCAGTTTTAGTTATTGTTGGACTAGAAATTATGGGAACAGATATCTTTGTAGAAAATTTAGTTGAGTTTACTTCTGAACAAGGTAAATCAGCAGAAGAAGAAGCACAACATGTTAACGATTTCTTTGCAGGAGAAACACCAAGCGAATTTCGACTTGTGGAGGCAGAAATGTTTGGAATTATGTTTACGGAGTGCAGCTCTGAAGAAAAACATCGAAGTGGAATATCTGCAGGATAAAAGTCTGATACAGCACGCTTTAATAGTATTTTGTCAGACGAGGTAGAAGTTGTTTCAAGTATAACTTTAGGCGTTGACGTGGCAGTAGGCAACGTTCTTTTATAAGTATTAGGAGGATTTTCTAAACTTGATTGCTTCGATTCTTGAGGAAAGTCTTTTTTCTTTTTTTTTGAAATTAATTGTTGATATTGCTGTATTTAGATCTTTTCGGGAGAAACATCAGATACATTCGTAGTTGAGGAAGAACGTTTTAACATCTTCTCAGACGACAATATATTTATGTCTACTTTATTTTTAATAAAATATTTTTGAATTTCAATCCTGTTTATTACAGGAACTAGTTGCATTTGTAAAGACGTTGACGATGATTTGTAGAGCAATTCCATATATCTAAATTTGCATTTGTATTCCTGCAGGTACTGTTTATCATCTAAAAAATTTAAAATACCATTGTCAGTTGCATAAGGCATTCACGTTTTTGATTCCAAACTTATTCAAAATGTTAAAAGCGCATTCCAAAGAGAAAAGTTATAGTTTCGGTATTTTTATAATGAAATAAAATATCGCTATTTTTTTAATTTCCATAATAAATTTTTTTAGTAACGAATTGGACTTTATAGTAACGAAATGGAGTGAATTCACTTACGCAGCATATATATTTTAATTTTGTTCGTTGTTGAAAAGTTTTTTCAACTTTTAAAGAAGTAATTTTTCATCAACTAAAAAAAGGTGAAACTGTCGGCTATTGGTGCACTCACCCTATAATACATACATATCTATGTTATATTCAATCTGGACTTACCACTTTTCAATATTATATGTGCTGCATACCAAACACCTTTATATTTTACAGAACATGTGCTTTGTGTCTCCCTACGCACGTTCCGAGATGATGCTATCCAGCATTCCCCTTTTTCGAACTCGACAAGAAAAAACATTGTTAATTAAATCTGAAAGAATATTTATAAAGACAAAAGAAGGTGTAAAGCGATTGCTTAAAACTTCCTTATATTAGATACATACATATATGTATGTACATATGTTTTTTATTTTTTTTTTATTAATTTATTTACATATTTAGCATTATTGTGTTTAAAAAACAATAGTTTAGTTTATTTTTAAGGAATTTGTAAACATTAAAAAATATTTTTACATATTCTGTTAAATATTTTTTAAATACATAAAAGTTATTTTCATTTTTTAATTCTGCAGGAATTTATTAAGCAAATTTAGACCATTGTAAAATAAAGAACATTTATCACGATTTGTTCTACAAAAATTTAATCTAAAATCACCAGCATTCCTCAAGTTATAAGGCTGAGCATCCACAACATATAGCAAATGTTTTTGTCGTATGGATGTGTAAGTTAACAACAAAAATATTTCTTTTAATTTTTCATTACTTTTCATTTTTTATTACTTTTTATTTTATTACCCCAATTCCCCTTTCTTGCTTCTTTTGTGAATACAACGAACTATGAGGTTGTAGAATTTTAAAGTGCTTGCTATTGGTTTTCTTATTAAGTGTTGCTATTGGTTTTCTTATTAAGTGTTGCTTTTGATTGTTGAACTCTAAAATGCTTGATAAAATGTTGCAACCCTCGTATTTATGAAACCACTTAAGTTGACCTAATAATTATTGCTTTTATTTAAAAAAACTTCTTTTTTGTTTCTATATTATTATTATTATTATTGTATTAATATTTTGTATTCTTAGTGTAATCAAAATCTTTTATTTTGTACTTTATAAAGTCATTTTGTAACAAATAAAAATTCAGTCTTAAAACAACTCAAAAGAAGATAGATTTATTTTCTTCTAACTGGCGCCCAACGTAAAATATAATTTATAAATATCCTCAGAAGCCAGGATTAAATAAAATTTAAATATCCTCCAAAAAAAATGATTAATAATAAATTATAAAACAAAATCCTCATAAGCAAGAATGAAATATGTTCAGCACTATCGTGAATAAGAAGTGAAACTTTTTCACTTTTCACGTATTTGCATATATGTATGTCCGTATATATTTTTGAACAAAAAGTTCTATGATTTTTTATTTTTTTAATCTTCTTCCCTTTTTTACATTTAGTAAGAACTGATAGCGGTAATAAGTTTTCATGGGAGATTCACGATACCATTTTTCCCTTTGAGTGGAATTAAAATTTCACAAAAAAATTTCACTTCTTATTCACGATTGGGGTGATTATAAATATCCTCATAAAAAGGATTAATAAATTATAAAAGTCCTCAAAAGCCAGGATTACAAAGAAGTAATAAATAGCAAAGTTAACAGTGAAAAATAAGTGAAAGACAAATAATTTAAATTTATCAGTAAAAAAAGTAGAAGTTAATTACGAGTATTATAAAAAAAGTGAAAGACAATCTATTACATCTTGATACCCTTAACGATAAAAGAACTGTCAAATGTAATAAGCCAATTCCTATATCTCTTTTCCGAACCGTATGAGAAACTTACATACACATCAAACAGGATAAATCCGTACGACCTCTGATACACCGGTTTACAGTAAATCATACTCCTATTCAATGCACCTTAAACATGAAATAAATTCCCAAAAAGTAACATTGCTTAATGAAGGTATCATAAGACCTTTACATCCCCTGCATGGATCGTCCAAAAAAACCTAGACCAATGCAAAGAAAAGAAATAGAGAATGGTGATAGATTACCGGAAGCTAAAGTCTGTTACAATTGCAGACAGATACCCAATACCATAGATAAACCAGGTTTAATCACAATTCGGAAAAAACAAATTATTTTCAGTTAGATATGAAAAGTGCAGAAAACAATTTTTAAAGCGATCCATAACCTAAAAATATCCGCCATTTTGTACAAAACATAGTATGTTTGTGCAAAGCATACATGCATAAAATAATTCTGGCTATACAGAAATTATTTACTCAACGAAGCTATTATTCGAACTATTATTAACACAAAACTGTTCCTTTATTATTAAATGGCTTTTATGAGGCTGATGCAAAAACGAATGGTGCATGACTCGAAGCGATCCATAACCTAAAAATATCCGCCATTTTGTACAATAAATAGTATGCATGTGGAAAGTACACATGCAATAAAGTAATTCCAGCTATACAGAAAATGTTTACCTACCGAAACTATTATTCGACATACAAATATAAAAGATAACTGCCTTAATCCAAAACTGTTCCTTTATGATTTCTTATTATTATTGAAGGGCGGTATGAGCCTGATGCAAAAACGCATTGTGTAGGACTGAAAGCTTTCCATACACTAAAAATATCCGCCAAGTATATAATTTTTACTTGTTCTTATGGGAATCTGAAATTCAGGCTTAATTCAACATCAGTCTGTACTAAAAAAAGTATTGAAAGCAAATTAATTAATTTTAGTATATAATTTTTACTTGTTCTTATGGGAATCTGAAATTCAGGCTTAATTCAACATCAGTCTGTACTAAAAAAAGTATTGAAAGCAAATTAATTAATTTTAGTATATAATTTTTACTTGTTCTTATGGGAATCTGAAATTCAGGCTTAATTCAACATCTGTCTGTACTAAAAAAAAGTATTGAAAGCAAATTAACGCTAGGTAGTTGCAAGATAATTTTCATATAAAAGGCAAATTTGGCATAAATTTACGATGAATTCGGTTACTTAAGACGGTTAACCAGGTCATCGTCATAACAGGCAGACGAACATCGATAAAGTTTGCAAAATATTTATCGAACAAGGTGTCAGCAAAGAATTTGACATCACAACGGCATTACAAATAAACGAAGCGAAACAAAACGAAAATAGTTAGATAAGCTGTCAACACATAATATTCCGTCGTCAAAACTATCCATGATATAAAAAACCAAGATATTTGCACCTCCAACAATACAATAGGCATATTGTTTTTGTAAAATGCGAATTCAACACCTAATCTGTCAAAATTCTCCTTGCAAAATATGATATAAAAATGGCACAGGAAAATATGAACAAAATTTGACAGTTTATGTAGTACATAAATTCTTCAGAATTCTCTATTGCATTTAAGTGGTAATGAATTCGCCATTACTCTAGTATCAATTTGATTTGCTGTTATTGACATATAATAGTGAATTTACTCAATGCAATTCTTTGACAAGTGATGATTCGTTGCCAGTAACTTTTACTACTGGCATGCAAAAAGTAAAAACAGAGTTGACTGATAATGATGAAATAATTTTAAGAAAATAATTATATCAAGTTATATAACGAAAAATAAGATAAAAAATAAATACATATAATCATACTTATATGACTTATTATCGATTTCCAACTTTTTTTTATTAATATTTAATTATTACATGAAACGTTTATTTATGAAATGTATGCCTGTTAGCTAAAATTTTGGCAGCCCAGTCACTAGAAACTCATATCACCAAATCATGCAAGTTACAAGAGTTTTTATTTGTCATTTCGATATATTGGTTATTAATACGTGCACACAACTTGTTACAAGTCACTTGTATCTGTAAAACCAGCGTGAATCAGTCTCAAGTAGTCAAGAAAATTCATAATTAATAGTCTCGACAGCTAAAGCCAAGACCAAGGCAAAATCATTACCAGGTATATGCACGAATACAACAATTCAAAAACAAAACAAACAAAAATATTGTTATATTTTTTGTAATGACACGCAGTAAATACATATATAGTCATCTGGTAGCATCACACATCAAATAAGAAATGCGTATAAACGGGGTATATGTACCCTTCACCTATCTTCTCACCTCTATTACCAATAAACTAAAGAATTTCAGCAACAAAAACTGCAATTGTGGACGGGGATAAAAAATGCAAGGATCAAAACGTAGTGAAAATAATGATATGATGTGTAAAAATTGTCAAATTAATTTATCTGTATATAAATTTTCGTTAATATTATATTGTACTTATGAGTAGCCACTGAAAGCAATATATATCACGAAATAAATATTTATCGGCGGTGAAAATAAATGAAAAGTCTAAACCAAGGCGAATTGAATTCGTCTTGGTCAACACTATCAACGGCAAAATAAGGTGGCGGCTTCGACTTGCGCTATCAGCTAAGTATTTGTGAGTAACATAGCGTTTACACATGAAAGTAATTGCAAGAAAGTCGCAATACACTCACACTTTTTCACTAACACACTTAAACGTTTTCTACTTTCCACTCAGCTTTCAACGAATTTTTCAAGACAGTAATTTTCTGACACTTTCTGAAAGTAAAATGACAGAACGGGAAACAGTGTTGCCCACTAAACAGACTTGTACACAGTTACAGGAGTGCGTCTCATTGTGGGAAAGTTTTTATACAGCGCGGACGTTCTTGGTGGAGGTTTTTGTAATTTCTTGGTGGCGTTCTTCTATGCATATGGTGTGGAGCTTCTGGTAAGTGATATATGTATAAAACTAGTATTTACCATTATTGACTGAAAAACGATTTTCTGTATAGCCGGAATTATTTTGTGCTTGTATACTTTTTATTCAGCGCGGACGTTCTTGGTGGAGGTTTTTGTAATTTCTTGGTGGGCGTTCTTCTATATGAGTATGTATATAAAACTCGTATTTACCATTATTGACTCTTATAGCCGGAATTATTTTGTGCTTGTATAGTTTTCATATTCATACATATACATATATGTACATACCATGAATTGTACAAAATGGCGGATATTTTTAGTGTATGGAAAGCTTTCAGTCCTACACAATGCGTTTTTGCATCAGGCTCATACCGCCCTTCAATAATAATAAGAAATCATAAAGGAACAGTTTTGGATTAAGGCAGTTATCTTTTATATTTGTATGTCGAATAATGGTTTCGGTAGGTAAACATTTTCTGTATAGCTGGAATTACTTTATTGCATGTGTACTTTCCACATGCATACTATTTATTGTACAAAATGGCGGATATTTTTAGGTTATGGATCGCTTCGAGTCATGCACCATTCGTTTTTGCATCAGCCTCATAAAAGCCATTTAATAATAAAGGAACAGTTTTGTGTTAATAATAGTTCGAATAATAGCTTCGTTGAGTAAATAATTTCTGTATAGCCAGAATTATTTTATGCATGTATGCTTTGCACAAACATACTATGTTTTGTACAAAATGGCGGATATTTTTAGGTTATGGATCGCTTTAAAAATTGTTTTCTGCACTTTTCATATCTAACTGAAAATAATTTGTTTTTTCCGAATTGTGATTAAACCTGGTTTATCTATGGTATTGGGTATCTGTCTGCAATTGTAACAGACTTTAGCTTCCGGTAATCTATCACCATTCTCTATTTCTTTTCATTGCATTGGTCTAGGTTTTTTTGGACGATCCATGCAGGGGATGTGAAGGTCTTATGATACCTTCATTAAGCAATGTTACTTTTTGGGAATTTATTTCATGTTTAAGGTGCATCGAATAGGAGTATGATTTACTGTTAACCGGTGTATCAGAGGTCGTACAGATTTCTCCTGTTTGATGTGTATGTAAGTTTCTCATACGGTTCGGAAAAGAGATCTAGGAATTGGCTTATTACATTTGACAGTTCTTTTATCGTTAAGGGTATCAAGATGTAATAGATTGTCTTTCACTTTTTTTATAATACTCGTAATTAACTTCTACTTTTTTTACTGATAAATTTAAATTATTTGTCTTTCACTTATTTTTCACTGTTAACTTTGCTATTTATTACTTCTTTGTAATCCTGGCTTTTGAGGACTTTTATAATTTATTAATCCTTTTTATGAGGATATTTATAATCACCTCTATAGAGAATAAGAAGTGAAATTTTTTCCTGTGAAATTTTAATTCCACTCAAAGGGAAAAATGGTATCGTGAATCTCCCATGAAAAATTATTACCGCTATCAGTTCTTACTAAATGTAAAAAAGGGAAGAAGATTAAAAAAATAAAAAATCATAGAACTTTTTGTTCAAAAATATATACGGACATATATGCAAATACGTGAAAAGTGAAAAAGTTTCACTTCTTATTCAAGATAGTGCTGAATATATTTCATTCTTGCTTATGAGGATTTTGTTTTATAATTTATTATTAATCATTTTTTTTTGGAGGATATTTAAATTTTATTTAATCCTGGCTTCTGAGGATATTTATAAATTATATTTGACGTTGGGCGCCAGTTAGAAGAAAATAAATCTATCTTCTTTTGAGTTGATTTAAGACTGAATTTTTATTTGTTACAAAATGACTTTATAAAGTACAAAATAAAAGATTTTGATTACACTAAGAATACAAAATATTAATACAATAATGTTTATAGAAACAAAAAAGAAGTTTTTTTAAATAAAAGCAATAATTATTAGGTCAACTTAAGTGGTTTCATAAATACGAGGGTTGCAACATTTTATCAAGCATTTTAGAGTTCAACAATCAAAAGCAACACTTAATAAGAAAACCAATAGCAACACTTAATAAGAAAACCAATAGCAAGCACTTTAAAATTCTACAACCTCATAGTTAGTTGTATTCACAAAAGAAGCAAGAAAGGGGAATTGGGGTAATAAAATAAAAAGTAATAAAAAATTAAAAGTAATGAAAAATTAAAAGAAATATTTTTGTTGTTAACTTACACATCCATACGAAAAAAACATTTGCTATATGTTGTGGATGTTCAGCCTTATAACTTGAGGAATGCTAATGATTTTAGATTAAATTTTTGTGGAACAAATCGTAATAAATGGTCTTTATTTTACAATAGTCTAAGTTTGCTTAATAAATTCCTGCAGAATTAAAAAATGAAAATAACTTTTATGTATTTAAAAAATATTTAACAGAATATGTAAAAATATTTTTTAATGTTTAAAAATTCCTTAAAAATAAACTAAACTATTGTTTTTTAAACACAATAATGCTAAATATGTAAATAAATTAATAAAAAAAAAATTAAAAACATATGTACATACATATATGTATGTATCTAATATAAGGAAGTTTTAAGCAATCGCTTTATACCTTCTTTTGTCTTTATAAATATTCTTTCAGATTTAATTAACAATGTTTTTTCTTGTCGAGTTCGAAAAAGGGGAGTGCTGGATAGCATCATCTCGGAACGTGCGTAGGGAGACACAAAGCACATGTTCTGTAAAATATAAAGGTGTTTGGTATGCAGCACATATAATATTGAAAAGTGGTAAGTCCAGATTGAATATAACATAGATATGTATTATAGGGTGAGTGAACCAATAGCCGACAGTTTCACCTTTTTTAGTTGATGAAAAATTACTTCTTTAAAAGTTGCAAAAACTTTTCAACAACGAACAAAATTAAAATATATATGCTGCGTAAGTGAATTCACTCCATTTCGTTACTATAAAGTCCAATTCGTTACTAAAAAAATTTATTATGGAATTATAAAAAAATAGCGATATTTTATTTCATTATAAAAATACCGAAACTATAACTTTTCTCTTTGGAATGCGCTTTTAACATTTTGAATAAGTTTGGAATCAAAAACGTGAATGCCTTATGCAACTGACAATGGTATTTTAAATTTTTTAGATGATAAACAGTACCTGCAGGAATACAAATGCAAATTTAGATATATGGAATTGCTCTACAAATCATCGTCAACGTCTTTACAAATGCAACTAGTTCCTGTAATAAACAGGATTGAAATTCAAAAATATTTTATTAAAAATAAAGTAGACATATATATATTGTCGTCTGAGAAGATGTTAAAACGTTCTTCCTCAACTACGAATGTATCTGATGTTTCTCCCGAAAAGATCCAAATACAGCAATATCAACAATTAATTTAAAAAAAAAAACAAAAAAGACTTTCCTCAAGAATCGAAGCAATCAAGTTTAGAAAATCCTCCTAATACTTATAAAAGAACGTTGCCTACTGCCACGTCAACGCCCAAAGTTATTTTTGAAACAACTTCTACCTCGTCTGACAAAATACTATTAAAGCGTGCTGTTACATATGTATCAGACTTTTATCCTGCAGATATTCCACTTCGATGTTTTTCTTCAGAGCTGCACTCCGTAAACATAATTCCAAACATTTCTGCCTCCACAAGTCGAAATTCGCTTGGTGTTTCTCCTGCAAAGAAATCGTTAACATGTTGTGCTTCTTCTTCTGCTGATTTACCTTGTTCAGAAGTAAACTCAACTAAATTTTCTAAAAAGATATCTGTTCCCATAATTTCTAGTCCAACAATAACTAAAACTGATGCTTTCTCCGCAATGATGAGAGTAGAGCCGGAATCTTTACCAACAAGTACATCTTCCCACAGCAATTCTAGTTTGAGTTCAACATCACCTATAGGTGATGTTTCTCCTCCTAAGAAAATAGTTGAATCGGGATCTTCACCAAAAATTTTATCAACAAATACATCTCATAATAATTCTAGTTTGCGTTCAACATCAACTACATCTGACGTTTCTCCTGGTAAGAAGACAGTAGAATCGAGATATTCACCAAAAATTTTATCAACAAATACATCTCATAATAATTCTAGTTTGCGTTCAACATCAAATACATCTGACGTTTCTCCTGGTAAAAAGATAGTAGAAGCGGGATCTTCATCAAAAATTTTATCAACAAATACATCTCATAATAATTCTAGTTTGCGTTCAACATCAACTATATCTGACGTTTCTCCAGCTAAGAAGACAATAGAATCGGGATCTTCACCAAAAATTTTATTAACAAATATATCTCATAATAATTCTGGTTTGCATTCAACATCAACTACACGTGGTGTTTCTTCTGCCATGAAGATAGCAGCATCGGACTCTTCACCAAAAATATTACCAATAAATACATCTTCCCACAGTAATTTTAGTTTATATTCAACATTGACAAAATCTGGCGGTTCTCCCTTAAAGTTACGTCCACAATTCGTTTCTCCCCTTTCGCACTCTTTGGAAATAACCAAAAATAGACATTCTCCAAACATATCTAGTATATCAACTATATCTAACGTTTCTCCAAGAAATATGACCCCAAAACGTGTGACTTTAGTCCCATATTCAAGTTTTAGCTCTTCTGCCATAACAACGCCCAATACCACTGATTTAAGAAAGAGTGGAACCGCAACAAGCAAGCCAAAGTTCTCAAAAAGTTTTTCCGCATCAGCAAACTGTTCAGATGAGCAAGAAAATTTTAGCTGTTTAGAACCTTGTGTCATTATTCGTTCTTCTAATAATGTTTTATTACATACTGCATATAGTACAAAATCTGCAATTTCCATATCCGATAACAATTCCCATTCTGAATATATCCCGGATTCAACTATTGACAATGATGAAAATTATAGCGCTACGCAAACAAATAATGAAGAACAAGAAACTAGTGTTGAAGTGATTGAAAATCCATTGATATTATCAAATGTAAAGGTGCCGTATCGAACTCGTTTAACAAAAAAACATTTTTGTATATTTTGCAAAACATTGCAAACAAAACTACCCAGACACCTGTATTCGAAGCACAAGTCAGAAAAAAGAGTAAAAGAAGCTTTAAGTTTGCCAATAAAATCAAAACAGCGATTGGAAATTATTGATGAAATCAGAAAACAAGGGGACTTTCTGCATAACACTTCCAATGAATATAATACTGGTATACTAATAGTTAGCAGACAGCAGCAGGTGACACGTAAGAACAGCGTTGAAGATTATGTATGCTGCAAAAACTGCAAGGGATTTTTTTCGAAAAGAACGCTAAGGATTCACTTGAGTAAATGTGGTAATAACCCAAAAAATTCGAGATCTAATTTCATCAGTGGAAGAAGATTAACCCAATACATTCATGAATCAGCAAACTATGTACTTAAGACTAAAATTTTTCCTGTTTTGCGAAACGATAATGTTTATCAAGCAATAAGATATGATGAACTTATAATAAAATTTGGAAACAAAATGTCGGAAAAATACACTTTAACACACCAACATGATATGATTAGAGCACAATTAAGACTCCTTGGACGGTTTCTAATTGAAGTTAAAACTATTGATAAAAGAATCAACGAATTAAAGGATATTTTTAAGCCAATTTTTTTTAATGTTTGTGTAGAAGCTTTGCGAAATGTTGCCAACTGGAACCACTCACTAAATGGATTTAAAACTCCTGCAGTTGCGCAAAATTTGACTTCACTGATTAAAAAATGTGGAGCAGGACAAAGGTCTGAATACATTAAAACCGAATCAGAAGAATTGCAAAAACAGTTAGAAAACTTTTTAAAACTTTGGGAGGTGGATATTCCTGATTTAATCAATAGAAAAGCTCATGAAGACCAATGTAATCAAAAACGGGAAAAGAAGTCTTTTTATCCACTTAAGAGTTATATTAAAAAGTTGTATGAATATTTAAAAAAAAACATGTTAAAAGCAATGAGCAAACTTCAAAAGGAATTTGATTTAAACGCTTGGACAGAACTTGTTAAATCATCTTTAATATTAATTCAAATCTTTAATAGGCGGAGGGCGGGGGAAATAGAACGGCTAACTATAAATAGTTACATCAACAAAGAAATTATGACGAAAAATATTGATGGGGAAATTTTGCAAAATATGTCTTAAGAGTCTAAATCTCTTGCTAAACAGTTTGTGCGGCTAACACTGCGTGGTAAACTTAGTCGAACCGTAAGTGTTCTTCTGAGTCCGTTGAGCACTGCAGCGATTGACTTGATTCTTAAATATCGGTCAAGAGCAGGAATACCTGATAGCAATGACTTTATATTTTCAAAGGCGGGTACATCAAAGCTTTCAAAAGAGTATTATAGAGCTTGCCCTTTACTTAGACAGTTCTCCATTGAATGCGGAGCTGATATTCCAGAAAGTTTAAGGGGAACACATTTAAGGAAGCATATGGCAACACATACTTCTTTGCTAAATGTTAAGGATGCGACGGTAGATCAGCTGGCCAATTTCATGGGACACCATAAAGATATCCATAAAAATGTTTACAGAGTTTCAGTACCGATGTCGGAGATAACATGCGTGTCTAAACTTTTATTATCAGCTATAGGTATTGAATGTGAAAACGAAGTTGAAGGGCGAGCTAACATTAGGAACGAAGAGCATACAAGGCTTAATAATCAACATTCCAGCACTTCGTCCAACTTTTTCTCACCAACAGGTAATAAATTCGAAAATGATGTGGAACAAGGGGACAACATTGAGAACAAAAAGCAAGGAAGGCTTAGTCACAATTCGAGCACATCCTCCAACAAGAGAAAAAGAAGCAGTAAGTACTTACATATGTAAACTAATAAGACCTGATCATACAAATATAATAGTAAAGATTAGCAATCTTAATCTATTTAATTACATAAGCTATGTTTTCTTCATCATAGCTTCTCCATTCGGTAAAACAAAACGAACTAAGTGGTCCAAAGAGGAGAGAAATGCAATTACTAATACTTTTGGCGCCTTAGAAAAATTGGAAAAACTTCCCAGTACTGCGCAATGCGTACAAGCAATATGTCAGAATTGCATAAAAGAACTCCCCAGCAAATAAGATCTTGGATAGATAATCAGAGACGGTACAAATTAAAAGGTAAGAAATATTATTTTATGTCAATATAACTACATAACACAAATTTAATTTTTTTTACGCATATGTATGTATGTATTTCCCGTTAACAAATAGATTACTCACATGCAGAAGCGCCAGCTACTCATTTTATGATGCACCACGAAAATTACAGAGCAGACAAGAATCAAAGATGTGATTTTAATATTGTGATTTTTCCTTATTGTTAAGGAAATTCAAAGGGTTTTTATTTAATGTGAACTTCAATCGATACAATTAAAAAATAAAACGTAATTCAAATGGCCTGCACGATTTCATCTGCAGGAACGAATTCGATGAACCCAATTTTCGAGCACTTTTCGTAAAATATTGACTTGTGAAGCTTGAAGAGAGACTGGCTTATTTCGAAAGCCCAATGACTTCAAATAACCCCACAAGAAATAGTCTAATGATGTTCACAATCACAACAACTTCTTGGAGGCTATTCAATATCACAATTTCTTGAAATAATCGAATCTCCAAACATTTCTCGTAATAATTCAATTGTTGCATTTGCAATAATTCTTCCTGCAGAAAAAGTCGTGTAGGCCATTTGAATGATAACAATGTAACAATGTATGTAACATACAAATAACTTCATAACATATAAATAACATATGTACCTTTGATAAGAAATGTAACTAGTATGTTCAAATGAATACATCTGCAATAGAGCTAAGACCGAGTTTAAATTTATCAGGGAAACTATTCTCAACTCGATATATTAACGAAAAGACTTAAACAATAAATCTAGTATTAAAGAAATTTATGAAGTCATATTTTTATTAGAAATTATAAAAAAGGCTTAACTAAAGGTAATACTATATTACAAAATAAATATACATATGTACATACAGCAAATATTTTAACACAATGAAATTCTTCAGCTCTTACTAAAAAATAAAAATAAGTGATTAATGTAGAACATGCTATAAATTTTTAATATAAGTTCAAAGTGCTATGGAACATGCATATATTTTTTGTGTTATATTTATTATTAACTTTAACTGCAATGAAGACGAAAATCTTAAATATTTCTTGAATAAAGCAATCAATAAAAGGAAATCCTAAAATAGTTGCTACTTTTATTCAAGAAAACTTTAAGATTTTCGTCTTTAAACAATGAAGAAATAATATTTAAGAAAAGTTTCCATTGAATTGTATATATGTATGTATGTATGTACATACATACATACTACCTACATACATATGTTTGTATTTATTTTATTGAAGTACATACATACATACAACTTTTTTCTTTAGTATCTTTACGTACATTTATACAAAACTGGTGCTATAAGCTAGTCGTAACTATGTTCCTATTAAAATAAAAAATACTTGTATTAATAAATTGTATACAAATATTTTTCAAATTTTTCATTTATAAAGTTAAAGTGGTTAACAGGTAATGTATTGTTTAAAAATTAATATCTTATTGTCTGTCTTAATTATGGATAGAAACCTAGTTTCATATGACTTGCCAACCGGCAACAGGAAATTTGTGGGTGCCACAAAAGCACTAATGGTGTTTTCTTTTCTACACACAAAATGGCACCTTGTTGAAAGGCACATGAATAAAATGTCTTGCCAACCCTGTTACAATGCAACTCGTTATTTCAATAGAATAAAACTCGATTTATGAAAAAGTGGAACGCACTGTTTTTAACAGCTGACAGCGAAGCTTATTCTACACAATTAAAAAATTCAAAAAATCCTTTGACACGCGGATGAGGGCTACGACTTAATAAATTTAACATATCTTCCTCATCACATGCGGAGGATGAATCCAATAATTGACTGACAGTAATTTCTGCACATATAATAGATGCGGCAATATCCATATTTTTAACATTTTTGTTTAAAATTGCTAAATATATTAAAAAATTCACCAATTTATTTTCATACAATACGTAAACATGAAAATACAGCTGCCAGATAGCTGATTTATCGATCTGAACTTTTAACGATTTTTTCATATGAAGATTTTGTTATGAGAGCAATTTTATAACACCGAATCCAGTAAGATTCTATATTACTGAAAATCTATCATTAACAATGTAATGTTTTCTCATGGCTGGCCTATGAAACAATAGAAATTTTAACTTTAAAATCTTAACTTTTTTACTTCCCAATTCCAGGCGATTTTTTTCAACTTCGTCTGGTAACACTATTTATAAACAAAAACCCCATGTTAAGGCGAATCAATACCAGGTGGCGTTATTAGTGGAGATTATCTGCAGCTTTCTAACCAAAGTGTCAAACTCTATATGAAAAACGAAACAACAACTTTTTGTATATGCATTTAACATTACAGTTTGGTGAATGCTAGATCTTGTTGTACTAATAAGGTCACTTGGTATGAATACGCTTTGGCATCTGTTTTACAGGGCACTTACAACACTGCCGATTTTAACGGGGCAAAAAGTGCAATGCCTTCCACCATTATTGAGGGCAATTTTTTTAGAATCAAACACACTGCCCTTTTAGAGAGCAAAACATTTTTAAGAAACAAACACGAAAGTATACTTTCTGCATGGAGATGTAGCATTTTTTTGTAGAAAAGAAAACACCATAAGTAGCAATTGAAACTGACTGACAGGTCTCAGATGTCATCTATGTACATATATACATATGTATACTGTAACCTCGGTTAACGCAACCAATAGAAATTTTGAACCGTTGCGAAAACTGTGCCTGTTTTTCTATTAAAGATCTTATGTAAAAAAAAACAAATGGTTTTTTTAGAAAAACAAATTTCAACTATTAAAATAAATGCATTTATTTAATTAAAATAAGGAAAAACAACAAAAATTTGTTAAAATTAAATAAAAATACAAATTTTAATGTATGGAAATTTGTACTGATATTTTTCATTTCGATTCGAAAGAAAATCCTTTCGGATTTCAATGTAAATAAGATACACATTCGAACAGTTTTTCTTTCGAGTCGAATTACAGAGTAACTACACCCAGTGACGTAGTCAAAATACACCACCTGTAATCAGGCTGAAATTTTCAGGTTTTTAACGGCAATAGGGTGAAATTTTTTACTATTGTTTTAGAGCACTTATTTTTTGAACTTCAATTGTTTGAATTTTTCGCAAGATCATTATGTCTTCCAAAGAGGTACTATTCTCATTCGTCCATTGAAGACAAACGTAGAACAACCCTTCACAAAGAATTTTTTAAGCTGAGTTGAGTTTAAAAACAGAAGCAACATGCATAATTTCTTTGTTATTACTAGAATAGAGGTAAACTAAAATGATTTTGGTACGTAAAAATAAAATTGTATGCGCGTACGGTTGTAGTTTTAGAGTCATTTATAAAAAACTAAAGTAAAATCAAACCGAAAGATAAAAACAAAACGTTTTTTGTAAAGGTTTTCTTTTTTTTGAAAGGCGTTTACAAAGTCACCAAGTGGTAACCCAACCATCCATAATTGACAACGTTTTGCAAATATATACAGAACCAAAAGTAATATTGATACAAACAACGTTCCGATTGTGCTAATGACATTTTGCCCCTTATCTTGATGTTTTGCATTTTGTGTAATCACTATTTGAATCAATGTGCATTACTTTGAGCTCTTGATCAACAAACTTACATTTCTTATTGGTAAATTTCTTATATTAGTAAAGTAGTAGATATAATAAAACAAATTACGTAAGAAATATCTGTTTACAACAACATTTATTTACTTAACATTAATTAATATGTTGATAATTTTTGGCTTGGCTTATCAACATATTATTTAACAAAATGGTCTACACCACACAAATTCACTTACATAACATTAATTTTTGAAGGAAGTCACTAGCAATAATGTACACACATACATTTTACTTTATTACATCAATATGTAAAATATAATTTTCCATGTTTTGTATTTTTATTAAACAATAAAGATAACTTTAATAAATGTATCGTTAGCTATAATGCAAAAAGGCGTAAGTAATCAAAACATAATTTTACAGGAGAAGCAAACAACTTTAAAAAGAAAACTATAAACATATAATTGTCCCTTTGTTTTTTGTTAATAAAAGCGTAATTTTTGATCGCAAAAGTGTAATATTTTCATTCATAAAAATCAATAAAATTTCGATTTTGAATTTTCGTTAATTACGCCATTTTGCATTTTAGCTAGCGATATGCATATGTCCAGCCAAAATAGCAATATGAATCAAAGAGATCTCAAATTATATACATATATTAAAAGCAAGGTATGAAATTAAATCAGGGTATAATATCAGTTCATAATTAGAAGAGTTAGTCGATAATGGGGAAACCATTCGTCCCCCATTTTTCCAAAACATTTATAGGACGCAACTGATAGCAATCCCTTTCAAACAAATTTTGAAAATCGGTTCATAAATGATAGCGTTATTGGATAATCAATATATATTGTTTTGTTGGGGGCTGAAGACAACTTCCACCGAAATCGATAAAAATAATATGGAACCAAATTGCACTTAAACCTGTTGAAACACAAAAGGAATTATGAAAATCAGTTTATAATTATGATGGCAAAAAAAGAATTTTACAATCAGTTCACAAATTACCGAGTTATAGCCGTTTAAATTAGAGAAAATATACACCTGGAATGGATAATCATGTTCTCTTTGTACTGGAACTTCACAGACCTATAACTCGGAAACTAAGCCTCGCCATCAAGTTTTTCGCTTAACATTTTCTTCTGATATTTTGATTCTCTATCGGATAGGATACTTTTTTTATAGCTATTTAGTTAAACTAAGCTAAGATTTAAGCCGATTTGTTCATTTTTTTATAATAGCATAAATTCTTTTACACAGATTCTTAAAATTTATTTCTTATTAATCCAATTATGTCCAACAATTATACTATTTATTTGAAACACTAACTTCACCTCGTATACTATTTATTATATTTTCCTGATAAATAACATAAACATACGAGTATGTGTGAATGTATGTTTTGCTACTGGAAGAATTTGCATTGCAAAATTCACCGCCACAATATAAAACACGACGGCGGAAGTATAAAACCTGGGAAAAGAAGGGAAATATATGAAACGTATGGCATCACAAAATATCATTTATATAATGTATAATAGATCGACCGGACTGCAGACGATACAATACAAGAAAAAGCGACGCCAAACTGACGGGAGGTTACTTAAAACTGCATTGCTCCGCTGAAATTGAAAGCTAAACAAAAATTTCAGTATATTTATGAATGTTTCTATATTTTTTATAAGATTTCTTAAAAAAAAGTTACATATAATGCGGACCACATAATATGTACTGTGCATACATATATATATATATATATATATATTATATAGATTATGTCGAAATAGAACTTCACGTCTTCAGCGACGCTTCACAACATGCATATGGCTGTTATTTCTATGATACCTCAAGGAATAAAGACAACCAATCGAAAACAAAAACACGTGAACGTGTGTCACCTGCAAGACCATTCCAGCGATGTGGTGTAGACTTTTTTGGCCCGATAAAAACTTACTACAAAATAAGGGGAAAACGGCCAACTAAAAGCTATGGTTCAATTTTCATAAGCCTTGTAACGAAAGCGATACACATTGAGGTGGTATCGGACCTCTTGGCAAATGCATTTATTGCAGCGTTAAAACGATTTATTGAACGACGTGGCTTACCGTCTCATATCTACAGCGAATACGCGACAAACTTCGTGGACGCAAACAAAAAACTTATAGAGCTAAGAAATGCATTTTTTGATAAGCAATTTTAATATTCATTAAACAGTTTTTGTCCAAGAAATTTTATTAATTTTCATTTTATACCACCAATGTCTCCACACTTTGGCGGTCTCTGGGAGGCCACCGTAAAGAGCGCAAAGAGCCATCTCTATCGTACTTTGGTTGGAACAAAATTAAAATTTGAAGAACTAACAACGTCCTTAATTGAGATCGAAGAATTAATTAATTCACGGCCTCTTGCCGCATTATCCAGTGACCCTAATGACTTTGAAGCTTTGATGCCTGAGCATTTTTTGGTAAATGTTCCACTTAACTCTCTACCAGATCGACCTATTCAGTGCGAAAACATAAGCCTACTCGACAGATGGCAACGTATTTGTGCCGCAAAACAGCAGTTTTGGCATATTTCGCCTTCAACCTATTTAACGCATTTGATTCAACGAAACACATGGAAAAAAGTATCACCAAATTTTATGCCTGATATGCTCGAGTTGTAACGACCCACTGGTGCATCTTTGTTATCACGCTTCTGCTCACCGAGCAATGCTTCGGTTCTAGCGCAGGGAAAAGGGCGTAGGTTTTGATAACTTTTAATATGGGCTGTATAACAGTAATCTAAATATTTTTATGTTTGCAGTGTGAGAGAAAAAAAATAACTGAACACAAGCAAAACCCAGAAATTTCGGGCTATTGCAATAGAAAACTAAACTAATTTCGCAAGATAGGGGTTACAGATGATCATGATCCACTATGGTCAATTTTTCCACCCTACCTTGCTGATGACCACAAAAGTTTTATCAGCCCATTTATACCTTAGTACCTTATTCCTTACATTTCATCATCAGTTGGAGAAAATTTACCAAATCATCTTGATTTCTCTGCATTTATTTAAATACTTTAAATGTACAGGAACAGTTTCCCCTTACTTCTATGTTAATGAAATTCAATGTTAGCCTATGAGTACCATAGGGGTAACATATAGGAGAGATTCTTCTCCTATTAATTAAATAACAGTGTTATGTTATTAATATGACACGAGACCTAATGTAATGTGTGTAATGTATTTCTTATATAAGTATGTATATCTAGGTATATACTTATATATATTTATATGTACTTAGAAACATTATATATATATATATATATATATATATATATATATATATATATTGGCTTTGATTTTCAAATAAGTCTGACGTGTTTTGGGAAAAATATTTTAATAAAAATTAAAAAAAAAATATTAACTAATTTTTTAAATATTGAATGAAAAAAGGATATATACGTACATATACATATATATTAATTGCACAAATTTATGGGAAAAACAATGTTAATTAATAACTAAAAAAAAAGGGAAAATTTGCAAAATTATCTAAACTATTTGAAAAATCATAAGTGTATTATTTCTTTGATGCTAAAATATTAAGAATCGTGCTGAACATAAAGTTTATTGAATTACAATAGCTGATAAATAAAGCTACTGGTATAAAATTATTCCTGCTGTTAAACACTGAACAACATAACCTCAACCTTCAACTGAACAAACATCTTTGATATTAAATTGTGAACAGACATCTTCGATATTCAATTGTATACTATGCCTCCCACCGACAATATAACCTGTTCCTCACAAATTTGCGGGAAAAATATAACAAAAACACAAGGAAGTATTTCTTGCCTCATTTGCACCAAATGGTTTCACTCCAATTGTGTGGGTGTTAATTCTGAACAATTATCAGCCCTTTCTAAAGCAAAGGGAGCAATAAACTTTATATGTGAGGTTTGTAAGGCCAGCTGTACTGATACCTGCTCTCTTCGTGAAGAGTTGCGTAAGGGAATGGATGTCATACAAACCAAATTTGATGCAATTTTGGCTGGTGTTAAGGAGGAGCTGAACACAAAATTCTTCCTTTTGAAAAATGATGTAGACAATTGCTGCAAGCGGTTGGATGATGTTGAAAATTACATCTCAAGTAAATTCGATATTCTTGAAAAGAAAAATGAAATTTTACAGAAGCGTTTAAATAGAAGTGAAATTTTAATAACTGGTCTACCAAAATATCAGGATAATATCAATGACACAATACAGAAAATTTTTCACCAACTTGGAGTTACTATCGAATCATGCGATATAAATAGTTGTCATTACATAAATAATGGAAACGTTGTTTTAGTAAAATTTAATAATACAAGCAAACGCGACCTTGCTATGCGTAACTATTTTAAAGCAAAAAATCTGTATCTGTCGTCTGTTTTTCAGACTGATATCAACAAACAAATTTTTCTAAATGACCACCACACTCCAAAAGCTGGAAGGATTATGTTCCATTGCCGCTTACTCAAGAAAGAAAATAAGTTATTAAAGTACCATATACTCAACTCAGATGTTCTCAAAGTCAAAATAACTCTTCCTGATTACAGCGTTAAATTGTTTAACTTTGATGAGTTCCATCTTTTCTTTAAATTAAACCATGATGTTTTCCAGCTCAGCAAACGTAACGTATAACTTGCATACGATTAAATAATATTTTTATAATTGTTGATCTCATTATAATGCTTTTTCTTTTTGAATAGTTTGTAAAACTTATATTGAATAATATCACTTTGGCACTTTGCGAATTTTTCTTTTATAGCCAATGTTTTCTTTAATTGTTTATTATATAATCATATATCGCTGTTTATTATTATGAATAATTCGTTGTTAACTAATTTAGGCCTTGTTGTAAGTGATAATAGTATCTTAAAAAATAATTTCTGTAACAATAATGGTTTAAAACTTGCACATATCAATATTCAAAGCTTGAAACCATCTTTACGTCATTCCAAATTTGAAGAATTTGCTAACATAGTTAATGAGTCCAGTACAGATGTTTTAGCCGTGTCGGAAACTTGGTTAAAACCACATATTTCAGATGGGTCAATAAGCGTCCCAGATTATTACATTATCAGGAACGATCGCGAAACTATGCGAGGCGGTGGTACCGCTTTTTATATTCGCAACGGGATCTCCGCCAGGGTGGTTCTTATAAAATCTGATCCTTTAAGTCTAGAATGTCTTTTTATCGAACTACGAAGTAATGAGTCTAAGATTTTGGTTGGTGTTATTTATGCTCCCCATGGCAACTTTCAAGGGTTAGATGAGATTTTTGGTGATTTGTGTTGTCAATATAAACATTTAGTTTTTTTGGGTGATTTTAATAATAATCTTTTCAACTTTTCTAAAGCTACAGTCATTCGGGATTTATGTGACTCAAACAACTTGCATTATGTTCATAATTTTATGCCCACACATTTCGATGTTCAACACTGTTCGACTTCTTTAATAGATTTCTGCTTTGTTAGTGAATTATCTATTTTAAAATGCTCGGGACAATTCCTAGCACCATCTCTTTCACTTCATGCGTTTATATTTATCTGTATTGATTGTCCAGTGCAAACCTCAAGTACTTTGTTTGAATATAGAGATTATAAAGACATTAATTGGAATATGTTTTATTATATTATCTCCGATCGTTTCTCGCAAAATATTTATTACACTACTGATGTTGAATCTCAGGTAGATATACTTAATACTCTCATTAACAAACTACTTGAAACCGTTCCTATTAAGAGAGTGAATAAGCCAATTAATAAAAGATTAGTAGATATCAAAGAAGTAAAACTGGCTATAAATGTGCGGGACTTGGCTTTTAAAGCTTATTTAGAAAATAAAAAGTCGGCAAACTGGAAAATATATTGCAAGTATAGAAATAAGGTCAAGAGTGTCTTAAGAAAGCATAAAACCAAATTCTGGGAGGGTAAGTTCAATTGTTGTAGCTGCAGTGAAATGTGGAAAATTATAAATAAACAGAACAAAACTGCCTCCAACTCCTTTGACGCTCATGACCCGGAAACCTTTAATAAGTATTTTATTTCTTCTCAAGTGGCTAATGATACTTTTCCAAGCTTTGATGAAATGTCTTCTTTCGGGTTTAATTTTAGGCACATTAGCGTGAATGAGCTTAATATTGCCTTTTTTAAGGTAAAATCAAATGCCATGGGTTGTGACAAATTCTCGCTCAAATTCTTAAAAATTATTTACCCATATATAATTAATTTACTTCTACACGTTTTTAATTCAATAATAATGACATCCAATTATCCTAGTTCCTATTGAAAAAAAAGGGAGATGCACGACTTTGGACAATTTCCGTCCGAATAGTATCTTACCCTGCTTGTCAAAAATATTTGAAATCATATTAAAGAACCAGATAAGTGATTACTTGGACTCTAACAACATGCTCAGCAATTGCCACTTCGGTTTTCGGACTGGTAGTAGTACTTCTACTCTGCCACTGAACTTAACTGAAAATGTCCGACAGAATTTTAATGAAAAGAAAATGTCTACTCTTTACCTTAGTAAAGCTTTCGATACTGTTAACTATACTATATTAATAAACAAGCTTTCTACTGAAATCAAGTTTTCTTCCTTATCATGTAAACTTTTACACTCATATTTAACTGATCGTAATCAATACGTAAGTGTGGGTTGTTATAGTTCCTCTATTTCCCCTTGCTTGAGTGGTGTTCCACAAGGCTCAATACTTGGGCCGCTTTTATTTTTAATTTACATGAATGATCTGGTTAGTTTTATCGGTTCTACGCAATGTAAGTTATTTCTATTTGCGGATAATATTAATATTTTATTTAGTGGTGAATCTCAATTTCTGGACTGCCACGAAGCCAATATTAATTACATTTTATCGCTAGTTTTGGACTGGTCCCTTCACAACAAACTCAAATTTAACTCTAGTAAAACTAAGGCATTAGCTTTTGGTCCCCTTGATACTACGACAATCAATATAGTTTTTGACGGTGTTTGTGTACCCTTTGTAAATACTATGAAATGTCTGGGATTGACACTTGACAGTAATATGTCATTTGACACTCATATCTCTAATGTATCTGCCAGAATTAATAACTTATTAAGAATATTATACAATCTTAATATATATTTACCTCTTAAAACAAGGATTATCTTGGCTCAATCTTTACTTATGACTCATATTCAATATTGCCTTGAAATTTATAGTGGGTGTACTTCTTCTAATTTGAATCGGCTGAGACTCATATTTAATCGCATTATAAGATTTATTTTCAAATTAAAAATTTCTAATTACACAAAATCATTTTTAAATTGTTCATTTTATGATTTTGTTAAAATTAGAACTCTTTCCAGTTTTTACCTTATTGTTAAATCCAATTCCAGATTAAAGCTATTCTTCCACTTTTCAAGATCAACACGAAACACACAATTAATTTTGCCAAGAATTGGTAATTCTATTTTCGAAAAATCATTCGTAGTACGAACATGCAGACTTTACAATGATCTTCCCATTCGCCTTAGAAGTTTTGAATATGGTACCTCAAGTTTTAAACGCCTATTAATAATTTTTTACCGGTAATCATTTCTTACCAATAACTAAATCATTTATTCACAGAAAAAAATATTTAAGTTTTTTTTTTTTTTTCAATTAACCCTTTAATTAAAAATATAAAAAAAATTTGATTAAATATTTAATTTATTTAACTAAATTTTTAATTGTAATGAATGATTTTAGTTAATAAATGTATAAAAATTTAATTGATACTATTAATTTGTTTACTGGTGCAAATTTAATTAAATTTTTAATTGATATCACAAATTTTTTAATTGAAATCAATTTTTATTTTTTTCTGTGTTGTTACGTTAACTTATATTACTTTTATATCAATACACAGGACTTTTTTTCCTACCTCCTTACAAAGAAAAAAAGATTTGTCAATACAAGTAATTTTTTAGTAAATACAATTAATAATTTTACTGAAGATGAGCCTATAACGATTTTTGTAAATACAAACACTGTATTTGTGATTTCGGAAAAAAATTTCAACTCGCTTTTTTCCAATTAAATTTACCATTTTTCTGACAATTTTGTTGTCAATTTTTAAAAATAAATTCAATAAACGTATTTGTTTAAGTTGGTTTGCTTTCTGAATTAATTAATTTCTTTGTTATTTACAAAACTGTATTTTGTTACTTATATATATTTTTTCCAATTAAATTGTTTGGCAAACAAATTGTAAATTTTTTACAAAATTTTTAACAATGCCAATTGTTGCATTAACAATAAATTTTGTTGCTTTTGATTTTATTAATCAACAAAATTTGCATCCAACTTTCATTATTTCAATTAAATATTTTAACAAAAAATATTGTTAATACAACAATTACAGTTGTTAAAAATCTTTATGAAATATAACAATTATTTTGGTAAATTTTTGTAAGTTTTTGTTGTTCAATACATTAATTTCACAAAACAAATTTCTCTTTTGTACCAGGTAGTTTTGTGATTCCTTAACTTGTTTTCAAATAAAAGTCTTATATTTATACCCTTCACCAAAAATGGTAAGGTGTAGTGTGTTTGACTAACCACTACTGCATGCCGTCTGCATGCAGCAAGTGAAACATAACACTCTTGTTATTGTTTAAATAATTGTCCACGCTATAACCGCATGATCAGAATATACAGAATGTATTATGCTGATCATGCACATTCCCACACATACTTTGTGTATGTGTTAGTTTAAGAAGTAGAATGTTTAAGTTAGATTTAAGATATAGAATAAAAATATGTACAGTTAAGAAATGTAAATCAAAGTGAACAGTCGCACAAGCGGCTGTTCAATCAATTAATAAATAAATAATAAACTATTGGAAATCAAATAATTCAACTAAAGACTTCAACAATTATTACATTGAATATATTAGTGAACCTTGATTAAGGATAATATATAAATAAAACTATTTATATAACATGGCGATCCTGCCATTATTAATGGCATTTAAATCCTGCCAGAATAAAAGTACATAAAATTAAATAGTGCCTAAAATCCTCTCTAAAATCATGAGTCAAGTTTCTGGTAATAATCGTGAAAATAAAACCCCAACAAACAAGACCATGCCACACATCCAAATATAGTCCAACATCTCAAGCAATTGTATCCTGCTCCATATTTTATAAACATATCGCAGCAACGAGCAAATCAATGAATGGAAGTTGATGGTGATAAATATGAAAACATCAATGGAGTCATAAATGCCGAGATTGATTTACATCCTTAGCTAACAACAAGCAAATCAACTTTAATTATTGATGGCAATAAATACAGCAATTACAACAAGATAATGGGAAACGCACCGGAATATTACCATCAAGTAATGTATTAATATATTTGTGTTTGAAAACGTTTATATAAAATACTAAAAGTTTAATTAATTAATTTAAATAAAAGAAATAGGATATTAACAATATAAAGAAATTGATTGAAATGTTTTAACTTTGCAACTGAAAAATTAATGGAATATTAACAATATAAAGAAATTGATTGAATTTTTTTAATGAAATAAAAGGTTGTAAATTGAAATTCTTTTTAGTAAAATGAAATAATTGAAATTTTTTTATGAAATGAAGTAATTGAAGATTAAATTTTTTTAATGAAATAAAAGGTTGTAAATTGAAATTCTTTTTGGTGAAATGAAATAATTGAAATATCTTTATGAAATGAAATAATTGAAGATTGAATTTTTTCTTTAATGAAATGAAATAATTGTAAATTGAAATTTTTTTTTTGGTACAATGAAATAATTATAAATTGAAATTTTTTTAGTAAAGTGAAGTAATTGAAAATTGAAATTTTTTTGATAAAGTAAATAATTGAAAATTGAAAAAAAAAATATAAACAGAAATTTTTATAAGAAAATTCACTGAGAAACTCACGAGTCCCTCCAGTTGATGATGTACAAATAATACTTTCAATAGCATATACATGTGTATATCACTGAGAAACTTACGAGTCCCTCCAGTTGATGTATATATATACTATTGCATAAGGGTAACCGTTTCGATCAGTAATTGGTACTGATCGATATATGTCTGATGACCGGTCCTCGGTATACAGAGTATACAGAGTGCTGAAACTTAGACATATGATCCATAATATATCGTTCGAATATCTTTCCTTCATAATGGGAGGCAAAGAATCAAAAATGGAGAATCCTAACGCAAACGTTATCAATGAAGTCACGGTTAAGGTTGAATATCCGGTAGTGTATCTAGCAATAATTATTGCAATACTTTTGCTACAATTCCTAACAACCTTATACCGGCTTCACAAAAGATCCTTGAAAAACAAATACGTAAAGAACTTCAGTACCATTTCCGGACTCGACAAAGTCTAGTGAAACGAATGGTGAAATAAATTAGAAATAAACCCTTGCAAATTTTGGAATTTTCATAACACTATCGAATAATACATTATATAAATGTATAAATCCTAACAAGTTTTAGAGTTTTCATTGCTCTGACGAATAATACATGGTATAGATATATATGTTTAGTTCCAGGAATTGTTATCCTTTGATAAACAATCAAAGAAAGCAGTTTCTTTTCTCCTTATTGCACATTCATTGTTGTAACATTGTAAAGATAATGAAGGTCATTTAATTTATATGTTTGAATTATATTTGTTTAATGTCGTTGAACGTTTGTTTATTGTTTTGTGTTCTGGACAATATTATTGTTCCCTGCATTTGTGAAGAAAAATGTTTTGATCTTTGCAGTGTTTCTCTTTTGTTTTCTTCAACAAATTCATTGGAGTGCACATTGTGACCTCTGACTTCCAGAAATAAATCCTTGCAGTGGAATATATTTGCCTACAGTCAAACTATCATATCCTTGGTAAGACTGAGTTTGTTTGCATTGCTATCAAGTGATCCTTAAAGTTGTCTTTGTTTGGCATCTCCTTTGTGTTGTTACACTTCATTTTATTCTTATACTTTTTCTTTTTATTCAAAAAGAAAAATTCTATTTTCATTCCTATTTTTTTTCTCCTTTGTGTTGTTGCTGTTTGGCTTCCCTTCTACTCAATCCAATTATTGCATATTGATACATCATTGATTGTAAATGGAATGGGAGAGTATTGTGAGAAAGTCAGGAATACTTAAGGAAGAATTCTTGAAATCATACAAATGTCTTAGTATAGATAGGGATACCAAGCCAGAAACAGTAGACAAGCACATAAGGATTCTGCTGAAACAATTGGAGAACATTAGAATACTCCTTAATGTAAATTACTTTCGTCTAACAGTAAGTCATAAAGCGGCAGCGGACGCTTTCTATGCAGACGTTAGAGAAAAACTTTTATCGGTAGCAATTAAAAAGGGAATAAATCTTGAAATCCCCTCTTCATTGCATGAGCAAATTTTGATATCTGAAACAGAGAAAATATTGATAATGCCTCAAACTGTTGTAGAATTTTTAGGGACCGCATCCAGGCTACTTCCTGATTATGATGGCACCCCTGAAAATTTGCAAAGTTTTATTGACGCGCTGAATTTAGTGGACTCAATAAAAGAGAGTCATGAATCAGTTGCAGTAAATCTAGTAAAGACCAAGCTAAAGGGTACAGCCAGAAATTTGTTGTCGGCTGAGACAACTTTACAGGATATAATATTGAAACTGAGATCTTCAGTTAAGGGAGAATCAGTAGACGTTATTACTGCTAAAATTATGAACATTAGACAGTCTGGTAAGAATGCTAATGCTTATGCCAAAGAGGTGGAAGACCTCACAAAAAAATTAGAAACAGCATATATATCAGATGGTCTGTCTAATGAAACCGCAAATAAATATGCAACTCGCTCAGCGGTTACAGCTATAGTAAAGAATGCCTCAAATGATAGAGTGAAACTGATCATGGAATCAGGCACCTTTAATAATATGAATGATGTAATGTCGAAATTTATCACTAGTTGTACCGATGTATACGGTCAACCAAATTCTATCCTGGCTTACGACTCACAGAACAGTCGTAATAACAATCCTTCTAATAGTCGAAATTCTAGAAATTTTAATAATTTCAATCCTAGAAATTTTAATAATTCTAATCGTAGAGATTTTAATAATTCAAATCCTAGAAACCTAAATAGTTCAAGAAACTATGGCCCTAGAAATAATAATTCCAACTCAAGGAATTATAATAATCCCAACTACGAGAATTTTAATAGAAATCCTAACAGAGGAAGAAATAACTATACAAATAATAACAGTAACCATTCAAATAGTAATGGATACAATTCAAGAAATAACAATAATGTACGATGCATTACCGATGAAAATAATTCGGGAAACGTACAGCCACCCCAACATACTTCTTAGATGAAAAAATTCATAACATACAACTAAACTTGTATAGCTATTTGATATCCCGAACTACTTTAAATGACAATAGGTCAACATTTTTAATAGACACTGGCGCAGACATATCAGTTATCAAGCATAATCAAGTTCTGAACGAACCAATAAATGTAACAAAAAGAACTAATATAAACGGTATTGGACAGGGTCTCATAACTACGCTGGGAAAAGTGGGAACTGATTTAAAAATAGATAGATTTCTTATAGCACATGAATTTCATGTTGTCGGAAATGAATTCCCTATTCAAGTTGATGGAATAATAGGAATGGACTTCATTAGAAAATACAGATGTGTATTAGATTTTCAAGATAATGAAGATATTATCACTTTAAGAACAAATGATGTTCCATATGATATATCTATCCCACTTATGAGTGCTCCTAACATTAATTCCATATCAGTTCCAGCAAGATCTGAGGTGATAAGACCAATTAAATTTGATTCTACTGAAACAGAGGTATTGGTACCACAACAAATGCTTCAAGATGGTGTATATATTGCTAACACAATTACATCGAAATCGAAGCCTTTGGTGAGAATTATCAATACAACTGAGAATGATTTGATCATTAATAATGTCCAAGTATCAACAGAAAGTCTGAATGACTATAAAATCGTAAAGCAGAACCATGACCCACAGAAAAATAAAGAAAAAATTGAAAGGTTATCAAAAAACTTTCCAGAATTCGTTGATAAAGAATTGAAAACACTGTGTCATGAATTTATAGATGTATTTGCTTTAGAAACCGAAAAAATAACGGTTAATAATTTCTATAAGCAAAAGCTTAAACTCCACAATAAACAACCGGTTTATATAAAAAATTACAGAATACCTCACTCACATAAAGAGGAAGTAAATAAGCATGTTGATAAATTGATAAAAGACGATATAATAGAGCCATCAGTGTCTGAATATAATAGTCCCATTCTTTTAGTACCTAAAAAACCTCTTCCAGGTACAAATCAAAAAAGATGGAGACTGGTAGTAGATTATAGGGGAGTGAATAAAAACTTAGTAGCTGATAAGTTTCCGTTACCACGTATAGATGATATACTCGACCAATTGGGCCGAGCTAAATTTTTCTCTTGCCTTGACTTAATGTCAGGTTTTCATCAAATAGAACTAGACAAAAACTCTAGAGATATTACATCCTTTTCTACGGAAAAAGGATCCTTCCGTTTTAACAGATTGCCATATGGTATAAAAATAGCTCCAAACTCATTTCAACGAATGATGTCCTTGGCTTTTGCCGGATTATCACCGACACAAGCTTTCGTATATATGGACGATTTAGTTGTGATTGGTTGTTCTACAGAACACATGTTACGTAATCTCAAAGACGTATTCAGCCTATGTAGAAAATATAATCTTAAATTGCATCCTGATAAATGTTCGTTCTTTTGTCGTGAAGTGACGTTCCTTGGTCACAAATGTACTGACAAAGGTATTTTACCTGACGACAGTAAATTTTCTATAATTGATAAATATCCTACACCAAAAAATGGTGATGAAGCTAAACGCTTCGTAGCTTTTTGTAACTATTATCGACGGTTCATACCCGGTTTTGCTGAATTATCACGACACATAACTAGGTTGTCGAGAAAAAATATACAATTCGAATGGACTCAAGAATGTGAACATTCCTTCCAAACTCTCAAATCACATTTACTGAGTCCTACAATACTTCAATATCCAGATTTTTCTAAGGAATTTTGTATCACTACAGACGCAAGTAAACACGCTTGCGGAGCTGTTCTCAGTCAAGAAAAACAAGGTATTCAACTACCCGTTTCTTATGCATCCAGATCTTTCACTAAGGGTGAAAGTAATAAATCAACAATAGAGCAGGAATTAACTGCAATACACTGGGCTGTAAAATACTATAGGCCATATATCTATGGAAGAAAGTTTGTGATCAAAAGTGACCACAAACCACTAACTTATCTATTTTCATTAAAAAATCCTTCATCAAAGCTAATGCGGATGAGATTGGATTTAGAAGAGTATGATTTTGTAATCGAGTATGTTAGGGGTGAAGACAATACAGTGGCAGATGCGCTGTCACGAATAGATTTTGAAGACATAAAAAATACAGAGATCAATAAAATACTGAAGGTAACAACAAGACTTCAGTCTAAAAATAGTTGTAACAATGAGGTTAAAACAAACCCTAATTGTAAAACATCGGTTGGTTTAAAAGTATATGAGGCGATAAATGCCCAAGAGCACCGTAAAATACCAAGATTGTATTTTACTAAAAATGAAATAATAATAAAAAAAGGAAAGCGAGTACTTTCCGAATTTAAGTTGAACGACACAGTTATAAATAGAAATGTAGACTTAGGTCACCTCTTTCTAAAGCTTGAAAAAGTAGCTGATAATATGGGTCTGACAACACTGCGACTTTCACTAGATGATAGTACGCTTTATAACCTAGGAACAAATATAGAAACCTTCAAAGAGAAAGGTAATGAAATCTTGCAAGATTCTAATTTAACTATTGTGCTCACACCAAAATTAATTAAAGTCACCACCGATTCAAAGAAATTAAATATCATGCGAAAATTTCATGATAATCCAATAACTGGAGGACATCCAGGAGTAACACGTATGATAAGGAAAATACAACTACAATACCATTGGAAAGGTATGACAAGAGACATCACAAAGTATGTCAAGCAATGCAAAGAATGTCAAATAAATAAGACAACGTTTAAGGGCAAAGAACCCTTTATTTTAACACCAACTCCTCAAAAAGCGTTTGGAACAGTCATAATAGACACCATTGGACCACTTCCAAGGTCAGATTCACAGAATGAATACGCTGTGACAATGATGTGTGACTTGACTAAATATTTAGTAGCAATTCCCATACCAAATAAATCATCCAGAGAAGTTGCAAAAGCAATTATGGAAGGTTTTATTTTGATATACGGTCCTATGAATAAGATAATTACCGATATGGGTACTGAATATATGAATCAGGTTTTGAGAGATTTATGTGAATTAATGAAGATAGAGAAATTAAACTCTACTCCCTATCATCATGAGACACTCGGTACTGTTGAGAGATCTCACAGAACATTCAACGAGTATTTAAGATCTTATGTATCATCAGATAAATCTGATTGGGATAATTGGCTAAAATTTTTCATCTATTGTTATAATACAACTCCATCCACAGCTCACGGATATTGCCCGTTTGAGCTAGTTTTCGGAAAAATGCCACCTACCTTAGAATTCACAAACACTATAGATCCAGTCTATAATATTGACGCTTATGAAAAAGAAATTAAATTTAGATTGCAAGTAGCTCAACACCGAGCAGCATCTATGATTGAAAATGCAAAGCTTGAAAGACAACAAACCTCCAATGAAAAGGCCAAATCAATTAACGCGGCCATAAATGATCTTGTTTTAGTCCGCAATGAAGCTGGACACAAATTGGAAAATGTATATAAAGGTCCATACAAGGTAGTAGGCCTTGATAAAAATAACAATGTTGAACTAATGGACGAAAACAAAAAAAAGTTTACAGTCCATAAAAATAGAATCAAAGGATTCAATTAAGATTTTTTAGTATATTGGTTAAAATGTAATTTTATGGTGAAGCATTTTAATACAATTCAATTCATCCTTTATCTTTTATAATTAAGATTTTTTAGTATATTGGTTAAAATGTAATTTTATGGTGAAGCATTTTGATACAATTCAATTCATCTTTTATCTTTAATATAAGAAGATTTTTTTTTTTTTCTTCTTCTCTTTAGTGTAATCATGAAATCGAGACTATGAAATGATTTTGTAATGACGTAATTTTTTTTTTAAAAAAAGGGAAGGGAAGAATGTCCCTATAATTTTAATATTGAATCTCTTTAATTTTTAATCTAACAATTTTAAACCCCCATATTTTTAATTTTTACATTTTGATTACCAGTAAGAATAATCAACCCAGTATTGATTATTCTTTCTGAAAAAGGGAGGTGTAGTGTGTTTGACTAACCACTACTGCATGCCGTCTGCATGCAGCAAGTGAAACATAACACTCTTGTTATTGTTTAAATAATTGTCCACGCTATAACCGCATGATCAGAATATACAGAATGTATTATGCTGATCATGCACATTCCCACACATACTTTGTGTATGTGTTAGTTTAAGAAGTAGAATGTTTAAGTTAGATTTAAGATATAGAATAAAAATATGTACAGTTAAGAAATGTAAATCAAAGTGAACAGTCGCACAAGCGGCTGTTCAATCAATTAATAAATAAATAATAAACTATTGGAAATCAAATAATTCAACTAAAGACTTCAACAATTATTACATTGAATATATTAGTGAACCTTGATTAAGGATAATATATAAATAAAACTATTTATATAACAAAGGGTATTTATAGGTTTGTCATTACGTGTGTAATTTCCACAATATTTATATGAGGTCCATATAGTATATATATACTGGATCCTTATAATTAAAAAATTTAACTGAGCCCTGACCGTCTATCCGTCTGTCTGTACGTGAAATCCATTTTCTGAAGACACAAGAAGAGCTAGAGAATTGTTTCTTAAAGTAAAATGTAGGGATTTTTCTAAGGATGCTTCGTATTGAAAATCAGCAAAAATAAAAGTATCGATTCTGAAATGGATATATATACAAATAAATGAAGATATATATATATATTCATTGCAGAAATAAATTTATAAATACACTAGGTGCCTCAGTAGTATTGAATACGGGGTCACGCGCATTGAATATGTGTCAGAGACAATAATTCAACACACGACCCATCGTGCTACTGAGGCTTGTTAGTTCTTTGTGTATATTAACTTAATAATAACTCAAAGTATTTTTTCGTACAAACCCCTTTTTGTCACACATCTAAGCATGTGTGTATAAAAACACAAGGCATTTGCTTTTGAAAGATCAGCAGACTCAAATCGTTGCTTTTACATCATACCAAGCAATATTCTACACACATAAAAATTTCAATTTTTTTTTCACCAAAGCACATTATAAACATAAATATGTATGTATGTAGGCACACAAACACTATACATACGTACCAGACAAGTAAACTCTGTGGAAAAAAATGTCGCACACTGATGATTACAAATATACTCTGATGTATTTATATGTATGTTAAAAATGCTTCTTTATTTATCTTTTAAAATGTTGTATATTTGTCAATTTGTTTTTCATTTTAAAAATTGAAATATATGTACATAGGCATGTAACTATATTTGAAAATAATAAACAGGTTATTTTATACATATATATATACATATATATATATACATAATTGAAATGAGCCGTCGCTAAAAAGTATTTTGTCACCAGTAAAATAACTTTTCATTTATGAGGTGTTTTTTGATATGTATGTACATACATACATAAGTACCTATGTAATATGTCAATAACGAAGAATAAATACATAACTTACATAATTACTATTTGAAATAGCCCTACGTTAGAACAATGAATATTGTTTTAGCCTTCTCGAAATCGATAAACTGATACGTTCTGTTAGGCTGATTGGATAATCTAAGTAAGTACATATGTATGTATGTAACTAATATGTATAATAGCTACATACATATGTATGTACATATGTATCTGTTTTTAAAAACCCCCTAGTAATTTGAATTTTCATCTAAGCAAGTAGGTATGTACATATGTACTAAGCTTTAAGCTAACTCAAAATAGTGTTGACTTTTCAAATATCAAATTATTACCTACAGTTAAAATAATAGGTAATTATGTGTGTAACAAATAACAATATACATACATACATATGTAGGTACCTACATAGCAATTATATCAATATGTACATATAACAATATCAACTTTAAATCCGTGCTGAAATGAAAGTAACAAGCCAAAATAAGGCAAACATATGTATGTCCATATGTATGTAAAAATGTGCGTATAAATATAAAACAAAGTTACCCATCAAACCAAAAACTTCGATTTTGTAACGAATTTGAAAGTTTCGATTTGTAAAAATATGTCTTAACAATGTCGTTTAGACTATTCTTAATGTTTTCGTAATCATTTTTAATTGACTAAAGATCTGCACGTGATAAAACACTATTTATCTTGTAAATTTTATTAAATTTTTCATGTTAATTATATTTATCTATTGAACTAAAAATAATACAGTATTTTTCGGTTAATTGATCCTACGGTTAATTGGTTTCCACGCTTAATTGAACCACATGATCGGGCAAAAAAATATTGCATACGAAAACACATGTAAATTTCCTTGGATAATTGAACTCGGTTAATTGATTTTCCCGCTTAATTGGTTCAAATTCATGTCATCAAAAATAAATTTCCTCTTACTTTTACCCGGTTAATTGCATTATTATTGAAAAATAATCTGGCATTTTTGCACATACATATTTGACATCATTTGTGAAAAAATTTGTGTTTAAGTTTATGTTTTTTTTGTAAAACCAATATATGAATTGTTTTTTATTTATTTAGTTTATAAATTTTATTTTTTTGTAAAACACATGTGCACACAAATAGTGCATTTAATAGTACATATGTACCTACAATTATAAATACATGCGATACACATACATATATGTATGTACATTTTTTCTGTTACTTGCCTTTTTTTTTTGTTTAAGGTAAAAAAAAAATTATTTTGAAAAACTTAAAGTGCACATATGCGATTTCTTTTAATTCATTAGAATGTAGTTCCAATTATGCGTGATTTCTGTAATTGAACAAATTGTTCAATTAAACGGGATTCTTGTAATTGAACGAATTGTTCAATTAAGCGGGTATCGGCTAATTGCTTCCCCGGTTAATTGAACAAAAAGTTGTGCAAATTTTGATGTGCAATTAACCGAAAAAGACTGTATTAACGAATTTTACCTGATTTTGCAATACTTACTTAATAATTAAATTTTTTAAAAAAATGTTTCTCTTCACAAACTCAATTTAAAACTTGTAAACATCAAATAGGTATAACTTCAGACATAATACAGAAATGTCTTACGGTAGAAAAACAAAATAAATATTTTGTATTATTGCCCATGCGCCCAACCATACGTACAAATATATATTATATAATTATATGTATGTATATATATATATGTATGTATGCCTGAATGTTTTCATAAAAAGGGCATACCCTGCAGTTTTAAAAGTAGAATTTTAATCGAAATCGTTAAGTATTTCCCTAACGAAAATCCGACTAAATACTACAGTGGCCACAAGTAATGCAAGAGTTCGCCTTTGACTCTCTCACACATATACATGTAAAAAAAGTGTTTTTAAAGGTAAAATGAGCAGAAGTCAACTAAAACGTTGCATAAACAAAGAAAAAGAACAATTAATTGAATATTTTATAACTATTGAAAAAGAAATTTGATAAATAAACAAATATGTATCAAAAAAAAAATTAAATTTCTGTAGTATTTTCATTTAGGAAATATCATTGTTGATCTAACTGGTACATTTTGACTAGAGAAATAGTTGAGAGTTGCTCACCAGTGATCTCATCGGTCTGATCGTGTCAAGTGATTACCGTCAATGTCATCCGTATGTTCAAATCGTCAGTCGAGTGCATTGCTAGTTGTTAGGCTGGTAGTTAGAGGAATTGACTGGCAGCTCGCGAAATAGCTACCCATTCGCTAGCTACGCCGACTGCAGGGTATTTAAAATACTTGCAAACAATAATATTTATACACACAGAAGCAGAATTACATATATATGTAAGTATTTGTGTTGAACATGTTAATGTTTGTTGAATTTTAAAGTTCTAACTAAGCTTGATGTTGATCTAATAAATATATTTGAGCTATCCATGAATAAATAATAGAAGCTGTCGATGGATGTTGAAAAAATTTCGATTATCTTTATTTTATGTATGTACCTACGTACTAGTAATGTTACGAATACTCGTATTCGATTTTTCGACTATTTGCTTATTTTAATATATTTTTATTCGTATTCGACAAGTAAGTATTTTGTTACCAGAAATTAAACATTTTTCCTTTTATGGGATGTTTGTTTCATATAAATTAGATTATTTCTAAACAAAATATGTTTCAATCAGCAGGTTTTCTTTTAAGCAAATGCAAGCAAGTGCTTTGAGATTGATCAAAAATAATAAATAACAATTTTTATTTTCAATTAAGCGATTTTTACATATAAACAGTGCGTTCTTATCCGAATTCGACTTTATTCACATATATTTACCGTGTAGTACCTACACCATACCATAGCGTTTTAATTTACTTTAGCAAAAATAAAATTTCGGTTCTGAGTTTTGATTACATATATACAATTTTATAAACCTTTCAAAAATAAATTTAAAATAAATACTTATGTGCTCCAGTATTGAACTGAGGAGTCGCTCACTATAATTCTACCCACTAACCATTGTGCTACAGAGGCTTGCTAGTGTTGAATGTATATTAACTTAATTATAACTTTACGTATTTTTTCGTACAAACCCCTTTTTGTCACACATCTAAGCATGTGTGTGTAAAAATACAAGGCATTTGCTTTTGAAAGATCAACACATTCAAATCGTTATTTGCTTTTAACCTTCTGTCAGTGCATAGGGGTCAAATTGACCCCAGTCTTTGTAAAAGTGATTTAATAAGGTTTTACACCAACTTACTATACCAAGCAACTAGATAAGCCTCAACTAATGTTTAACTCACACATTGCAAAAAAAATAATCGAAAAAACATTATAAATGACTAAGCTACGACAGTTTTAAGCAAGTCAAGCATATTTTGGTGCATTGGGGTTAATCTGACCCCAATTATTTTGCTATGCATTTTGTATTTAGTTTTAAATTTCTTTGGGTTTTAGGGGATTTCCCGTGTAACAATATATTGAAGTTCTTTCTTTTTCAAATGCAAAAATTGAAAATAGAAAACATTCAGTGTTTTCTATTCAACACATATGAATAGAGGTGTTTTTATTATAAATTTATTTGTCTGTAATAATTATAAATATATTCACATAAATAACTATTATTATAAGGTGAGTATATATATTTTTTTGGTTACTTTATGTAGTGTAATTTTCTATGCATATAATAATTTGTTTTGTTATTTAGATGGCCCTAAAAAGACAAAATAGCCAGGATATTCGAAATCTTTTCGATAGCATTACCGAATCTGATGAGGAAGAGGTAGCAGATGATAACATTGATAGTGACTTTTCTGATTGTGATTTAGCAGCAGATGAAGCTGCTGTTGAATTGCAAAATATAGAAAACGAAGAAGAAAATATAGAAACTGGTGAAGAAGAAGAAGTACAAAATATTGAAACTGATGAGGAACCTGAAGTGGAAGAAGAAGGAATTTGGTATTACGCGCAAAATAAAAAGTACAAAAGAAAATGGAGAGCAAGTCCACCAAATGTAACCAGAGTTCGCGACTTTCAGATCTTGAGAGAACGACAAGGAATTTCTGCAGAAACAGCTGTAAATATAAATACTCATCTGTCCGCATTCAAAAAATTAGTTCCAGAGACATTAATAAATGTAATAGTGGCCGAAACAAATAGAAAAGCTCGCCATTTCTACACTAATAGTAACCCTGCACGTATTTGGTATGATACAAATTCAAATGAAATTTATGCCCTGATTGGTATACTTATATACGCTGGTGTTCATAAAAACTGGGACGAAAGATTGGATGAATTGTACCGCCTAGACAATCGTCCTTTTTATCGGGCTGCAATGTCATTACAAAGAGTGCAGCAGCTTTTACGATTCCTGCGCTTCGACAATTATCAGACTAGAGCAGAACGTTTGAAGGAAGATAAGCTAGCAGCTTTCCGTGATGTTTGGAATATGTTTTTGGCAAATATCAAAGGACCTTATAAACCATCATCATTCTTAACTATAGATGAACAATTGGTATTAACTCGTGGCCGATGTTCATTCAGACAGTATATACCATCAAAGCCAGGCAAGTACGGGATTAAGATTTTTTGGATTTGCGATGCGTTGAATTCGTACCCATTGAAAGCAGAAGTTTATGTAGGCAAACAACCGAATGAGATACGTTCGGTTGATTACGCATTAAATTTAGTTCATCGATTATCTACACCATATATCAATAAAGGACGAACTATTACGATGGATAACTTTTTTACAAGCTGTCCATTAGCAGAACAAATGTTGCAGAAAAAAACAACAATAATTGGAACGATTCGCTCAAATAAACCAGATCTACCTAAAGAATTTACGAACAAGGCCGAAATTAAGAAGCGAGACCTGAATTCTTCTAAATTTTGCTTCGACAACCATCTGACTTTGGTAAGTTATGTTCCGAAGCCAAACAAGAATGTATTGTTACTATCCACTCTACACAATGATGCTATTGTTGACCTCGATACGAATAAACCCAACATAATATTGGACTATAATAAAACAAAGGGAGGTGTTGACACACTCGACAAATTAGTTCGTACCTATACCTGCAAGAGAAAGACCAAACGATGGCCAATGGTTCTATTTTTTAATATGATTGATATCGCAGGTATAGCCGCTTATAATCTGTACAAATGTGCTAATCCACAACTATATATTCAGCGGAAAAACAATGAACGTAAAATCTTTTTGAAGGAGCTGGCTATGCAATTGGTAAATGATCATATATTGCACCGATTATCAAACCCACGGGCAATGAAAAAAAATGTTAAAATTGCTATTCATCAAATTGGATATGATATAATAAACATAAGACAGAGCACAACAACTGAAGGAACAGCGGCGAATAGATCTGTCAGTAAGCGACCAAGATGTTACATTTGCCCTCGATCCGCTGATAAAAAAACAGGAACAAGATGTTATGTCTGCAATCAGCCTTCTTGCACAACACATATAAAAACCGTTTGCATAAACTGTGTCAACGAAGAAGTAATGGATTCCCTTGAAGAAGAAAACAACGAAATCATGTCAGACGATGCATCTGGCTAATTTTTTATGTAATATAATATAATTTAAATTATCTTAATGTCAATCTTATATATTCTGAATAAAATAAGTTTTTTTTTCATTAATAAATAACAATAGAAACGACTATTTTTTAACAAAAAGCTTAGAAAATGCATTTAAATATATGTGGGGTCAGGTTGACCCCATGCACAGACTATGTAAAATTTACTATGCACTGACAGAAGGTTAACATACCAAGAAGCAGTGCTGCCACGACCAAAAAAATATTACAACCAAATTTTTTGAAAAAGTTACCAAATGTGAAAAAATAACCAAATTTAAAATGCATTTTTTATTAACAAAAAATATTTAAATTTATTTAAAGTTGCATTACATACAGTTTATTTGCATTTTATACATACATAGTTAAATAATAATTGCAAAACAAGAAAACAAAAAAAAAAAAAAAAATCATACTAATAGTAAATGAAAAGGAGAAACTTAAATTGAAATCAGTTTTTGTTTATTTGAGCCCTTATTCGTAAAAATAGTTTTTTTATAGGAGTTAAACCCGCCAAATGTTTATACAAAATTCATTTGATTGAAAGCAGACTGCAGCAGAACTATGTGGCAATGATAATAAATTTTGTACGAAATAAAAAAATTGTTCGAAAGTTTTTTCGTTCATCCCATTTTTGTTTTGAAAGTTGTCAGGTCTAGTTAGATGTGAATCATTGAATATTTTTTGATAATTGAGTAGTACATTTAGGAGAGGTGTTGACAGTGTTGGGACCCAATCTTACTATGAACAGGTAATTAAAAATTTTAAAAATTGTTTTCAAAGTTTAACAAGTTATATATATAGTTAAAAAATATTCAAACGAAAAAAAGTCACCAAAATGAAAAAATATTCGCATCTCACATTGAAAAATAAAATTACCAATTTTTGTTAGAAATAACAAAAAACGGCAGCTCTGATACCAAGCACTATTCTACACACATAAAAAATTTCAATTTTTTTTTCACCAAAGCACATTATAAACATAAACATGTATGTATGTATGCACACACATCGTTTTTAGTACACTATACGTACCACAAAGTAAACTCTGTGGAAAAAAATGTCGCACACTGATGATTACAAATACTTATACTCTGATGTATTTATATGTATGTTAAAAATGCTTTTGTATTTATCTTTTAAAATGTTGTATATTTGTCAATTTGTTTTTCATTTTAAAAATTGAAATATATGTACATAGGCTTGGAACTATTTTTGAAAATAATAAACAGGTTATTTTATACATATATATATATATATTTTTTTTTTTTTAAATTAATATACACAAAGAACTATCTAGCCTCAGTAGCACGATGGGTCGTGTGTTGGATTATTGTGAGCGATTCCTCAGTTCAATACTGGAGTATTGATTTATTTTAAATTTATTTCTGAAAGGGTTATAAAATTGTATATATGTATGTAATCAAAAATCAGAACCGAAATTTTATTTTTGCTAAATTAAATTAAAACGCTATGGTATGATACAGGTGTAGGTACTACACGGTAAATATACATTTGTGTATATATATACATAGGTATATATGTATTTTTCTGTTAATTGCACATCAATATTTGCACAACTTTTTGTTCAATTAACCGGGGAACCAATTAGCCGATACCCGCTTAATTGAACAAATCGTTCATTTACAAGAATCCGCATAATTGGAACTACTAATGAATTAAAAGAAATCGCATATGTGCACTTTAAGTTTTTCAAAATAATTTTTTTTTACCTTAAACGAAAAAAATGCAAGTAACAGAAAAAAATGTACATATATGTGTATACGCAGGTATTTATTATTGTAAGTAGGTACATATTTACTATTAAATGCACTATTTATGTGCACATTAGTTTTACAAAAAAATAAAATTTATAAACTAAAAAAAAATTCATATATTGGTTTTACAAAAAAAAAACATATACTTAAAGAATAAAAACAATTCATTTGCAATTAACCGGGTAAAAGTAAGAGGAAATTTATTTTTGATGACATGAATTTTGAACCAATTAAGCGGGAAAATCAATTAACCGGGTTTAATTATCCGAGGAAATTTACATGTGTTTTCGTATGCAATATTTTTTTGCCCGATCATGTGGTTCAATTAAGCGTGGAAACCAATTAACCGTAGGGTCAATTAACCGAAAAATACTGTATACATAATTGAAATGAGCCGTCGCTAAAAAGTATTTTGTCACCAGTAAAATAACTTTCCCTTTTATGAGGTATTTTTTGATATGTACATACATACATAAGTACCTATGTAATAGGTCAATAACGAAGAATAAATAACTTACATAATTACTATTTGAACTAGCCCTACGTTAGAACAATGAATATTGTTTTAGCCTTCTCGAAATCGATAAACTGATACGTTCTGTTAGGCTGATTGGATAATATAAGTACATACATACATATGTACCTAATATGTATAATAGCTACATATTTCTACATATTTCATTTAAAAATATTTCTCGAATAATTTGCACAGAGTAGGTACATTTTCCAAAAAAAAAAAAAATCATAAAAAAGTAGTACATAAAATGGGTGGCACGAAATAAGCCCCAATGAAATAAGCCCCAAATCGAAAAATGAAATAAGCCCCAAAAAATTTTCAAATTTTTTGTTTGGGGCTTATTTCATTTTATTTGGGGCTTATTTCATTTTTTAAAAATTTGGGGCTTATTTCATAAAATTTTTTGGGGCTTATTTCATTTTATTTGGGGCTTATTTCATATCCGTAAAATAGATCTAAAATCCTTGCGCCCTGCCGTACGCCGGTTTTGCAGAGAATGCTTGGAACGCGAAGCCGGTGTTCGATATGCCATAGAGGATAAATTCCTTGCGCCCGGCTGTAGGCCGGTTATGCAGAAAATACTTTGAACGCGAAGCCGGTGTTCGATATACCATGGAGGATAAATTCCATGCGCCCGGCCGTAGGCCGGTTATGCAGAGAATGCTTGGAACGCGAAGCCGGTGTTCGATATACCATAGAGGATAAATTCCTTGCTCCCGGCCGTAGGCCGGTTATGCAGAGAATGCTTGGAACGCGAAGCCGGTGTTCGATATACCATAGAGGATAAATTCCTTGCGCCCGGCCGTAGGCCGGTTATGCAGAAAATGCTTGGAACGCGAAGCCGGTGTTCGATATACCATAGAGGATAAATTCCTTGCGCTCGGCTGTAGGCCGGTTATGCAGAAAATACTTTGAACGCGAAGCCGGTGTTCGATATACCATGGAGGATAAATTCCTTGCGCCCGGCCGTAGGCCGGTTATGCAGAAAATACTTTGAACGCGAAGCCGGTGTTCGATATACCATGGAGGATAAATTCCTTGCGCCCGGCCGTAGGCCGGTTATGCAGAAAATACTTTGAACGCGAAGCCGGTGTTCGATATACCATGGAGGATAAATTCCTTGCGCCCTGCCGTACGCCGGTTATGCAGAGAATGCTTGGAACGCGAAGCCGGTGTTCGATATACCATAGAGGATAAATTCCTTGCTCCCGGCCGTAGGCCGGTTATGCAGAGAATGCTTGGAACGCGAAGCCGGTGTTCGATATACCATAGAGGATAAATTCCTTGCGCCCTGCCGTAGGCCGGGTATGCAGAAAATACTTTGAACGCGAAGCCGGTGTTCGATATACCATGGAGGATAAATTCCTTGCGCCCGGCCGTAGGCCGGTTATGCAGAGAATGCTTGGAACGCGAAGCCGGTGTTCGATATACCATAGAGGATAAATTCCTTGCGCCCGGCCGTAGGCCGGTTATGCAGAAAATGCTTGGAACGCGAAGCCGGTGTTCGATATACCATAGAGGATAAATTCCTTGCGCTCGGCTGTAGGCCGGTTATGCAGAAAATACTTTGAACGCGAAGCCGGTGTTCGATATACCATGGAGGATAAATGCCTTGGGCCCGGCCGTAGGCCGGTTATGCAGAGAATGCTTGGAACGCGAAGCCAGTGTTCGATATACCATGGAGGATAAATTCCTTGCGCCCGGCCGTAGGCCGGTTATGCAGAAAATACTTTGAACGCGAAGCCGGTGTTCGATATACCATGGAGGATAAATTCCTTGGGCCCGGCCGTAGGCCGGTTATGCAGAGAATGCTTGGAACGCGAAGCCGGTTTTCGATATACCATGGAGGATAAATGCCTTGGGCCCGGCCGTAGGCCGGTTATGCAGAGAATGCTTGGAACGCGAAGCCAGTGTTCGATATACCATGGAGGATAAATTCCTTGCGCCCGGCCGTAGGCCGGTTATGCAGAAAATACTTTGAACGCGAAGCCGGTGTTCGATATACCATGGAGGATAAATTCCTTTCATTGCAGAAATAAATTTATAAATACACTAGGTGCCTCAGTAGTATTGAATACGGGGTCACGCGCATTGAATATGTGTCAGAGACAATAATTCAACACACGACCCATCGTGCTACTGAGGCTTGTTAGTTCTTTGTGTATATTAACTTAATAATAACTCAAATTATTTTTTCGTACAAACCCCTTTTTGTCACACATCTAAGCATGTGTGTATAAAAACACAAGGCATTTGCTTTTGAAAGATCAGCAGACTCAAATCGTTGCTTTTACATCATACCAAGCAATATTCTACACACATAAAAATTTCAATTTTTTTTTCACCAAAGCACATTATAAACATAAATATGTATGTATGTAGGCACACAAACACTATACATACGTACCAGACAAGTAAACTCTGTGGAAAAAAATGTCGCACACTGATGATTACAAATATACTCTGATGTATTTATATGTATGTTAAAAATGCTTCTTTATTTATCTTTTAAAATGTTGTATATTTGTCAATTTGTTTTTCATTTTAAAAATTGAAATATATGTACATAGGCATGTAACTATATTTGAAAATAATAAACAGGTTATTTTATACATATATATATATACATATATATATATACATAATTGAAATGAGCCGTCGCTAAAAAGTATTTTGTCACCAGTAAAATAACTTTTCATTTATGAGGTGTTTTTTGATATGTATGTACATACATACATAAGTACCTATGTAATATGTCAATAACGAAGAATAAATACATAACTTACATAATTACTATTTGAAATAGCCCTACGTTAGAACAATGAATATTGTTTTAGCCTTCTCGAAATCGATAAACTGATACGTTCTGTTAGGCTGATTGGATAATCTAAGTAAGTACATATGTATGTATGTAACTAATATGTATAATAGCTACATACATATGTATGTACATATGTATCTGTTTTTAAAAACCCCCTAGTAATTTGAATTTTCATCTAAGCAAGTAGGTATGTACATATGTACTAAGCTTTAAGCTAACTCAAAATAGTGTTGACTTTTCAAATATCAAATTATTACCTACAGTTAAAATAATAGGTAATTATGTGTGTAACAAATAACAATATACATACATACATATGTAGGTACATACATAGCAATTATATCAATATGTACATATAACAATATCAACTTTAAATCCGTGCTGAAATGAAAGTAACAAGCCAAAATAAGGCAAACATATGTATGTCCATATGTATGTAAAAATGTGCGTATAAATATAAAACAAAGTTACCCATCAAACCAAAAACTTCGATTTTGTAACGAATTTGAAAGTTTCGATTTGTAAAAATATGTCTTAACAATGTCGTTTAGACTATTCTTAATGTTTTCGTAATCATTTTTAATTGACTAAAGATCTGCACGTGATAAAACACTATTTATCTTGTAAATTTTATTAAATTTTTCATGTTAATTATATTTATCTATTGAACTAAAAATAATACAGTATTTTTCGGTTAATTGATCCTACGGTTAATTGGTTTCCACGCTTAATTGAACCACATGATCGGGCAAAAAAATATTGCATACGAAAACACATGTAAATTTCCTTGGATAATTGAACTCGGTTAATTGATTTTCCCGCTTAATTGGTTCAAATTCATGTCATCAAATATAAATTTCCTCTTACTTTTACCCGGTTAATTGCATTATTATTGAAAAATAATCTGGCATTTTTGCACATACATATTTGACATCATTTGTGAAAAAATTTGTGTTTAAGTTTATGTTTTTTTTGTAAAACCAATATATGAATTGTTTTTTATTTATTTAGTTTATAAATTTTATTTTTTTGTAAAACACATGTGCACACAAATAGTGCATTTAATAGTACATATGTACCTACAATTATAAATACATGCGATACACATACATATATGTATGTACATTTTTTCTGTTACTTGCCTTTTTTTTTTGTTTAAGGTAAAAAAAAAATTATTTTGAAAAACTTAAAGTGCACATATGCGATTTCTTTTAATTCATTAGAATGTAGTTCCAATTATGCGTGATTTCTGTAATTGAACAAATTGTTCAATTAAACGGGATTCTTGTAATTGAACGAATTGTTCAATTAAGCGGGTATCGGCTAATTGCTTCCCCGGTTAATTGAACAAAAAGTTGTGCAAATTTTGATGTGCAATTAACCGAAAAAGACTGTATTAACGAATTTTACCTGATTTTGCAATACTTACTTAATAATTAAATTTTTTAAAAAAATGTTTCTCTTCACAAACTCAATTTAAAACTTGTAAACATCAAATAGGTATAACTTCAGACATAATACAGAAATGTCTTACGGTAGAAAAACAAAATAAATATTTTGTATTATTGCCCATGCGCCCAACCATACGTACAAATATATATTATATAATTATATGTATGTATATATATATATGTATGTATGCCTGAATGTTTTCATAAAAAGGGCATACCCTGCAGTTTTAAAAGTAGAATTTTAATCGAAATCGTTAAGTATTTCCCTAACGAAAATCCGACTAAATACTACAGTGGCCACAAGTAATGCAAGAGTTCGCCTTTGACTCTCTCACACATATACATGTAAAAAAAGTGTTTTTAAAGGTAAAATGAGCAGAAGTCAACTAAAACGTTGCATAAACAAAGAAAAAGAACAATTAATTGAATATTTTATAACTATTGAAAAAGAAATTTGATAAATAAACAAATATGTATCAAAAAAAAAATTAAATTTCTGTAGTATTTTCATTTAGGAAATATCATTGTTGATCTAACTGGTACATTTTGACTAGAGAAATAGTTGGGAGTTGCTCACCAGTGATCTCATCGGTCTGATCGTGTCAAGTGATTACCGTCAATGTCATCCGTATGTTCAAATCGTCAGTCGAGTGCATTGCTAGTTGTTAGGCTGGTAGTTAGAGGAATTGACTGGCAGCTCGCGAAATAGCTACCCATTCGCTAGCTACGCCGACTGCAGGGTATTTAAAATACTTGCAAACAATAATATTTATACACTCAGAAGCAGAATTACATATATATGTAAGTATTTGTGTTGAACATGTTAATGTTTGTTGAATTTTAAAGTTCTAACTAAGCTTGATGTTGATCTAATAAATATATTTGAGCTATCCATGAATAAATAATAGAAGCTGTCGATGGATGTTGAAAAAATTTCGATTATCTTTATTTTATGTATGTACCTACGTACTAGTAATGTTACGAATACTCGTATTCGATTTTTCGACTATTTGCTTATTTTAATATATTTTTATTCGTATTCGACAAGTAAGTATTTTGTTACCAGAAATTAAACATTTTTCCTTTTATGGGATGTTTGTTTCATATAAATTAGATTATTTCTAAACAAAATATGTTTCAATCAGCAGGTTTTCTTTTAAGCAAATGCAAGCAAGTGCTTTGAGATTGATCAAAAATAATAAATAACAATTTTTATTTTCAATTAAGCGATTTTTACATATAAACAGTGCGTTCTTATCCGAATTCGACTTTATTCACATATATTTACCGTGTAGTACCTACACCATACCATAGCGTTTTAATTTACTTTAGCAAAAATAAAATTTCGGTTCTGAGTTTTGATTACATATATACAATTTTATAAACCTTTCAAAAATAAATTTAAAATAAATACTTATGTGCTCCAGTATTGAACTGAGGAGTCGCTCACTATAATTCTACCCACTAACCATTGTGCTACAGAGGCTTGCTAGTGTTGAATGTATATTAACTTAATTATAACTTTACGTATTTTTTCGTACAAACCCCTTTTTGTCACACATCTAAGCATGTGTGTGTAAAAATACAAGGCATTTGCTTTTGAAAGATCAACACATTCAAATCGTTATTTGCTTTTAACATACCAAGAAGCAGTGCTGCCACGACCAAAAAAATATTACAACCAAATTTTTTGAAAAAGTTACCAAATGTGAAAAAATAACCAAATTTAAAATGCATTTTTTATTAACAAAAAATATTTAAATTTATTTAAAGTTGCATTACATACAGTTTATTTGCATTTTATACATACATAGTTAAATAATAATTGCAAAACAAGAAAACAAAAAAAAAAAAAAAAATCATACTAATAGTAAATGAAAAGGAGAAACTTAAATTGAAATCAGTTTTTGTTTATTTGAGCCCTTATTCGTAAAAATAGTTTTTTATAGGAGTTAAACCCGCCAAATGTTTATACAAAATTCATTTGATTGAAAGCAGACTGCAGCATAACTATGTGGCAATGATAATAAATTTTGTACGAAATAAAAAAATTGTTCGAAAGTTTTTTCGTTCATCCCATTTTTGTTTTGAAAGTTGTCAGGTCTAGTTAGATGTGAATCATTGAATATTTTTTGATAATTGAGTAGTACATTTAGGAGAGGTGTTGACAGTGTTGGGACCCAATCTTACTATGAACAGGTAATTAAAAATTTTAAAAATTGTTTTCAAAGTTTAACAAGTTATATATATAGTTAAAAAATATTCAAACGAAAAAAAGTCACCAAAATGAAAAAATATTCGCATCTCACATTGAAAAATAAAATTACCAATTTTTGTTAGAAATAACAAAAAACGGCAGCTCTGATACCAAGCACTATTCTACACACATAAAAAATTTCAATTTTTTTTTCACCAAAGCACATTATAAACATAAACATGTATGTATGTATGCACACACATCGTTTTTAGTACACTATACGTACCACAAAGTAAACTCTGTGGAAAAAAATGTCGCACACTGATGATTACAAATACTTATACTCTGATGTATTTATATGTATGTTAAAAATGCTTTTGTATTTATCTTTTAAAATGTTGTATATTTGTCAATTTGTTTTTCATTTTAAAAATTGAAATATATGTACATAGGCTTGGAACTATTTTTGAAAATAATAAACAGGTTATTTTATACATATATATATATATATATTTTTTTTTTTTTAAATTAATATACACAAGGAACTATCTAGCCTCAGTAGCACGATGGGTCGTGTGTTGGATTATTGTAAGCGATTCCTCAGTTCAATACTGGAGTATTTATTTATTTTAAATTTATTTCTGAAAGGGTTATAAAATTGTATATATGTATGTAATCAAAAATCAGAACCGAAATTTTATTTTTGCTAAATTAAATTAAAACGCTATGGTATGATACAGGTGTAGGTACTACACGGTAAATATACATTTGTGTATATATATACATAGGTATATATGTATTTTTCGGTTAATTGCATATCAAAATTTGCACAACTTTTTGTTCAATTAACCGGGGAACCAATTAGCCGATACCCGCTTAATTGAACAAATCGTTCAATTACAAGAATCCGCATAATTGGAACTACTAATGAATTAAAAGAAATCGCATATGTGCACTTTAAGTTTTTCAAAATAATTTTTTTTTACCTTAAACGAAAAAAATGCAAGTAACAGAAAAAAATGTACATATATGTGTATACGCAGGTATTTATTATTGTAAGTAGGTACATATTTACTATTAAATGCACTATTTATGTGCACATTAGTTTTACAAAAAAATAAAATTTATAAACTAAAAAAAAATTCATATATTGGTTTTACAAAAAAAAAACATATACTTAAAGAATAAAAACAATTCATTTGCAATTAACCGGGTAAAAGTAAGAGGAAATTTATTTTTGATGACATGAATTTTGAACCAATTAAGCGGGAAAATCAATTAACCGGGTTTAATTATCCGAGGAAATTTACATGTGTTTTCGTATGCAATATTTTTTTGCCCGATCATGTGGTTCAATTAAGCGTGGAAACCAATTAACCGTAGGGTCAATTAACCGAAAAATACTGTATACATAATTGAAATGAGCCGTCGCTAAAAAGTATTTTGTCACCAGTAAAATAACTTTCCCTTTTATGAGGTATTTTTTGATATGTACATACATACATAAGTACCTATGTAATAGGTCAATAACGAAGAATAAATAACTTACATAATTACTATTTGAACTAGCCCTACGTTAGAACAATGAATATTGTTTTAGCCTTCTCGAAATCGATAAACTGATACGTTCTGTTAGGCTGATTGGATAATATAAGTACATACATACATATGTACCTAATATGTATAATAGCTACATATTTCTACATATTTCATTTAAAAATATTTCTCGAATAATTTGCACAGAGTAGGTACATTTTCCAAAAAAAAAAAAAATCATAAAAAAGTAGTACATAAAATGGGTGGCACGAAATAAGCCCCAATGAAATAAGCCCCAAATCGAAAAATGAAATAAGCCCCAAAAAATTTTCAAATTTTTTGTTTGGGGCTTATTTCATTTTATTTGGGGCTTATTTCATTTTTTAAAAATTTGGGGCTTATTTCATAAAATTTTTTGGGGCTTATTTCATTTTATTTGGGGCTTATTTCATATCCGTAAAATAGATCTAAAATCCTTGCGCCCTGCCGTACGCCGGTTTTGCAGAGAATGCTTGGAACGCGAAGCCGGTGTTCGATATGCCATAGAGGATAAATTCCTTGCGCCCGGCTGTAGGCCGGTTATGCAGAAAATACTTTGAACGCGAAGCCGGTGTTCGATATACCATGGAGGATAAATTCCATGCGCCCGGCCGTAGGCCGGTTATGCAGAGAATGCTTGGAACGCGAAGCCGGTGTTCGATATACCATAGAGGATAAATTCCTTGCTCCCGGCCGTAGGCCGGTTATGCAGAGAATGCTTGGAACGCGAAGCCGGTGTTCGATATACCATAGAGGATAAATTCCTTGCGCCCGGCCGTAGGCCGGTTATGCAGAAAATGCTTGGAACGCAAAGCCGGTGTTCGATATACCATAGAGGATAAATTCCTTGCGCTCGGCTGTAGGCCGGTTATGCAGAAAATAATTTGAACGCGAAGCCGGTGTTCGATATACCATGGAGGATAAATTCCTTGCGCCCGGCCGTAGGCCGGTTATGCAGAAAATACTTTGAACGCGAAGCCGGTGTTCGATATACCATGGAGGATAAATTCCTTGCGCCCGGCCGTAGGCCGGTTATGCAGAAAATACTTTGAACGCGAAGCCGGTGTTCGATATACCATGGAGGATAAATTCCTTGGGCCCGGCCGTAGGCCGGTTATGCAGAGAATGCTTGGAACGCGAAGCCGGTGTTCGATATACCATGGAGGATAAATTCCTTGGGCCCGGCCGTAGGCCGGTTATGCAGAGAATGCTTGGAACGCGAAGCCGGTGTTCGATATACCATGGAGGATAAATTCCTTGCGCCCGGCCGTAGGCCGGTTATGCAGAAAATACTTTGAACGCGAAGCCGGTGTTCGATATACCATGGAGGATAAATTCCTTGGGCCCGGCCGTAGGCCGGTTATGCAGAGAATGCTTGGAACGCGAAGCCGGTTTTCGATATACCAAGGAGGATAAATTCCTTGCGCCCGGCCGTAGGCCGGTTATGCAGAAAATACTTTGAACGCGAAGCCGGTGTTCGATATACCATGGAGGATAAATTCCTTGGGCCCGGCCGTAGGCCGGTTATGCAGAGAATGCTTGGAACGCGAAGCCGGTGTTCGATATACCATGGAGGATAAATTCCTTGGGCCCGGCCGTAGGCCGGTTATGCAGAGAATGCTTGGAACGCGAAGCCGGTGTTCGATATACCATGGAGGATAAATTCCTTGCGCCCGGCCGAAGGCCGGTTATGCAGAGAATGCTTGGAACGCGAAGCCGGTGTTCGATATACCATGGAGGATAAATTTCTTGCGCCCGGCCATAGGCCGGTTATGCAGAGAATGCTTGGAACGCGAAGCCGGTGTTCGATATACCATAGAGGATAAATTCCTTGCGCCCGGCCGTAGGCCGGTTATGCAGAGAATGCTTGGAACGCGAAGCCGGTGTTCGATATAATTTTGAGGATAAAATTCTTGCATTTTATGATTTCTTCTTAAGCTTACATCATAAAGTTAACAAATTTGGGGCTTATTTCATTTTTTTTGGGGTTTATTTCATTTTTTAAAAATTTGGGGCTTATTTCATAAAATTTTTTGGGGCTTATTTCATTTTATTTGGGGCTTATTTCGTAAATTTTGTTTGGGGCTTATTTCATTTTTTTTGGGGTTTATTTCATAAAATTTTTTGGGGCTTATTTCATTTTTCGATTTGGGGCTTATTTCATTGGGGCTTATTTCGTGGTGCCCATAAAATGTACAAAAACATATTAATTTATATATATATGTATGTACATATATGTGTGTATGTTAAAAATGCTTTTGTATTTAGAAGTAAAAAAATATGTGATTTGTTTTTCATTTTAGATTCCTTTTAAACTCAGTGAGAAAAAAAGTAATGATAAAACATGCACACATACTGCTTACAGTATTATCAAAGGATATTAACAAAGGATATACAGGCTTATTATATTCTGCGAATCACATATATATGCATTGGTGAAGGGTATATAAGATTCGGCACAGCCGAATATAGCACTCTTACTTGTTTTATTATTAAATTGTTTATTTTAGGGACAATTAATTAAATACACATGCACATTTATACATACACACATATTTAGTATATATAATTATTTTTATAAGAACTTTTTGTATATATTTACATATGTATATATATATATATATATATATATATATATATAAACCTCTATAAAAAGTAATATCTGCAAAAAGTTAGCAAAATATTAGCAAAAAAATAAAAATGTAAGTTAATTCAATATGTTTGTATCTGCATACAAATATAGTAATACAAAAAAGTGATAAATAGTTCATACTATTGAGAAATTTGAAAGAATACAATTTGCTTGCAATTAGTCTTGAAGTTTAGCTTATTATTTGACTAATAAATGTTGAAACTTTAATATTTTTCTTATTTGTTGGCATTTCAAAAAAAAAAAAAGGCTGTAAAAATAAATAAAATGTTTCTGACTGTTTCGGATTCTCCAAATTGAATAAAAAAATTAACTTGTACAAAATATCTATACTATTTATAGTTTTAACAATTGGATACCTTATCCTATCAAAATATAAGAATATATTTTGTACGTTTTCTAAGTCGCCTATTATTAAAAGAAGGTGCTGGATATTTTCGCACTGCAGCTTTAATAAATTAAGTTTTGCTTCTAATTCTTCGGAAGTTTTGGCAATTATAGCAAACGATTCTTGAGAATCAGCAATTGTATACTTCTTTCTCTGTTTCGCTCCATTTGGTTCCATAAGAACTGTTAGTTGCGGAGGAAATATGTGGTGAAGAAACCAAAATGTTGCAAATATTTTAGATTCTGAAAATAAGATAAAACATTCTGATTTACTATGTATAATTAAAATTTGATGCTTTCATTTTACCTTCATTTCTTGTTTGCATTTTCTGCAGTACAGCGGAAGTGGAAGCAGAATATATTTTTGTTCTCAGAAAATTAAATATTTTCTCTCCATAATCTATCAATTTTACTTTTAAGTCCTTAGCATTCGGGTACTTAATTTGGAAGTCCAAGGATATCTGAAAACATAACTTTTTTCTTGAATCTGCATAACTTTAAATGTGTTGACAAAGTATTGTACTTACCAATTGGATTCCCAAAGGTTTAGCATATTCTGGCCATTCTTTAAGTATTTGACTAGTGCTTTCAATTTGCTTTATTTGGTTGATTCTATAATAAGCACATTTGCTCCAGTAAACATCAAACTCTTCTGCTGTCAAGTTGCTGCTTCTTAAAAGTTTTAAAGAGTTTTCCCATTCCACTTCTGGTTCTTTTTCGTCATTTCCATTCACAACATTTTTATTTTGAAAACTTTTTAGTATTTTGGCCTGGCGTTTTATATTATTTATATTACCATTTTTATATATTTATGTACTAATGTAAATACTTTATTAATCCTCTTAGTTATTTTTAATAACTTTATAAATTTTCACCATTAACAACTTTTTATTACAAATACAGTTTGCACTATCAAGTTGTATGTTACACATCTAAGAATCAACTGAAGATTTTGTTTAATATAAAACAAATATTTTTAAAGATGCTTTAAATTTTGCAGCAGTACCAAAATCCAAACTTGAGTGGCATATCGTATTCATACTATTGAATTTTGTTTTTGTATGAACTGTTAAAGAGATTCTTGCACCTTTTACTCCAGGTCTATCGCACATCACTACATTCCCTGCAGGAAATGTCGTTAGTGAAATTAAACTGACTCGCTTTTGACTTTGTCACCAGCACTACTCTCTATTACCCCCCATACAATGCTCTGTGCTATAGACATTTAGCATGTGCTTGTCATTGAAAATGTACTAGTAACATTAAGAGTGCATTTATATAATTTTAGTCTAGCTGTTAAAACAAACTAAAAAGTGTAGACGTATCATTCACAATGTCATCAAGAAGTCAGCACTAGTCGTCAAATTGGTGACCTGTCAGCAATAAGCCCAGTAAAAAGTCACCAAACAAGTAGACAAAAGTGGTGACTTGGAGACAATTGGGCCCGAGTTTACTACAGGGAATTGATATTGTGTTTTAATTTTTTTACTTGTTGAATAAAGCATTCATGCCAAAAAGTAACGACCGCTACATATAAATACATAAATACACATACATATGTACATATGTATATTTTTTTTCGGAAAAAATGAGGCAGTTTTTGTCTTATTGTAAGTTCTTGAAGAAAATTTACCGTTTTAAATGGTTAGTAACAACATTGTGTTGTTTTGTTCTATTTTCCTTTAGTTATGGAGGTACAGTTCTTGTGATTTTTAACAACATATTTAATTGACTTTTTTAATTGAAAATATAATTGGTAATCTGTGCTATTAACAACCTGCTTTGTTATATTAACTAAGTATACTTATTGAAAATAACTTCCATATATTTTAGCAATATATGTACATATATATATGTATACGAGTACATAGAATTTATTTCAGAGTCTTAGAATAATTTCGCTTATGACTTCAACAAAAATTGTTGTTATTACTTTTAATTTCTTTATGTTATATTTTTTTATAAAATTGACAATGCGTTCAGCTGTATTAACAAATAACATCTTTGATGTAGAATTTTATGTTAGCAATTTTATTAATACAATTTTATATTCAAATTTTAAGCCCAAAATTGACAATATTCTATTTGAAATTAAAAATAAAAATTGACAATTAGTTTTGTCATTACTAATTCTGAATTATTTTTTTCTGTGTTACTTATAAGTAATATAAGTAATATTTATAGGTATATACATTTTTTTTATTACTTTTAATATTATTTACTTAATATACATATGTTACTTCATTACAATTTATACCAAATGTATTAATCAAATACGGCCTTATAGGCTCGATTAAATAAATAAATAACAAATACAAAAATATATATGTACTAGCTTATCCCGGTCTGCTTCGCTACCCCCCTCGTTATAAAATAAAATTAAAAGTATTTATATATTCTATTGTGAAAATTTAATGACGATCGGTCCAGTAGTTAAAACTATATTACGATTTTTAATTTTCCTAAAAAGGGGCGTGGTCCCACCCACTTTTCTCCTGGTACGTATTCCAAATTATGCCAATACCATATGTACCATATATCATCGACGTATGTAGGTAAAAAAAATGCCCAAAATATGGCGATTTAAATTTTTGGGTTATATGGGCGGTGCTACGCCCCTTTGTCCAATCCCGCCCATATTTGCAGCAGCACTTAAGAAATGCACACCAAACCGACATACCAAATTTTGTTCAAATACCGTTATCAGGAGCAGAAATAAAAGATTTTTAATTTGTGGTTTGTATGAGAGGTACCACGCCCCTTTGTCTAATCCCGCCCATATTTGCAGCAGCACTTAAGAAATGCACACCAAACCGACGTACCAAAGTTTGTTCAAATACCGTTATCAGGAGCAGAAATAATAGATTTTTAATTTGTGGTTTGTATGAGAGGTACCACGCCCCTTTGTGCAATGCCGCCCATATTTGCAGCAGCACTTAAGAAATGCACACCAAACCGACATACCAAATTTTGTTCAAATACCATTATCAGGAGCAGAAATAATACATTTTTAATTTGTGGTTTGTATAAGAGGTACCACGCCCCTTTGTCCAATCCCGCCCATATTTGCAGCAGCACTTAAGAAATGCACACCAAACCGACATACCAAATTTTGTTCAAATACCGTTATCAGGAGCAGAAATAATAGATTTTTAATTTGTGGTTTGTATGAGAGGTACCACGCCCCTTTGTCCAATCCCGCCCATATTTGCAGCACCACTTAAGAAATGCACACCAAACCGACGTACCAAATTTTGTTCAAATACCAATATTAGGAGCAGAACTAATAGATTTTTAATATTTGGCTTGTATGGGAGGTACCACGCCCCTTTGTCCAATTGGACCGAATTGTAAATCTAAACCATCCGGAGCGCAACCCACACGCATACAGAAAAATTTATGCAAATCGGTCCAGCCGTTTAGGAGGAGTTCAGTCACAACGATTGTACAGTAGAATTATATATATAAAGATATAATATAATAACACTGTGATAGTCGAAAAAATGAACTTAGATGAATCCTTTTCGAAGTATTAGAGGGAGCCCCTGAGTGCGAAAGTACATTTGGAAGTGTCAGATTGGCTCCAGTTTTTAAAAAATCGGTATATATCCATTTTTCTGGGATATAGCTAAGTCTGCGCTATTTAAAAAATTTGTCTTCGACTGCATTAGTTTTTTTGGCATCTTAACTTTCTTTTACGGAATGTTTTGACTTTTTTTCAAAATTTCACGTAATTAAACCATTAATGTCGATCAAAAGTAACGATTTTTGACCATTTTTAGCCATTTTACAGGTTTTTGGGTCGTCTTATAAAGAGTACGTGTGGCTGATATAAAAACAACTAATGGCACAATTCGTAGAGCGGTTAACAAGCTAGCAGTTCTTTTAGAATCTTGAAAGTGGGTACTTTCAACCACACCGGAATGTTGAAGCACATCATATACTTATATTGAATTATTCTTAATTGCATTATTTCATTTAAATAATTTAGTTAAATTGCAGAAATAGCTATTTGCCTCTTTCTTTATTTCTTTGATAATTTTTTAGTAAATATTCTCACTTGATCTCCTTCTTTAAATGTACTAAAACCTGAAATATACATAACTCTATTCGTAATTCTTATAATTTGAAAAAATCACTTCTTTTGTGAACGCCATTGAAACCAATAAATATAGCGAAAACAATCTGGATTACGCATAAAACATTTTCTTGAAGAAAAAAAATCAATAAAATATACTTTATTGTTCAATATAAAACGAAAATATAAGTAAAAACAATAAAAGTGGCTAGTTAGCTATAGCTAAAAAATAAAAGCTGTTAGGGAAAAACTGTTGAAGTATTTAGAAAATACGCCTCAATTTGAGATAAAAACAAAAATTATTTAATTGTCAGTTTATGTATAAAGTTTGCTTACTTCACGTTTTTCATTAAAAAGAAAGCCTAGATATGGTGCTAGTGTTTTCTAAAAACATAATAAAAAAGCGCTTATTTTAACAACAAAACTGCCAGTCTAATAAATAGTGATGTCCTCTACAAATGCAAAATAACACTCTCAAAACCGACGAATACTTAACTATTGGGGCGAATGGTTTTAAAACCGACTGATTAAAAAGTTAAAATACATACATACATATGTATGTACATACTCATGTATATTGTAATTGTTACATTAATAAGTAATTATTACTTCTCTGATTTAATACATACTATATAACACAACTCTGTCATTACTAAGTTAAGATAAAGATACCTAATAAAGGAGATTATTGATTGAAGTTTCGTCATTTAAACATGGTGTCAGAAGTGTTTAATCAGTCAGAAAAATACAATAAATAATTAACAATTATATAAAACAAGAAAATAAAGAAAGAAAGTAAATTACAATAAATAAATAACAATTATATAACACAAGAAAATAAGTATATGTATTTATGAAATGGCTCCAGATGATGGTAAGAAGGAAGATATAAAAAAAAGTGTGGTTATTGCAACTAGCAGCAACGTGACATCGTCATTGCCAAAGCTATCTATTTCAGCTAATAGTAGCAACAAAAATGGAGCGGAATGGCGCAAATGGTGGCAGCAGTATGAAATATATTTGTTAGCTACAGATTTAGATAAGGCGCCTGATAAACGCAAAATAGCTCTGATGTTACACTCTATGGGAGCAAAAGGTCTCGAAATTTTTAATTCATTTGGAATTGCAATGAATGAAGCAAGTCTGTCTCAAGTAAAAGTTAAATTTGACAAGTACTTTGAGCCCCAAAAAAACCTTACCATGATGAGGCATATATTTTTCACAAGAAAGCAAAAGCCTCAAGAAAGTATAAATGAATTTTTAACCGATTTAGAAAATTTAAGCACTAGCTGTGAATTTGACAAGCTACGTGAATCATTGGTCAGAGATATTTTCATAGCAAACATGTGTTCGAGCCTTTCACACATACGTCAACTGTAGTGGCAGCACTGTCACTTACTACTATTTAAGCAACTAAGTATTGAATTAGTGAGTAAGCAATGATTAAATAAATAAATTACTCTTAACATACAAGTCAAACAGAGAAGTTGTCTTTTATTATATTACATGGCGACCGTGACAGTTGAATTTGCGACGGCAAATTAAATAAAAGAAAAATTAATTAACAAAAAAAATATGAATTAAAATTAAAAAAAAAAAAAATGAACACCAAAAAAGAAAAATGGAAGAGGAGAAAAAATAGATGTATAATTTAAAAAAAAGGAAGGCAAAAATAAACAGCTAAAAAAAAAAGTCATACAGAGGAAAAAATTAATATAAAAAATTACAGTCGACGAGAAAAAAAAAACGTCGTAGGTATATAAATAAAAACAAACATTTACATATGTCCATACACATGTACATAAATAATTAAAACCAAAATTCTTCTACACCATACAACAACAAAATTTACAAAAAAAAGCAAAAACATTAATTGGGCAAAATCATTTTTCAAAATCAGTTATTATCAACTTGTGTACATATATACGTACATAACATTATAAAACATTTAAAAAGAAAAACAACAACAACAACAAAAACCAACAATTCAAATCGAAAAAGAAACAATGTTCTTTTAATTTCAGCATACATATGTACATACATACATATGTATAACAATTAAACAATTACAAACAATAAACTAAATTAATATATGTATATATTAAATATATGTATAAGAAAAATGGAAAAAGAGAAAAAAAAGGTACAGTCATAGAAAGAATTTTTGCTACAAAAAAAAAAAAAGAGATATCTGACATAAAAACTGAAAATTTCTAGATATAATAAAGAAAAAATACCATTTTTTTTTTAAATAAAACGATATCTGAAAAAAACTAAAAATTAGACATTTTGAAAAAAAAAACACACAAAAAACTGTAGGTACAACTGTACCAAAGAAAGAATTGAACAAAACCGGTGAAAATTACATATGTACATACATACAAAAAAAAAATAAAATGAGAAAAACGTTATCCGAAAAAAGATGGCAACCGAACACAGAAAAAAAATTACACTTAAGCTACGTTCACATTTATCAAATATTTGTCGAAAAAAACGTAACCAACAAAAAACCTTATAACTTATTTCTTTTAATTTCAATATTTTTTTAATTATGGGTTCGCATTTTTTAAAAACTATACAAAATTAATTTTTTTGAAGAATAATTAATTTTATTTTGCAATATATAAACAAAGTAAAATGACACTATTTATAAGCAAAACTAGTGGTTACGTTTTTTTGGACAAATATTTAATAAATGTGAACGTAGCTTTAGTAACAAATAAAACTGAAGTTAAAATAAAACTAAATGAAAACGAAACAATAAGCATCAAATAAAATAATACAGAAGAAGTCATAACAAACAATAAAATAGGAAGACTTGAAAACGATAAATTTAAAAAACATCACAAGAACAAAAATGGAAGAGTAAAATGAGAAAAACAAGAAATTAAAAAGTACAGTCACGTAAAAATAAAATTTGAAAAACTAAAAACTCATAAGAGAAATACCAGTTAAAAATAACTGTAGAAAAAAAAAAAACATAAAAAGAACTTTAAAACACAGAAAGAATCTAAAACAGAAAGAAAACTGGAAACAAATCATTACAAAAATATATTAAAACAATACCAACAAAAATTTTAGCAGAAAAATTAGATGATCTATTTTACAACAAAACATATGAAAAATTGTCAAAACCAAAATACAAACACAAAAATTAACAAGTTTATAAAATAATGTTAGCAACTGTAATAAAACAAACAAACAAGCATACATACCTACATACAAACATAATTAGTGCAACATACAAAGTAAAATAAAACAAAATGACAACAGAACAAAAATGCTAACGAAATGAAAATTAACTGAAAAGAAAAATGAAAAAAAAGAACGCAATGAAAATAAAACACTGACTGAAACAAAATAAAAATGAAAAAATGAAATTGAAAAATTATATATGTATGTATGTACTTACATTAAAAATAAAACTAAATGAAAACAAATAAAATAATAACAAAGAACTCAGAACAAACAATAAAAATAGAGACTTGAAAAAATGAAAATTTAAAAATATTACAAGAAAAAAATGGAAAAGTAACGAAAAACAATGCTCATACATATACTAAATAAGTCAAAAGAAAAGTATAAAATAAAATACAAGAAAAAAAAATTAACAAATATCATCTACAATAACAACAACAACCAACAATTAAAAACAAAGAAACCATACCAACTGAAAAACGTACGAAAACAACAACAAGAACAAAAACTGAAAAAAAAAGTATCAACAAGTTTCAGACAACAACAACAACAACAACAAAAAACCAGCCCAAAAACCAACAGAATAAAAACATCAATATATACAACACAGACGCAACAATAACAACCAATTCAAAACGAAGAAACAAAGAAGACAGCAAAAACGTATAGCAACGTGGGTAATAGAAGCATGCAAACACATACATATTATATTATATTACATACTCATATCAATTTCACAATTTATTATTATTATTATATATATAGAATACATTTGTACAATAAATACAAATTATATATATACCACAAAAAAAAAATAAACTTTATATACACATTTATATACATGTATTTAAACAATTAGTTACACTCTAACACAATCACATGCATATACAGTCAAACACAAACAGAAACATACACACATAAATGACACAAATACAATATACATTACAATTTAATTGTAAAATTGTAATATATAATCAAACGTAAATATAAATAAATGAATGAAAAAAATGAAAAAATAATGAAAAAAAAAATCTTGCGTTATTTATGTTGGAAATTTTATATACATACATATGTATACGAGTTGGACGTACACATGTACATATGTGCTTGCGAAGAGTGAAAACGAAACTTAAGGGTAGTTTTATCAAAAAAATTATTATTTCTCTCAAAAAAAAAAAAACAAACAAGAAATAAAAACATATATTCATTTTAAACAGCAAAAACAAAACAATCATAAACAATTTGAAACCTTTCACATATTTAAATGTGTATAATATAAATAAATACATGTCAATAACTATACATACATTGAATTTTGTATTGTTAAATACATATATGTAAATGAAAAAAAATCATAGTGATTCATATACATAGTATGTATGGAAAAAATTTTATTTTTATATACTATACACAAAGATGAAATGAAAAACAGTGAAGAGCAAAACAACGCACACTGAAAATTTATTATAGATTCTCACTTGATTTCAGCAAAAATCTGCCAAAATTAGAACAAAATTAATTACATTGATGAAAGAAAGAAGCGCATAAAACTAATATATATATTAAAAAAAAAAAATTTTAAACAACTGCCACCTGTTAAATTTGAGTTTATTAACGAAACAAATAGATTAGTCTAATTGCTTTCGAGGCTACGGCCAATAATCACAACATTTACGGTGCAGAATGGCCAAAATATAATTTATTTCCCAAAATATATAAACAATTTATAAAAAGAGACATGGCATTAAGATTTGAAATCATTTGAAATCATTTTAACATTTTTACATCACTGTATGAACAATTGGAGGAAGGCGCTTCCTGGTGAGCCTTTGGTTCACCAGTCGAAGGGGTGGTGTCTGGTGGGCACTATCCCCTGATCCTAATTGTTTCGCTGTGTTTATTATACAACAAATTTTTAATAAACGTGACATTTTTTCATAAAAATAAAACAAAATTCGTAAACGAAATTTTTTATATATTCATATTTGAAATGTTACAATAACTTTATTAATAACTAATAATAATAACATGTTATGAAAAAAAAAACATAAAAATTTGTATTAAACTATAAATTTGTTTATTTAAAAACAAAACCTTTTAAAAAAAAAAACTTTTTTTTGGAATTAAACATAACAAAAATAACATATTATATATATTATTAAACTAAATTTGTAGAAATTGAACAAAAAATATGAATATCACAAAACTTTATTATAATAACGTCGTTATATATATAACAACAAAAACCCAAAATTTAAATTAAATCTATTCATACATTTATTTAAAAACAAAACCTGAAAAAATATAAATTTATACTTTAAATAATCTAAGGTCAAAAATATACTCAAACAGAAGAAAAGAAAATTAATTAAATAATATCAAAATAAATAGAAGTAACAAAAACTTTGTATAAAAAAAATTTTTTAACTAAATTTTCCTACAAACAAACAAAACAAAAATAAGAAATAAAATTTTTTTTTATTCTTTTTGCAAAATCAAACATTTAACATTAATAATATTTTTAGATACTTATACATAAAAAAAAATCAATCAAACTTTGTAGAAAATTAAAACAAAATATAAATTTTTTTCTTTTATATATTGTTGAAAAATGCTGAATCTAACGAGACTGATCACTTCGGTTTGATTCAACATTTTTTTTATAAAAAGGGAGGTGCATAGGTAGGTGGACAATGCTTATGTTTCCAAACTTTAAAAACAAAATACAAATACTTTCAAATTATAAATATTTTCAAATAGAAAAAAAAAACTAACACATCAACATTTTCAATAATCTAAATATTTTTAAAACAAAAACAAATATAAATATTTTTCTATTATAAGTTATAATTAATTTATATTTTTTCTTTAAAAGAAGGGAGGTGTAGTGGCAGCACTGTCACTTACTACTATTTAAGCAACTAAGTATTGAATTAGTGAGTAAGCAATGATTAAATAAATAAATTACTCTTAACATACAAGTCAAACAGAGAAGTTGTCTTTTATTATATTACACAACGTCTTTTACAAGAACCTGAACTTTCTTTGGAGAGGACAATACAAATAGCCAAAACAGTAATAATTGCACAACAAAATGCAGAATCAATAATGAGAGAAATTCCTTCAGGTAACAGTGAAAGTGTTTTACAAGTTCATCGTCAAGGTCGTACAAAGCACTCATCGAGGTCATTCAAGGAAGGTTCGAGAAACCGTTCGTCAAGTAGCTCAATTTATCATTGATAAGTAGATAAAGAAAAAGTCAGAGCTATAAGTAGTATACCCACACCGCAAAATAAAAAAGATTTGCAAAGGTTCTTGGGTATGATTAATTATTTAAGCCCTTTTATTGTTAATATGTCACAGAAGACGGAAGTCTTGAGAAATCTTTTAAAAAATAATGTAGATTGGATATGGGATAAAAACTGCGAAAAATGTTTTCAACAATTAAAAGAAATCATATCCAATTCTCCTGTATTGGCACATTACAATCCAAACACAGATCTTGTATTGCCTGTCGATGCGTCAAGGTCAGCTGTAGGTGCAGTCATTATGCAAGACAATCGTCCAATAGCTTATAGCTCTAGAACACTAACAACTTCTCAAATCAATTATGCACAGATTGAAAAGGAACTATTCGCAATACAATTTGGATGCCACAAATTCCATCAATATATATATGGTCAAAGGGTTACAGTGCAAACTGATCACAAACCATTAGTTTATTTATTTAACAAAGCTTTGCATGATGTACCATATAGATTACAGCGAATGATGTTAGCCCTGCAAGCATATGATTTGAATGTAATGTATGTTCCGGGAAAACAAATGTATATATCTGATACATTATCTCGAGCTGCCATTAAAAAACATTATATACCAGATTATGAAAAGGAGTTGGACTGTCATGTAAATTTAGTGCTCTCAAATCTAGCTGTTGGTGCAGAATATCAGGCAAAATTGGCAATGGCCAGAAAAAATGATGAAACATTAAACATTTTAAAATCCTACTGTAGTAATGGATGGCCAAGCAGTAAAGGAAAAGTTAATTCATGGCTGAAATGTTTTTGGAACTTTCAGGATGAAATTCATGTCATAGGTGGCTTAGTTTTTAAAGGTACAAAAATAGTAGTACCTCAATCTATGCAAAAAGAAATGTTGGACAAGATTCACCAGGGTCATTCAATGCTTGAATCTTGCAAGAGAAAGGTTATATTGGCCTAATATGGCAGTTGATATTAAAAATGTAGTATAATATGTGCTAAATTTATTGCATCAAATCATAAAGAGCCTATACAAAATTTTCAAATGGCTAAGCTTCCATGGCAACAAGTAGGTCTTGATCTCATGTACTTTGATGATCAAACATATCTCATAGTAACAGATTACTACTCAAAATTCATAGAAATTGCTTTGTTAGACAAAGATTCAACCGCAGACAAAGTGATCATAAATTTAAAGTCTATTTTTTCCCGTCATGGCATACCAATGTTTTTAGTTTCTGATGGAGGTCCGCAATTTCAATCAGCAAAATTTAAGTCATTTATGTTAGATTGGGATATAGAGCATGTAGTTACTAGCCCTTATCACTCACAGTCAAATGGGCAGGCTGAAAGTTCAGTCAAAGTGGTCAAGAATATATTAAAAAAATGTAAAGAGTTAGGTACAGATCCTTATCTAGCACTTTTGCACTATAGAAGTACACCTAAATATAATTTACCATCTCCATCAAAGTTGCTCATGTCAAGGGACTTGAGAATCAATATCCCTGTCAAGTCTGAGAAATTGAAACCCAAAGTCGTTAAATTTAAGGAATATCAGAAGTCTATCAGTAAAAATCAAAGCCTAATGTCTAAATATTATAATAGAAAAACGAAAAATCTTTCAATTTTAAAGTCAGGTGATCACATATTTTTTCAAAGAAAACCACATTCCACTTGGGAACCTGGAGTTGTTATTAGCATTATGAACTCTAAGAGATCGTACATAATAGAGGATGAAAGTGGAAGAAGATATAGGAGAAATAGGGTTTATCTTAAATTAAGATACCTGAAAAATGATTTCAAAGTTCAGGATCTGCTTCCAATGCAGTGTCAAAGCCCACAACTAAACATTGAAAAAGAAAACATTGAAAACGGACGAGCTGGAGATGACATACGTGAGGAGGATGAAGAATCCCTTCAGCACACTCCTTATGTAATAAAATCTGGTAGGGTCATAAAGCCCACCCAATTTTTCACTTATTAAGGAAAAGGATATCAATATTTAAGTAATTACAAAAGATCTAAAATTGAATTGCAAACAATTAATAACGAAAAAAAAAATGATTAGAATATGATTATATGTATATATAATAATATAATATAACATTATATTTATATATAATAAAATTATATATTAGTTTAAAAAAAAAAAAAAAAAAAATTAGTTAAGTAATTAATTATAGTTCTTTATATGCGTAATTCTTTATATTTATATAGTATTCTACATTAAGAAATTCATGTAGATGCATAAGTTAGACTCCATGTTAAGAAAGGGGATGTTACATCAATAAGTAATTATAACTTCTCTGATTTAATACATACTATATAACACAACTCTGTCATTACCAAGTTAAGATAAAGATACCTAATAAAGGAGATTATTGATTGAAGTTTCGTCATTTAAACAGTAATCATTGCAAAAATCCTTTTAAAAAATTTTTACTTTGTTTTCACACTCTCTTACAATAACAATTTGGTACAAATTTTGCTTTGGTGTAAATGCACTATAAAACAAATTGCGGTAAGACATTTGCGATGTTAAGAAACTTATGGATGTCGCAATGCTATACACCACCTCATATCCGAATGTTACTAGCAAAAACATATGCAACATATCTTGCTGCATAAAATTATATATAACAAACAGCCTGATTACCTTTACCAAAGACTCTCTTTCTCAAGATCAAGCAGAGGGAAAAGAATAAATATCATAAAACATAATAAGGCCATTTCTCAGCAACATTTCTTTATAAATGCTATACGTCTTTGGGGCCAACTATCCCCTTTAATTATTTAAATTGAATTATCAATAAGTTTTTCAAATCTTAAATCTAAAAAATATTAAATATAAGTTTAGCCAATGCTAAACAAAATTTTTAATTTCAACGGTTAATTTTTGTTGTTTTACATCTCTCGTGAACGGCTGAGAAAAAGAGTATCCCTTCTTTTCAGCCGGGTGTGGCCTCTATAATGAAGAATATTGCGCGCAAGTGGATTTGGGTGCAACTCAAGTTTTTTATATATTTTTTCGCGTTTTGAAAATACTGTCTTCACCAACGGAACGTCTAGGTCTTTATACATGGAAATAATATACATATGAATGAACAATTTCAAAAATTTTGTTTTTGTTTTATATGTAATTTGTACAAAAGAAAAAATCGTTTGACATCGAGGGCCAGGCAGTTAAAAAACTTCCCGTCGTGTTTGTTGATGACGCTTATTATAGGGTTTGTATAACGTGATCACCCAGTGAAGAATTATTGCTGAATATGGTCCGTACTAGGCCAGAAAGGCAGCATAAAGATCCGAATTCGTATCGAAAGTCAGTGTCAAAACGAAAGGAGAATTATATAAGTTTTTTACAAAAGATAATCACCCCTATCGTCAACAAAATGTGAAATTTTTGTTCCCATGAAATTTTCATTCCCCATAAAGGGAAATTTGGTATCGTGAATTTCATGGGAACGTTTGTTCCCGCTATCAATTCGTTGTGAATGTAAAATAAGAAAGAAGATAACAAAAATAAAAAATAAAAGAAATTTTTGTTATAAAATATACTTGGAAATATATATTTGAAAGAAAACTTAAAAAAAGGAAAGCTAAATATTCAGTGTTGGAGCGATAGTTTATTTGCAGCTTTTATTTATTGCATTCTAACTTATATGTGTTTAAATTGTTCGGCTACTTTTGGAAAGCCAACAAAACGAAAAAATTCCAACAAATTAAAGCTTCACAAATTCGCAGGCAATAGACTTGTTGTTTTGCATTTTGTTGACCAATACATCAGTTGGTACCTTATTATTAGATATTTTTCTTTAAATAAACTTTTTAAGCTTTAATATTCAAGTTGTATGAAGAATTACATACATACATGTTTTATTCTATTCCCCATCAAAAGTAAAGTGAATAAATCGAAGGGAAAAGTGAAAAAACTAGTGGGAAAAAGTTATTCACGATAAGGGGAATTTTTTCATTTGAGCATTTTTTCACGTTATTATTCTGGACTGAATAAAATTTTTCATGGGAGTTGTTCACGAATGCCATTAAGGGAAAAAGTTACGAGGGAAAATTGGTTCACGATAGGGGTGAATACATCTTTATCTTCGGAAATTCTACAAACTTTGCCGAAAGGATTTTTTACTTTTTCCGAAAAAATTCCTTTAGATATTCTACAGAAATTCGAAAATACTACTGAAAAAACATAACCAGCCTAACCCACGATGTCGATCGATATCGCTCGCTTGCTTTTTCAACGACAAACAGCTGTTTTGCGCCCCACTAAAAGTTTTCAGCACGACAAGTCGATCGACAATGAAAGCGAGCGATAACGTAAACATTTTCATACAAATTTCCGACCCACTAAGAAATATTATGCGACAACAACTGTCAAAATCAGTCACGAAAGTTTTGTTGTCGACAGAGAAATTAATTTGACAAAATAATTTAAAAAATGTTATTTTATATGAATGTATGTATGTATGTAATAATTTTAAAAAAATTCATGATGGGAAATTAATAGGTATTTACATAAATATGTACATACATACATACATATGTATATTAATAAATATATTGTTGTACATATAATAATTATTGATTAGCATTTAACAGGCAAAACCGAAGCCGCTGCAGGGTCTTGTTGAATTTGTGAAATTAACAAATTACCAAAAATTATTTTGATATAAATATTTTTCACAAAATTCATTTATTGAAAGCATATGTTTTGTGTTTAAATTTGTAGCATGGCATATCAAAAGGTGAGCTTACTAGCACACCTACCTCAATTCGCTTTATATTAAACTAACTTTATATTCATGCTAACTGATACAGTTTTAAAGCATACACAAATAATTGTTACAGCTTGGAAATCATTCGTAAGAAAATGTTAAATTTATTAGCGTTTTTTGGTGAAAAGCGAGTACTTTATGCCAACAATATACATGTTGTTTTAAGATTGTTGTACTTGTTACGGAACTGTGCATACCTGGTCGTTGTGCCACGTTCAAATGGCCATATTTATGGCTCAATTTACATGAAATATTTGATGTGGCAATATAGTCATTTGACAATGATTACGTTAAACACGTAAAGCCAGACGACCGACAATTCGATAGTTAGTGGGTCGCTTCTACGAACGATAATGAGTGAGTTGCTGTCGCTCTATCGACTTGTCGGTCGATATCGTGGGTTTGGCTGAACAAAATTTTTCGATATGTGTGATGCCATTAAAATAATACATATGTATATCATTTAAAAATCCTATATGAAATCGAAAAGTTTATACTTATGTACATATTAACATCATATGAGTTTAAAAATCCAGATACTTATTATACCTACTATTACGAAAATTAAATTCAGATTATGTGTAGATAAAACTTTTATATTAATAAATGTACATACATACATACTCTGTTAAATGTCTTAAAGGCAATGAAATTGACGTCAGACAATGAGCAGACCACACCGACATACATATGTATATCGGGCAGATACGATATTTCAGAATATTGACGACTATTGTGCTTAGGCTTGTCACCCGTACTTTATAATAAAGTATTGTACGTTTTTTTGATTAATTGTACTCTATACTTTTTAGAAACAATAAAGTACACCAAAATACTTTATTTCGCATGATTTGATTTATCTACAATTCAAAATAGATTCGAGTTATATTAGTCTTTTGTTGACGTTTTTTTACAGTGGAGATTCTTTCTTAAGACTATATCATGGCTATTTGGATATGAAACAAGCAAAAAAATTAACCTTTTGTCTGCACCGGAACTGACCAGGGAAATTCACATGAATTTTTTATTATTTATCGATAAAGCCTTAGAGTACCTGAATAAATGGTTCGATTATAAAAATACAAACAATTATCGATAAAAATTTAAAGAGCAAAGTTGAATTTGATAATATTGTTAGCATAAACGAATATTTAAATCTGCAAAAACTTAATATAAATATGGATGATCTTTATGGAGAAATTGCGTCATTAAACAAAATTTATGATCAGATATACATACATATGTACATACTTATGTATGTACATACATACAGTTCTGAAGGTTTTGCGGAATTATCTACAGCAAGTTAATGGCAGCTATTATTTAATAAGACTGATGATAATTTATCAAATTTGTAAAAAGTAATTTCATTTTTAATTTCTATTCCTGCCACGTCAGCATTCACAGAGAGAGTTTTTTCTGTAATGATGAGCAAATGGCGAGACGAAAGAAACAAAGCGTTTCTGAATCTGATAAAAAATTAATTAATTATTTACTTTAATTTAAATATGATAATTATTTGATAAAACTTGCGAAAAGCAATAAAAAATACGTTTTCAAATATAGCAATAAAGAAAAATAAATTGTACTTTATTTTTATACTGTGTACTTTTTTTTCCTAAGCTTTAACAACCAATGTACTTTAATTGCAAAAAAAAAAGGTGGGAACCCTAATTGTGCTAGATATCTAAGGGAATCTTGGACAACTCGTTCGATTTTATTTAAAGTTTCAAATGCTCCTGTATTAATAAATATTGCTGGACACATACATACATACATGTGTATGTACATGTTTTCATGTATACAAATAAATTGTTTGTACATTTGCATACGTACATATGTAAGTACATACATACTTATGTATGTATAACAACCACTATGCAGATGGATACATATGTGAAATCCCTCAAATAAATGGGTGGGAAAATGACACTAATACAAAAAAATTAAATAAAACACAAAAATTCAAAATTTTAAATTAACTTTACAATGGCTTTAATTTCTTTTATGTACATACATACATACATATGTAAGTACATATACATACATACATATGTATGTATATGTATGTATGTTTTTGTTTTATTTCGTTTGTTAGTATATCCACACGATTATAATAACATCTGTATGAGTATATGTACATACATATGTATGTATGCATACATATATGTACATATATGTATGTACATAGTAGTAAAGCATGTGAAGGATAGTTTTTCTTATTTGGTAACAGTTTCAATAATTTTTCTTCAACAATTTTATACATAAGTACATACATATGTATGTATGTACTTATGTATGTATAATCATAAATATATGTACATACATACATACATATGTACATATATAAACCGTTCTATTTTGGACTAAGTACTTATATACATAAATATGTATATACTTACATATGTACAATATTAAATATTTTCACGGGGTCCCTCTTGTTTGATTTCGATATACTAATTTTATGTTTAATTTTTATAAATCTTCAAATATTATTGTTTGGTATTTCTTCACTTTTATCTTTAACATGTCTTTCACTTAACAAGCAATGTATGTATGCATGTACACATATATACATATGTATATATACATACATACATCATCGACTACAAACAACACCATCAACTGCACCGTTGCGTAAATTTTGACGAATACGAACTTCTATATTTTCCTTTTTAATTCCGTTTTATTTAGTACAAAAGTTTTATAGAAAAGTACACAGGGTCGGCAACATTCACTTCGCCATTTGAAAATAAAATATGAAAAGAACACATAAGTATGTACATACATACATAGAATGTACTTACCCTGCGGTTTTAAAAGTAGAAATTGACTCTAAATCGTTAGGTATTTCGCTACCGAAAAATCCACTCACTACTACAGTGGTCACAAGAAATGCAATAGTTCACCTTTTGACTTTCTCAGTCATGTACATGTACACGCACTCAGTACATGCATAAATCTTAATGCCTTCAATGAAGTGTTATGATTGTTGGCGCCAGTTACAACACAAAATATACAGAAGTGACTCGAGACGGAAGATTTTGCATACTTGTTTGTATACACTCATACAATCGCGGGTTTTGGTTTTTTTCTTTGTGCTGTCTTTCTATCCAAATTAAAATTATAAATCACAAAACTAATATATTTCTATAATTTACATTCAAAATATTATTTATTAATTAATTTAAGTTAGTTTACACTGATCGTTTGTATTTTATCACTATAATATCTGCAAAATATCAGAATTTATCAAGTATGTATGTATGTATATGTGTGTATGTAAGTGAAAATTGGCAAATTTACAGCATATATGTACGTATGTATGTATATAAATATAATATACAGAGTATATAAGCACACACTAAATTGTTTTATCACATTACATATTTTCGAATTATATGCCGTAAATGCTTAATATTATTACATTTTATTAAATTTAAGCGTGCTTTCATGTAGCATTTTACACTAAAAACTGAACTTTTTTTTTGCTTTTTGTTTTGTTTACTTTCATAACAAACACACTAATGTTGTCTCTTTTTCACGATGTCGGGTTATGACAAATAAAATATGATCCAAGTCCATTTTTTTTTCGTCGCATCTGGTTACCTGTGGTTACAATTGGATGTTCCTGGTCAGTGAATGTTAAATTTTTAGTATAAAAAGTGTTTTTTTAGAAAGGTAAAATGAGCAGCAGAATTCAACTAAAACGTTGCATAAAAAAAGAACAATTAATTGAAAATTTTATAAATATTGAAAATAAAGTTTGAAAAATAAACAAAAATCCAAAAAATTTAAATTTCTGTAGTATTTTCATTAAGGAAATATCATTAGTGATTTAACTGGTACATTATGACTAGCAAAATAGTTGGGTTTTGCTGACCAGTGATCTCATCGTTCCGATCATGTCAATTGATTACCGTCAATTTCATCAATAGCGAGCTTAATTCAAACAGTAAATACTTTTACTCTGAACATGTCCTGTTGAAAATGCAGTCTACCTTGTTGCAGGCAGTATTAAACAAACCATAAACTTAAAAATCTGTTTTTGGAACGCAAACGGCATCTGCCAACATAAAAATGAAGTAGAGAACTTCATAATGAATCAACAAATCGATGTAATGCTCATTTCAGAGACTCACTTGACGTCTCGAAGCTATTTTAAAATTAGTGGATATAATTTCTACGACACCAAGGACCCTCGAGGTAGAGCTTGTGGTGGCTCGGAAATTCTAATAAAATCGCGAATAAAACACTACTTATTACCAGATTTTTGTGAAGCATATCTTCAAGCAACAAATATTTGTATTGAAAATTATTATCAAAAACTTGTAATATCATCTGTCTATTCAATTACCTAGAGCCAATATATGGATTTTTATAACTTACTGGGCCCCCGTTTTCTAGCAGCTGGAGTTTATAATGCTAAACACACATTCTGGGGTTCACGTTTAATCACTCCTAAGGGTCGTGTGTTGTTTAACACAATTTCTAAAATTGGTTTGAATGTAGTTTCAAGTGGCCAGCCAACATATTGGCCTACAGATCGACAAAAAATTTCTGATGTTATCGACTTTGGAATAGTGAAAGGTGTGGCCATCGAAATGATTAAAGCTGAAGCAGCATCACAGACTTGTGAATGTAGTTAGAGACACCTTTAAAAGAAAGAAATATTGCTCCGCACTCTTCATTGATGTTGCACAAGCCTTTGACAACGTATGGCACGAAGGTCTAATACACAAATGAACACAAAATCTACCCGCAAAGATCGTCAAGCTTTTAAAAAGCTATTTAATGGAAAAAAATTTGTGGTTAGGGAAGGCAATTTTTTAAGCCCTCCGCAGTCGATTGAAGCCGGAGTCCATCAAGGCAGTATCTTCGGACCCTTACTTTATTTAATATATGCCTCTGACTTACCGTTAAGCAGTAACATTCACACGTCAACATTTGCTGATGATACAGCTTTTCTAAGCGTTTACGAAAATCCTGTAGAAGCTTCCCGGAATCTACAAGGGTACATCTCAAAATTGGAAAAATGGCTCGAACAATGGCTTATAAAAGTTAAAGAGCAGAAATGTGTACACGTTACTTTTACATTGCGCAGGGAAACATGCCCGCCTATACAAATCAACACCGAGACTATACCGGAACACACTGTAGTAAAATATCTGGGCGTTCATCTTGATCGCCGTTTGACGTGGAAACCGCATATAGACGCAAAATTGACACAAATGAAATTAAAAGCAGCACAAATAAATTGGCTTATTGGAAGGAGTTCTATACTAAGCCTAGACTGTAAACTTCCAGTGGAATCCAGTTATGGGGCACTGCCTCAGCATCGAGTGTAGAAAAAATTCAAAGGCGACAAAATAAAATTCTACGTGCAATTACAGCAGCCCCTTGATGTGTCAGAAATCATCGAATTCATAACGATCTTGATGTTCCATTGGTGAAGATAGTATTTTCAAAACATGCGAAAAAATATGTAAAAACTTGAGTTGCACCCAAATCCACTTGCGCGCAATACAATATGGAGGTCACACCCGGCTGAGAAGGAGGGATACTCTTTCTCTCAGCCGTACACGAGTGATGTAAATCAACAAAAATTAATTTAAAAATTATATATTTAACATATTTTATTATTTAAATTTAAGATTTGAACAACTTATTGATGTTTCAATTTATAATTGAAGATTCAATTAATAATAAAATTGGAAAAAAAAATATTTCATCCCCATCCCCAATAAAGTCGAGTGCATTGCTAGTAGGTAACGACTGGTAGTTAGCGTAATATGTAGTTATCACTCGTTAGCTACGCCGACTGCAGGGTATATATTTGTTTAGATATATGTACATATATATATGTACATATTTTATACAACTTTGTTTATACGCACTGCAAACCAAAAAATCCTTCCTTAAGCGCCATGGCCACGTATCAAATTGGCTTGACAAACCGAGGTTTTTTTGATTGTGTTAAAGGGCTGTTAGACACGCATACTTGTCTGGCATACTTTGCGTTTTGCTCTTACACTATCGAACGCTGACGGCATACTTCAGTACTTATGTATGTATATATGTTTTGTGCGACAGACATCAGAAAATCAAAAATTTTTGAAAACCAACAGACATGTCTGACGTACTCGACATACATGCTATTAGAAAGTGAGTTTTGGTATGCCATCGTACATGTCTGCAGACAAGTATGCGTGTCTAATACCCCTTTTAGTAAAAAAAAAACTCTCACGTATATGTCCATGTGAGTTTGACGAAAATCAAAACAATTTACATAGATATTCACCGTCGATACTGTAATTTGAAGCAAATTTGATGTGTTGCTGCGTAATTACATTAAATCTCATTTTTATTTAGTTTGCCCAGCGACAATATCTTACGCGGAAAATTTGATAGCGCAATAAATAAAAAATGGACTGGAAACTGGAATTAAATAAATTTTATTGCGTTTGCCTGGTTTATGCAGAACAATTAAAAATAAACCAAATGTTGAAAAAAAATGTAAATGTTATGAAAATTTTTATATTTATTGAATTAAAATTAACAAAATATATTCAATTATTTTCATAATAATTTAATATATGTATGTATGTATATAAATGCTCTGTAAGTAATTGATATTATAAATGTTATTAAATGAAATTAAGAAAATTTTGTAAGCAAAAAATATTTTGCGACCAAAAACATCACACATTCTTATCCTTCAAAAATAACTTTCAAATGAAATTTGACGTTATGAATTTGACACGTTGCTCTGTCAAGCAATATAAAATTTACCAACACATACATACATACTTACATGTTATTTGTCAAGCCAATTTGATACGTGGCCTTGGCGCTTTAGAGCTTATTGATGGTGTTACATACATATGTAAGTATATACTTACATATGAATATCTTACACGCATATGCAAGAATGTATATTCATATTATTGAAGAAAGCTATACGTAAGTATGTACATACATATGTATGTATGTGCATATTCCTCGATGCACATACATACATGCATATGTTCATACACATACATAAGTATAAATTTTATGTATGCACAAACAGTAATTTATTCTGTATGTACTAAAATTACTTGATGTTACTTACCAGTTTCCATTGTTTTTTGCGACTGCGCCTTTAATTTTTCTTAATATACATACATACATAAGTACATATTACATATACTTATACTTATATTTTCTATCACCTGTTTCTTGTTCTAAAATAAAATGGCATAACATGACATTTTGTTGCCCATATATGTATATGTAAGTATGTACATATGCATGTAAGTATGTATGTCTTATTAGCAAATTCACAATAGTTTCTGAAGTTAATCAAAACTTATGCCCCTATTGTCGTTCTCAACCAGTGATGTTAACCGTACGGTAATTACCGTATTGTACGGTAATTTAGACCTCCAAAAGGTAGGCAGGTAATTTCAATATTTGTACGGTAATTTTATAAAGCTTTAATTTTTAATCAAATCATAAAACCCACGGTTTTCCTAAAACATTGTAACAATTCTCCTATGGAATAATTATACAGGTACTCGCATTAGCTAAAATGTTGTTTTTTTCTTGAGTGACAAACTATTAACAAATGGGCTGGCCTGCGGTGTCGAACGATATCGATCGGTGGTTTTCTAGATGTAACTTGCATTTCTCCAATAACCGATTTTATTTAACTTATTATTTATTTACTACCACAAATATGCAAATAATTATAAATTGATGGTTAGAAGGTCGCAAACCGGTTGTATTTCGTTTACAATTTCAGCATTATCGATCGATCTGCATCACGGGGTGGGCCGAAAATATATAAAATCTTTGATTAATCTATGAATAACACTCAGCTTTAAATATAAAATAATTTATATAGTTATGTATGTATACACAGCTTTAAGCAGCGGTGATTTAATGTAAAAGTTTTAATTCTAATATATTATTAATACTTATTGTTTCTTAAGTTTTTGTTGTCTTTAAAATATGTACATACTTACATATATTGATTAAAAAATTAAACCTATTTTAATAGTAAAATATTACTATTTCTATTCAACGGTAATTTTTTTAAGGCTGTACGGTAATTGGAAAAAATTAGTTAACATCGCTGTTCTCATCTCAACTCAGTTTGGTTGTGAACGACTCGAACCAACTTTCACACCACAATTTTGTATTATGATCAGCGTTACCATTTGTCAAGTTTTCCCATTTTTTGCAAGTATTTTGAGATACCAAAAAGTTTTAAATTTATTGGGTAAAAAAACAAGTTTTTTGAAAATAAATATATATAGTTTTGTACAGTTTTTTATAAATACATAATTTAACTTTTTCAGTATATACATACTTATATTGGATGAAAACATTAAGTGATGTTTGTATGCAATGAAACTATCATATATTTTCTCACTCCCTTATTACTGCAACAGTTTCTTATTGTGTTTACTCCCTCTAATACTATGTTCACACGACAAGATGAAGCACTTGCTTCGCTTTCTGAAGCATGTTTATGAATCTAGCTGTTCACACGACTCATTTACTTGCATCGATTTGACAGTTCTCTTTTTAATAACAAATAAAATCTAAAATGGACAAAAAAAATAAGGTAAAATTATTACGCATTTTTAAAAATGCACATACATATTTTTTGTTTCCATTGTTATTTTATCTTTATAGTTTTAATTCAATTTTTCACTTTTAATTAAAGTTTTTGTTGTGTTTTTTGCATCTAGTTCAGATAAACTTCCGATAAAATTTAGAGAAGATAGCAATTTTTCATGCTTCGCAAGTAGATTCAATATGAATCTACATGCTTCGCTCTCAAAATTTTGTATGGCGAAGCATGTTGCTTGGCTCATGATTGGGGTGTGAAGCATGAATAGAGAGCGAAGCATGTTCCGTGTGAACGTAGTATTAAGCATAGACTAATATAACTAGACAAGACACCTATAAAATCGTCACGGCGTTTTGCAGTGAAGGACAACAAATTTTAGGTATGGATATATCTGTCTCTCTCTGTAAATCGCCAGAACTGTCATTTTACTTTTTTGTTTACAATAGTGAAATAGTGAAATTCTGGAGAAGATTTTTGGTGCAAAATGGAATAAAATTCATTTTGCGCCAAAAATCTTGACATATTGATTGGTAATTTGTGGTCAAAATGTTACGTACTATTTTGTCCACATATTACCAATACATAGTCATACAAAAATACGTTGGAAACATTAAAAAAACAGGCGCAAAGATGTAAGTATAAAATTTTTTGCCATTAAAAAAATATAATATAAAACAAAATTTTACATTTATTTGAGCATGTACTCAAGTATTTATGTTTTATATTTTATTTATTTGTTGCGGGTTAGCAATATCTAGATATATATTTCGTTGGTAGCTATACCAATTCATCAGTAGATGAGCTTTGGAATTTTTTAAACATAAAGGGTAAAACATCTACTGATGAATTGGTATAGCTACCAACGAAATATATATCTAGATATTGCTAACCCGCAACAAATAAATAAAATATAAAATATAATATAAAACTTAATATTTCTTTTTTAAACTTTTTCAGCAGTCGACGATGTGCAATGGGATGTCCAGACTGGGAGAATCTACACCAGGTTCCTAGCGATATTAACAGGTAAGTGAAATTAAATGATATATAATTGCAGCGTGAAAAACCACCCCTATTTTTTCAAATTGACATTGGGCACAAACAAAATACTTGTTTAAAAAACAATCAACTCCCAAAGAAGATTGGGAAAAACTAAAGCAAAAGTGAAGTGAAGTGAAACATATCCTCCCAAACAAGATTGGGGATAAGTAAAGTACAACCACTTAGGATTGTAATAAAATGAAAAAAAATGATATGTGCTGTACAGCAACATACAACAACGAAATAATGTGAAGTGTAACATCAACTCCCAAACAAGATTGGGAATAACTAAAGTACAACTAAAGTACAAGTGAAGTGAAACATATACTCCCAAACAAGATTGATAAGCAACAGCAATGGCAAAACAAAAAAACATCAACAGCCAAAGGATAAAGGCTATAAAAGTGAAGTGAAACATATAGAAACACCCAACAGAAGCAGCAACAGCAGTGGCCAAGTGTTGAATTAGGCATTTTTACAACATTACAACACCCATATATGCGGTCATACATATGTACCTGATAATTTAAAACAAAATCCAAACCATTGAAAGGTAACTTAAACTGATTGAAGCAATTGATAATTTGAAGAAAGTTTAAGGTACATTTGCAATAGTTTGGATTTATAATGGTTTAGGCCTACTGGGGAAGCCAGCCATTAAAAATAATTGGCAACGCACTGTGTGTAGTACCTCAATGGTTGTGTGGAAACCTACACAATTAATAAAAACTTTATTCACAAGCCTAGTTGTATAGCTTATTACTGTTTTTATTTTGTTTGAAACAGTGTTTTTTATATACAACAATAAGTGATACAAGTAGGCTTATGAATAATTCATTTAATTATTTATTATTAATATAGAACAGATTTAGTATAAAAACCTTACAGTATATCCTAAACCCCTTTTTAATAAGAACACTTGAATGTCTTCTCTTTTTGTAACTACCATTTATTTCATATTATTTCATTTCATTAATATTTTGCAAAGGACAGAAAAAAAATTAAAATTTTTACATTTTTGGATATTTGAACATTTTATTCATCTTTTAATAACATAAATATTTTAATAAAATATAAACAATTTAATTTATGTAATCTTTCCCATTTCTTCTTTTTTATTTTATTTTGCATATTTGTGTGCGGTTAAATTTATTCAAAGTACATAAATATTTGTTTTTGCTACTGACTATCATGGCATGTAAGTAATTGTTTCACAAACAAGTTCAATTTAATGTTAATTTACTTTTAGTTTTGTTTTATTTTTACTTAAATTTTTAGTTTGATAAATATTTCAGTCACAAATTGCACACTTTTTTCCTGTTGAGATTTGTTGCATTTTTTAAAAATTACAATTCTCAAGTAAATTCACGTTTAACAATTTTAATGACTTATTTTGTTTTAAGAGCTTAAGTACAATAGTTAAAACATTTACATAGTGGTAACTGTGTTGTTAATTTGTCTATTAAGTATATTTTTAGTTTGCTAGTAAAAATAATAAAATGGATGTGACTTTTGTAGCTGTGTTACTGCCGCTGTTGAAGGAACATTTAGTTGTTGCAATGGACTATTACGTAGTGGCGGTGGCACTAATGCACCATTTGCTGATATATTAGTTGCTTGTTTATACAAATCATTGGGCGAATTGGAGAATTGTTGTCAGCATATTGTTACGATCTAAAGCGTTGCGTAATTCAGCTAAATTTATTTCTTTTATAGATTTGCTATTGTGACCACCCAGTTGTTGATAAATATTATTTGAGTTATTAGATATGTTATTGTTGTTGCTGTTGTATTCTTTATAAGCACCATTTCCTTTAAATAAATTATTACCACCATCAAAGCTGCCAAGGCCAGCACTGGAAGTATTTGATGGCATTTCTATGGGATTTGAATGGGATTTTTATGACGTGGTATTAAATTTGTTGCTGCTGTGGCTGCTGCTTTTATTGTATCTGTTGTTGTACCTTCCCCCAAAAAGTTGTTATTGCGCTGTGGTATTCCCTTAACAATACAGATGTTTTCGGAAAATTCTGCATCGTGAACAACACTGAAAATACAAAAAGGAAAAGCATTTGATTGAATAAATTTTGAGTTCGAGTCTCGATAATTTAGACTTTTGGTCTAGTATTCTTTTTTACAACTTACCCAAAACTCTTCTTCAATTCTTTGGCCCGTTCATGGGCAGCATTTAAACTTGATTCCATAGTTAAAGGTTTTTGATGTTGCTGCGGCTGTTGTCTAATTGTATTTGCATAAAGCGCACTATCAATTGTATTGCTGATACTATTATGAATTATATTATTATTAATGTTATTGTTGTTATTTTGCTTATTTAAATTACTACTGTTATTATTATTAATGATGTTGTTGTTATTAATATTGCTTAAACCCAGTCTTTTTATTATTAAACATCACAGTTGCGATTTCATTGTTATTATTAATAGTTGTGTTGTGTGGTTGCTGCGTTTCTTGTTTTATATGTTGAATCTATTCATGCTGTTTGTTGTTCCTGCTGCTTACTTTCTGAACTCTGCAATAAAAATTACACATCGTTGGCATATTCACACCATTTTATAAGCAACTTTAAAGGATTTTCATTTGGTGCCAATAGGCTTTAATTGTTGCGCCATCGTTCAATAAGTGTGAAACGTCCCAACTTAATTTTGCTATTGCGATCATTTAAAATCCAAGGAGCAATTTTCGTACTTTTAAAATGCCCACAATTGTCTTTGAAAGTTTTATCATATTCTTCGACTGTGTTCGTAGTATTAAATAAATAGTTGCGTGCATTAATTTGAACATATTTATGGTTGATTATAGCCAAGTCACCCCATGTATGGTCATTTCAAGTTTTGTAATGTTTAATGAAACTTACTGAGTTTGCATCTGCCAAGAGCATCTCTAACATATTACAATTTGTTGATACCATTTAACTTTCTTAACCATGACCAAATTAACTTCCATCTCATCGTATTCTTGCTCCGCTGGACTTACATTGACATTGCCACCAAGACGAACATAATCAATATCGTCTTGCAAATGAGTGGGGTAGGTTTCTTATACATTCCTTTTTCGTAAGCAATGTAAATCCATTGTCTTATAGCCCATACAATATATTCCTCTTGCTGGTATTCTGCTTTTTGCAATATTTTATTTTCACAACTGGCTTCTTAACAGCCAAAGGAGCTGGGACAACCTTCTTGGTCACTGGCATCTTATTTTGTCTGGGCTAAAATAAACAAACACAACGCAGTTGAATCAATCTGCTTGGAATCACTAAATCAATGCACTAAATCTCCACTGTTGTGGCCGTTTTTTTCACAAAACACTTTATATTTATATATATTATATATTTATATCAATATATTTTAATATAATTTGTTAATTTTTCTAACAATTAAATTTTATTCTGTGTTCTATGATTTCAACTTAAATTTTCTATGCATTTTGCTATAGCTTTATTAAAACATATGCTTAGAAATGGTTACGTATAACCATTTCTTCTAATACATACAAATTTCTATGGTAATACTTTATCTTCCGTTTCGCTCTGCAAAACCCTGTTAACATATGAGAAACGCCTTTTTGACCTGTCAAAGTTGAGAATTCTGGTCATATTCTGTGATTTTAAGGTGAAATTGTTAAAGCGTTACCAACTTAAAATATCCAGTTTGACAGAACAGTGTTTTATTCGAAAGCAAATAATTTCAAATGGATATATGTATTAGTGATGTTACGAATATCAATTTCTAGTATTCGCGAATACGAATACGAATATTTAAAACAGTATTCGCCGAATACGAATACGAATATTTCTTTTGAGGTTTATATTTCAAATTTAATTGGAAAAAATCCCTGCCTTAGTGTTAGTAACTATAAATGAAAAAAAAAAAATTTTGTGATTTAACATTATTATTGCATTAAGATGCCGAATTTGAAAACCTCTACAGAACATTTTTTAATTATTTTACTTACATACTTTCAGATTTCGTTTTTCTTACTCTGTTTGGGTTTTTAATTAATAATTCAGTGCTGTTTAGCGAACCTATTTTTGCAGAAGGCGCATCCACCTGTGTCAGTGGAATTTCATATATAAAAAGTTTTAGTTTGAATCCTGTAGCTTCCCACCCTTATACATTTACATAAACAGAATCAAAACATCTCACCGAGTTTCTTTAAATATCATGCATTTAAGTTATACGAGTATATTCCAATTTATTGCCGATAGATGATGTACTTTGTTTAATTCACTGCTGCGAAAGCATTTTTAATTTTATTAATACATTTGAGACAACTTAAATTATAATTTATATATATTTTTGTTTGTTTTTTAAGAAGCTTATTACTTTGCGTGAAATACAATGGGTTTTTTTAATAAGTACATTTTATGTACTTTATTTTAAACTTTTGTATGATTTTTTTTTGGAAAACGTATGGGAAAATTATTCGAAAAATATTCGCTTGAATTTGGCGAATACGAATACGAATATCTTAAAACAGGCGAATAGTCGAATACGAGTATTCGTAACATCACTAATATGTATACGGTGACCATATTTTTCGACAGAAAAAAAAGGACACTCAAAATTAAATAAAAATTATTAGTATTAAGTTAATTACATAGATATATTTTATATCAATAAAATAAAAATATAATTCAAACAATGTAATATTAGTGCCTAGTACAAGTAGTTACATACTTATGTATGTACTTATTTTAATGTTTAAAACAGAAATTGAATATGCCTAGAAGTTCATACGTCGTTAAAACAAAAAATTAATTAATTAATCAAAATTAACAAAGAAATTAAATTTAGCCAATAATACAAAAATAACAAAATTCAATAAATAAAAATGACTAAAAACAATAGTTTAAGGATTATATATTATTGATATTTTTCTGAAGAATGTATTTTTTGTTATTATATCAATGTTATTTGATAAAAACAATTTAAATTCTGCACAGTCCATTTGAAAGCCGACAGAAAATTTGCCTCATTAAACATATACTTTTCAGTGTTGCCAGGCAATTCCTGTCTTGGGTGGTTATAAATTTATATTGTATTGAGTTTAAAATTTCGGTATTTTGAGAATATGAAACTTTTAATTTTGGAAACTAAAGAAAAACATTAGACATAAAAAAAAGGACAATTCAATTAAAAAAGGAAAATTTATTATGTTTAAATTTAAAAGGACGCTGTGTCAAAAAGGAGGACTGTCCTTATTAAAAAAGGACGGATGGTCACCGTATATATGTATGTATGTGTAGATTTATTTTGTGAAGATGGAAACGAAGATGGTACCAACAGCATAGTAAAAATATTCCAAATATAAGTTACAATTACAGTAAGGAAAAAATTTTTTAAAGATTTATTAGCTATTTCCGACTGAGTAAAGAAGCCTTTTGCTATCTGCTGGATGACATAAAAGATCAATCAAAGAAACCTGTACGTTAGCTATACCATCGATAGTAAAACTTTGTGCTGCCCTTAGATTTTTTGCTGACGGGAGCTAACAGAAGTGCAGTGACAACTTCAATATATTATTAGCTCAATGTCACTTGTTTTAAATGAAGTGTTTGATGTGCTAGAGCAGCGCATGATTTTTGGTCATGCCAAATTTTGGTTTCCTGCGCGCAATCTCTGGATTTTTTTCCATTAGCTGAACAATTCTCTCAAATTGGGTTTTCGTTGTAATTTTCAAAGGCCTGTAAATATATTAAATGCTGAGAAACTGCGATATGAAGCACAATAAATTTTCCTACTTACGATCTCTCGATTTTTCTACACTTTAAATCGAAGTAAACTATAACGAACAAAAACCCAACTACTAATAGGCAGTTGTGTGTATTTATCATTTTTGTCAACCAAACTTGTGCAAAGCATAGCTGCCAGATTTGACGCTTTTGGGTCCTAAAAATGACACTGTGATAGTCGAAAAAATGAAGTTCGATGAATCCTTTTCGAAGTATTAGGGGGGAGTCCCATGAGTGCGAAAGTACATTTGGAAGTGTCAGATTGGCTCCAGTTTTTGAGAAATCGGTATATATCCATTTTTCATGGATATAGCTAAGTCTGCGCTATTTAAAAAATTTGTATTCGACTGTATTAGTTTTTTTGCCATCTTAACTTTCTTTTACGGAATGTTTTGACTTTTTTTCAAAATTTCACGTAATTTAAACCATTAATGTCGATCAAAAGTAACGATTTTTGACAATTTTTAGCAATTTTTACAGGTTTTGGGTCGTCTTATAAAGATTTTCCTAGCATAGGCCTCAAGTTAAGCTTCAAAATCAAATATACACGTGAATTTACATATTGAAAGTTTTCTCCCTACAGCTTACAGACAGTTCATACATTCCTAAATTGATGAGAAATGGAGCTCTTGATGATTGCCTTAGTGAAGATGAGCTTATTGCCTAGCAAAACATTAAAGCTGTTCTTGAAAACTAGGGATGCAACCGATACCGATATATCGGCGATACTTCTGGTTTTCCGATGTATCGATATCGGCGATATTTTACTGTCGATACGCTGATACTTCTTATATTTTTCTTTAAAGTTTTTTGAACAAAATATTCAATTTTCAACTCTTTTTTTTGCATGACAACTATGAGAAATAACATATTAAAAGCAGAACATAAAATCAAAACAGAATACATAATGAAATTGTTTCTTCTATTTTGCTTTGTACCATAGTAATGAAATGTTCTCTCAATGCTAAATCTTGTAATTGTTTGTATGTTTTGTTTCGAAAATACTGTCTTCACCAACGGAACATCAAGGTCTTTGTGAATTCGCTGATTACAGATATACCAGGGGGCTGCAGTTATTGTACGTAGAATTTTATTTTGGCGCCTTTGAATTTTTTCTACATTCGATGCTGAGGCAGTGCCCCATAGCTGGATTCCATAGGACCATATTGGTTTCAGGATCGCGTTGTATAATAAAAGTTTGCAGTCTAGGCTAAGTATAGAATTTCTTCCCATAAGCTAATTCATTTGGGCTGCTTTTAATTTCATTTGCATTAACTTTGCGACTATATGCGATTTCCATGTTAAACGGCGATCAAGGTGAACGCCTTGTTCAATAGTGCTATTTTGTCTGCGGAAACCAAATTGATGATCTGGAATGCATCCACTTCTAGTCACTATAGGCATCAGCTTGCTCATATACAGCTTTTCAAATAGTTTTGAAATGTTGAGCAATAAACTAATAGGCCGATAGGATTCAACCTTCGTATGATCCTTGCCGGGCTTTGGTATCATAATAATCATTGAAACCTTCCATTCTTTTGGATTGTATTGCTGCCGTAAAATACCATTAAAAATGAATAGTATAACTCTTTTTGCAATGTAAGGCAATTCTTGAAGCATTTTTTTGCTTATTGTCAGCAGGTGTTCTCAATGGCATATTTTCCGTGCAATGAGCACTCAAATATTTTTTGTATTTCAGCCAGTTAATACGTGCAGGTGTCAGCGGTAAATCACATATTGGTGTTGTAGTTTTGTGTGAGTAAATAGTGATAATAGTAGGCGAGTGATCTGAAGACAAATCCAGAGATGCCACTACTTCAATCATTTCGCTGGGCACGCCTTTCATAATCCCAAAGTCGATAACATCAGGAATTTTTTGACGATCCAATTGGCCAATATGTTGGCTGACCACTTGAAACTATATTCAAACCCATTTTTGAAATTGTGTCAAACAAAACACGACCCTTGGGACTGATTAAACGTGAGCCCCAAAAAGTGTGTTTAGCATTGTAGTCTCCAGCTGCTAGAAAACGGGACCCCAGTGTTGTATAAAATGCGGTATATTGACTCTCTGAAATTGAAAACCTGGGAGGAGAGTAAACAGATGATATCACAAGCTTCTGATAAAAATTTTCAATGCAGATATTCGTTGCTTGAAGATAATCTTAACAAAAATCATTCAACAGGTGGTGTTTTATTCGCGTTTTTATTATGATTCCCGAACCACCACAAGCTCTGCCACGAGGATCCTTGGTGTCCTAGAAATTATATCCACTAATTCTAAAATAGCTTCGAGTCGTCAAATGAGTTTCTGAGATAAGCATAACATCGATCTGTTTATCCAGGAGATAATATTCTATTTCATTTTTAAGTTGGCATATGCCGTTTGCCTTCCAAAAACAGATTCTTAAGTTCAAAGGAGTGTTGGGCTGAGCGGGAGAAGCATTTGATTTTCTGTTCGACGAATTTTTAAAAAGAGAATAAAGAGGGCAGCCCCTATAGTTGGCAGTGTGGTTTCAGCCGCAATTGCCACATTTTTTTGCTTTGGTATCATCTCTTATTTTGTCACAGTTAGCGGTACTGTGTAACTCGCTACATACAACGCAAACGGTAGGCAACTTGCAATAAGTTTTGGTATGGCCAAATTCTTGACAGTTCATGTATTGGATAGGTCCAGTTTTTTTAAGCTATAGATTGGGTGCGAATCATTTTTTTTAATTTTCAAGTCGCCTGGCTGTAGCACGATTTTAAAAATAGGTTGGGGGATTTTTTCCCTGTTTTTAATGTTTGAAACATTTTTCACTTTGAAGCCACTATATTCAAGGCCAGACTTTACCTCTTCCGGATCCACGCTTGAATCTATTCCTTTTATAACTACTGTTAGGCCTTTAGCACTCTTCAGTTGATATGTATAAAAGTTTTTGTTTTTAGTCTCAAAATCTGAGACAATTTTTCTGTAATGATTTTCTCGTGTTACCTGAATTTTAGTTTCGTTGAATTTGCCGCGCTTAATTGCAGTTACGTAGAACTCATTATCTCAAATTAATGAGATAAGGCTTTTTACCAAAAGGTTGGAGTTCTGCTTTATTAAATATATCGGCAGTGGTTAACTGGACCTTGTTGTACTTGTGTCTTCATCGACTTGTTCATTCAAAATCGCGAAACGATTTTCAGAATGTTTAATATTATTTTTCCTATATTTGGGCATTTTCGCCGTTGACGCTATTTGAGCTGATTTGGGACTTTTTCCCCTTTTTAGCACGGTTATGTATCTGTCCATACCAGTTTGGATTTTATTATCACTATTTTCACTCACTGCATTTACAATTTTGTGCACATTGGTCACCTGGGTATTTATTGATTGTTTGTTTGATTGTACAGGTAAGTTGACAAGTTTGCTGTTTCATTTTGTTACAGTTAGCGGTACTATGTAACTCACCACATAATACACAAACGGTAGGCAACTTGCTATATGTTTTAGGGTGTCCAAATTCTTGACAGTTCAGGCATTGGACAGGTTCAGCTGTTTTATGTGGCAGCTCAATGGTAACCCTTCGATGCAACAAATACCTCAAATTCTATCAGTGTTATTCACAAACGTTTTATTAGAGGCTAATAAGCAAAATGCGCTAAAGTAGTATTCACAAACGTTTAATAGCACTATGACGTGGTTATTACACACTAATAAACTCGAAAATTTTATTGTAGGCATCACGCTACTTTAGCCGTTTAATAAGTTGACATTTGCATTTTTTAAAGTAAAAAAATTACTATTTACTTCAAAAAGTATGAAAAATAAAAAAAATATTCGAATAAAGTAATGATTGTAATAAATATAATTTCGACATTCGTTAGTATTATACAAAATATATACATATGGATACATAAAACTATAATTTTTTTATTAAATTAAATATTTTGCAGATAATTTATTTCAACTCTCCCGATTCTTCCAGTCCTTCTGCAATGTTTACATACATAAAATAAGAAAATTCAAGAAATACATAAATATGAATGTATGTGAATATGTACATACATACATATGTATGTATGTATGTTTACGTATCTATGTACACAAAGGTGTCTGTATGTACTTATGTATATGCATGTACATGCATATTTGTTCACATGCGTACATTACTTAAATTTTACCTGCTTTTTGAAATATTAATATTATTACATCTTTTTTCATGATTTTGTGCATAATTTGTCACATTTCCACCACAACAAGATTAAAAATATTTCCAAATAAATAAAGCAAACAAATTAGTGGTGTGTGATCAATTGTAACGAACTCGGTATTTGAATACTTTTGTAATAACTTATGAAAACACATTGCTAGCAATATCAATACAACACATATTAAAAAATTTTAATATTTTTTGAAATATTATAAGCAATACTCTATTACTCTACCTTGTTTAAATAAAATTTATATGTCATTATTTTCACACTTTCAAACCATTAGAGACTACTTGCTTATTGAGTATGTTATTGTACACAACACTAATTATAACTTGACAATTGAAATGAAACAATGTTGCTAACACAGAATCACAAAACTGAAAAAATCACACAATAGTTAATGTGGCTTTATTAAACATTTGTGAATAATGTTTATTATTACCGGGTAATAACACAAAAACTGATTATTAACTAATGTGTACATTATCTCTACAATAAGAAGTTTTTATGAATAACACTGTATATATTTATTTTCTAAGTCGTCTGGCTGTAGCTCGACTCTAAATATAGGTTGTGGCATTCTTTGCCTATTTTTAATATTTGACACATTTTTTACCTTAAATACACTATTCTCAAGATCAGCCTTTACCTCTTCTGGATGCAGGCTAGAATCTATACCTTTAATAAGGACTGTTAGGCCATTAGCACTCTTCAGTTAATATGTATTAAAATTTTAATAATTTTTCTCAAAGTCTGACTATTTTTCGGTAATTATTTTCTTTAGATACCTGAATTTTTGTCTCGTTGATTTTCCCACGCTTGATTGGAGTTACGTAGAACTCATTTTCTCCAATTAACGAGATAAGGCTTTTTACCAGAAAGCTGGAGTTCTGATCTCTTAAGTATATCGGTGGTAGTTTACTCGAACTTGTAGTAGTTGTGTCTTCATCCCCTTGTTCATTTAAAATCGCGAAACTATTTTCGGAATTTTTAATATTTTTTCCATCTTTGGGAACTTTTGCCGTTGACGCAATTTGAGCAGATTTGGGGCTTCTTATCCTTTTTAACACGGTTATGTATCTATCCATACCTGTTAAAATTTTATTAACACTTATTTCAATCACTACATCAACAATTTTCTGCACGTTGGTCATCTTGTTATTTATTGTTTGTTTGTTTGTTTGTACAGCCAAGCTGACAAGTTTGCTAATAGGTGCAATTGTTTTTGCTTCTTGATCATTAATTAACATGTACGGAGAGCATGATCGCACACGAGTAGTTGTGTTTTCAGGTTTGTGTTTAATCCGTTTTTTTATTGTCGTCATCACCAACCAAAGTTAAATCAACATTCCTACTGCTTGTAGGTTTATTGTTGTTGTTGTTGGCAGAAGATGAACTCATTTAGAGTTCTCTTTTTTTGTTCACTTATATGAGTTTGAGTATGCAAATATTTATGTATATTACACACAAGCAAAGAATTAAATAAAACCAGTATAATAACTATTTAATAAATTTTTTTTTTTTTTTTTGGTGTGATTTTAACTTTCAATAATAATTAATATTAAGTTGCGACGATTATAAAAACGCGTCTGTACACAACGAGAGTTGAAACTGAATTGGAGGAGAATGAAGTCATAATAATTAGGTGATTCCCAATAGATGAAAAAACATAAGAACGAAAAGAAACAAAGTCTCATCAATATAGATGAGGACAAAGGTGGCGGCTAATGTATTTGAATCTCTCAATGTATTAGAAGCTTTTGTTGATGAAGAAAAATGGAGTAGTGTTATTCAAACTAAAATAATTGATTATTTTAAACAGAACTGCAAAAAAATATAATTTCTGTATAATGAAGTCTCTATATAATGAAGTAATTTTCTTGCCCTATACATATTCATTATAGAGCAGTTCGACTGTACTTGAATGTACTGTAGATAACCGTTGAATCTAATATTTTGGTTAAAAATTTCAAGGCTTATTATTAAAACAATTTTAAGTTTCCAACAAATTGATTATTTTGCATTTTATTGTATGCTAATATTGAAAACAGTTTTAAAAATTTTGTGTGCACAATTGAGTCTAAAATAGTAAATATTTTATTGTATCTATATCATAACGTAAACAAACAATCAATTAAAAGAGAACATTTATTTTACAACATTATTTTTTAAATTTTTGCAACTGTGGAGCGGACAACTTCACTTTTCCAGGTATGTTGCGAGCTACGGCTTCATCTCTTACACTTTTTAAAAGATCCTTTTCCGCCGCGGTGCAAGATTTGTCCTTAGAGAACATTGCTATAGCTGTTTTTGCTGCTCTGCCACGTTTTCCTGTTCCAGGAGTAAGCTTTACTTTATATCTATAACGAAAAAGAAGATATAACATTATATTTTAGTAATTCTCAGCAATTTATTTTTTCAAAAATTTATTTATTTGTTATGGGCCAGCTAATCTATACGAGTATGTTGTATCATCAGCAGATCTCCAAAATGCTTTAAAAGTGTATAAACTCATTTGCTTATAACCCAACTTACAAATAAAAAATAATAATTAATATATCACAAGCACAACAATTTTAAAAACTTATAAAAACAACACAACAAACAATTTCTGTTAGATCATAGTCAGACAAAAGGCCGACCATGGGGCACATCGTTATTCTCTTGTTTACACCTACTTAATCACAAGTACGGAAGAAAATATTCATTCTCGCATCAGCATTCGTTCAAGCAGGTTCTGTTGACGCTGTTTTTGTTGTGTACACACTTAAAGAAATGTCTGATGAAGAAATGTTCAATAAATTCTGTTGAATTGTCAACTGAATAAGGGCCCGATTATGGTTTACAACATCAAACATTTTAGTGTTGTTTAATTAAAATTGCGATTACGGTTTACAACACCTAGCTTTAGTGTTGTAAGTTCAGTTGTCTATGTTCATTTACAGCGATTATGGTTCACAACATGTGTTCTTAAGTGTTGTTACAACTGAGAAAATCTTACAACTGCTCATTAGCTGTTGTCTAATTGTCGTTGCAAGTTGAAAAATTAAAATGGAGAAAAATTTGTAAGTATACATATAAAACTTCAGTTTTCCGCAAAAAATTTAAAGCTACTTTAGTATTTATTAGAAAAATATCAAATAAAAAACAAATAGAAAAACTGGTGGAGGTGATGAAAGCAATTTCCGTTTACTCTTAAAATGCAGAAAACTGTTGGTTGTGAAACTCCAATATTAAAATCATAAACGCTACTTCTTTGATAGCTACCATCAGCAAAAAATCAAAGAGCAATTCAATTTTAAAATAGGAGGAATGGCAGAACACCGATTTGAAGGTTTTAAAAAAATGCTTAGTTCCCGCAGCAAGAATAAGAACCCATCCTTGTTTATGCGGAAAAATTTTTTAAAACTGAAAAATTTTTATTTATGTACATTCATGTTCTGCATTAAAATATATAACATACTCAGTACTTGTGAGATCCAATGGGTTCGAACTATCCCGAATTCTTTTCCGTAGAAGTGCCATGTGCGTTTTAGCTGTGCCTTCATCACAATTATCAAAAAATAAATCGACATTAACATCCATAATTATTTATATGTACTTTATTTTACTTATTTGTAACACAACAAAAATGTATATGCATCTTTTAACAGTTTTTATGTACATATTTATTTTTCAACATGACCGCTTTTTGCAAACATCGTTGGAATTTTGCGGATATGTGTGCTACTATTTAAATCCAACTCTGTGACATACACAACAGCTAGCTGTTGTAAACCATTATCGCAAAACAAATTAATGTTGTGTTGTAGCTGAGATAACACAACATTTAAGTGTTGTAAACCATAATCGGGCCCTAAATGTATTGAGCACCAAAGGTTTCCTTTCCACACGTTCTTTATTTTTGCACGTCTTTTTATACATTTAATTTAATACGTCTAACTTAAAATTAATAACAAATATACATTTTCAGCAATTAAAATGAATTCCGTTGGTTGGTTGGTTGGTTGGTTTACGTGGCTGCCTGCTACGCGCAAGCATTCAAGTAGAATCAATGAGATTCCGTTTTGACAGACCACTCCACTCGTCAGTGTCAACCTGATTTAGGTCCGAATCCAGGCCTCAGATTTGGAGTAAGATTCTAGATCCATCCCGTCGAATTAAGGTATCTAATAAGGTCACCTAGACCTATCCCTGATACCTCCGAGAGATCGTCTATTATGCTGTTGCCTAGAAATTTTAGTCTCGAATGGTGTAAGGCCGGGCATTCGCAAAGAAAGTGGAAGACTGTTTCCTCTTTGCTTTGATCCCGGCAACTACGGCAGAACGCATTGTAGGAAAGGCCCATCCTGTTAGCGTGTCTCCCGATAACCCAGTGCCCCGTCAGTACTGCGACGAGCCTCGAGATGTCCCTACGGTTGTGGTGGCAGGACTGGCGATATACGCATTTGTGTACCAACATATAATTAGTCGTAGTACTCACCGTGATCAATTGTTTTAGTGTGAAATTTATACTTTCGAATTGAAGCACTTGCTTAGTATAAAATTTTTTTTTCTAGTTGGAATAGTTTTTTTTGTTATACCTATGTCATAATTTTTTTTCTTTTCATTAAAAGAAAAAAATTTGGTTCTCGTCAAACAAAATAAACAGAAATTCAAATCGTTCAGCAAAAACGGGTGTGATAATAATTTTGATTGTGTTTTTTGAATTTCTTTAACTGGGCAGGAGTATTCTTTGGTGGTACAATTATTTAGATATTCTATATTCATCTGGATAATAAGAATAATTGGTAAGACTTCTCATGGAACATCAGGTGATTCGAAGACAGGTTCTTACGTCTATCTTTCTTTTAGTAATTTTGGAAATTGGCAACAGTTCTTGTAGGCATTGCCGGCTTCATCAAGCAAACACCCATTAGCGAAAATTTTTTTTGCTTCCATGGTCCAAGCAGTGAGTTGCTTAAGATTTCGATTACCCGCAGTCTTCGTCATAGTCGGAAATTGTCAATTTGAATCGTGTACAACTGGATGCACGACGACAGAAACATCACACATAATCATATGTACAAACTAGACCGTTGGCCCGATTTCAAGGCACATATTTAAGTACACGCATACAGCACTGAAGTAGTTTTTTTTATTTTTTTTTTTTTGCAATCCATTGAATTGCAACTCCTTTTAAACGTATGAAAGCCAACTTTAATATAAGTTAATTTTATAACAGTTGGATATTTTGTTTTGAATTTGGTCACCTAATTTGAAAATCTGTTTATTTTATCCAGGAAGTAAATACGTATCTACCTCTATACCTAAATACACACACCTAAATAACACATACATAAATACCAAAACTTTGACTAAGATAAAGATAAAAGAAAAAGAAGAAAATAAGAAAGAAAAAAAGATATGCATCCAGTCTATGGTCAAAAGGCGCCTGCTGACATCGTTGGACAATAATAACGTAAGTTGTGTGTTATATATATATTTTTTTTTTTCTCTTACTTCATTTAAAAGTTTTTTTTACATAACCATTTTCACCGATATTCATAAACACACACATAATTAATTAACCTTAAAAAAAAAAAAAAAAAAACAACAATTTGAAAACAAATTATGAATATATTTGGTCGGTAATCTGACATATGTACATACGTTCATATTAATTTTCTTAGCTTTATTTTTCTGCCTAGTGGAAATTTCTCAAAAATAATACAATTCCTTGCTTTGTTAATTCTTCAGATAATATTTTTTTACCTGATTTAAACTATAAGGAAAGGGTGATCAAATATAATATTTAACACTTTAAAATTTTCATTATAATTTCCAAAAATATAATTTTAGTATTAATAATGTAATACCTATATGTCATTCTATTTCACTTCATTTTCATACTATAAATATATGTTGTTATTGTTTTTATGTATATAAATATGTGCCTGTGAATTTCTTTCGAATTGTTGCGAAAGGTAAAGTCCAGTATGGGTTAAATTAGTTTTATCTTTTATATATTTTTTTTCTCTATTGTATGTCTTTGGGCTGATAACTAAAAGTTAATTTTATCAGCATGGAGGGAGGGCTAGACCTAGTGTAACAAACTTCATCCCAAGTTACACTCCAATCGTCAATCAATGTCTTCTTCTTTTTCTGTTTTCCTCTGTATGAATTATTTATCTTTTCTTAGCTACCTAAAATTAAAGTCTTTTGTAGCGAACTATAACTTATTTTTTTTTGTATTCGGGAACAAAGTACATACCCACCCCAACGACGAGCACGGCCGAAATATTAGGTAGCCCGTTCCGAAACAAAAACAATATACCAGAAACCTGAAATCGTTACAGAGATTATGGCGCCCAACGTGGGGCCTCAGATATCGTTACATTAAAAATTTTCTATTTGTGCATTTTCATCTTGGTTCTGAGGGCCTTTGAATCTTAAGTGGGTGGATATTTTCATATGGTTACTTTATTTATTTTTGTTTTTTTTATCTTCCTTAACTTGTGTTTTATTATTTGTGAGTTTGGATCTAATTGGTTATTGTTGATGAACAATTCCTATTTTACATTTAATGAGACCCGAGTTGTCAGGGTTTGGGTTCGATTTTGAGATGTTGTTCTGGTTAGTATTGGTTCAATCCTCATTTAACTCTAACTCTAAAATTTTTTTTTTTTGCATGGACTAAGGTTAATTTGATAATAGTCGAATACTTACCGGCACCGGATTTTCACTCTTGTATTATTTTTCTATATCGCATTTTCTGTTTTGGCAACAGGATTCTATCTGGCCTCTGTCGGATGTCTCCAGCAGATATTGTTAGTTTACTTTTATGATTTATATTTTCTTAAGGTTGATGATTGGTTGGTTAAGAGCAGCTATTTTGCTTTTGTTATTTAATTTTTTTTTATATTTAAACCCATACCGGAAGGCTTTACTGAGTAGTAGCAATAAATTTCGTTTGTTTTTTTTTTGACTAGTTTGTGATTTAGAGTTAGTTATTGATATCGGTATTTCTAGTTGGAAATCTTAGGAATTTTTATTTTTTTTTAGTGTTTATCTGTAGCTCTGAAAATTTTTCGCATATTTTTTTAAGTGTTTCCTTTATTTAGTTGAATTGATTCTAGTAATTAAAATGCCCCTGGTCCGTAGTACAGGGAATATACCTGAACAGGTGGAGCAAGAAACTGCAACCTCCAGTGCTACTTTAAATGAAGGAGCTTGTGGGGGTGGAGCAATATTAAAGAATTCGGTTGAAGGCTCTAGGACTCGTGGGCGATCTCGTAAGGAAGCTTTAGAGCAGGAACAGGAACGAAATAACAATGGAGTTCGTCAGATTGTGGATGACTCACTTAGAACTTTTAGGGATGAAATTATCGGTATGATGACTGATGGGTTTCGGCAGATGACACTTTCGAACCACGAAGGAAACGTACCTGCTAATCGAACGGAACGTGTAGATTTACGACAGGATACAGAAGATGAAAGGAATATAAATTTAGGCAAGGAGCGGTATAATCGGGGAATTCACGATCCACCTTCTATGGAGATAGATTCTGATCGGAGTTCAGAGAGGATACTTGGATTGATTCGAAATTGGCGAATTCGCTTTAATGGGGATACTTCAGATTTTACTGTAGATGACTTCATTTATAGAGTTAATGCACTCACAAATGCAAATCTTAAAGGAAATTTTGGACTTCTTTGCAAGCACGCACATATTCTTTTTGAAGGAAAGGCTTTAAAATGGTTTTGGCGATACCACAAAAGCTCTCTTGATATGGACTGGGATGAATTGTGCGACGCTTTGAAAAGACAATATAAAGAATACAACACTGATTTTGATATTAAGGAAGATATTATGCGTAAAAAACAGCAACAAGGTGAATCTTTTGACGAGTATTACGATGGTATTATGGTGTTATGTGATAGGCTACGTACGCCGTTAGCTGACTTTGAACTTTGCGAAACTATTCAGCGAAATTTAAGACCTGAGGTGAGGCATGAGCTGCTTCATTTGGAGATCTCTCGAGTTGCTCAATTAAGACGTGCTGTTAGAAGGCATGAGAAATTTGTTAAGGATATGCTTGCTTCCAACACAAATAGGCGCACTTATCAAAAAGGACATGTTGCAGAAGTGGTGCATGATGACACTCAAAGTGATTTAGATACTCATTTAATTGATCAAAATACGGAAGTTTGCTTGATTGTTAAAAGATCTATCTGTTGGAACTGTGAGAAAATTGGCCACAGTTTTATTGATTGTTTAGAACCACGAACTGTGTTTTGCTATGGATGTGGAGCCAGAAACACTTATAAGCCAAAATGCCTAAATTGTTCAAAGAAGCAGGGAAACTTATCGAGGGGTGTTCGCCAACAAAAGGACGAACATCCAAAACAAAATTAGAATACACTATTTCAAACGTTAATAATCAACCTGATACATGTATGCTCCCAGATTTGTCCAATCTACTAAATGACCAACTACATAAACGTGAATTACCTGCTATGGAATCTAATCCTGATTTGACTGCAGTTCATCCATTACAACGACCGTATCATATTCGGTTGAGGGAATATAATATTGCCAGAGACAGAATTTTTACACGACCTGACATTGCACACAAGCCCAACAGATCAGCGAGACGTATTAACGACTACTACAAACTAAGAAAACATTTTAGCAAATGTGTTATATCATCGATGATTACAAAGCAGAATGATAATAGACCATATATTTCACTAAGTGTGCAGGGTAAAACCCGTTTTGCATTATTAGATAGTGGCGCGAATATAAATGTTGTTGGTGGTGATTTTTGTTTAGAAATTGTTAAAGGTGGCGACTATAAACGAGGAGTTGGCATTGTTAAGACAGCAGACGGACAAAGTCAACGAGTGGTAGGAACAGTGGGCTTAGAAATTGATTATAATGGTCAAAGCAAATTAACCCAATTTTTGTTAATTCCATCTATTACTCAGGAGATTATATGCGGTATGGACTTTTGGGATAAATTTGGAATTCAAATTATCTCACTAAATCATTTGAACGGATTAAGTTTGGACGAAAATCCAGATAAGATCCCCTTGAATACAATGCAGCTACAACAATTACAGCGGGTTATCGATTACTATCCTAATTCCGAACGGGATGGGTTAGGATGTACATCTCTCTTGGAGCATAATATTGATACGGGAAAGGCAACTCCCATTAAACAGAGGTATTATCCAATTTCACCTGCTAGGGAAAAACTTTTATGTAAAGAAATCGACCAAATGTTGAAAGCAGGTGTAATAGAAGAGTGCCCAACATCTCCATGGTCATCTCCGGCTGTTTTAATAGTAAAACCTGGAAAGGTACGTTTTTGCGTGGACAGCCGCAAACTAAATTCAGTTACGACAAAGGACGCGTACCCTATCCCAAACATCGACGGACTAATTTCCAGGCTTCCTCCAATTTATTTCATTTCCAAAGTGGATTTGAAAGATGCCTTTTGGCAGATTAAATTGGACGAAGACTCAAAACCGAAAACTGCTTTCATCGTCCCTAATCGGCCATTGTATCAATTTACAAGGATGCCGTTTGGATTGTGTAATGCACCACAGACGATGTGTAGACTGATGGACCAAGTTATTCCGTATAATTTAAAGTCCAACGTTTTTGTGTATCTTGATGACTTACTTATTGTTTCAAAAGACTTTGACGAACATATTACACATATTCAGGAGGTAGCCACGCAATTACGTAAAGCAAATCTGACAATTAACATCAAGAAGAGCAGCTTTTGCATAAAACAAGTTCAGTACTTGGGATATATTGTTGGTGAAGGGTGTCTAAAGATTGATCCTGGAAAAGTTAACGCTATCTCCGATTTTCCAGCACCCAAATCGGTAAGACAACTTCGACAATTTCTTGGTATGGCAGGGTGGTACCGCCGATTTATAGACGATTATGCTTCCATAACCTTTCATTTGACGGAATTATTATGTAAAACAAAATACTTTAAGTGGACGGAGGATGCTCAGAGGTCGTTTGAAGCCGTTAAGCAGAAGTTGACATGTGCTCCAGTTTTAGTGCATGCAAATTTCAACAAGTCGTTTATTTTACAATGCGATGCAAGTTCGTTAGGAATAGGGGCTGTTTTAGCTCAACTCGATGACGAAGGCAATGAGAGGCCTATAGCATATATGTCCCAAAAACTAAATAAGGCACAAAGGAATTATTCTATAACGGAGTTGGAGTGTCTGGCAGTAATTTTAGCAATTAAGAAGTTCAGGGCTTATATCGAGGGTCACCCGTTTAAAGTCATTACTGATCATTCAAGCCTAAAGTGGCTGATGAGACAAAAGGACTTATCTGGCCGTTTGGCGAGGTGGTCACTTAAATTGCAGGGTTTTGATTTTGTTATTGAACACAGAAAAGGTAAAGACAATGTTGTTCCGGATGTTTTATCTCGCTCATTTGATGACGGAAATTCCATTTCCCAATTGGATTTAGAAGCTTTACCCTCACTTGATCTCAATTCCGCCGCTTTTGAAAGTCCTGATTATTCTGGTCTAAGAGATGAATATGCAAAAGCAGAACTTCCGGATTATAAAGTTGTAGAGAAATTCATATACAAGAGAACCAAATTCACATCTGGAAATTTTAATGAGTCCGAGTCTTGGAAGCTTTTTGTTCCAGAAGAACTTCGAAAGGAAGTCATTTATGTAGCACATGACGTACCAAACGCTGCTCATGGTGGCATAGCAAAGACCATAGATCGCATTAGGAACTTCTTCTTTTGGCCCAAGTTAGTTGCAGATGTAAAGAATTACGTCATGAACTGCTCCTTTTGTAAAACGTCTAAAGTTCCAAACAGATCACTTAAGCCACCTATGGGTCAAATGGTAGTAAGCGAAAGGCCATTTCAACGGATGTATATGGATTTTATTGGACCTTTCCCACGTACCAAGAAAGGAAATATAGGCATATTAATTATTTTGGATCATTTTTCAAAATATACTTTTTTAAAGCCCTTGAGGAAATTTGTTACAAAACCTGTAGTTGAGTATCTTCAGAATGAAATTTTTACATGTTTTGGGGTACCAGAAATCATAGTTTCAGACAATGGCAGCCAGTTCAAGTCGAACGAATTCAGAAGGTTAATCGACAAATTTGGAATAGATCATAAATTTACAGCTGTGTACAGCCCTCAATCAAATGCGAGTGAAAGAGTAAACAGGTCAATTAACGAAGCATTGCGGTCATATGTACGCAATGATCAACGGCAGTGGGACGAATATTTGGCAAGTGTAAATTGTGCTATTCGCAATAGCATACACCAGACGACAGGTCTGACGCCTTATGAACTCGTGTTTGGTCAGAAAATGATTGTTCATGGGGGGGGACTATAGGATCTTACGGAACCTACAACTTTTAGCGGAAACGGATGTGGAAATAAACAGACAAGACAAATTTACTATGTTACGAGATTCTATACGTACGAAGATTCAGAAGGCATATGATAGAAACGTAAAAACATATAATCTTAGAGCCCGGAAACGAGAATATATCGTTGGCCAGCAGGTAATACGTCGGAATTTTGCCCAAAGTTCGTTGATAGATAGTTTTAAGTCGAAGCTTGCACCTACTGGAGTAGAGGCGATTGTGAAAAGGCGAATTGGTAACGTTAATTATGAGTTAGAGGACGTAACCGGACATCATACTGGAATTTACCATATTAAAGATATTTGGACATGACTATTCTGCCAATAATACGAATTTTCTGTAAATTTTTTTTCAGTTGAAATGTGGCAGCAACCTTAACATTTCATCTGTTTTGTGGTGGCAGGACTGGCGATATACGCATTTGTGTACCAACATATAATTAGTCGTAGTACTCACCGTGATCAATTGTTTTAGTGTGAAATTTATACTTTCGAATTGAAGCACTTGCTTAGTATAAAATTTTTTTTTCTAGTTGGAATAGTTTTTTTTGTTATACCTATGTCATAATTTTTTTTCTTTTCATTAAAAGAAAAAAATTTGGTTCTCGTCAAACAAAATAAACAGAAATTCAAATCGTTCAGCAAAAACGGGTGTGATAATAATTTTGATTGTGTTTTTTGAATTTCTTTAACTGGGCAGGAGTATTCTTTGGTGGTACAATTATTTAGATATTCTATATTCATCTGGATAGTAAGAATAATTGGTAAGACTTCTCATGGAACATCAGGTGATTCGAAGACAGGTTCTTACGTCTATCTTTCTTTTAGTAATTTTGGAAATTGGCAACAGTTCTTGTAGGCATTGCCGGCTTCATCAAGCAAACACCCATTAGCGAAAATTTTTTTTGCTTCCATGGTCCAAGCAGTGAGTTGCTTAAGATTTCGATTACCCGCAGTCTTCGTCATAGTCGGAAATTGTCAATTTGAATCGTGTACAACTGGATGCACGACGACAGAAACATCACACATAATCATATGTACAAACTAGACCGTTGGCCCGATTTCAAGGCACATATTTAAGTACACGCATACAGCACTGAAGTAGTTTTTTTTATTTTTTTTTTTTTGCAATCCATTGAATTGCAACTCCTTTTAAACGTATGAAAGCCAACTTTAATATAAGTTAATTTTATAACAGTTGGATATTTTGTTTTGAATTTGGTCACCTAATTTGAAAATCTGTTTATTTTATCCAGGAAGTAAATACGTATCTACCTCTATACCTAAATACACACACCTAAATAACACATACATAAATACCAAAACTTTGACTAAGATAAAGATAAAAGAAAAAGAAGAAAATAAGAAAGAAAAAAAGATATGCATCCAGTCTATGGTCAAAAGGCGCCTGCTGACATCGTTGGACAATAATAACGTAAGTTGTGTGTTATATATATTTTTTTTTTTTCTCTTACTTCATTTAAAAGTTTTTTTTACATAACCATTTTCACCGATATTCATAAACACACACATAATTAATTAACCTTAAAAAAAAAAAAAAAAAAACAACAACAATTTGAAAACAAATTATGAATATATTTGGTCGGTAATCTGACATATGTACATACGTTCATATTAATTTTCTTAGCTTTATTTTTCTGCCTAGTGGAAATTTCTCAAAAATAATACAATTCCTTGCTTTGTTAATTCTTCAGATAATATTTTTTTACCTGATTTAAACTATAAGGAAAGGGTGATCAAATATAATATTTAACACTTTAAAATTTTCATTATAATTTCCAAAAATATAATTTTAGTATTAATAATGTAATACCTATATGTCATTCTATTTCACTTCATTTTCATACTATAAATATATGTTGTTATTGTTTTTATGTATATAAATATGTGCCTGTGAATTTCTTTCGAATTGTTGCGAAAGGTAAAGTCCAGTATGGGTTAAATTAGTTTTATCTTTTATATATTTTTTTTCTCTATTGTATGTCTTTGGGCTGATAACTAAAAGTTAATTTTATCAGCATGGAGGGAGGGCTAGACCTAGTGTAACAAACTTCATCCCAAGTTACACTCCAATCGTCAATCAATGTCTTCTTCTTTTTCTGTTTTCCTCTGTATGAATTATTTATCTTTTCTTAGCTACCTAAAATTAAAGTCTTTTGTAGCGAACTATAACTTATTTTTTTTTGTATTCGGGAACAAAGTACATACCCACCCCAACGACGAGCACGGCCGAAATATTAGGTAGCCCGTTCCGAAACAAAAACAATATACCAGAAACCTGAAATCGTTACACGGTTTCTGTTAGTTAGTTGTGTTGTGCGCTTAACGTTGTAGCAAGGCCACATTTTCTTAGCCACCCTGCACGTGCTCAACCTGCGCCACCTGTCTTCAGCTTTCTGCCTGAAATGGTTGAGTATGAGATTTTTAATACTGCCAAATGGCATGGCAGCAGTGGAGACGTACATGGCAGATCCAGCCCTGGCCAGTTCATCCGCCTGTTCGTTGCCTTGGAAGTTGCTATGTGCGGGAACCCAGATGAGGGTGACGTCAATCTGACTACCTAGTCTGGATAACGCGTCCTTGCACTGGCTAACTAAGGTTGAAAAAGTAGTGTGTGACCTTAGAGACAGAAGTGCCGCTTGGCTATCGACAAAGATGCCGACTCTTCCTTCGACACCCCTGTCAATCAAAACCCTACACGCCTCCCTTATGGCCAATATTTCCGCCTGAAATACACTAGCTTCATCAGGAAGTCGGAATGAGAGTTTTATTCCAAGGTCACTCGAAAATACTCCAGAGCCCACACCGCAGATCATTCTTGATCCATCAGTATACGTCCTGAAGTTAAAGTCTTTTTCTATGTTTCCCCCCTTCCACTCCCGTCTGGATGGAATAAGAACTTTGAACGTACTGTCAAAGTCCAGATGAGGTACCATGTAATCGGTGGGTTTCCTCAGTATCGGTGGTAGCTGATCTAGGATTTTGGCATGGCCATAGGTCCTTGATCTCCACCTCCCAGATGCCGCTAGTCTTGCCGCACTGCTTGAGGATGCCGCCAATACATGTAGGTCGATCGGAATCAGATTTAGCATAGCATTCAGAGCCTCTGAAGGACTAGTACGTAAACATCCAGTAATCCCGATGCAAGCAGATCTCTGTATTCTGTATAGTTGGTCTACCACATATTTCTTATTTATGGCGGGCCACCATACTACCGATCCGTAAGTTAATATAGGACGTACAATTGCTTAAATGGATGTATTTAAGCATGTTAGGGGTTAGGCCCCATTTGGAGCCAAACATCCTCCGACAGGAGTAATAGGCAACTGTGGCCTTTTTGACCCTGTGTTGCACATTTTGTTTCCACGATAGTTTTGTGTCCAGGATGACTCCTAGGTATTTTGCATTGTCCGATAGAGACAGTTCCAGATTATGTAGCCGAGGGAGTCTAAAGCTCTGGACTTTCGTCTTAGTAGTAAAAAGTACCAGCTCCGTCTTGAATTGAATTCCGTATTTTGCATTTATTTTAACATTAAACATTTCTGAAGGTAAACATTTCTAAAGGTAAATAACTGTATTTATTGTAACATTAAACAGTTCTCAAGGTACAGCAATTCTAAAGGTAAATAACTTTATTTATTGTAACATTAACCTTTCTCAAGGTAAATTAATTCTAAAGGATAATAACTTCATTTATGGTAAACATTTCAAAAAGGGAAATGACTGCATTTTGTCATATAAGCATTTTACATTTTTAATAAATTATGTTGAATCATTTCTTGTGTATTACATTTTTTTGTGTTGTCATAATATTGTGTGTTAACATTCTCCGCCGAGTTGAGCGGATAGCGAAAGAATATATAAAACTATTAATTTACACGGAATAGAGAAGTAAATAATTATTTTTAAACTATAGTCATGCTGGCGTGGTGTAGGTTCTGGCAGTGGTGGAGCCAGGGTGAGAGGTGTTCTTTTTTGCCTTTAAGTTGCCAGCCTATTAGTCACGATTACTAGTACTGACAGAAGTAGTGCCAAAGAGCCGATGTAGCGATGATGAAGAACCGGCTACTGTATTTCCCTTGGAAGAGCAGAGAGACCAGAATGATCGATGTGTAGGTGTATGGTTTCAGAGTCGCAGATTGCATTAGCTCTAACGGATATATTGTTGCATAAAACCAAAGGTTGATGGTGTTCAGAGCGACAAACAAAGGCCCTTTCTGCATGTGGCCGAAACTACATTGCGGAGATGTTCTGTTGTTGAATAAGGCAAATTCACAGGAATAGCTGCTTGATTCTCCCGTAACACTGATTTGTAACGAAGTGCATAAATACATGTCGCTCTTAACTACAGTACATTTATTGAACTGAAGTGCATTTAGTGTCAAGTATTCATCTTGGTGGTCGTTCACAGCCAGATATTCAATGTTGGAAGGTGTCCTTTAATTTTAGCAATCTCTGATCTTAACTGCCTTGGTGTGAGGATAAGTGGGCTTATATTACCGTGGTTTGTATGCGTGAGAGCTGCGACCAGCTCTGTCTCAATTGTTTGCAGTAGGAATGTACAATACATAACTTTAGTTGCTGATGACGACAATAAAAAAATGAATTAAACAAAAACCTGAATTTAACAGAAAACACAAATACTCGTGCGCGATCATTATCTCTCAACATGTTAAATAGTGATCAAGAAGCAACAACAATTGCACCCATCAGCAAACTTGTCAGCTTAGCTGTACAAACAATCAAACAAACAATAAGTAACAAGGTGACCAACGTGCACAAAATGGTAGATGCGGTGAGTACATTAAATGATAATAAAATTCAAACAGGAATGGACAGATACATAACCGTGTTAAAAAGGGGAAGAATTCCAAAATCAGCTCAAATAGCTTCAACAGCGAAAGTTCCCAGAGATGAAAAAAACAAAATAAAAAATTCCAAAAATCGTTTCGCGATTTTATCAGAACAAGACAATGAAGACCCAACTACAACAAGGTCCAGTAAACCTCCACCGATATATTTAAGAGAGCAGAACTCTAGTTTTTTGGTAAAAAGCCTTATCTCCTTAATTGGAGAAAATGAGTTCTATGTAACTCCAATTAAGCGCGGAAATATTAACGAAACAAAAATCCAGGTAGTGCAAGAAAGTAATTACCGAAAAATAGTTTCTGACCTTGAGTCAAAAAACAAAAATTTTTATACGTACCAATTTAAGAGTGCTAAAGGTCTAACCGTCGTAATAAAAGGTATAGACTCTAGTGTGGATCCAGAAGACGTAAAGTCTGGCCTTGAAAATAGTGGCTTCAAAGTGAAAAATGTTTCAAACATTAAAAACAGGGAAAAAATCCCCCAACCTATTTTTAAAATCGAGCTACAGCCAGGCGACATGAAAATTAAAAAAAAAATGAATCGCACCCAATCTATAGCTTAAAATACTTGTTGCATCGAAGAGTTACCGTTGAGATGCCACATAAAAAAACTGGACCTATCCAATGCATGAACTGTCAAGAATTTGGCCATACCAAAACTTATTGCAAGTTGCCTACCGTTTGCGTTGTTTGTGACAAAATAAAAGGTGATACCAAAACAAAAATATGTAGTAATTGCGGCGGAAACCACACTGCCAACTATAGGGGCTGCCCTCTTTATTCTCTTTTTAAAAATTCGTCGAACAGAAAATCAAATGCTACTCCCGCTCAGCCCAACACTCCTTTAAACTACCCACAGTTACCTCAACCGATGTCTAGCCATAATCAAAACTCAAATGTTTTAAAGTCTAACACGACTTTTACTCAAACAAAAACCTAATAGTCAATTTTCATACGCTAATATTTTAAAGAGTAACCAGATTCCGGCGCAAAAAACTGTACCAGTAAATGAAGAATCAGGGCATAATTTTAGTCGTATTGAAGCCTCAATAGAGATCCTTATACAAACAGTAAATACATTCACTCTCAACATGTCCTTTTTGATGCAGGAAATGTTGAAAATGCAGTCTACCTTGTTGCAGGCTGTATTGAACAAACCATGAACTTAAGAATCTGTTTTTGGAACGCAAACGGCATCTGCCAACATAAAAATGAAATTGAATACTTTCTTCTGGATAAACAAATCGATGTTATGCTCACTTGACGTCCCGAAGGTATTTTCGAATTAGTGGATATAATTTCTACGACACCAAGGATCCTCAAGGTAGAGCTTGTGGTGGCTCTGGAATCCTAATAAAAACTCGAATAAAACACTACCTACTAAATGATCTTCGTAAAGAATATCTTCAAGCAACGAACATCTGCATTGAAAATTTTTATCAAAAGCTTGTGATATCATCTGTTTACTCTCCTCCCAGGTTTTCAATTTCAGAGAGTCAATATACCGCATTTTATACAACACTCGGGTCCCGTTTTCTAGCAGCTGGCGACTACAATGCTAAACACACTTTTTGGGGCTCACGTTTAATCAGTTCTAAGGGTCGTGTTTTGTTTGACACAATTTCAAAAATGGGTTTGAATGTAGTTTCAAGTGGTCAGCCAACATATTGGCCAACGGATCGTCAAAAAATTCCTGATGTTATCGACTTTGGGATTATGAAAGGCGTGCCCAGCGAAATGATTGAAGTAGAAGCATCTCTGGATTTGTCTTCAGATCACTCGCCTACTATTATCACTATTTACTCACACACAACTACAACACCAACATGTGACTTAACGCTGACACCTGCACGTATTAACTGGCTGAAATACAAAAAATATTTGAGTGCTCATTGCACGGAAAATATGCCATTGAGAACACCTGCTGACATAGAAAATTCTATTAGGTTGTTTGAAGCACATGCTAAACAAGCTGCTCTTAATGCTTCTTCAATTCAACCAAATCAACAAGCGAGATTTAACAATATATTTTGTGCAGATATAGAAAGGCTATTGACTGAAAAACGGAGAGCTCGACGAGAATGGCAACGTTACAGATCGCCTCAGCTAAAATTAAGGCTTAAGGAGTGTACCAAACAGCTAAGAAAAGTTTTACAATCACAAAAAACAGCTTCGCTGCAAAAATTTCTGCAAGAACTCGATGCAACACCATCAACAGATTATTCGCTGTGGCGTGCAGCCAGAGGACTTAAAAGGCCAGTGATTTGCAAACCACCATTACGAGCCTCTAATGATGACTGGGCAAGAACTGATGCTGAAAAAGGTGATCTATTTGTCAAGCACCTAGAAAAAGTATTTACCCCGAATATTTCTGCTGATATTGTTGAACTGCCACCAGTCGTCTGTTTACCAGAAATACCACTAAGATTTAGCATTGTGGAGATTGAAAAGGCCATTACTAGTCTTAACACCAAAAAAGCTCCAGTTGTCGACAAAATAAGCAACAAAATGCTTCAACAACTGCCTTATATTGCAAAAAGAATTATACTATTCATTTTTAATAGTATTCTACGGCTGCAATACTATCCTGCAGAATGGAAGGTTTCGATGATTATTATGATACCAAAGCCCGGCAAGGATCATACGAAGGTTGAATCCTATCGGCCTATTAGTTTATTGCCCAACATTTCAAAACTATTTGAAAAGCTGTATATGAGCAAGCTGATGCCTATAGTGACTAGAAGTGGATGCATTCCAGATCATCAATTCGGTTTTCGCAGTCAACATAGCACAATTGAACAAACTCACAGACTTGTGAATGTTATCAGAGACACTTTCGAAAAGAAGAAATATTGCTCTGCGCTCTTTATAGATGTTTCTCAAGCTTTCGATAAAGTATGGCACGAAGGTCTTATACATAAATTAACGCAAAATCTACCCGCAAATATTGTTAGGCTTTTAATAAGCTACCTAATTGAACGAAAATTTGTAGTTAGAGAAGGCAATTTTTTAAGCCCACCGCAGTCGATCGAAGCCGGAGTTCCCCAAGGCAGTATCTTCGGTCCATTACTTTCTTTAATATATGCCTCTGACTTACCGTTAAGCAGTAACATTCACACGTCAACATTTGCTGACGATACAGCTTTTCTAAGCGTTCACGAAAATCCTGTAGAAGCTTCCCGCAATTTACAAGGGTATATATCCAAATTGCAAAATTGGCTCAAACAATGGCGTATTAAAGTTAACGAGCAGAAATGTGTGCACGTAACTTTTACGTTGCGCAAGGAAACCTGCCCGCCTATAAAAATTAACACCGAGACCATACCGCAACACACTGTTGTCAAATATCTAGGCGTTCATCGTGATCGTCATTTAACATGGAAATCGCATATAGACGCAAAGTTAATACAAATGAAATTAAAAGCAGCCCAAATGAATTGGCTTATTGGAAGAAATTCTATATTAAGTCTTGACTGTAAACTTTTGTTATACAACGCGATCCTGAAACCAATATGGGCCTATGGAATCCAATTATGGGGCACTGCCTCAGCATCGAATGTCGAAAGAATTCAAAGGCGACAAAATAAAATCCTACGTACAATAACAGCAGTCCCCTGGTATGTCAGAAACCATCGAATTCATAAAGACCTAGACGTTCCGTTGGTGAAGACAGTATTTTCAAAACACGCGAAAAAATATATAAAAAAACTTGAGTTGCACCCAAATCCACTTGCGCGCAATATTCTTCATTATAGAGGCCACACCCGGCTGAAAAGAAGGGATACTCTTTTTCTCAGCCGTCCACGAGAGATGTAAATCAACAAAAATTAACCGTTGAAATTAAAAATTTTGTTTAGCATTGGCTAAACCTATATTTAATATTTTTTAGATTTAAGATTTGAAAAACTCATTGATAATTTAATTAATAATTAAAGATTCAATAAATAATAAAATTATCAAAAAAAAAAACAAAAAAAAAAATTTCTTACTGACTTTAAATCATGATAAATGATTTTCTTAAGCTTTGCTTAAGAATGTTAATTGTCGAATCTATCACTGAAGTTTGGTTTCTTAGCAACAGATGAAGATACTCCTCGTTTTCCTTGACGTTAGCTATAGTTTGAGCCATTTTTCTGCGTAGTCTCGAGTCCAGGACTCCAAATAGAGCATATGCTATGTGAGTGAGTTGATTGTTTGTTGCAGCTACGATTGGAGTATTTTTATTCGGTGCAGAGGCTGGGTTTAGTGTTGTTTGGTAGCTTTCTGCCGAAATTGCTGATGTGTTTTCTCTTGCTAGTTCCAAGTGCAACAATGTGTTGTGGTTCTTTGTACACTTCAAGCAAGATCGTGAAGTGCATGCCTTGGTAGCATGACCTGACTTAAAGCAATTGACGTTTGGGTTGATGTAGCTGCTGTAATAATTTTGGCTCTATCCTTCCCCCCGCCACATTCGTGAGACTTTCCGCGTGTTTTCAATGCTTGGAACCGATGTTCGAGAAATCTTAGTAGTGCATTTAGACTTACGAGGTTATTATTGTCTTCTAGTGATTGTTCAAATATTGTTTGAGTTGAGTGATCAAGTTTTTTCAATAGTATGTAAACCATTATGGCGTCCCATTTGTCCACTGGAAGTCCTTGTGTGCTTAAACCATAGATGCATTTTTTAGTGACATCATGTAAGGCTTTTAACACTTGTGCTGTTTCGTTTTTCATTTGTGAATGAGACATCAAGTTGTTTCATAGTTGTTTCATTTTGTTGCCGTATCTATTAACCAGACAGTTCCACGCGATTGCATAATTTGCTGTTGTAATTGGCAAATGTTTTCTTAAATTTTTTGGCTCATCTGCCAGGTGCGTAGTTAAGTGAAACATTTTCTCACCCTCACTCATTAATGCGTTGTGGATCAGCTGGGTGTAAAGGTCTTTAAAAGCTACCCATTGTAGGTAATTGTCGCTGAATCTTGGGATCTGAACTTTGGCAGATGGGGTTGGCAATGCTCAATCCTGTTAATCTTTCGTAGGTTATTTTCGTCGGATATATTTACATCGTATTGTAGCTTTCATTGGACGTTGTGCACCTCAGCTTGCATTTGGTAAAATTCATCCAAGGTATAACCATCTATTTTGTCTTCGGTAGTTAATTGCAATAAAGTCTCGTTGTTTCTCGACAAATCCTGCATATATTTATCAATGAGTGTTAATTTGGCCTGGCAATATGATTCTTCTTTTTTCCTCCGCCATGACTTCATCAATAGTTCGTCTTAGCGCTCTCGCCAATGCCCGCTGATTGCGAAGAACTTTGCTTGTGATTTCGTCAAGTTGTGTCTCGCCCTGCGTACCGCTGCTTGCACTTTCGGTCACTGTGTATTGTCTGATGGAAGGTGTTGGTTTTGGCACTTTTTTACTTTCGAACTCAAACAATTCTTTATACTTCAGTGTGTCGTCTGAGATACGCAAGTACTGTTCCGTAAAATAATGGTGTTGCAATGGTAGATCTGATAGATACCTTATTTTGTTGTCAGTGCTTTCAAATTCTAGCCATGCCGTGTCAAGCCGTTGTAGACGCTCCAAGTAGTACTCTCTGGTCTTCCTTGTAAGAAAGTCTTTTTTGAAGTTGCGGATTATCGCTTGTATTTCTTTCGACGTCTTCTGCTACCAGCTCTTCAAACGATGTTATAGTTGATGAAACGTTGCTGTTTTATTTTTTGGACAGGTGTCCTATTGTGTGGACTGAGGACGTCCTTGTGTGTGTAGTCGAAGTATTATCCTGTGCCTTGTTACAGGACTACGTCGATAGCAAATGTTGCGTTTTGGGGATCTGCCCAAATATTGCCTTTTGTATTTTTGGACTGTTGTCCTGTTGAGTGCATTCAAAGTATTATCGTGTGCGTTGTTACAGGATCACTTTGGTAGCATATGTTGAATTTTGGGGATTTGCCCAAAATGTTGCGTGTGTGTTTTTGATCCTGTTCCAGTTATAGTTTCAGGACCGTCGGGCTCACCAAATGTTGAGTTGTCAACTGAATAAATGTATTGAGCACCAAAGGTTTCCTTTGGAGCTCAGATTTGAATATTGTATGAATTGAGTTAGCCCAGGTGGAAACACCATGTGCTGTTGTAAATTAAATCTAAGCCTCAGTAGAGACACTAAGACTGGTCAAGCAATCATAAGAGTTAATCTTTGTATGCCACACGTTCTTTATTTTTGCACGTCTTTTTATACATTTAATTTCTTACGTCTAACTAAAAATTAATAACAAATATACATTTTCAGCAATGAGAAAACAAATACAAGAAAATATTTTCGAAAGTTAGCATCCATAATTTTAAACGTGTTAAAATGCACTTGTTATGCCACTTTCAAAATAAATGGCTCATATATATATTTTTATATATTTCCCCTTGTTCGTTCAGAATCGCGAAATGATTTTCGGAATTTTTAGTATTATTAGTTCCATTTCTGGAAACTGTAGTCTAAACCCGTTTGTATTTCATTGTCACTATTTTTACATACTGCATGTACAATTTTGTCACCTTGTTACTTATTGATTGTTTGTTTTGTACAGCCAAGCTGACGAGTTTGCTTATGGGTGCAATTGTCGTTGTTTCTTGTTCACTACTCATCATTAAGGGAGAGCATGGTCGTGCATGATGTGTTTAATGTCTTTTTTTTTTTTTTTTTTTGTTGTCCTCATCAGCAACTAAAGTTAAATAATCATTTCTACTGCTTGTAGGTTTATAGTTGTTGTTAGCAGATGAACTCATTTAGAGTTCTCTTTTTTTTTTTTTGTTTTCATTTATATAACTCATATAATATGTAAATATTTATGTATGTTACACACAAGCAAAAAATAAAATCAAACCAGTGAAATAACTGTTTAATAAACGTTTTGTTTTTGTAATTAATTTAAATTTTTATAATTTTTAATATTCAGTTGCGACGATTATAAATACGCGTCTGTACACTACAAGAGTTGAAACTGAATGACTGTCAATTATATGTAAGTCATTGTTGATACTGTTTCATTTAGTTAAATATCAGGTAAATCTTTGATTTACATATCGAATAAAATGAACTTTGAGGAAATCCTTTGTGACATTAACTGCATCTGAAATATTGTGTTTTAGAAAAACACGTTGAGACCTGTTCCAGAAATACGAATAAATAAGATTGCATGCTGAACTTGAAAAGTGAAAAAGTTTTTGAAGTTTTATTTTTCTGACTCTTTTCCATCAACTGTAGCAATCTCACCCATTTCTATTAGTAGCTTTATTTCTGTACTGAACCATCTTTGTTGATTGGCTACGACTAGAGGCCATATTAGCTTTTTTGGGGCTAAATTCAGCTTTATTTTTTATGGTTAGCTCGAAATATTTCATCTAGTACAACATTTTTTTATCTTTTTTCAACATTAGCCTTTTCTTTAATTTTAATTTCGTGTAATTAATTTCTATTTAATTCTTTCTAAAAATTGTATTTATATGTTGCGGGTAAGCAATATCTAAATGTATTTCGTTGGTTGCTATACCATCTCATCAATAGATGTTTACTATTTATGTTTGAAAAGTTCCAAAATTCATCTGCTCATTCATAAACTCCCAAATACAATTTGTGAATTACAAAGCACAAGCAAAATAGCTTTTCAAAAACTTTACAAACATGACAACAAATAATTTTCTTCATTCATTACGAATGTGTTTACTTTTCTACACCCACATATATACAATTAGACAACCTTTGGTTGCCAATAAAAGTATTTATAAGGCAACATGAAAAGCAAACCTCCCCCAAAATTTTACATTTATTGGAGCATATACTCAAGAATTTATGTTTTTAAAAATTTATTTATTTGTTGCGGGTTAGCATATATATATGTATACTCGTATGCTCACATATATCTCCATCGGCAGGCTGTTTTCGCCTTGTGTGAGACCTGATCTGATTCACAGGATTTTTATATATACCTGGTTATCACCTCTTATCACTTTTTAGTCTTCACAGTTGTCTTCCAATGTACACGCGTAATGTAGTTGAGTATCAGTGTCAGCAACCATTAAGACGGTCTGATGCTGAATTTAGCTGTCTCTGGGTTAACTTCAAAACTAGGATGCACTATTTGCATGTCGGATTTCTTCACAGAAGTCCAAACGCGGCAAAGGATAAAACCTTATCCAACTTCGATTCCCTTTCTGATTTAATTGACAGCTTTCCAAAGAATGAAAATTGTCGTTGCTGGTGATTTCAATGTTCATAACTCATTTTGGCTCCTCCATTCGAGCCACACAAACCCAGAAGGCCAATATGTTGAGTTTTTTGCCGCGCATAATGACCTTGCGAAACTTGTAAATGCGCTAATACATATTCCAGGTGTTGAAGAGTACCATAAAAACACTCTCGACCTTTTTCTCACTTCACACCATGAAAAGTACGAAGTGAGTGTGTTAAAACTGTTGAGACGCACGCCGCCCGTCCACTAAAACTAAAATATGTTTACCCAGTTTCAAATCTTGCAGTGAACAGACGCGTTTTTATAATCGTCGCAACTGAATATTAAAAATTTATTGAAAGAAAATACAAAAACAAAACATTTATTAAACAGTTATCTTACTGGTTTTATTTAATTTTTTGCTTGTGTGTATATACATAAATATTTGCATACACCAACTCATAAGTGAACACAAAAAAGAGATCTCTAAATAAGTTCACCTTCTAACAGCAACAATAAACCTACAAGCAGTAGGAATGTACAATATATAACTTTGGTTGTGTAGTGTGTTTGACTAACCACTACTGCATGCCGTCTGCATGCAGCAAGTGAAACATAACACTCTTGTTATTGTTTAAATAATTGTCCACGCTATAACCGCATGATCAGAATATACAGAATGTATTATGCTGATCATGCACATTCCCACACATACTTTGTGTATGTGTTAGTTTAAGAAGTAGAATGTTTAAGTTAGATTTAAGATATAGAATAAAAATATGTACAGTTAAGAAATGAAAATCAAAGTGAACAGTCGCACAAGCGGCTGTTCAATCAATTAATAAATAAATAATAAACTATTGGAAATCAAATAATTCAACTAAAGACTTCAACAATTATTACATTGAATATATTAATGAACCTTGAAATAGGATAATACAATAATAAAACCATTTATATAACATGGCGATCCTGCCATTATTAATGGCATTTAAATCCTGCCAGAATAAAAGTACATAAAATTAAATAGTGCCTAAAATCCTCTCTAAAATCATGAGTCAAGTTTCTGGTAATAATCGTGAAAATAAAACCCCAACAAACAAGACCATGCCACACATCCAAATATAGTCCAACATCTCAAGCAATTGTATCCTGCTCCATATTTTATAAACATATCGCAGCAACGAGCAAATCAATGAATGGAAGTTGATGGTGATAAATATGAAAACATCAATGGAGTCATAAATGCCGAGATTGATTTACATCCTTAGCTAACAACAAGCAAATCAACTTTAATTATTGATGGCAATAAATACAGCAATTACAACAAGATAATGGGAAACGCACCGGAATATTACCATCAAGTAATGTATTAATATATTTGTGTTTGAAAACGTTTATATAAAATACTAAAAGTTTAATTAATTAATTTAAATAAAAGAAATAAAATATTAACAATATAAAGAAATTGATTGAAATGTTTTAACTTTGCAACTGAAAAATCAATGGAATATTAACAATATAAAGAAATTGATTAAATTTTTTTAATGAAATAAAAGGTTGTAAATTGAAATTCTTTTTAGTAAAATGAAATAATTGAAATTTTTTTATGAAATGAAATAATTGAAGATTAAATTTTTTAATGAAATAAAAGGTTGTAAATTGAAATTCTTTTTGGTGAAATGAAATAATTGAAATATCTTTATGAAATGAAATAATTGAAGATTGAATTTTTTCTTTAATGAAATGAAATAATTGTAAATTGAAATTTTTTTTTTAGTACAATGAAATAATTATAAATTGAAATTTTTTAGTAAAGTGAAGTAATTGAAAATTGAAATTTTTTTTGATAAAGTAAATAATTGAAAATTGAAAAAAAAAATATAAACAGAAATTTTTATAAGAAAATTCACTGAGAAACTCACGAGTCCCTCCAGTTGATGATGTACAAATAATACTTTCAATAGCATATACATGTGTATATCACTGAGAAACTTACGAGTCCCTCCAGTTGATGTATATATATACTATTGCATAAGGGTAACCGTTTCGATCAGTAATTGGTACTGATCGATATATGTCTGATGACCGGTCCTCGGTATACAGAGTATACAGAGTGCTGAAACTTAGACATATGTACCAATTTTTTTTTTAAACTAATATGACCCATGACATAAAAAAAAAAGGACATACTAACACTCATGCAGTTGCGTAAACTTAACTATAAGTAAAACAATTGTAAACTTGATTTTGTGTATGTAAGCAACTGTGTGAAGGACAAACTCGACTGGTTAAAGAGATTTGAAATATTAATTTGTTTATTTCGAGTTGAATTAAGTTCTGATTTATGATTGCTCTAGAAATATAAAGCTTCCTTGATTAGAAGTTCTAAAACCAGATTTTTTCTTTTGATTTGAGTCATATCAAATCCTCACAATTTTTTTATGGGAATTTCAAGAGAGGTTTTCTTCATTTCTTATTAATTGCATGAGCTTAATAATAGCTTTTAAATTGATCCATAATATATCGTTCGAATATCTTTCCTTCATAATGGGAGGCAAAGAATCAAAAATAGAGAATCCTAACGCAAACGTTATCAATGAAGTCACGGTTAAGGTTGAATATCCGGTAGTGTATCTAGCAATAATTATTGCAATACTTTTGCTACAATTCCTAACAACCTTATACCAACTTCACAAAAGATCCTTGAAAAACAAATACGTAAAGAACTTCAGTACCATTTCCGGACTCGACAAAGTCTAGTGAAACGAATGGTGAAATAAATTAGAAATAAACCCTTGCAAATTTTGGAATTTTCATAACACTATCGAATAATACATTATATAAATGTATAAATCCTAACAAGTTTTAGAGTTTTCATTGCTCTGACGAATAATACATGGTATAGATATATATGTTTAGTTCCAGGAATTGTTATCCTTTGATAAACAATCAAAGAAAGCAGTTTCTTTTCTCCTTATTGCACATTCATTGTTGTAACATTGTAAAGATAATGAAGGTCATTTAATTTATATGTTTGAATTATATTTGTTTAATGTCGTTGAACGTTTGTTTATTGTTTTGTGTTCTGGACAATATTATTGTTCCCTGCATTTGTGAAGAAAAATGTTTTGATCTTTGCAGTGTTTCTCTTTTGTTTTCTTCAACAAATTCATTAGAGTGCACATTGTGACCTCTGACTTCCAGAAATAAATCCTTGCAGTGGAATATATTTGCCTACAGTCAAACTATCATATCCTTGGTAAGACTGAGTTTGTTTGCATTGCTATCAAGTGATCCTTAAAATTGTCTTTGTTTGGCATCTCCTTTGTGTTGTTACACTTCATTTTATTCTTATACTTTTTCTTTTTATTCAAAAAGAAAAATTCTATTTTCATTCCTATTTTTTTTTTCTCCTTTGTGTTGTTGCTGTTTGGCTTCCCTTCTACTCAATCCAATTATTGCATATTGATACATCATTGATTGTAAATGGAATGGGAGAGTATTGTGAGAAAGTCAAGAATACTTAAGGAAGAATTCTTGAAATCATACAAATGTCTTAGTATAGATAGGGATACCAAGCCAGAAACAGTAGACAAGCACATAAGGATTCTGCTGAAACAATTGGAGAACATTAGAATACTCCTTAATGTAAATTACTTTCGTCTAACAGTAAGTCATAAAGCGGCAGCGGACGCTTTCTATGCAGACGTTAGAGAAAAACTTTTATCGGTAGCAATTAAAAAGGGAATAAATCTTGAAATCCCCTCTTCATTGCATGAGCAAATTTTGATATCTGAAACAGAGAAAATATTGATAATGCCTCAAACTGTTGTAGAATTTTTAGGGACCGCATCCAGGCTACTTCCTGATTATGATGGCACCCCTGAAAATTTGCAAAGTTTTATTGACGCGCTGAATTTAGTGGACTCAATAAAAGAGAGTCATGAATCAGTTGCAGTAAATCTAGTAAAGACCAAGCTAAAGGGTACAGCCAGAAATTTGTTGTCGGCTGAGACAACTTTACAGGATATAATATTGAAACTGAGATCTTCAGTTAAGGGAGAATCAGTAGACGTTATTACTGCTAAAATTATGAACATTAGACAGTCTGGTAAGAATGCTAATGCTTATGCCAAAGAGGTGGAAGACCTCACAAAAAAATTAGAAACAGCATATATATCAGATGGTCTGTCTAATGAAACCGCAAATAAATATGCAACTCGCTCAGCGGTTACAGCTATAGTAAAGAATGCCTCAAATGATAGAGTGAAACTGATCATGGAATCAGGCACCTTTAATAATATGAATGATGTAATGTCGAAATTTATCACTAGTTGTACCGATGTATACGGTCAACCAAATTCTATCCTGGCTTACGACTCACAGAACAGTCGTAATAACAATCCTTCTAATAGTCGAAATTCTAGAAATTTTAATAATTTCAATCCTAGAAATTTTAATAATTCTAATCGTAGAGATTTTAATAATTCAAATCCTAGAAACCTAAATAGTTCAAGAAACTATGGCCCTAGAAATAATAATTCCAACTCAAGGAATTATAATAATCCCAACTACGAGAATTTTAATAGAAATCCTAACAGAGGAAGAAATAACTATACAAATAATAACAGTAACCATTCAAATAGTAATGGATACAATTCAAGAAATAACAATAATGTACGATGCATTACCGATGAAAATAATTCGGGAAACGTACAGCCACCCCAACATACTTCTTAGATGAAAAAATTCATAACATACAACTAAACTTGTATAGCTATTTGATATCCCGAACTACTTTAAATGACAATAGGTCAACATTTTTAATAGACACTGGCGCAGACATATCAGTTATCAAGCATAATCAAGTTCTGAACGAACCAATAAATGTAACAAAAAGAACTAATATAAACGGTATTGGACAGGGTCTCATAACTACGCTGGGAAAAGTGAGAACTGATTTAAAAATAGATAGATTTCTTATAGCACATGAATTTCATGTTGTCGGAAATGAATTCCCTATTCAAGTTGATGGAATAATAGGAATGGACTTCATTAGAAAATACAGATGTGTATTAGATTTTCAAGATAATGAAGATATTATCACTTTAAGAACAAATGATGTTCCATATGATATATCTATCCCACTTATGAGTGCTCCTAACATTAATTCCATATCAGTTCCAGCAAGATCTGAGGTGATAAGACCAATTAAATTTGATTCTACTGAAACAGAGGTATTGGTACCACAACAAATGCTTCAAGATGGTGTATATATTGCTAACACAATTACATCGAAATCAAAGCCTTTGGTGAGAATTATCAATACAACTGAGAATGATTTGATCATTAATAATGTCCAAGTATCAACAGAAAGTCTGAATGACTATAAAATCGTAAAGCAGAACCATGACCCACAGAAAAATAAAGAAAAAATTGAAAGGTTATCAAAAAACTTTCCAGAATTCGTTGATAAAGAATTGAAAACACTGTGTCATGAATTTATAGATGTATTTGCTTTAGAAACCGAAAAAATAACGGTTAATAATTTCTATAAGCAAAAGCTTAAACTCCACAATAAACAACCGGTTTATATAAAAAATTACAGAATACCTCACTCACATAAAGAGGAAGTAAATAAGCATGTTGATAAATTGATAAAAGACGATATAATAGAGCCATCAGTGTCTGAATATAATAGTCCCATTCTTTTAGTACCTAAAAAACCTCTTCCAGGTACAAATCAAAAAAGATGGAGACTGGTAGTAGATTATAGGGGAGTGAATAAAAACTTAGTAGCTGATAAGTTTCCGTTACCACGTATAGATGATATACTCGACCAATTGGGCCGAGCTAAATTTTTCTCTTGCCTTGACTTAATGTCAGGTTTTCATCAAATAGAACTAGACAAAAACTCTAGAGATATTACATCCTTTTCTACAGAAAAAGGATCCTTCCGTTTTAACAGATTGCCATATGGTATAAAAATAGCTCCAAACTCATTTCAACGAATGATGTCCTTGGCTTTTGCCGGATTATCACCAACACAAGCTTTCGTATATATGGACGATTTAGTTGTGATTGGTTGTTCTACAGAACACATGTTACGTAATCTCAAAGACGTATTCAGCCTATGTAGAAAATATAATCTTAAATTGCATCCTGATAAATGTTCGTTCTTTTGTCGTGAAGTGACGTTCCTTGGTCACAAATGTACTGACAAAGGTATTTTACCTGACGACAGTAAATTTTCTGTAATTGATAAATATCCTACACCAAAAAATGGTGATGAAGCTAAACGCTTCGTAGCTTTTTGTAACTATTATCGACGGTTCATACCCGGTTTTGCTGAATTATCACGACACATAACTAGGTTGTCGAGAAAAAATATACAATTCGAATGGACTCAAGAATGTGAACATTCCTTCCAAACTCTCAAATCACATTTACTGAGTCCTACAATACTTCAATATCCAGATTTTTCTAAGGAATTTTGTATCACTACAGACGCAAGTAAACACGCTTGCGGAGCTGTTCTCAGTCAAGAAAAACAAGGTATTCAACTACCCGTTTCTTATGCATCCAGATCTTTCACTAAGGGTGAAAGTAATAAATCAACAATAGAGCAGGAATTAACTGCAATACACTGGGCTGTAAAATACTATAGGCCATATATCTATGGAAGAAAGTTTGTGATCAAAAGTGACCACAAACCACTAACTTATCTATTTTCATTAAAAAATCCTTCATCAAAGCTAATGCGGATGAGATTGGATTTAGAAGAGTATGATTTTGTAATCGAGTATGTTAGGGGTGAAGACAATACAGTGGCAGATGCGCTGTCACGAATAGATTTTGAAGACATAAAAAATACAGAGATCAATAAAATACTGAAGGTAACAACAAGACTTCAGTCTAAAAATAGTTGTAACAATGAGGTTAAAACAAACCCTAATTGTAAAACATCGGTTGGTTTAAAAGTATATGAGGCGATAAATGCCCAAGAGCACCGTAAAATACCAAGATTGTATTTTACTAAAAATGAAATAATAATAAAAAAAGGAAAGCGAGTACTTTCCGAATTTAAGTTGAACGACACAGTTATAAATAGAAATGTAGACTTAGGTCACCTCTTTCTAAAGCTTGAAAAAGTAGCTGATAATATGGGTCTGACAACACTGCGACTTTCACTAGATGATAGTACGCTTTATAACCTAGGAACAAATATAGAAACCTTCAAAGAGAAAGGTAATGAAATCTTGCAAGATTCTAATTTAACTATTGTGCTCACACCAAAATTAATTAAAGTCACCACCGATTCAAAGAAATTAAATATCATGCGAAAATTTCATGATAATCCAATAACTGGAGGACATCCAGGAGTAACACGTATGATAAGGAAAATACAACTACAATACCATTGGAAAGGTATGACAAGAGACATCACAAAGTATGTCAAGCAATGCAAAGAATGTCAAATAAATAAGACAACGTTTAAGGGCAAAGAACCCTTTATTTTAACACCAACTCCTCAAAAAGCGTTTGGAACAGTCATAATAGACACCATTGGACCACTTCCAAGGTCAGATTCACAGAATGAATACGCTGTGACAATGATGTGTGACTTGACTAAATATTTAGTAGCAATTCCCATACCAAATAAATCATCCAGAGAAGTTGCAAAAGCAATTATGGAAGGTTTTATTTTGATATACGGTCCTATGAATAAGATAATTACCGATATGGGTACTGAATATATGAATCAGGTTTTGAGAGATTTATGTGAATTAATGAAGATAGAGAAATTAAACTCTACTCCCTATCATCATGAGACACTCGGTACTGTTGAGAGATCTCACAGAACATTCAACGAGTATTTAAGATCTTATGTATCATCAGATAAATCTGATTGGGATAATTGGCTAAAATTTTTCATCTATTGTTATAATACAACTCCATCCACAGCTCACGGATATTGCCCGTTTGAGCTAGTTTTCGGAAAAATGCCACCTACCTTAGAATTCACAAACACTATAGATCCAGTCTATAATATTGACGCTTATGAAAAAGAAATTAAATTTAGATTGCAAGTAGCTCAACACCGAGCAGCATCTATGATTGAAAATGCAAAGCTTGAAAGACAACAAACCTCCAATGAAAAGGCCAAATCAATTAACGCGGCCATAAATGATCTTGTTTTAGTCCGCAATGAAGCTGGACACAAATTGGAAAATGTATATAAAGGTCCATACAAGGTAGTAGGCCTTGATAAAAATAACAATGTTGAACTAATGGACGAAAACAAAAAAAAGTTTACAGTCCATAAAAATAGAATCAAAGGATTCAATTAAGATTTTTTAGTATATTGGTTAAAATGTAATTTTATGGTGAAGCATTTTAATACAATTCAATTCATCCTTTATCTTTTATAATTAAGATTTTTTAGTATATTGGTTAAAATGTAATTTTATGGTGAAGCATTTTAATACAATTCAATTCATCCTTTATCTTTTATAATTAAGATTTTTTAGTATATTGGTTAAAATGTAATTTTATGGTGAAGCATTTTGATACAATTCAATTCATCTTTTATCTTTAATATAAGAAGATTTTTTTTTTTCTTCTCTTTAGTGTAATCATGAAATCGAGATTATGAAATGATTTTGTAATGACGTAATTTTTTTTTTAAAAAAAGGGAAGGGAAGAATGTCCCTATAATTTTAATATTGAATCTCTTTAATTTTTAATCTAACAATTTTAAACCCCCATATTTTTAATTTTTACATTTTGATTACCAGTAAGAATAATCAACCCAGTATTGATTATTCTTTCTGAAAAAGGGAGGTGTAGTGTGTTTGACTAACCACTACTGCATGCCGTCTGCATGCAGCAAGTGAAACATAACACTCTTGTTATTGTTTAAATAATTGTCCACGCTATAACCGCATGATCAGAATATACAGAATGTATTATGCTGATCATGCACATTCCCACACATACTTTGTGTATGTGTTAGTTTAAGAAGTAGAATGTTTAAGTTAGATTTAAGATATAGAATAAAAATATGTACAGTTAAGAAATGAAAATCAAAGTGAACAGTCGCACAAGCGGCTGTTCAATCAATTAATAAATAAATAATAAACTATTGGAAATCAAATAATTCAACTAAAGACTTCAACAATTATTACATTGAATATATTAATGAACCTTGAAATAGGATAATACAATAATAAAACCATTTATATAACAGTTGCTAACGACGACAAAAAAAAATGAAGTAAACACAAACCTGAATACTACACAAAACACAAATACTCGTGAGCGGTCATTGTCTCCGTACATGTTAAATAGCGATCAAGAAGCAACAACAATTGCACCTATTAGTAAACTTGTCAGCTTAGCTGTACAATTAAACAAACAAACAATAAATACCCAGGTGACCAACGTGCACAAAATTGTAAATGCAGTGAGTAAAAATAGTAATAATAGAATCCAAACTGGTATGGACAGATACATAACCGTGCTAAAAAGGGGAAGAAGTCCCAAATCAGCTGAAATAGCGTCAACGGCGAAAATGCCCAAAGATGGGAAAAATAATATTAAACATTCTGAAAATCGTTTCGCGATTTTGAATGAACAAGTCGATGAAGACACAGGTACAACAAGGTCCACTAAACCACCGCCGATATATTTAAGAGAACAGAACTCCAACTTTTTGGTAAAAAGCCTTGTCTCATTATTTGGAGAAAATGAGTTCTATGTAACTCCAATTAAGCGTGGCAAAATCAACGAAACTAAAATTCAGGTAACACGAGAAAATAATTACAGGAAAATTGTCTCAGATTTTGAGACTAAAAACAAAAACTTTTATAAATATCAACTGAAGAGTGCCTAAAGTGTTACAATTTATTTTGTAACTTATTTTTTAGAATTAAGAACACAAGACAATAGGATTATTTTGAATTTAGTTATTTAGTTTATTTAGATTTTCATTTTTGTTTTCTATTCTAGGTTTATTAAATTATAACCATCTCAGGGACCCGCTTTTTAAGGCTGGTGTTTGATCAGGTTTTTGTTATGTGTGTTATGAACTGATTAGAATAGAGCTGACTTCACTGACTACAGTTGGCTGGATAGACTGAATAATAGACTTCCATACCAAATCACCCTCCGCTTTTATACCCACTTTTGTGCTGCTCGATGAACGGTGCTGCTGACGTTCGCTGCCGCTGGCGTGGTTGTTCCCGCGATACTGCTGAGTGTGCGATTATTGCAACTTCAGCATATCCATACCCGTGGAACTTCCAGTCGATTGCGGTTCTCACGATAATGCAATGTCAGCATATATCCGTAGGAAAATTACTGGTAATAACGTCAGTATTGTATGCAGCGTTATTGCAACGTCAGCATATGTCTGTGTATGTATGCAGCGTATGTTTTGCTGCTGTAGGTATTTTTTGTTGGTTGAGGGAAAATAACTCAACGTCAGTATGTGTATGCAGCGTATGTTCTGCTGTCGCTGATACTTCTGTTGGTTAGGGGAAAATGACTCATAACATCCCTCCCCCCTTACGGACAAGAAACATCCTGTCTTAGGATGTTTCGTAGCCATCCTTCTGGAATCAAGTCAAAATAGATGTGTGTATGCATCCGACTACCTTGGCGATACAGCTTTGGCAGCTCTCGGAGTAATATGTAATTATCTCCCGAGCCTCGATTGCCTGAAGGTTCGCAGTTTACCATTAGTTGGTGACTGCTAAGTGTCTGTCGACTTGGTACGTTTGCTGCGTCACCAAGGAAAAAATATGATGTTGTTGGTGAAATGTTGAGGTTGTTACTGACGTTGGGGTGATTTCCCATTTTCTAACGGAACTGCGTTTTCCGTCCATGTATGTGTTGTGCCATCGCATATAGCTTTAACTGTTGATTATGGTTGTGTGAGGTTGAAGGTTATGGCTGTCTGTCTGTTGATATTTGGATTGGATTCTTTATTGTTGTCGGAACTGGGTTTTTCGTCCATGTATGCGTTGTAGTATCGTATGTAGGTTTTGCGGTTGCGTGAGGTTGATAGGTATAGGCTGCTGTTGATGATTGTTGGATTCTTCATTGTTAACGGGATGATTGTTGGTTGTTTTTTTTAAAGCGCTGGTTAATATTTTTAATCTTATAACTAACAATTTCTTCTTACGTATACTTATATAAAAATTTTTTCTTACATGAAACTATTTGTTCTATCTATTCTAGAAGTAATTTTTCAATATATATATATATATATATATATGTGTATTTTTAATTGTATGTTTTTTTTTCTATTCAACTTAATACAAAATTGTATGTATGTATGACACATAAAAAATTATAATAGTTATGCTTTTACAAGTTAGTTGTATAATTATTGTGTATGTGTATTGATATTTATATATATGTACTCTTATATTAACCTTGAAATAAACTTATACAAGAAATTGAAAATTTTTAAATTATTTGAAAACGTTGCAAAAATAAGTATATATATATATGTGTATTGTTAATGGTGTGTTTTTTCTTATTTCCAACTTAATATAAAATTGTATGTATGTATGACACACAAAAAATTTATAATAGTTATGCATTTACAAGTTAATTGCATAATTATTGTGTATGTGTATTGATATTTATATATATGTACTCTTATATTAACCTTGAAATAAAGTCATACAAGAAATTGAAAATTCTTAAATTATTTGAAAACGTTGCAAAAATAAGTATATATATATATGTGTATTGTTAATGGTGTGTTTTTTCTTATTTCCAACTTAATATAAAATTGTATGTATGTATGACACACAAAAAATTTATAATAGTTATGCATTTACAAGTTAATTGCATAATTATTGTGTATGTGTATTGATATTTATATATATGTACTCTTATATTAACCTTGAAATAAAGTCATACAAGAAATTGAAAATTCTTAAATTATTTGAAAACGTTGCAAAAAAATTAGTAAGAAAAAAAAACAAAACTTTATTATATTTAGTACTACATATATCAAATTTCAACTTATTTAAACATTTTTTCTTCTCCCTTTTTTTATATATTGTAACGGCAAAAGTCGTTGCACTTGTTTTTCCCACACAACAATAATTGGCAAATAGAATATTGTCTATACTTCTTTATGGATCGAAGTATCGCCAGTTTTGTTATTATGTTTTTATATTATTTACATTACTATTATTAATTGAATTATTCTCCATTCATTTTGTACTACCTGAATTTGTAGTATCTAGTTTGCATTATATTCCTTATTGAATTTGTTTCATCGAAACGGAAATATATTTTATTTAATCATATTAAAACTAGTCAGTAAGTTAAACTACCCTTTCAAATTATAACGTCTTTATTAACGGATAAAGTAACGCCCCCTGCATGTCAAATATGGATACCCCCACCAAAATACAACCGCTCGCTGTACAGCCATGCAAGGCATACGACACATATACTACGCTGTGTATGCGTGTGTATCGACAATTGTATAGGCATAAAAGGCAAGACAAAATAATAGAGAGTCAGTCTGCTGGGAGCTCGCTTAGCGGTAAGAACTCACTTTGGTCGTGCGGTAATAGCCTACCAATAGTTTGTGATTTAAACTAAACGTGCTACTAAAACGATACGAGGAGTTTATTCTTGTACTGTTTCCAGACTTCACTGGTGTACTTCCTTCACTGCCAGTATCTGCGTACGAAGAGTGGAAGCCTGTACGGGAGTTTGTCTCTATAGGTTTGCCACTAAATTCATCCTCCGTCAGGCGACGTCCCTTAGAGCCATCCCTCTTTTTCATCAGCGCCGGTGTCAGGTAGCTGCTTGACCTGTATGGGAGTTTATTCCTACAGGCCAGCCGCCCACTGACCACTTCATCCTACCACAGGAGAGTGCTATACCCAAAATCTTGGACGGCCAAACCAGCCCAAAACAGCCTTCGACTACAACTCTCGTAAGGCGGCATTACAACATCGCAATTAATATAAAGCTGTAGAAAATTAAATAAAGGATTATTTTAAAGAATAAGAAAACCAAGTTGTTCACTGTGGTTTTATTTCATTCGAACGACCCTGGACCCCGCTGAACCTATCCCAGCATCCAGCGAGGAAACGTGTCGTTACATGGCGCCCGAGCAGGGACATTTAATGTCTAAATCCAACAAAAATAAAGATTAAAAAACAAATATATAAATATACAAAAAAAAAGGAAAAAAAACCCTTTTTTATTAATTTACAGCGAAAATCAACTATAACTACAAAAAAAATTTGCAACAACGAAAAGAGATCTGTGCCCAGAAAAACTGCTACCACCACATAAATTTTTGTCCATCTAAAAGAAATGCTGAAAACCACGTGGGTATACTCACTAAAAAGGGAAGAGCTAATCAGCTACTTGGCGGAGTTCGAGCAAACTGCTACAGGTACCGTGGAAGAATTACGTAAGCGATTCGCAAAATTCTTAACAACCGACCACGAGGCGGCAATAATGAACAGACTGCTAGAACTGCAGGCACAACACGAGAAAGTTTCCTCACTATCACCCGGGGCCAGCTTGTCTGTGCCACCACGGGATACCGAGGCAGCAAATAATACATCCCCACTGAAAATAGAGACTATAACCCAAAGGCTGTGCAATCTTGATGTACAGAACACGGGAAAAGAGAGCAAGGTACTCATAATCGACCTAGTGCGGAAATGGGGCCTCAAGTATGATGGTGGAAAGGACCCTCTAGGGTTTATAGAGCGAGTAGAAGAGTTATCCGGTATGTACGAAATTCAATTAAATGACGTCCTCAGAGTCATGTCAGAATTTTTCCGCGACAAAGCGCTCAGCTGGTTCCGAAATAACAATAAACAATGGGACCAGTGGCGGATGTTCAAAAAAGATTTCTGTGACTTCTTTCTACCTCCGCGGTACTTTGAAAAGCTGGAGGATGAGATCCGAAAACGCACCCAGAAACCTCGCGAATCATTTAAAGAATATATGCTGAATTTACAGGATCTAATGAGGCACACAGATCTTAATCCTACCCAGAAACTTGAACGAATCTACAGAAACACATTACCAGACTACCAGTGGTATATCCGACGGCGTGATTTCACAACGTTGGACGAACTTATTAATTTAGCGGCGGATATGGAAACGATACCGCGTAATGCACAACAGAATCGAGGGGAACACTATCGCATGTTGTCCACAGAGTTTTTTCCAAAGACCGGACGACATCCATATAAACCGAGCAAAGCTACGAAAAACCAAAGTCAAAACACATACTTGACTTGGGGAGAGGAGAAATTAAAGGCAACATTATTAATCGAAGGAAACTTGGTCACAGCCATCATTGACACCGGTGCGACGCGAAGCTTCATCGTGCCGACGCTCATCCAACAGCTAACACCTAAGCCCCCATATGGCCAAGAGGTCATCGACGTGATACTAGCCGATGGCTCAAAAAGTGTCGTCACGAAGGCTGTCAAATATAACGTGCGCTTGGGAAATGTGACCGCAGAGCACGAATTTCTAATTATGGACCAAGCGACAGAAAGTGTCACTTTAGGCCTTGACTTCCTGCGCAATTTTAACACGACATTCACATGTGCCGGTCTTGTCACGCATTCCAGGAAAGTCGAACAGAGTATGCCACGTCGAAGGGAGCGTTTCACAAAGATTACGGGTAAGAAAAATCATGAAAAAAGTAAACAAGTGCGGATCATGAGTAACAACCAAGAAAAATTTGATGCGTCACGGGAAAAGTTCCGACAAAACCTAAAAAAGGATCAAGCTAAAAGCCGTCGAACCATAGTCCTCAAAGACGACGACATCCCCAGCACAAGTCGAAAACGGAGAATACGCACCACCAAAAACAGAGCGCGTCGCTTCACAAAGGGGAGCACAGTACCCACATCACCAACAGATAGTTCCAAACGTACTAGCACGGAACAATATTTTCGAATGAGGGCACATTCACATGTAAACAGTCCCCCACTACCACCAGATCGTCGGCCATCGTGCAAGGAAATATCATTAATCGCATCATCAGTTACGTCGCCCAGAACACTAGTCACGCCTCCAAGGCAATTCGCCAGAGTAGCACCATTAACAGTTTCTCCAATGTCAATGGTCTCCAGAGCGCCGCCACTCCCGACTAATTCACGGGATATATCATTGTTGCAGGCTCCTGAAGAATTGCGAGAGGAAATTGAAAAACGCTTCCCAGTAGCACCGTCCCAGAGACGTGTGCGTACGCTAATAGAGATACGAGGGCAGAAGTACCGCATCAACTATACGCGCAATGGCCTTGTGCGCATCCGGTGGCTACGCCCATAACCTTAAATGAATAGAGGGGGAGCAGTGTAACGGCAAAAGTCGTTGCACTTGTTTTTCCCACACAACAATAATTGGCAAATAGAATATTGTCTATACTTCTTTATGGATCGAAGTATCGCCAGTTTTGTTATTATGTTTTTATATTATTTACATTACTATTATTAATTGAATTATTCTCCATTCATTTTGTACTACCTGAATTTGTAGTATCTAGTTTGCATTATATTCCTTATTGAATTTGTTTCATCGAAACGGAAATATATTTTATTTAATCATATTAAAACTAGTCAGTAAGTTAAACTACCCTTTCAAATTATAACGTCTTTATTAACGGATAAAGTAACGCCCCCTGCATGTCAAATATGGATACCCCCACCAAAATACAACCGCTCGCTGTACAGCCATGCAAGGCATACGACACATATACTACGCTGTGTATGCGTGTGTATCGACAATTGTATAGGCATAAAAGGCAAGACAAAATAATAGAGAGTCAGTCTGCTGGGAGCTCGCTTAGCGGTAAGAACTCACTTTGGTCGTGCGGTAATAGCCTACCAATAGTTTGTGATTTAAACTAAACGTGCTACTAAAACGATACGAGGAGTTTATTCTTGTACTGTTTCCAGACTTCACTGGTGTACTTCCTTCACTGCCAGTATCTGCGTACGAAGAGTGGAAGCCTGTACGGGAGTTTGTCTCTATAGGTTTGCCACTAAATTCATCCTCCGTCAGGCGACGTCCCTTAGAGCCATCCCTCTTTTTCATCAGCGCCGGTGTCAGGTAGCTGCTTGACCTGTATGGGAGTTTATTCCTACAGGCCAGCCGCCCACTGACCACTTCATCCTACCACAGGAGAGTGCTATACCCAAAATCTTGGACGGCCAAACCAGCCCAAAACAGCCTTCGACTACAACTCTCGTAAGGCGGCATTACAACATCGCAATTAATATAAAGCTGTAGAAAATTAAATAAAGGATTATTTTAAAGAATAAGAAAACCAAGTTGTTCACTGTGGTTTTATTTCATTCGAACGACCCTGGACCCCGCTGAACCTATCCCAGCATCCAGCGAGGAAACGTGTCGTTACAATATATATATAAAAAAAATGAGTTTAGTTTAGCTTGTATTTATCCTTGTCTTTGTGGAAGAAATTTAACACCTTTGCTGTTTTAATGATTTGAAAGAAAAATTATTCACTTGCTTATAATTTTTTTTAAATCAACAGCAAAAATGGCAAAAAATTAGGAAAGTTTAAAATTGCAAATAGTTTGTTATTTAGAAGAAAGACAAAAATAAATATTAATAGGAAATTTGTTGAAATTATTTCATAAGTTGCTTGTTCTTCTTTATTTGAAAATTAAATTTTAGTTTCTGTACTTGAAATCTTTATTCATTGTTCATTATTTATTTTAGCTTAAAAGCTTACATTCAAACATAGATTAATTCGTGCTTTTTATTGTTATTATTAGTATTACTGAAATACCATGCATGTATGTATGTTTGGCTTTTATTTTTGTTTCAATGTCAATGCCAAACTTATTTGTATTCTTACACACATACATGCATGTGTATATCTGTTTATTCAGTTGTATCCGGCTGTGAAATAGTCTGGCAGAATTTTGCTGTGTAATCATACTTCACAGTACTCAACTAAAATCATGCAAAACAAAAAAAAATTAAAAAAAATGAAAAAAAATGTAGATACCATCAAAACTGCATTTCGTCTCAGTTTGGATATATTGCACTCATTTTTTACCCTGTAATTGTAAGCATGTGCAAACATTTAAAATGTTTGCAATTGCTTTATTTATGTTTCTATTAATGTGCATAAAACTGCAGGGTTTTGTTTTTATTATTCAAACATCTACTGACACAAGCATGTGCAAACATTGAAAAATTTTTGCAATTGCTTTCTGTTTATACTGCTATGCAGTCATTAATTTTCTTAAAAATTTACCAATGTGGATGTGAATACTTTTTCTTTAACTAAATTCGTTTAAATTTAATTAAAATTAAGTGCGTGTTTTGTAAAAACTTTATACAAATACAAAATGATAAGAATACTTCAACCCAAAAAGGAATTTTCACCAGCTACAAATCAACAAACATTGAAAATTGCAAACATTGAAAATTTTTTGCAATTTCTTTCTGTTTCTACTGCTATGCAGTTATTAATTTTGTGACAAAATTTACAAATATAGATGTGAATACTTTTTCTTTAACTAAATTCGTTTAAATTTAATTAAAATTAAGTGCGTGTTTTGTAAAAACTTTATACAAATACAAAATGATAAGAATACTTCAACCCAAAAAGGAATTTTCACCAGCCACAAATCAACAAACACCAGCAGCCGATCGTCTAGAAGCCAAAAAAAAATTTCCAATAAAAAAAACGCAGTAATACAGGTAATTTGAATGTCTGCATTAACTCGTTCCTCATAATTATATCGGTCTTTTCTTTCTTTTTTTTTTGTTTTTGTAATTAAATTAATCTTTCCGATATGTTTCATTAAATTGGTGTAGAATCTGTTGATCTTTGTGCTAAAAACTAGTGTGTATTTGACTATAGGTTCTGCTGTTAAATTTTTGCTTTAATTATGCTGCTTATTTGGTTGCTGTTTTTAATGATTTATACTTGTTAACAGTTTATTTTCAAAATATTGCTCTTTGTTAAAGTTTTTCTTGAATTTATTTATTGCTTTTCCCTATAAAAATTTTCAATGTTATTGTCCAACAAAATAATGTTATTTTGTTTTTTCAATTTTTCTTTAATTTATTTACTGTTTTGTTTCTTCTATAAAAAATCCTCAGTGTTAATGTCTAACAAAAATCGTTGAAAAATACATAGGCAATTCGTCATGATTCCGAATCATGTCATCCTCAAGACTTCCTCTCCATTCCTACTTATCACAAGTCGATAAACCCTTCCTTGCATCGCTATGTCCTTTCTCATATGCTTATTCGGTTTCCAATTTTTTTTCATGTCCCGCAAGATAGCCGTGAGTGCAGTTCGTACCTCCGCGCTCGCCTGCGAGTCAAACTTGAGTTTAGCTTGTGCCGTGTTCATCTCCTCTCCATTGGTAACTCTCATTCTCCATCCTCCCATCACCGACACCAACAATCCTCTCGTAATTGGTTGCCTGTGTGCAGTGTGCCCACCACAAAATCTCCGCAGGCACCGATCCGCATTAAGAATCACGTGCAGGCCACAGTCCACCAAGTTGGACTGTTGAACACAGTCATCGTACCTGAGTGGAAGTAGATTCGTACAGTTCGTACCTTCTTTCTGGAACTGCCAGTGGTAGAGCAACCTGATGTAGTTTGCCGGTATGCTCATATCGTGTGGTCTGAGTGAGTCGTATACCGTCCTTTGTTACTGACGCCAACGTCCAGTGGTTCCGTTCGATGATAGGTATAATCACTAGTTTTTTGCTTGACAATGTTATCCCTCTCAACCCGCGGGAAATTCTTTCCTGGCATACAATTGAATCAGGCACCTCGCCGAATCTCTTCAGTGCTTCATAAAACATTGCGCTGAATATTTGCACCTTACCCGCTTCCTTCGTGGTGAGTGCTGTCTTCGTCACCCAATGCAGGAATACATCTATATGGTTGTCGTTCAGCCAACCATAGCCTTTCAGTACCTGGAAATCTTCCTCCGTCATCACCCTGACTCTCTTGCCGATTCTGTATTCGCAATATTTACTTGTCATCTTAGATTTTCTTGTTTTTCCTTTCGTCTTGAGAGAAAAATAAAAACACTGTGCTTCCTGTCTAGTTCGCTGATAGAGTGACGCCACATACACACATTAATTTGTACGCAGGCTGTTTTTGCTTTTTCTTTTCTTTTAAAAAATATTTTCTTCCTCTTCTTCCCTTCTTTTTTTCTTCAAACCAAAAACGGTTAGTGATTGGTATCAAATTTCTTATTACAATTTATTATTTTTTCTTTTATCATTATTATTATTACTATATATTTTTTTTTTTTTTTTTTTTTTTTTTTTTTAAATTTCGACACTGAATTCTGCCAACGTTTGTGTCTAGCCTACTCAGTGAGAATCTTTAAGACCTTGGTTATTAAAACATTTTGATTAGTTTCTAAATTATCTTCTATTCTATTTCATATGCATATCGCCGACGGACATCATAGTTTTTCCCTTAAACTAAACCGCGCTTTCATCTTCTGACAACGCGCCCCTAATTTGGGACCTTCTCAGTCCCCTCCTGGTTATTCTGTTTTCCTGTATCTTAATCTTAACGTTGCTTTGTTTTCTGAACAATATCAACACTACTATTACTGATGCCAATATGGCAAGCAACGCGACGCCCCCTATTGCGGTATTTACCTGATCATGGAATTTCAGTTCCTCAATTGTTTCTAGGTTGTCTTCATGTTGTAGGGTAATATCCTGAAAAGTGAGGGATCGTTCCGTGGAGAACTTTCTCTGATATGATGGGAGGGCGAACGTTTGTATGCTCTTATATATCTTGTTGCTGAAGCGTCTGTTGCCTATGTTGATAGTGCAGTTATTGAAATGAAGAAAGTAGATTGAATCCTCTTTCATCGCAGCTGCTGTTGGCCGTTATGTTATACATGTTTACCAACACTATCATATTGCTGCTTACTTCTATGATCTGGTGCTCGGTGTACTTTACCACTGTGCATTTTCCCGTGAACGTACAACTTGTGGACGGCTTTAGTTCGAAGATTGCTTTGCCTTCTGCATAACTGTAAGTGTGGTTATTTATTTCGATCACTGCAGATGGTTGCTCATTGATTTGGATGCCGTTGGTGTCCGGAAGTGGCAGCAATAAATGCTTGGTTGTATCTATTATGTCTGCAGGTACCATAATTATTATGCTTAATTCCCCATTCACCCACTCAATCAGTGCTGTACGGGTATTTTCCAATATCTCCAAGTCAATGTTAAATATTTCCACCTCTTCTATTGTTAGTATTGATGGTGAGAATACTCCCGCTTTTGCGGATACTATACTTTCTGCTATGTCCCTTAACTTGGATCGCAGGTGTTGTATTTGGAGTAGCTGGGTCACCGCTAGTTGTCGGGTTGCGAACTCCCGTTGCAGGGTCTCGAATTCCGCTATCTGTTTTGTTATTATTTCCCTGTCGTAGATTACCGCGTCTCGCAAAGTGGTCATAGACCTGTTAAAAGCGTTGTTGATCAATATCTGTTGGTTTAGTCCGTTCACTAGGCGGTGATTATTTTCCTCTATTATCTTTTGATGTTGCTCAATCTGCCTCCTGTCTTCGTCGTCCATGGTTCCCCATACAAACTTCAGCAATGAACCTCCGGCGTTTATCAAGCCTCTCTTCCATCGGTGGGGGTGGAGCATACTTAGAATCTTCTCCATTTCTTGGATCTCGTCCTTGGCCAGCCTAACATATTCGTTGTCACCCAGAAGTGCGACAGTGTCCCGGGAAGCTTGAACCACCTTGCTCAGTTCCTCCACGTTAAGAGTGTGCACAATGTAGTTATAGTTGCGCACCACCCTGGCTCTGCCTATGTTGATCTCGACGTATCCTGCTTGGGTTTGTAGTTTCTCCATGTAAAGACTCTTCTCTGCTTCTGATTGTAATAGTATTGCCCCTACAATGAGTAACTGTAGATAGTCCGTTAGTACACCTTGCGGCCTTTTTAATAATAATTTGTTGTGTCAGTTGTTTGTACTGACATTTTAGACAAGTATTCGTTCGCCGACTAAAAAGCCGATACTGGGTCAGTAGCGTTCCACCCTTTTTTAACCCTTTCATTTTACTAATTATTTTGCTTCTTTCAGCTCCTTTGACGTCGACCTGGGTTCCGGACTATGTGAGCACCATTCGGACGATTTCGTCACCCCCTGGAGCGATAATTCTTAACGTCCAAACCTGGGAAGGTTTCGAACTTCACGTTTCCAATCAGCGTTTTGATTGCGCAGGACTATAGGTTCATTTAACAATCTGCGAGCATGAGCTTCCACTACATCTGTGTTAAGTTTCATGCTCCATATCGAAAAACCTCCCTGCTATGAAGCCGATTATTGATCGTTTTCAATGTCCGTCATCAGTGCTCAGCATTTCTCCCAGGAACCTCCTTCGGTCTGCGTCCGTTTTTATTTCCGGTATGTGAAGTTCCATTATCCCTTATTATAGTGCTGTATAAATATATGTTTATTTTTCTATTTTAGCCCTTGAAGACCCCAAGACCATGAGAGGCATGGTATTACAACACTGCACCAGTGTCGATTTTGTGGTGAGTTTTCCTCTTATTATTTCCTTTTTGTTTCTTTTTTTTTTTTTTTTTTTTTAAATATCATTTATTGACTGTATGGCTTCACCAAATTACGGTGTAGGGTTCGAAGTCTTCCCTTCACCATTATTTGAACGTTTACTGGTGTGGGGAAACTTTTAATTTCATAGGGTCCATCCCATAGGGGCGTGAATTTGTTTTTACGTGCTTGTGTCTTAACTAGGACTCTGCCTCCTATTTTTAAAGTATAAGACCTTGACTGTTTGTCGTACTGATTCTTTGCCCTAGCCTTAGCTCTTTCTTGATTTTCCTTGGCAATCTCGTAAGCCCTTTGTATTTGATGTCTCAATAATTTGAGATAATCGTAGGGGTTATATAAGGGTATGCGTGTTTGTAGGTTTGATGGCAGCGGTGCATCAAATCCATATAGTATTTTAAATGGTGTCTGCTTTGTGGCCGTGTGCTCCGTATGGTTGTGTACGTGCATTGCTGGAGCAAGCCACTGATCCCAGTTTGAACCATCTTCTTTTGCGAAACTTCGCAAATATTCTGCTAATGGTCGGTGACTTCGCTCTAATGACCCGTTAGCTTGAGGGTGATAGGGAGAAATATGTTGCTTCTTAATTCTCAAAAGCTTACACACACTTCCAAACAATTTCGAGGTGAAGTTTGTTCCGTTGTCTGTAATTAATTTTTTGGGAATACCATATTTTGTTACTACCTCGTTATAAAAGACTCTTGCTGCCGTCTCTGCTTCGGCGTCTTGCATGGGTGCGCAGACAAAAAAATTTGATAAATCATCCTGTAGGGTAAGAATGTATTTGTTTCCCATGGTGGTTGTCGGCAGGGGCCCCACCATATCCATATATACCTTTTCGAACGGTCTGTTTGCTGTATCTGTGAGGACCATGGGCTCTCTATTGAGAAGTCCACTTTTATTTTTCTGACATTTAGGGCACTTTTTTATGTAGGTCTTGATATCGTATTGCATCCCCTTCCACTTGTACTGTTTTTTTATTCTATAGTAGGTCTTCCTGACTCCTTGATGTCCGCCCAGCGGTGAGTCATGAAAGCTTCTAAGAACTTCTTGGATATCTTTTTTCTCAGATAAAAATGTCGCCGCGGAGGTTTTGTCAATATTTTCACTCTGTGTTTCCTCTGCAAGAGCTTTCTGTTGCTCTTTTTGTTTTGTCCTTTCCTCTTCCAATTTTCTCGAGCTTGCTTGAGCTCTAGTTATCACTCCGATATTTTGATTTTTTGTTGGTAATCTGCTTAATGCATCCGCATTCAAGTTAGTCTTCCCTGGTTTGTACACAATTTCAAACTCGTATTCTGATAATTTATGCCTAAGCCGTGCAAGGCTTGAGGTTTGATCTTTGAGGTTTGCTATCCCCCTTAAGGGTTGATGGTCAGTATATACGGTGAAGTGTCGCTCCAGGAGATATGGGCGGAAAGTATGTGTTGCCCACACCACACCAAGCATTTCTTTTTCTATTGTCGAATATCTTTGTTCGGTGTCACTGAGCGTTCGGCTGGCAAATGCTATCGAATGATCCATTTCGTTTCGTATCTGTGACAAGACTGCTCCTAAGGCCTTGTTACTTGCATCTGTTGTTACTCTGAAGGGTTGTTCAAAATCCGGGTAAATTAATATTGGAGGATTTGCAATATTTTCTTTGACCTTGTCCAGGGCCTCTTGGCATTGGGGCGTCCACACAAACTTAGCGTTTTTTCTTAACAGCTTTGTTATTGGTGAAGCCAATTTTGCCATTCCTGCCACAAATTTTCGGTAATAGTTGATCAAGCCCAGGAGTGCTTGTACTTCTTTTATTTTTCTTGGTGGCTTAAGTTGTTTGACACATTCCACTTTCGAAGGGTCTGGTAGTGCTCCCTCATTGGAACATTTGTGTCCTAAGTAAACTATTTCTCTACGTAAGAATTGGCATTTCTTCGTGTTTAGTTTAAGACCACCCTCTCGTAGTCTTGATAGAACGTTCATGATCTTCGTTTCGTGATCTGCCACGTTTCTTCCGTATACGACTATGTCGTCGAGGTACACAAAACAGTCCAGGCCCTGTAAGCCTGTAAGGATCGTGTTCATGACCATCTGGAATGTGGCTGGTGCTCCTGTTAGGCCGAAGGGCATTCTATTAAATTCAAAATGACCCTTATCGGTGCTGAAGGCAGTCTTTTCCTTATCTCCTTCGTCAACTAGCACCTGGTGATATCCACTCGCCAGATCTAAGGTAGTGAAATACCTACTATTTCCTAATTGATCCAAAATTTCATCAATTCTAGGAATAGGGAATACCTGCTTTATTGTGGCCTCATTTAGTTTTCGAAAATCGACTACCAGTCTAAAGGTTTTCTGACCGTCTTGAGATTTTTTGGGCACTAACAATATTGGTGAATTCCATGGGGATATGCTTGGACTTATTATACCTTCCTGTAGTAGCTCCGACACTTGCCGGTTGATTTCTTCTTTATGGACGTGAGGTAGACGATACTGTCGTTGATTAATGGGTGGTTGTTCACCTTTTATTGGTATTTTATGTTTCACCAATGTGGTGAATGGCAATTTGTCATTGTCCAACATGAATAAGTCATGATATTCCTCGCATATCCGGTTCATTGACTCTGTTTCTTCCATGTTCCAATCCCTCTCCGTCATAATAGTGTTTTTTAGACGCCTTATTCTATCGTCCTGATTTGTCACCGACGAAGGGGGTTGATCTCGCCCTCCATATTGCGTGTAGTGGTTGAAATTTGAAAATTTCACCTTAATGTATTTCCTCCATGGTATGTCCTGCTCGGTTGCGTTCAGTATGGGTACTGCTGTGCCTCCATTTTTAATGTTGACCACAGTATTTCCAACATAAACTCCAGGGGAAATCTCCTGTTTATGCACAACCACAGTTTTGTCTCTCGATACAATATTGACCGGTACTATAGTGACTGCTCTTTTCCTCAGACAGACACCTTGTTGATGATTTGTTTGACAATCTATTTCCGTACGAAGGGTAAACGTCTTCACCCAATGTTCGCTATCAAATATACTCAAGGTTCTGTCTATGGTGTTCACTATACATCGGTTCCACATATTATTTCTTCCGAGAATACCATCTCCAGGGATTTATATTTCCCGTGACACAATATGGAACACCCACGACAACTGCCTTTTATCTCCTATCCTGATCTCGGTAGTGCCCAGTGTCGTAGTCTTTCCTCCGAAGGCTCCAGAAAGAGTTTTAGTTTGCTTTCTGTTCTTATTGAGGAAAATCTTCATTGAGTCTTCTTTTATTATGCTGAAATCTGCTCCGGTATCCACAAGTAGGACCAATCCTCCCCCCCTTGCTTCTTGGCAGGGGAGCGTAATGAAAACTGTGTCCACATTGCCCGGGGATTCAGCACTATCTTCTATATTTCGCATCATCTCTTTACCTTTTTTCTCCTTTTTTTTGTTTAATTCACTATCTTTCTCAGTATTTTCTTCTATAGTTTGTCCGTTCTCCTTGTTCACCGAGTGTACAACTGCCTCGGTTACTATCCTGGTTGGCTGCTCTGTTTCTGAGTCAGTCGCCGTATCATCTTTATTTACCCGATTCTTTGTTTCCGTTTCTTTATTATAATTGTAGTTGTTCTCCTTTTTATGCCAATCTAATTTTCTGTTAATCTGCGGGACCCCAGTTATTGGCGGTAACTGGGCCGAATTTCGTTTCCCTGGGCATTTGTCCGATTTGTGTTGCTATGGACCTCTACTGGTCTGTTAGCTAGGTCCCTGCCGTTGTTGCTATTTCGCACCTGTTGGTAGATCCCTGGTCCTACTGTCTGAGTTTGTCTGATATTGCTTCTGCAGTCCCTTGCGAAATGTCCTTGTTGCTGACATTTAAAACAGGTTGGGAGTGTACCATTGTTTCTATTTGCCCCTCTGTTCGTATTTTGTCCCATCGCTGTTTGTGGGCTTCCACGGAATTCTGTGTTTGTTGTCCTTTTATTGGTTTCTGCCGTCCTTCTATTCAATTGGTTTTGGTTGGGTGGGTTTCTTTTTGGCTCACAGAAAGGGGTTTCCTTGTGACCGTTTATTCTACACAATCGGCAGTATAAGGAGCCTAATCTCTTTCTGCAGTTTTCCACATCGTGCCCGCTGTTTCCACAGAACGTACAGCTCACGATATTCCTGCACAGTGGCCCCATTTCATGGCCGTATTTTCCACAGCTCATACAGTATGGTGTGTTTAGCCGCTTTTTGCAGCTATTCCATTCATGCCCCGTCCTGTTGCAAAAACTACAGGGGACTTCTGAATCTATTGTGTTGATACTGTGTGTTGGTTCGCCAAACAATTCCTCAGCGTTCTCGACTATTTCTATCAACTTAGTGAGCTCTTCCTCCTCCTGCCCCACAAATCGAGCTTTAAGAGCATGGTCCTTCAGACCCTTGATGAAGCTTCTTACCGCTATCCTCTTGAAGTCCTTCAGCATGGTTTCCCGGCCAGGCCCCACCGGCCATTCGTTCTCTATTGTTGTTTTTGCCTCATTCAATAGGCTATCCAGGCGTTCTCCAAATTTACATGCTGACTCTCTGATGCTCTGTTTGCAACCCAAGATCAGCTCCCTTATCTTATCCAGGCTTTTATTTTTTAGATATAACTTCTTGATGGTGTTACAGTATGCGTCCACTGAACCAAAAGTCATCTGGGATATTTTTGAGTATGCACCCCCCAGCAGTCGCAATTTCAGGCACTGTATCACATCTTGTGTTAGGACGTTATTTGCACCTGTGAGTACTTCTCTTTCTACCATTTTGCATCCTTGTATGTACCTGCATACTTCTGATGGTAAGTCAGGTCCATCGGTCCCGAAGAATGATGGGACTGTGTTGTTAACTATTTTAATAATCTCGGATAGCGACGTCATTCTGATTGTTTCGATTTCTGCTCTCTCAATAGTATGGTTTTGCCGGGGTGATGGTGATCGTCTTTCCAAAATTTCTTGGGCCACTGGGATTAGTCTATTAAATTCTTCCGTTATTCCGCTGTCAACTTCTTCGGTGTCTTCCAATTCACCGAATCTCAGGGTGTATTCGCTTAACTCCTTTAATTTCCTGGCTTTTGTTTCCGCGGAGTACCCCCTGCTACCTGCTTTCCTTGCGTTGTTAATTAGGGTTTTTACTTTTTCCAAAAGCGTCAAGGCATGTGTTTCTTTCTCGTGCGAGATGACTATTGTTGGTAGTCCTACTTCGTTTAGTTCTTCGTGCAGTGAAGGATTTGGTGAACTAGCTCTGTGAATTGTATCCAACTCTCTTCTTGCGTTTTCCAATGCTGTTTGTAGCCTTTGGATAGTGTCGTCTTGTGTCTCTATTAACTGTTTCTGTTTTAACTGTTTCCTAAAATTCTCTTCACTCAGTCCTTTTCCTTTCAACTGTTCTACTAATTCTGAATTTTCCTTTTCTACGTCCTCCAACAAAGTATCTGTGTACTCTATTTGTCCTCTTAGCTTTTCGCAATGTCCCTTAAGGAATGTTTTTGTCTGTTCGAGTTCTTCGATTCTTTTCACAAACTCCAATGATCTATCCCTACTTAATTCACTTATTAATTGTAACACATAACTAACTTCTTCTAACTTTGTCAGTCTTTGTATTCTTATTGTTTCCCTATGGTTGTCCAGGAATGTTTTGTCTGCTTCTAAACCCTTAAGTTCTGTCCACGCAAGAACTTGTAGACTGTCCACTGAATAATTATACTTATCTATCCGTTTTATTAAGTCGTCTGTCTGTGTCTGTGGATTGTCCATTAAAGCTGTATTCTACTTACCCATATTCCGCTGTTTATTATCCTCATAGTGGTCTGTGGTTTAGGCTTATTTTCACTTTATATTATTATTATTATTATTATTTTATTATATAAGTTTGTTCGCAACCGCGCAGAATTTTTACAATCAAGGTAATTCTCCTTTTTGCCTTGATCTGCTTTAGCGATTAGTCCTGCAATGACAATATGAGGGTAGCTAGGATTTAGACTTTATTCAATTTGTCTGTGCAGTTCTACACCGTCGTGTGTAGGATGCAACAATACAAGGTAGCTAGGATTTAGACTTTTATGTATTGTTGGTTTTGCTACACCTGACAGTTTTTTCTTGAGCAAGATCAACACAAGGATAATTATATCTCCTTGATGTTATTATTTACGCGGCTACCGGCTGCGCCAAAATGTTACAATTTATTTTGTAACTTATTTTTTAGAATTAAGAACACAAGACAATAGGATTATTTTGAATTTAGTTATTTAGTTTATTTAGATTTTCATTTTTGTTTTCTATTCTAGGTTTATTAAATTATAACCATCTGAGGGACCCGCTTTTTAAGGCTGGTGTTTGATCAGGTTTTTGTTATGTGTGTTATGAACTGATTAGAATAGAGCTGAATTCACTGACTACAGTTGGCTGGATAGACTGAATAATAGACTTCCATACCAAATCACCCTCCGCTTTTATACCCACTTTTGTGCTGCTCGATGAACGGTGCTGCTGACGTTCGCTGCCGCTGGCGTGGTTGTTCCCGCGATACTGCTGAGTGTGCGATTATTGCAACTTCAGCATATCCATACCCGTGGAACTTCCAGTCGATTGCGGTTCTCACGATAATGCAATGTCAGCATATATCCGTAGGAAAATTACTGGTAATAACGTCAGTATTGTATGCAGCGTTATTGCAACGTCAGCATATGTCTGTGTATGTATGCAGCGTATCTTTTGCTGCTGTAGGTATTTTTTGTTGGTTGAGGGAAAATAACTCAACGTCAGTATGTGTATGCAGCGTATGTTCTGCTGTCGCTGATACTTCTGTTGGTTAGGGGAAAATGACTCATAACAAAAGGCCTAACAGTAGTTATAAAAGGAATAGATTTAAGCGTGGATCCGGAAGAGGTAAAGTCTGGCCTTGAAAATAGTGGCTTCAAAGTGAAAAATGTTTCAAACATTAAAAACAGGGAAAAAATCCCCCAACCTATTTTTAAAGTCGTGCTACAGCCAGGCGACTGGAAAATAAAAAAAAATTAATCGCACCCAATCTATAGCTTAAAAAAACTGGACCTATCCAATGCATGAACTGTCAAGAATTTGGCCATACCAAAACTTATTGCAAGTTGCCTACAGTTTGCGTTGTATGTGGCGAGTTACACAGTACCGCTAACTGTGACAAAATAAGAGATGATACCAAAGCAAAAAAATGTGGCAATTGCGGCTGAAACCACACTGCCAACTATAGGGGCTGCCCTCTTTATTCTATTCTATTCTATTCAAATGCTACTCCCGCTCAGCCCAACACTCCTTTAAACTACCCACAGTTACCTCAACCGACGTCTAGCCATAATCAAAACTCAAATGTTTTAAAGTCTAACACGACTTTTACTCAAACAAAAACCTAATAGTCAATTTTCATACGCTAATATTTTAAAGAGTAACCAGATTCCGGCGCAAAAAAATGTACCAGTAAATGAAGAATCAGGGCATAATTTTAGTCGTATTGAAGCCTCGATAGAGATCCTAATACAAACAGTAAATACATTTACTCTCAACATGTCCTGTATGATGCAGGAAATGTTGAAAATGCAGTCTACCTTGTTGCAGGCTGTATTGAAGAAACCATGAACTTAAGAATCTGTAGCTCGTTTCTGTATTTCTCGCATCGTAAAGTTATCCGCATGAAACGAGTGAATTGCTTAAGAATCTGTTTTTGGAAGGCAAACGGCATATGCCAACTTAAAAATGAAATAGAATATTTTCTTCTGGATAAACAAATCGATGTTATGCTTATCTCAGAAACTCATTTGACGACTCGAAGCTATTTTAGAATTAGTGGATATAATTTCTACGACACCAAGGATCCTCGAGGTAGAGCTTGTGGTGGCTCTGGAATCCTAATAAAAACTCGAATATAACACTACCTACTAAATGACCTTCGTGAAGAATATCTTCAAGCAACGAACATCTGCATTGAAAATTTTTATCAAAAGCTTGTGACATCATCTGTTTACTCTCCTCCCAGGTTTTCAATTTCAGAGAGTCAATATACCGCATTTTATTCAACACTGGGGTCCCGTTTTCTAGCAGCTGGCGACTACAATGCTAAACACACTTTTTGGGGCTCACGTTTAATCAGTCCCAAGGGTCGTGTTTTGTTTGACACAATTTCAAAAATGGGTTTGAATATAGTTTCAAGTGGTCAGCCAACATATTGGCCAATTGGATCGTCAAAAAATTCCTGATGTTATCGACTTTGGAATTATGAAAGGTGTGCCCCGCGAAATGATTGAAGTAAAAGCTTCTTTGGATTTGTCTTCAGATCACTCGCCCATTATTATCACTATTTACTCACACACAACTGCAACACCAACATGTGATTTACCGCTGACATCTGCACGTATTAACTGGCTGAAATACAAAAAACATTTGAGTGCTCATTGCACGGAAAATATGCCATTGAGAACACCTGCTGACATAGAAAATTCTATTAGGTTGTTTGAAGCACATGCTAAAACAGCTGCTCTTAATGCTTCTTCAATTCAACCAAATCAACAAGCGAGATTTAACAATATTTTTTGTGCAGATATAGAAAGGCTATTGACTGAAAAACGGAGAGCTCGACGAGAATGGCAACGTTACAGATCGCCTCAGCTAAAATTAAGGCTTAAGGAGTGTACCAAACAGCTAAGAAAAGTTTTACAATCACAAAAAACAGCTTCGCTGCAAAAATTTCAGCAAGAACTCGATGCAACACCATCAACAGATTATTCGCTGTGCCGTGCAGCCAGAGGACTTAAAAGGCCAGTGATTTGCCAACCTCCATTACGAGCCTCTAATGGTGACTGGGCAAGAACTGATGCTGAAAAAGGTGATCTATTTGTTTAGCACCTAGAAAAAGTATTTACTCCGAATATTTCTGCTGATATTGTTGAACTGCCACCAGTCGTCTCTTTACCAGAAATACCGATGAGATTTAACATGACGGAGATTGAAAAGACTATTACTAGTCTTAACACCAGAAAAGCCCCAGGTGTCGACAAAATAAGCAACAAAATGCTTCAGGAATTGCCTTAATAATACTTTTGCCTAATATTACTTTGCCTTTGTAATTTAAGGATTAACGGTAAATTGTGTTCGTTTTTGTTTATGCGTTTAAAGTAATAAAATGCAAAAACATCAGAAAATATGTAAACAAACATTTAGTTGTGGACAAGAATTCAAAGTAAGTGCGTGTAAAAATTTTTCTCCGAAAACAGAGTCACGTAAAACTGAAATATATTAGAATTTCGAAATTATAAAATTGTTTTATCGGAACTATGGCTGAAAGAAAAGGTAATTTTAGTTATAAAAGCAAAAACAAACAAAAAAAAAATTTAAATGTAAAGGCTAGAATTTTTTGAAATTAGAAGTTGCTTAGAAGCAACTATGGTCGTTAAGGGTATACAAAGTTTTATATGAATATGAGTAAATTGTAGGTGAAAGGCAAAGACGCAAAGGATTGACTGATACAGATATACAGCAAATCATCGATTTTGATTGGGATAACTCATCTGATGAAGAGGATGTTATTGAAGATGAATATTTACCAGAAATATTGGAAAAAAGCATTGAGGAAATAATTGCAAATGATCAGGAAATGGAGGTGGATATTGTAGATCGAATTATTTCAAATAGCGAAACTGAAAACATTGAGGAAAGCGCCGCTGCAAATCCTGTTGAAAAAATTTACAGCAAAAAATTAAAATCGAGAAATAAGCGTATGGAGGCTGTTGACACTGCTTGGAAGGAAGAACAAAACTCAGATGCCGTTGCCTTGAAGTCGCCTGTTGAATATTTTTCAGATTTTTTAGATGACGAGTTATTTGAATTGATCGCAGACCAAACCAACTTATATGCAGGAAAAAGGTATAGAACTTAACTGCCAACCATTTGAAATTCGACGATATATACGCACGCTTTTATACTTAGGCATTGTAAAGCTTCCCGATATGAGAATGGCATGGTCAAATAAATTGAAATTAAGTCCCATTTCTGATTCCTTGTCACGGAACAGATTTGAAAAAATTAAGCAGTTTTTTCACTTGAATGATAACTCGAAGCAACCAGAAAAAGGCTATCCAGACTACAATAACTTATATAAGTTACAGCCATTACTTTCTGTACTGAAAAAAAATTCAATGCATTGCCTCAGGAGGAGCATCAATCTGTCGATGAATCGATTATAGCTTTCAAAGGTCGTTCTGGCCTAAAGCAATACAATCCAGCAAAACCACATAAATGGGGCTTCAAAATGTTTACCCGCGCCGGGTCTTCTGGTATGGTATATGACTTCTCATTATACGTTGGTGAAGGAACTTGTCCATCCTATGGACTAGGCATATCATCAGATATTGTTTTATATTTAACATCAACAATGCCAAAGCTTCTGAATTACAAGCTTTACTTTGATAATTGGTTTACATCAATAAGTCTTATGATGGCTCTCAAAGAAATGGGTATTTTTTCAACTGGCACAGTACGTCAGAACAGAGTGGGAAATTGTGACTTGCTTTCGAAAAAAGAATTAAAAAAACGAGGCAGAGGCTCCTATGATCAAAAATGCGAAATAAATTATAATATTGCAGCAGTTCGCTGGTTTGACAATAAGTCCGTGCAAATGCTATCTACGTTCGCAAATGACCAACCATTGACATCATGCAAGCTCTGGAATGCACAAGAAAAACAATTTATAGAAATACAACGACCAGCAATGATTTCAGAGTACAACAAGCATATGGGTGGCGTCGACTTATTTGATATGCTAATGGAATTATACAAAATAAACCATAAATCAACAAAATGGTAAAGACGTATGGCTTACTGGTGTATTGGCGCAGCTGTTGTTAATGCGTGGTTGCTGTACCGTAAGCATCTAAAAATCGTTGATCCCGGTTCTAAGCATATGCCTTTAGTTGAATTCCAGCTAGAAATAGCCCAATCGCTGTTAAGTGCGTCATCTACACTCTGCGCTGTTATAACTCGAAAAAGGGGTCGTCCTTCTTTGAAAGAATCTGACCTTCAACCCCAATCAAGTATGTCTTCAGCATCTGCTACTAGTGACTGTTCTGAAATAGAAAGCAGCTCTTCAAAAAAACGCAAATATACACCAGATCCCTCAAACACGATGCGCTATGACAAATTAGAGCATATGGTAGTATGGGGTGAAAAAGGTCGTTGCCGTTTTTGTAAAACCGCAACGCCCTTATCAACATGCTCTAAATGTAAGGTCCATTTATGCAGTAATACAAAAAAGAATTGTTTTTATTCATATCATTACTAGTTTTCTTAATTAAATCGGAAGAATTTAGCTTCACTTCCTAAAATAAAATAAAAAATTTATTTGTTTCTTTTAAAATTTTTATACCACTAATGCCCATTGTTGCTTAAAAGCAACTTCCTCTGGAGTCCTTCCTGGAAGGACCTGGTGTCCGAAACTTGGTATATACCTTATCTGAGCCCAAAATAAACGGAAAAACAAGGTTTCATATTTTTAACACAACCTGGAAAAAACGCGCGAAAAAATACATTAAAAAACTTGAGTTGCACCCAAATCCATTCTAGAGTATAAATGATGCGAAGCATTGCAGTGCAAAGTTATGTAATCTGAAAATTTTAAATTAAAACTGTATACAGAATTGATTTGGTTTTTGTTATCAATATTTAATTCTCCTCTTCCCCCAACTTGTCCTGCTGAGGGATTTCTGAGTTTAAAGTCCTAATAGAGGGATTCTGTCTAGGAAAATGTTGTCTTGTGTTTTGGCCTTGATTCGACTATAACTATTGTAGTGTACACATGTCATACAACTTGCACAGTAGGTAAATACCAACTTTAAGTGTGTAGCGCAACAAGCGATAATGTTACACATGTTGAAGTGTGGCAAAAGTTATTTGGAACAAATATTAAATTACAAAAATTACTGTGTGCAAGTTGATGACACATGAAAATTTAATTCAATTTAATTTTATGATATTTTATTTTTCTTTATTAATAAATTGAGTGATTTACAAATCATCCTTATTACTCCACATGGCGATCCTACCATAACATTCTCAAAACATTATTACACCACATCCTTTCACTCTCCACATGGCGATCCTGCGGATTTCGAACTGATCCTGCCGATTCGGACCAACCATACAACAAAAATTTTATTATCAAAAATTTTATGATCCTGCAAAAATCTTACAATCCTTCGGACTTCGAACTGATCCTGCCGACACTACATAAAGATGATTTAAACAATTCAAGAAGTAGAAGAGCAGAAAAGACTAAAACGAGCACAGACGTAAAATTGTATAAAAGTATTGTTTGATTAAAAATAAAGAATCCAGAAATTAAAAATTTGCTAGAATAGAAAGTACAAATCATGACTCGTGGAAATCAACGTGACTTAGCCTGTCAAAAGAACACCAAAAATTTGGCTGAACAAAGCACTGACAATCTAAAACGACGTAAACACGTTTGGGTTTGGTTTATAAAAATCGCAAATGTAAGATGTTCTCTAGTTTCAATATTTTAAGTTTTGCTTAAATAATTTACAATTATACATACATACAAACTTAACTTAAAACAGCATTAAAATAATATAAAAATCAACAAAAATAAGCAAGCACAACAAATAATATGAATGAATTGCAAAAAAAAAAAAAAAATATACAAAAGAAATTGAATTATAAATACATACATACGTTAATTTTACTTACAAATTAATTAATTGAATATATAAAAACAAATGGGAATTTAATGAAAGAATGAATATTTAAATGAAAACCTCTTGAATATTATTATTTTATATACATATGTAGTTTAAAATATAAATTAATTATACATACATATATACATTTTTATTTATTTCTTAACATTCTTTTAACTTACACACAAATACACACAACTTCCAACATTCATGTACACATACTCTTTACTTAACCATCAACAAACCAAGTCTTCTTATTAAATAAATCAAGTTAAGATATTACAAGATATTATTAATTGAAATCATACAAGCATTAAAATTATATCTAAATAGAGACAGACGGAATAATAGGGAGAGACTTCTTAAGAGAATACTTATGCAAAATAGATTACGAGACATTCACAATTTCTTTGTTTACCAATAATGAAACCATAATTCTGCCAATGCAAGCAAAAGCATTCGACACATTAAAAATAACTATACCACCACGAACAGAAATCATACAACCATTGAAATTAAACCTTACAGAAGATTGCGTAATACTTAATAATGAATTAAAAAGCGGTATTTTTTTAAGTAATTCAATAGCACCAAAAAAAACGGAATGACACACATTAAAATTTTAAACACAACAAATGATACACAAATTTTACAGGGCATTAAACTGCATACTGATCCACTAAAAAACTATGACATATTAAATTTCAACAATATAAACGACAACGAACGGTTCAACAAATTTTTGGATGACTTGAAATTAAAACATAATGACATACATATAAAGAAAATAAAGAATATAATGAGGCAAATAATAAAGAACATAATGAGGCAAATAACATTTTTAGTGAAACACGTGTAGAAGAAAAGAGTATGGAAAAATGTAATTCTCGGAAGCCTGATCAACTTCAAATATGGGAATGCACATCCATAAGTGATATAAAAAACATTAAGAAATTGCAATTTAATAGATTTGAAAACATAAAAGAAGTCGACATATATATTGAAAATAATATTGTGCACATTGGACATAATGATAATTCATCGAAACCAGTTTCGACCATGAAGAAATTGTGTACCCAAAATAAGAATGCTATGAATATAGGATGTAACGATAATTCATCGAAACAAGATTCGATTATGAAGAAGTTACATACCAAAAATATACATGATAATAATATGCATGCAAGATTCAGCGATAACTCAGCGAAACTAGATTCGATACTGAGAAAACTGATATCAAAAATGAGTAAAGAAAATATAAAAGAATTAGCGGTAGCAAATAACGATAAAATATTTAAGGTATATACGAAAGAAGAATTAAAAGAAGCATATGCAAACATAAGAATAAATAACAAAAGTCCTCAACTAAAAATATTAATATACAATGCCCCAAAAAGAATAACAGATGACATTTTAAAATATAAACTAATTGACGAATTCCACAATACCACACACGCAGGCCACTTAGGAATTAGAAAAACAATTATTAAACTTAAACAGCGATACATTTGGAAAAACATGAATAAGATGGTAAAGCAATTCGTAAAATACTGTGACAAATGTAACATAAACAAACAAACCAAACATATTAAAGAACCACTTACATTAACGGACACCCCAAGCAACAGTTTTGAGATTATATCAATTGATACTGTAGGACCTCTTCGTATTTCAAACGGATACCGATACATATTGACAATGCAATGCGAACTAACGAAATTCGTTATTGCTCACCCAATGTCAACAAAAGACGCACTTTCAACTGCCAAAACACTAGTAGAGCAATTAATTTTGAAATACGGTAAATTTAAAGTGCTCAAATCAGACAACGGGACAGAATTCAAAAACGAACTAATGCGCAACATATGCTCGTTACTTGAGATCAAACAAACATTCTCAACCCCCTACCACCATGAAACAATGGGTGCGGTAGAAAGAATTCTTGCTTACATCAGCAAACGATTACGAATGGGATAAGTGGATAAATTACTTTACTTTTGCCTACAACACGGCACCACACATAGACACTGGTTACACACCATTTGAATTGGTATATGGTAGATTGCCATGCTTACCATCAGAATTGTATGACACAGAAAATAACAAAATATACAATTATGATGACTATGCAAAAGAGCTGAAACAAAGATTAAAATATTCTTTGAATAGAGCTAGGGAACTTACAGAAAAAACAAAAGAAAAAAGAATCATAGAAAATAGATATAGTAATAGTTTAAATCTAAAAATAGGAGATTTAGTTTTAATAAAAGTAGAAAATAGGAAAAAGAATCAAAGCCCGTACAAAGGCCCATATAAAATAATTAGACATAACGGTGTAAATACCATAATAAACTACCACGGAATTGAAAAAGAACTCCATAATAATCAATTAAAACCATATATAGGCTTTAGAAACAATAATTAAGTACACAATAAACACTAAAAATTATAAGAATACTATTGTAAAAATTATAAAAATATTAAATACTACATTAAGAATTATGTAAATAGAAATTAAGAATTATTTTACAAATATTGTCGGTACTATGAATATCAAGAAAAATCAATCCCCTAATTTTTCTCTTAGCGGTGAGGGTGTAGTGTACACATGTCATACAACAGTAGGTAAATACCAACTTTAAGTGTGTAGCGCAACAAGCGATAATGTTACACATGTTGAAGTGTGGCAAAAGTTATTTGGAACAAATATTAAATTACAAAAATTACTGTGTGCAAGTTGATGACACATGAAAATTTAATTCAATTTAATTTTATGATATTTTATTTTTCTTTATTAATAAATTGAGTGATTTACAAATCACTCAATTCTAGATTATCATATAGATTCTCATAAGTAGTATTTAAGCTAGAATATTTTGTAAATAAAATCAGACTTAAACTATCAACATAATTCGGCACTCGCTTGCCTTTGTTTTTAATTTAGTTTCAAGAATATTCTGGCAGTTCTTTTGAACGCCTAATTACTAGCTGGAACCCTTCCAGCTGTTTAAAATAAACCAAGGGCTATAGGGAAATAAAATATAAACATCCTTATTACTCCACATGGCGATCCTACCATAACATTCTCAAAACATTATTACACCACACTATACACTATACATTCCTCGATTGTTATGATTTCTTGCAGGGACATAGTTTCTCTGACCTTAATAAATTTTATTGTTTGTACTAGTTCTATAGTTGTTGTTATTGTAGCGTCCAGCAGAGTTCGGATTTGCGCACTCCTTTTGCTCTTTACGCTTTGCGCATTTCTTAAAAGCGTATTAAATATGCGCACAAGCGCAAAGAGCGGAGCGAAAAAAAAGGAGCAATTGGTATGCGCAGCGCAAGCGCATTCCATTTATTAGCGCCGCTCTTTGCGCAATGCGCATTTAAATTTTTTGTCTAGCGCTTTGCGCTGCGCATTGCGCATATTGAGCGGCGCATTGCGCATGCTCTTTTTTATGATAACAGTGGTTCGTTTGAGTTTATTCATTGCTGCCACGAAAAAAAGTCTTTGCAGCCAAAATCTTTAAAAAATGTAACTAAATAAGAATAAAAGTAACCAGAATATTTTTTTAATGTTTATTAAAATGGTGTGTTTTATTTTTGAGTAAAATATTAATCATATTTGGCCTTTAAGGATTTATTCTTAATCCGATTATTATATGTATAAAAATTATCTGATTGCATGATTCAATGACTATAAGGTAGTCTTAGAAGCCCAGCTGACAATTCTTGCAAACCACTTGTATTTAATTTCAGGTGTCGAATTTTTATTTGTATTTATTTATTAAATTCAAATTAAAAAATTTTTATTTAAAAAGAAAATTGTAAAATTTCTTAAAATGAATACGAAATAAATATGAGTTTGTATTTGAGCAAAATAGATGTGATATGTACAAAAGATTAGAGCTATTGGAAATTAACCTTTTTTAAAGCTCCCAAAAATCAAATCAAACTAAAATCGTGGAAAGAAGTCTTCACAAAAAATTTCATATGTGAAGCGCAAAATAGAAAGGGACCTAAGGGTAAAAACCGGTTTAGTTCAGGAGAGCCATTTTAAAGATTTAAATACGTGTATTTAATACGTGACTTCACTTTCATAAAACGCGCATATCTCTGGGAGGGAACACTTTTGGGGCATGGGATCGGTCTCATTCGATGCTCAGATGTTGTCCACATAAAAAACAAAAGTGAAAATTGATTTTTTACCCTTAGGTCCCTTTCTCTATGCGCTGTCACATATGCAAATTTTTTTTTAAAAATTTCAGTTTAAATAAGAAATATCCACAACAAATACATTTAGGTATGTTTTGTATGTAACTCTTCTCATGTACGTTTATAACAAGAAGGCGACGAAAATTCTAAAAATAGACGCACTTGAATATTTTCCTGAGTAATTTTTTTAGTATTTTGTTGTATGTACATATGTATGTTCCTAGTAGACAAGCCCGAAAACACTGTAGTGAACCTGATGATGACATTTACATCATCTGTAGGTATGAATGAATGTACATTCACAAAAATATTTAAAAATATATGGCCTGCTTACCCTTTCTGTGGTTTCGCAAGCAAATATTTTTATGACTTTTTTCAATTTTTGAGCAGTTTGGGTTTTTCCAACATTTTATGTGTATGTTTCTTACAAGTAACGAAATGTGTATAAAACCCATCATTAACAAGATTTTTTGAAATCCAAGAAAAGATTTTTTTTAAATAACTTTGAGAGACATACAATGTGAGTATGTATAATTGTATAAGGGGCAGATTTTTTAACCTAAAACGGTTTTTTCGTTTTGAAATTGTATGGAAAAATTTTGTTTTGATATGAATTTTTGTTATTTTTCATACAAATTTAAAACGTTTAGAAACGATTTTTTTTACAAAATCTGCCTATAAGTAAAAAACCAATTATCAAGGTATTTATAAACATGTATAGATATATATATATTGTTCTTGATAATGTGGTGTTGTATTTTTTAAAGATGATTATTCTTGATGTAAAAATCTATTATTTCCTTTACTAACATTTTTTACCACTGTAAATGCGCTATGCGCATTTCTTGCTCTTTTGGCTCTTTTTGCGCATTGCGCAAAAAAATGCGCAGCGCAAAAAAAGCGCAAATAAAATTGCTCTTTTTTGCGCTTGCTCTTTTTATGCGCAGCGCAAAAATAAATGCGCGGAGCAAGCGCAATAATAAATTGGCTCCGCCCTTTGCGTAAAGAGCGAAAAAGAGCAAAAAGAGCGGCGCTGCGCTGCGTTTTTTCGTACTCTGGCGTCGAGGGTATCTGGCATTTCGCGATTGATTATGGGGATTGGAATTATACCTATTTCTATTATAGCGCATTGCTAAAACTTGACTCTGTTTCTCACTACTTGAATCCTCCACTATCAATTTAGCCACAACATCCTTTGGTTTTTTAAAAGCGGTAGATGCTAATATTGCCTTCACTATGTCTGATTTTGCGTTACTTCTACAAACATTAACAGTTTGTTCTATGGTCATTTCGTTATTCCTGGTATAACGAGCGAACGTTCTAACGCATCTGCTAAGTCCTCAAAATTTTTTGCAAAATCCGTATAATTGTTTTGCCTAATGTATAGGGCTGTAATTCTACCAGCTACAACTTTGAAGCTGTCAGGTCTTATCCTGCTTTTAAGTGTGGTTTTAATTTCATCTATGCTAGTTATTTGATTTGGTAAAACTTCTCTCGCTTTGCCATCTAATTTGGCTTTTGTGAAGATAATGAAACACGTTCTTAAATTAGGCGCGGTAAGCTCTTCAATCAAATTGATTATATCAATAAAAGAATTTAGTGTCAATAGGTAAAATATCCAGTTTGACAGAAAAGCACACAAATTCGTGTAAAAATTTAAAAAAATATATTAGAAGAAAAAAGTGTTTTAAGTGTTTTATTCGAAAGCAAATAATTTCAAATGGATATATGTGTAGATTTATTTTATGAAGATGGAAACGAAGATGTTAATATAGATGTAATACGCATAAGGAGGAAAATTCGTGATGAATCCAACCCCCTTGAACTACCAACTGCAAAATAAAAGTGTTCCATTGAAATGATAAGTTGATTCACTGTATTGTAGATATTTATAATTGGCAACGAGAAAAATAATAAGGAGATGACGAACAACTGTGTTGGGTAGCCATTCTAAAATTGGTTGTCAAAAGAAAAGCACACTAGAAATTAAGAACTAAAAGATAAAATCGTTTGCTGCAAAAATATAATTATTAATATAAAAATAAAAGTAGTATGTTACAACTCAGGTGTGGGGTGTGAACATAATGTCCAAGCAGATCACCAAACAAACAATGGCGGATGCTCTCTTAGCGGCAGGTATTGAACTGCGTAAGATTTACGATGAAATTGCCGGAAAATCTTACAATACTTTGGACCGGACAGAAAATGATAACATTTTTGAGGGTAACAAGATATCCGAGTTTACTGGAGAGAAAACTGATGAACCTGCTGTACTGCCCGAAATTTCTGCCGGCTTCATTAAATCTACTGTTGATGCTGTACTTAAGTCCGATGCTGCCATAAACGCTAGTAAAAGCAAGCCTACTGTTGATGCTAACCAGAGAAGCAATTTCATACAAAGTGCTGATGTTGACGCGGATGCCGGCAACGATATAAATCGCGCTGAAATCGAAAACCTGAATCGCCAAACTGAAACTTTACAAAGGCGACAAGAAATGATGTCAATGGGTAAAAAGTTTGACCGGTTAACTATAAAACGGTTCGATTTTATTGCTTATGAGGCAATGATACACAGATTCAGTGGTGACGATTCTTACGATATTCATAAATGGATTGATGATCTAGAAGACGCTTTATGTATGTTTGAATGTACGCAGTCTGAGAAATTTGTTTTTGCGTACAATATCGGTTCACAATTATGATCAATTGAAGAATGAACTTCTACAAGAATTTGGAAAAGCGGTTACGACGTTTTTTATCAATTTAAAAAACGAACTTTAAGACTATCTGAATCAGTCAGACGCCAGTTCCAAGGGATTCGGCGCTGTTCTACTGCAGAAGGGAGACTTTGGCTTAATCAGCGGTGTGCGTGCAAACAAATCAAATTTCATCGCTTTAGGCATAAGCATGGGCTACGCCCGCTGCCAGTGGGGTGAGTGTTGTGGTGTGTTATAGATATTTACCGATGTAATTTACAGATTGCAATTAATAAAAAATAATTATGCATATAAAAGTCGAAACAATTAATTATGGATCATTAACAAATGTCAAGTGGAAGTGAAAGTTCTTGCTCGTACAGTTACAGCAATTATTCTGAGTGTAGTAATTTATTTGAAAACAAAAAAGTATATAATGGTGCGTCAATTGAAAAAGGTGAATATTACGAATCATCAAGTGATTCCGGCACCAACGGCGTCCAAATTATCCAAAGGAATCAACAATATAAGGGAAGACAGCAGCGACGAATCCAGCCAATCGTCAGTAGAAGAAGTACCTCACCAGCAAGTACAGCCAATAGCAGTGCCAGAAACTCAGGATCTTCTATTAGAACTGGGATTAAACGCAGATTCTCCGCTAAGCAAGAAAATACAAGAGCTGCCAGTGTTAGAGTTTGGCTTGACGGAATCGGAGATTCCTCTCCATCAAGAAGTAACAATGACGTTTATGGAACTAATAGAACTATTATGGGAAAGGAAATTTCTACAGATGATATTAACTGTGCTAAAAGATGGCGAAAGCAAGCGCCGCAACCTGAAATCGAAGAAGATCGTATCGACGATTTCTCAACTCACTAAAAGCGATGTTCGTCTGAAGTATTTCAGAAGTTTGTCCAAGAAGGCGAATACTCCACGACGTTTATGAAAACCTCGATAGAACAGGAACTGGTCGATTTGATTATAGACGCTTACTCGGCCAACACCGCGGGACCGTCTTCATCGTCTGCAAACATGATACCCATTACCACGTCGTCCATGACTACACCTATAGCAACTACAACTGCAGATATGCAGTCATTGATGTCCTTAAATCCTATCCAGAAATCGGCAGGCGATGTACTAGACGAGCTATTGCTCATTATGAATTCACCGTCAACCACTAAGCAAATCTGTAAATCTATTTCCAGACGGAAGGGAGACAACGTGTCTATATGGACCTCGCCAGGAGGAACAGGATACCAGGTAGTCAAATTCGACATCTACAATTTCAGCAAGATCTCCGGAATGCCCAAGAAAAATTGGTGGAAGGAAGCCGAGATGCGTTCCACTTTTATTACGAGCAGCCCAATGGATCCGAAAAATATCCTGATTCAAAAGCTGATGGCAGCAGTAGCGAAGGATGTTACCTCAATACCAGGGATAAAAAAAGAGGAAAGGGTGATGAGCTCATACTCTTTCTTCGGCGGTACCCAGTATCGCCAATAAATCATATTTTTTCTTTATCAATTTATATGACGTCTAAATATAAGTTTTTTAATAAGGTTTCTCCACTGATGTTAAATGTTTTAAAAATTCATGGTTCTTTTTATAATGAATTATCAGTAGAGGAATTGTATACTCATTTTACATCAGTTGATGCACAAAATTTAATATTTTCAGTGTTTCTTTTTATATTGGTTTCGTTCACATGTGGTTTTCGTTTTTGGTTCTTTATTTTCATATATTGTTTTAACGAGTGATTTTTTTTCGGTATGTTTTTTTCCAGTTTAAGCACAACTTTCTTGATGTTTAATTAGTTAATTTGCGTTTAACATCATTTTTTTTCTCTTCTTGTTTTATTTCATATTATTTCATGTGCAGCACTCAGTATATGTAAATAGGAGAGAATTATTCTCCTTTTTTTGTTATATTTCCAGTTTTTCTATTCGGTATATGTTTAACTTTATTGTTTTTGTTCCTTTTTACAATCAGTTTACGCCAATTCTGTATGCAAAACTCGTTTCTTTATACCCGAATGATTTTTACAGTTTGTCGTCTTTCTGTTTAGCCATCTTCCGTTCACTCCGTTATTTTTAATGCTCAATTTTTACTGGTTACTTGTTGCATGCTGTACTTTATAGCTTTTTTTTGAGTTTTTGTGCAAACTGTACTTTTTAGTTTTTTTTTTGGAGTTTTCAGATTGGTGTGAGTGTATGCATTATCGTAATTTTTAATATTTTATTACTGCATGTTCACCATTTGAATAAATTGAGCTTTAATTTTTATGCTGCACAATCAGTGTAATTTGTTTAAAAGCTTTATATTTTTTATATCAAATTTTTTTTTATAAGTGTCGTAGTCACTAAAAATGTGTTTTTCTATTGTTTTCTGTTTTTTTTTTTTTTTAAGAAATACGAAATCAGTAAAAAAGATTTTTAACATATTTTCCTTTTAAATTGCTTTCCCGAAAGCAAACCACTTTTATGTATGTTAATATAAAAAACATTCAATCTGCAATATAAAATAACCTAATTACAGTTCATTAAACTTCTGGTTAAAAACTTGTTCATCACAAATTTCTGACACATTCCAGACGGTAAAAAACCAATATTATTGCATACGGTAACAAAGTTTGTCATTATTAATTACTATGCATATTTTAACATAGAACCAATATTATTGCATACGGTAACAAAGCGTGTCATTAGATATTAATTACCAAGCATATTTTAACATAGAATTTAAGTTGTAATTAATTCTATAAAATAGTTATAAGTTCAGTTGTATTAAGCTAAGTGAAACGAGTGTTAATAAATAAAGAAAATAAAGTTTTATTTTAGAAGTGAAAAAAAGTAAAGTTTAATTTTTTTTAAATGTTAAACCTATAAATAAATAATTGGCGCCCAACGGTAAAAAAAAGGGATCCATAGAATCAAGAATCACTCCATAGGCTGCAGATTTAAGGACTCCCAATAAAAAGCACCCCATAGGCTGCAACCCAAGGAGGATCACCCACAAAATAAGGACGTTTTGAGTGGCTGAAATACAGAAAATATCTGCGGGCTCATTTTCAAGTTCTTTGATGCGCATGTTAAACAAACTGCTTTTAATGCTACTTCAAATAAAATAAATCAACCAGTGAAATTTAACAATATTTTTTCTGTAGATATAGAAAGGCTGTTGACTGAAAAACGGAGAGCTCGACGAGAATGGCAACGTTACAGATCGTCTCAGCTAAAATTAAGGCTTAAGGAGTGTACCAAGCAGCTTAGAAAAGTTTTGCAAACACAAAAAACAGCTTCGCTGCAAAAATTTCTCCAAGAACTCGATGCAACACCATCAACAGATTATTCGCTGTGGCGTGCAGCTAGAGGACTTAAAAGGCAAGTCATATGAAACCTCCATTACGAGCCTCTAATGGTGACTGGGCAAGAACTGATGCTGAAAAAGGTGCTCTTCTCGTTAAACACTTAGAAAAAGTATTTACTCCAAATATTTCTGCTGATATTGTTGAACTGCCACCAGTCGTGTCTTTACCAGGAATACCGCTAATATTTAACACTGTGGAGATTAAAAAGGCCATTACTAGTCTTAACACAAAAAAAGCCCTAGGTGTCGACAAAATAAGCAATAAAATGCTTCAAGAACTGCCTTATATTGCAAAAAGAATAATACGATTCATTTTTAATAGTATTCTACGCCTAGAACACTATCCAATTAAATGAAAGGTTTCGATGATTATTATGATACCAAAGCCCGGCAAGGATCATACGAAGGTTGAATCCTATCGGCATATTAGTTTATTGCCCAACATTTTAAAACTATTTGAAAAGCTTTATATGAGCAAGCTGATGCCTATAGTGACTTGTAAGGGATGCATTCCAGATCATCAATTCGGTTATCGCAGACAGCATAACACTATTGAACAAACTCACAGGCTTGTGAAATTTGTTAGAGACACTTCTGGAAAAAAAAAAATTGCTTTGCACTCTTTATTGATGTTGCACGAGCTTTCGGTAAAGTATGGCATGAAGGTCTTATCCACAAATTAACTCGAAATCTACCCGCAAACATCGTCAAGCTTTTAAAAAGCTATTTAATGGAAAAAAAATTGTGGTTAGGGAAGGCAATTTTTTAAGCCCTCCGCAGTCGATTGAAGCCGGAGTCCCTCAAGGCAGTATCTTCGGACCCTTACTTTATTTAATATATGCCTCTGACTTACCGTTAAGCAGTAACATTCACACGTCAACATTTGCTGATGATACAGCTTTTCTAAGCGTTTACGAAAATCCTGTAGAAGCTTTACGGAATCTACAAGGGTACATCTCAAAATTGGAAAAATGGCTCAAACAATGGCTTATAAAAGTTAACGAGCAGAAATGTATACACGTAACTTTTACGTTGCACAGGGAAACATGCCCGCCTATACAAATTCACAGCGAGACCATACCGCAACACACTGTAGTCAAATATCTAGGCGTTCATCTTGATCGTCGTTTAACATGGAAATCGCAGTTAACACAAATGAAATTAAAAGCAGCCCAAATGTATTGGCTTATTGGAACAAATTCTATACTAAGCCTAGACTGTAAACTTCTATTATACAACGCGATCCTGAAACCAATATGGTTCTATGGAATCCAGTTATGGGGCACTGCCTCAGCAGCGAATGTCGAAAAACTTCAAAGGCGACAAAACAAAATTCTACGTATTATCACAGCAGCATCTACATGTTCTATTGGGGAAGACAGTATTTTCAAAACACGCTAAAAAATATATAAACAAAACTTGAGTTGCACGCAATATTCTACATTATAGAGGCCACACCCGGCTGAAAAGAAGGGATACTCTTTTTCTCAGCCGTACACGAGAGATTTAAAACTAGAAAAATTAGCCGCTGAAACTAAAAAAATGTTGTTTAGCATTGGCTAAGCATATATTAAACTTTATTTTTATTTTTTAGATTTAAGATTTGAACAACTTCTTGATGTTGCAATTTATAATTGAAGATTCAAAAAATAATAAAATTATCAAAAATAAAAAAAAATCCAGCATGACACCACCAAGGAATGTTTATTGGCGTTAAATAACTGAAATGTTAACACTTCATCTTATGATACCATAATCATACAACTAATGATTAAAAAACTATATCGTGCTCTGTATATTCGATTTATACAATCACTAACTTAAGCAAGAGATGTGCCAACAATGAAAGAGTTATTCTCCTTTCTTGAGATTCAATTTCAGACAGTGGAGTCATTGGTTAAAAAGAAATTAACTACCCCTCAAAAGGAAAAGATGACAGTGTCATCTTTGACATCTGCGGACAATAACAACAATTGCATACTACTGAATCATAAGGTGGGCACAGCAACAAATACTTTGTGTCAAGTGTCTCAGAGATGATCACGTAACAAAAGTTTGTACCTCCAGTGGATGTAGGAAATGCAACAAGAAGCATAATTCATTATTACATTTACAACAAAACATACAAAAACAGGAGACATCAGTTCCGCACATGCAACCCACAAACAAAAGAGAGACGATTACAGTCTATTCTAGCCAACAACAGGGCATCAGAATTATTTCATGTTAGCCACCGCAAAGTTAGTTATCAAGGCCACAAATGGTATCACACACGAATTCCGAGCAATACTAGATTCAGATTCGCACGTAAATATTGTGACTGAACGACTTATCAAGAAGCTATCCCTTTCTCCAACGGAAGCGTCCTTATGCATAGATGGTGTGGGAAGGATTAAAAAGCGAGCACAGCACCGCGTGAATGTTAAGATGTTCTCTACAAATAATGACTTTTCCAAGAATTCTTTCGCATATTATAAAGGCAAAAATATTTTACCAAGCTTATAGGTTGCCTAGAAATGAGATGGAATTGTACCTATCAAGAACTTGGTCCTTATTTTTCAGTACTTTTTACGGCCGAAATTTTTTGGATAGGAACTTTGACTTATTTTCACATTTATGTTTTTGTGCGGATCTCACTTCTTTTTTCTAAGTTGTTTTTGTATAAATATTTATATGTATTGCTTATCTTAATTGTTCTACTAGTGTTTTGGCAGTTGTGTGTGGCATTGTGGAATTCATCGATGAGTTTATATTTCAGTATGTCATCTGTTATTCTTGTTGGGGCGTTATATATTAATATTTTTAGTTGAGGTCTTTTGTTGTTTATTCTTATCCTTGCATATGCTTCTTTTAAATCCTTGATTGTATATATTTTAAATACCATATCATTTTTTGCTAGCGCTAATTCTTTAATATTTTCTTTACTCATTTTGGATAACAGTTTCCTCAGAATCGAATCTTGTTTCGCTGAGTTATAGCTGAATCTTGCATGCATATTATCTTTATTCTTGGAATGTAACTTCTTCATAATCAAATCTTGTTTTGATGAATTATCGCTACTTCCCTCATTCATATAATTACTCTTTTGGGTACGTGATTTCTTCATAATCGAATCTTGTTTCGATGAATTATCGTCACGTTCTATGTGTACAGTATTATTTTCAATTGTTATGTCGACTTCCTCTGTATTTTCAATTTTATTAAACTGTAATTTCTTCATATTCTTGACGTCATTTATGGATGTGCATTCACATATTAGAAGTTGATCAGACTCCTGAGAGATGCATCTTCCCATGTTATTCCTATTCGCGTGCGCTTTATCTATTTTTTTATTATCATCAACTTTATTTGCCTTGTTTTTTGTAACTTTATTTGCCTCTTTTTCACTTCTCTTTGTCATTGCCCTTTTGCTTATTAGAATTCTCTTTTCTTTTTCATCATTTTCCAACGGTATCATTTGTTTTAGTATGTCTGAGTTTATTTCTATTCTTGATAATGCGTCCGCATTAGTGTTAGTTTTTCCTTTCTTATAAATTATCTTGAAGTCATAATCGCTTAAATCTAGTCTAATTCTTGTCATTTTTGTTTTAATTTCAAGTCATCCAAAAATTTGTTGAACCGTTCGTTGTCGTTTATATTGTTGAAATTTAATATGTAATAGTTTTTTTAGAGAGCCAGTTTGAATTTTAATGCCCTGTAAAGTTACTTAATCGTTCGTTGTGTTTAAAATTTTTAAGTGTGTCATGCCGCTTTTTTTTTTGAGCTATTGAATTACTCAAAAATATACCTGGTTTCAATTCATTATTAACAATTACGTTGTCTCCATTTAAATTTAATTTTAATGGTTGTATGATTTCAATTAATAATATCTTGTAATATCTTAACCTGATTTATTTAATAAGAAGACTTGGTTTGTTGATGGTTAAGTAAAGAGTATATGTACATGAATGTTGGAAGTTGTGTGTATTTGTGTGTAAGTTAAAAATATGTTAAGAAATAAATAAAAATGTATATATGTATGTATAATTAATTTATATTTTAAACTACATATATATAATAATATTCAAGAGGTTTTCATTTAAATATTCATTCTTTCATTAAATTCCCATTTGTTTTTATGTATGCAAAATTATTAATTTGTAGGTAAAATTAACGTATGTATGTATTTATAATTCAATTTCTTTTGTATATTTTTTTTTTGCAATTCATTCATATTATTTGTTGTGCTTGCTTGTTTTTTTTTGTTGATTTTTATATTATTTTAATGCTGTTTTAAGTTAAGTTTGTATGTATGTATAATTGTAAATTATTTAAGCAAAACTTAAAATATTGAAACTAGAGAACATCTTACATTTGCGATTTTTATAAACCAAACCCAAACGTGTTTACGTCGATTTAGATTGTCAGTGCTTTGTTCAGCCAAATTTTTGGTGTTCTTTTGACAGGCTAAGTCACGTTGATTTCCACGACTCATGATTGGTACCTTCTATTACTAGCAAATTTTTAATTTCTGGATTCTTTATTCTGGACAATTTATTTTTAATCAAACATTACTTTTAAACAATTTTACGACTGTGGCCGTTTTGGGTTTTCTTCTCTTCTACTTTTTGAATTGTAAATACACATTGTAAATAAATCATCTTTATGTGGTGTCGGCAGGATCAGTTCGAAGTCCGAAGGATTGTAAGATTTTTGCAGGATCATAAAATTTTTTTTGTATGGTTGGTCCGAATCGGCAGTATCAGTTCGAAATCCGCAGGATCGCCATGTGGAGAGTGAAAGGATGTGGTGTAATAATGTTTTGAGAATGTTATGGCAGGATCGCCATGTGGAGTAATAAGGATGTTTATATTTTATTTCCCTATAGCCCTTGGTTTATTTTAAACAGCTGGAAGGGTTCCAGCTAGTAATTAGGCGTTCAAAAGAACTGCCAGAATATTCTTGAAACTAAATTAAAAACAAAGGCAAGCGAGTGCCGAATTATGTTGATAGTTTAAGTCTGATTTTATTTACAAAATATTCTAGCTTAAATACTACTTATGAGAATCTATATGATAATCTAGAATTGAGTGATTTTTAAATCACTCAATTTATTAATAAAGAAAAACAAAATATCATAAAATTAAATTGAATTAAATTTTCATGTGTCATCAACTTGCACACAGTAATTTTTGTAATTCAATATTTGTTCCAAATAACTTTAGGCACACTTCAACATGTGTAACATTATCGCTTGTTGCGCTACACACTTAAAGTTGGTATTTACCTACTGTGCAAGTTGTATGACATGTGTACACTACACTACCTGTGTAGAAAATTTCAGCCTTCTAGCTATACTAGAAGTGCCATATACAAAGAAGGGATACCATAGTCGCACCAGTTTAAAAATCATTTTCGTTAATTTCTTATCAGGACCTACCTGTGTACCAAATTTCAGCTTTCTAGCTATACTGGAAAGGCACCTTACAAATAAGGAAACCCTAGTCCCCCAGGTGAAAAGTGCCCGTTTAAAAATTATTTTTGTTAATTTCTCATCAGGACCTACCTGTGACGAAATTTAAGCTTTCTAGCTCAACTAGAAGTGCCCCATACAAAGAAAGGGCATGATTGTCCCCCCAGATGAAAAGTGCCCGTTAAAAAATCATTTTCGGTAATTTCTCACCACTACCTACATGTGTACGAAATTTCAGCTTTCTACCTATACTAGAAGTGCACCATACAAAGAAGGGGCATGATTGTCCCCCAGATGAAAAGTGCCCGTTAAAAAATCATTTTCGGTAATTTCTCATCACTACCTGCCTGCGTACCAAATTTTAGCTTTCTAGCTATACTGGAAGTGCCCCATACAAAGAAGGGGTACCCTAGTCCCCCCCGGGTGGAAAGTGCCCGTTTTCAGATTTTTCTGGTTATTTTCTTACCAATACCTACCTCTGTACCAAGTTTCAACTCTCTAGCTTTACTGGAAGTGCCCAATAATATTGATGAGTCAGTGAGTAAGTGAATATGTACTAAAATATGGACTTTTCACACCTTAATATCTCGGGAAGTTTTATGGTAGAACTTTCAAATTTAACCTGTGAGGTCACCTCTGTGGGGAGACCTTATGTTTCAAGTTTCATTTTATTATGATCAAGAGGAGCAAAGTTATGAGGGGGTAAAAACAGCTCTAATGGTTTCGTGTAAATATACACACTGTGTGGCCGAACTTGGCCTGGCGCTCTACCGTGCTCCTAGATTTAGCAAACCGCAGATTCTTTCAGCAAGAGAAAATCGATGTTCTACTCAGCGCAGAATTCTATTTTAGTCTTATGCAGCCTGGGGAAATAAAACTGACTAACGGCGGCCCAACGTTACAAAACACGTTACTTCGCTGGATCGTGGGCGGCTCTGTACGACAAACCATTGCACATAGCTCACCACCACTACTAACACGTGCAGTATTTGATGAGGAGTCTTCACTAGAACAAGCGGTCGAGAGACTATGGAAACTCGATGAAGTAGAACCAAATGAAAGGCTTCGCATGATTCGCATGCCATGGCATACAACAGATTTGTCAGTTTGGAGCGACGACTCTAAAAGAATGAAAATATCCGAATTCAGTACACGCAATTCATGAGAGAATATGAGCAACCAGGGCACATGCAAAGGGTAAACCTAGATAACGTACTACATCCAAGATTTTTTATTCCACACCACTGTGTATTAAGACTTGATAGCGCCACAACAAAGCTTCATCTAGTGTTTGACGCATCAGCAAAAACATCAACTGGTTATTCATTAAATGACTTAATGTATACTGGTCCGGTGGTGCAAAGTGAACTATTTTCCATTTTAAGTCGTTTTCGATTCCCGAAGTTCGTTTTTACAACCGCTATTGAAAAAATGTACAGGCAAATAGTAATCAACCCAAACGACCATCAATATCAACTAATGGACCTATCCAATGAATGAACTGTCAAGAATTTGGCCATACAAAAACTTATTGCAAGTTGCCTACCGTTTGCGTTGTATGTGGCGAGTTACACAGTACCGCTAACTGTGACAAAATAAAAGGTGATACCAAAGCAAAAAAATGTGGCAATTGCGGCGGAAACCACACTGCCAACATAGGGGCTGCCCTCTTTATTCTCTTTTTAAAAATTCGTCGAACAGAAAAACAAATGCTGCTCCCGCTCAGCCCAACATTTCTTTAAACTACCCACAGTTACCTCAACCGTCGTCTAGCCATAATCAATAATCAAATGTTTTAAAGTCTAACACGCTTCTTACTTAACAAAAACCTAACACTAAATTTCATACGCTAATATTTTAAAGAGTAACCAGACTTCGCAGCCTCGATAGAGAGCGTAATACAAACAGTAAATACATTTACTCTCAACATGTCCTGTATGATGCAGGAAATGTTGAAAATGCAGTCTACCTTGTTACAGGCTGTATTGAAGAAACCATGAACTTAAGAATCTGTAGCTCGTTTCTGTATTTCTCGCATCGTAAAGTTATCCGCATGAAACGAGTGAATTGTGTTATGAGTCAGACCTGATCAACCCTCCTACATGAACATTTCGCAACTTGTTAACACAAACAGTCACCAGTTCATTGACTTGATCACTTCATTGACTTGACCAATTGTGCAACTGTTTGCGTTGATAAATTGCGAAATGCCCAAAAGCTTAATAAGGTATTTTTATTAAATACTAACTGGGTCAGAAGAATACTAATAAATAGCTGAGTAAGAATAATTGTGCAACATTAAAATATTAAAGAATAATAATTATTAAATACTAATAAATAAGCTGAGTAAGAATTGTTGTGCAATATTAAAATAGAATAATTATTGAATAGTAATTAAGTATAAATAAGCTAGGTTTAAGAAATAGAATATCAGTTGTAAAAGAAGACAGTTGAATACAGTTGTAAAAGCAAAGAGTTGTAAAAGTATCAGAGTTAAAAGGGGACTGGAAAGTAAATCGGTACTTAAGGAAAATCGTGAGAATAGAAGAAAAGGACTATGTGTTGATTATTGGGCGGGGAGGAAAGGAAACAATTAAAAAACTTTAGAAAAGTTGTTCGATAGATTTACAAAAAAAAAAAAAAAAAAAAGAGGGAATAAGAAAATAGAAAAATAAAAACTTTTTTTTGGAAAATTTAACATAAAAAAAAACAAAGAAAAATGAAAAGAACTTTTTTTTTGGAAAATTTAACATAAAAAAAAAAAAAAGCAAACCCCCACATAAAATATTTTAAATTGACTAAGTAATGTAAGAAAAATTAAAAAAATATATATTTGTATTTGAAGCCTATGTTCAAAATATTTAAATAAGAAAACAATATATATATATGTATATATATATAATAATAGCAATATATTATAAAACCAAAATAGTATTTACAATGTTAGTTTTCAAATAATAATAAACAAAACACTTTTATAAGTATATAATTTTAACACTTCATAAATATTTTTGGAGCTGCGTTGTACATGGCAGCCGATATGAGTTTACACAACAGCAAGTTCGACGATTACACGAGAGCCCTCTAATAAACTTAACATTTTAATTCAGATTTTAGAACTTCTTCTCGTGGGAATCTGGTTCACGGACGGAGAGATGCACATTGAGTCAGCTGATGGTTACGCTGAAATACACATGGGGTCGGTAAAAATAGCCTCAAAATTTGAATACATCCTACATCACATCGATATCCAACAAATAGCAGACTCTGTCAGCGAGGTCCGCCTTAACCTACCAAAGATACTACCGATTCCCTATAGGGAACTCATCATAAAAGAACTCAGTGAAATTGAGAATGGCATTCATACACTACTGCCAGGCCGCGTAAAACGTGGTTTGCTGAACATTGGAGGAAAGGTGATGAAGTGGCTCTACGGCACAATAGATGAGGAGGACCGGCAACTAATAAACCAACATTTCGAGGTGATTGACGCTAACGGGCACCAAATCATCGAACAGTCAAATCAACAGGTCCACATAAACAATAGATTAAATACGTCAATTAACCAGATGGTGGAAGCAATAAATGAGAACAGGAAGACTCTGAACAGCTTGACTCAGATCAAGCAGGAATAAGAGCTCCAGCACTACCGCGACGTTGCGATTTTCCAGCTTTTCAAACTCATGGACATGAAAAGCCAAGTGAAGACCGTACAAGAGTCCATCGCACTAGCGAAAATGAAAATTTTCAATCCAGCAGTATTGACCACTGAAGAAATCCAGGAGTACAAACTATACAAGACATGCAGATGGGAATAGCATTACATAGGCATAGCAGCCTGATGTTCATAATCAGATTGCCCATCGAAACCATGAGTTTAAAAAAATCCCTAATAATACCCATTCCAAACGACAGCCACCACCAAATAGATGCCGAAAGAGAATACGTAGTGAGGAACGACAAGGGCGTTTTCGGGTACAAAGGTGAAAGAGATTTCAAAAGCTTAAGTCAACCGAAAATATGCGTTTTCAGAGGAAAGTGCAACCTGATCCTACACGAAGCTGAAAACGTGGAGCTAATAGAAGAAGGTACGATCGTAGTCAGCAATGCAGACAAAACACCAATGTCAACAAACTGCGACGACCGACGTTTAAACCTCACTGGAACCTACCTGTTTTCGTTTTACAATTGCAGCATAACAATAGGTGACCAAACCTTCGTTAGCCATGTCATAGATGTAACCCAGAAGTTTCTGTTAGTAAGAGGTAACAACAATGTGGCCACGGAAATTATACCTACCTTGGAGAATCTACACATAAAGCAGATCAGCAACATCAACACAATCCGGGAACTGAAATTCCAGCAGAATGTTTTGAATAACATTACGTATACAACAATAATCGTTATTACAAAAGCAGCAATAATAATCATATGGGTGTTGTGCAAACGATATAATCAAATAAGGGTCAAAATAAACAATGAACTCCCGGAACGTGGCCCAGAGTTGAATAGAATTGTGAGAAACCATTTACAGGACCAGAATTCCCCCACGTTTGAAGTATCCAAATACACGTACCAGCATCAAGACCAACAACTACAACAACAGCAACAAGCTCCAATAGATTTAAACTCAGAACACACCAACTACATTTAAGATTTAGAATAAAAATCTTCTGACCCAAAGAAAACCATACATTGAGAAAACATCTATAATTGGATGTTTTCTTCCGCAAAGGGGGAGGAATCTTATGAGTCAGACCTGATCAACCCTCCTACATGAACATTTCGCAACTTGTTAACACAAACAGTCACCAGTTCATTGACTTGATCACTTCATTGACTTGACCAATTGTGCAACTGTTTGCGTTGATAAATTGCGAAATGCCCAAAAGCTTAATAAGGTATTTTTATTAAATACAAACTGGGTCAGAAGAATACTAATAAATAGCTGAGTAAGAATAATTGTGCAACATTAAAATATTAAAGAATAATAATTATTAAATACTAATAAATAGCTGATTAAGAATAATTGTGCAACATTAAAATATTAAAGAATAATAATTATTAAATACTAATAAATAAGCTGAGTAAGAATTGTTGCGCAATATTAAAATAGAATAATTATTGAATAGTAATTAAGTATAATTAAGCTAGGTTTAAGAAATAGAATATCAGTTGTAAAAGGAGACAGTTGAATACAGTTGTAAAAGCAAAGAGTTGTAAAAGTGAAGTCAATATTTATAGTCATAGAATTGGAGTTTTATAATAATAAAGTTGAAAGATAAAAGAAAATAATAGTGTATTAATTTTAAACATAACAATTGCAACAAAAACAGTGTAAAATGTAACAAAATATGGTTTTTCTCACACAAGTGTTTCTGTATATGTACTTTGCGAGAATGATCTGTCATTTTAATAATTTTCCAGCAATTATTGGAAGTATGTGAGAAAAAGTGTTTCTGTAACAACATTTTGCGGAAAGTTTCTCACAAGAAGTGTCAAAATAACTCACATTTCAAATTGGTGCGAGAAAATCAAAATTTAAATAAATATAAATACACATATGAAAAGTAAATCTTGTAATATATAAAATTCTCGTGTCACGATGTTTTTTATCGAACTCCTCCGAAACGGCTGGACCGATTTTAATGAAATTTTTTATGCATATTTGGTAGGTATGCGAATAGGTTCTAAGGTATATTTTAAATAGCTAGTGGCACGAGGAGGGAAGGGAGGGGGCAATTTCTGTATTTACTACACTATTAACCCAACAGATGGGTTATGTCCGCCTCATAATTATTTTTGTTGTTGAATGACAGATGGCTCTATGTCCGCCTCATGCAGGAGAATCATCCTTGTTCGTATTTCAAAGAGAACAAAATTATTGTTTGGTATTTTTTTCATCGGCGGTCATCGTCCCACACTTAACACATTCGCTATTTTTTATATATCACCCAAAATATACACTAGAAATATTTTGTATGGCAAAACAACGTTTGCCGGGTCATCTAGTATAATATAAATATTTTTTAATTCGTATGTATAAATGTGGAACAGAAATCAACAGATAATGTACATACTCGTATGTATGTATGTATGTACTTAATATGTACATATATATACATATTATGTATGTAGCAAAAATTTTAAATAAACACAAGAATATGTTTTTAAATAATTTTTTTAGTTTGAATGAAAACTAGCACTGCACCATACATTTGGGTTTTTTTTTATAAAAAAAAAATTATAAAGAACAATTGTTGTTTTGTAATTTAAAATTTTTCAGCCTTTTATTGTTTTGCTTTTGTTATAATTAATTTCCCTCGTTGACGTTTCTTTTACATTTGACACTTAATTATTGGAAACATTCCAGTAAGAACAAAATCAGCGCAGCCTGTTTTCGCATGCAAATACAGAAACACTTTTTTCTCACAAATCGAGAAACGATGGAATTTTTTGTTTCACACTTCAAGTGAGAAAATTTACGATGCGAGAAATACAGAAACGAGGTACTGTTTTTGGAACGCAAACGGCATCTGCCAACATAAAAACGAAATAGAATATTTTCTTCTGGATAAACAAATCGATGTTATGCTTATCTCAGAAACACACTTGACGTCCCGAAGCTATTTTCGAATTAGTGGATATAGTTTCTACGACACCAAGGATCCTCAAGGTAGAGCTTGTGGTGGCTCTGGAATCCTAATAAGAACTCGCATAAAACACTACCTACTAAACGACCTTCGTGAAGAATATCTTCAAGCAACGAACATCTGCATTGAAAATTTTTATCAAAAGCTTGTGATATCATCTGTTTTCTCTCCTCCCAGGTTTTCAATTTCAGAGAGTCAATATACCTCATTTTATAGAACACTGGGGTCCCGTTTTCTAGCAGCTGGCGACTACAATGCTAAACACACTTTTTGGGGCTCACGTTTAATCAGTCCCAGTAATCTCCTTACCAGAAATACCGCTGAGATTTAACATGGTGGAGATTGAAAAGGCTATTACTAGTCTTAACACCAAAAAAGCCCGAGGTGTCGACAAAATAAGCAACAAAATGCTTCAAGAATTGCCTTATGTTGCAAAAAGAATAATACTATTCATTTTTAATGGTATCTTACGGCTGCAATACTATCCAAAAGAATGGAAGGTTTCGATGATTATTATGATACCAAAGCCAGGTAAGGATAATACGAAGGTTGAATCCTATCGGCCAATATTTCAAAACTATTTGAAAATCTGTATATGAGCAAGCTGATGCCTATAGTGACTAGAAGTGGATGCATTCAAGATCATCAATTCGGTTTTCGCAGACAGCATAACACTATTGAACAAACTCACAGGCTTGTGAATGTTGTAAGAGACACTTTTGAAAAAAAATAATTATTGCTCTGCGCTCTTTATAGATGTTTCTCAAGCTTTCGATAAAGTATGGCACGAAGGTCTTATCCACAAATTAACACGAAATCTCCCCGCAAATATCGTCAAGCTTTTAAAAAGCTATTTAACGGAACGAAAATTTTTAGTTAGGGAAGGCAATTTTTTAAGCCCTCCGCAGTCGATCGAAGCCGGAGTTCCCCAAGGCAGCATCTTCAGTCCATTACTTTATTTAATATATGCCTCTGACTTACCGTTAAGAAATAACATTCATACATACACAATTGCTGATGATACAGCTTTTTTAAGCGTCCATAAAAATCCAGTAGAAGCTTCCCGGAATCTACAAGGGTACATCTCAAAATTGGATAAATGGCTCAAACAATGGCGTATAAAAGTTAACGAGCAGAAATGTGTACACGTCACTTTTACGTTGCGAAGGGAAACATGCCCGCCTATACAAATCAACACCGAGACTATACCGCAACACACTGCAGTAAAATATCTAGGCGTTCACCTTGATCGCCATCTAACATGGAAATCGCATATAGACTCCCAGTTGATCCAAATGAAATTAAAAGCAGCCCAAATGAATTGGCTTATTGGAAGAAATTCTATACTAAGCCTAGACTGTAAACTTCTACTATACAACGCGATCCTGAAACCAATATGATGGTCCTATGGAATCCAGCTATGGGGCACTGCCTCAGCATCGAATGTAGAAAAATTCAAAGGTGACAAAATAAAATTCTACGTGCAATAACTGCAGCCCCCTGGTATGTCAGAAACTATAGAATTCATAAAGATCTAGACGTTCCGTTGGTAAAGACAGTATTTTCTAAACACGCGAAAAAGTACATTAAAAAACTTTAGTTGCACCCAAACCCACTTGCGCGCAATATTCTAGAATATAGAGGCCACACCCGGCTTAGGAGGAGGGATACTCTTTCTATCAGCCGTATACCAGAGATGTAAAACAACAAAAATCAACCGTTGTAACTAAAAATTTTGTTTATCATTGGCTAAATTTATATTTATTTTTTTTTAGATTTAAGATTCGAAAAACTTATTGATGTTTCAATCTATATTGAAGATTCAATAAATAATATATTAAAAAAAAAAAAAAAAAAATCAACTAATTATGTGGAGGGAAGGTCTATCATCGCCACTTGCCTATTACAAACTCAACACAGTAACATATGGGACGCGCGTAGCACCTTACTTGGCCACGAGATGTCTAAAAAAAATAGAAAATGAGAATTCTCTCAAGTTTCCGTATGGTTAAGTCCAAAATATTTATTCAACACCTTTGGCATCATGAATTAGATTGGGATGAACCATTAACTAATGATCTATGTGCATCTTGGAGGAAATTTAGAAACGATCTAGAAAATCTTAACAATTTTACCATAGCATGACACATCTTCCAGGGTGAAAACCCAGTAAAAACATAACTACACGTATTCGCAGATGCATCTGAGAAGGCCTTTGGTACAGATGCATACATTCGCGCAATCCTTAAGAATGGGCAGGTAATCGTGCGAATACTCTGTGCAAAATCAAGAGTTGCACCATTGAAGCAGCAGACATTACCTCGACTAGAGCTATGTGCAGCAGTTCTAGCAGCACAGCTTGCTCACAGACTAAAGATTGACCTGCAGTTTCAAAACCAAGCTACATTTCTATAGACTGATTCAGAAATCATATTATCATGGATATACGCACAATCATCTTCATACAAAACCTTTGTCGCCAACAGAGTTTCAACAATTCAGTCACTAACTCTAGCCGAACAATGGCGTCATGTACGATCAAAACACAACCCATCCGATATACTATCCAGAGGACTTCGTGCAGTAGATCTGCCAGCATGTAACTTATGGCTATATGGCCTACTTTTCCTACATGGAAGAGAGGAATCATGGCCATCGAAATACTTATCTCAAGAAATTGCCAATGACATTGAGATGAAAAAGGAAGTTCCTGTTACAGCAACTATGGTATTAAACGACTGTACCCTTATATACGGAATTCACCACAAAAATTCCTTTACAACTTTACAGAAGGTTTTGGGTTACATACTAAGATTCATAAATAATTCAAAAACGCAAAATTAATTTCGATCAAAACACATTTCGCTGAGTCCTAAAGAACTGGATGATTCGCGGTTTATAATTATTGGAGCTTCAAGAAGGAGATATCTGCATTAAAGAAAAAAACCAAGTGGACAAGTCCATCATAGTTAGCAGCTTATCTCCATTCCTAGATGAAAATAAAATTTTACGGGTCGGAGGAAGATTGGAAGCTTCTAATCTATCATATGACGCAAAACATCCCATACTTCTACCCTATAACGACTCGATTTCAAAACTTATACTCACAATGTTGCTTGAAAAGAACTATCATTGTGGCCTACAATCATTATTGGCTATATCCAGACAACAATATTGCATCATCAAGGGTAAATCAATGGCAAGAAATATAGTCTAAAATTGTGTGCGATGTACAAGAGCGAAACATAGATTATCTCTAATAATGGGGGATCTACCAGCAAGCAGGGTCACCCCATCACGCCCATTTATTAAATCTGGTGTTGACTACTGAGGACCGTTTTGGGTTCATTATAATATAAGGGGTAAAAAACCTCCTAAAGTTTACATAGCTGTTTTTGAATGTTTCTCAGCGAAGGCTGTACACCTGGAAGTTGTAACTAAATTGACAACAGATACATTCACAAAAGATTCGTATCACGCTGAGGGCGATGCCAGACCATATATTCAGACAATGCTACAAACTTCATAGGTACACGGAATCAGCTAGAAGAACTAAATCAAGTAATCTTTGACAATAACTCACAAGAAAAAAGCATACAGTCATGCAGTAAAGAAGGCATTGAATTCAAATTTATTCCACCTTGAGCCCCTCACTTTGGAGGCCTATGGGAGGCAGCAGTAAAATCCGCTAAGCAAATTTTACTACGAAGTGTTTCAACAGCATCACTAATGCACGAAGAACTTGAAATAGTAATCATCGAAACAGAAGCCATATTAAATTCCCATCCGTGAACTCCGATATCACCTAATTCAAATGATCTAACTGCAGTGACTCCAGGACACTTCTTAATTGGTGAACCACTCACAGCCCAAGTGGACAGTAGAGCAGTGCAACCAAATTTTTCCCTCGCCCCAAGATGGAAACTCGTCTCCCAACTCACACATGAGTTCTTGAGACGTTGGTCAGCCGAGTATCTACACCAATTACAGGAAAGACAGAAGTGAAAATCATCATCTGAAAACGTGAAGGAAGGACAGATGGTTATTATAAAAGAGGACAATTTACCGGTTATGAGCTGGCTACTTGGAAGAATCCTTCAAACACATGAGGGCAATGATGGCAAGGTTTGGGTAGCAGATGTAAAAACATATTCAGGAATAAAAAGAAGACCTATCCATAGATTAGCTCCGTTACCCTAGTCGCCCAATACCTGTTGACGAAGAATATACTCCATCCAGCAAAAAAAAAAAGACTATTACTAACTCAATCGTACTCATGATGATCGTAGTCATACTTATCATTCCAGCTGTTATGGGCAGTCACGTAAAGATCAACAAATTTCATTCTGACCCAGGGCTGTACTTTGAAGGTATTAGAATGGAAACTCATGGTATAGTATGATCTAGCAAGTTTTTTGTTCGAGCTAAAGACTTTTCAATCTAGATTAGACAGTTTGCAGCACTTATGTTCATCACACATCAGTCAACATGTAATATTTTGATAAAAAATTTCAATCCAGTAAAAGAAGACTTGATAGAGGAGAAGGAACTATTCGCCACTAGTAGAGTAAATAGGGGTGCATTCAACATTGTAGGAAGTTTAGCAAGGTCATTGTTTGGTGTGCTGGAGTCAGACTATGCCAGTGAAATGTCAGACACCATTAAAAAGGCGAATGTCGAAACAGACTATATTTTTAAATTGCTTAAAAACCAAACATCAATTATTGATTCCACTATTAATATAATTAAACAAGACGAACTCAGCACACAAAAACAACTAACGAAAATTGTTCCAATAATCAATAATGAAGCAAATGCACTTGCTAAAGAATTTTCAAAAATCAGCCAAACACAACTAATATCACTTCTTGCCAATCAATTAACATTAACAGTACTGAACTTGCAAAGGCTAGAAAAGGAGATTATCGACGTACTAACGGATGCGCACCATGAAAAAATTAGTCCACTTTTATTATTATCACCTCAGCAGCTAAGGACTGAATTAACCACAATAAAAGCACATCTACCAGTACAACGTATGCTTCCAATTAAAGACGATAGTTTGGTTCAACTATACAAGCTAATGAAGACAAATGAAGCCGTGACAAAAGACAAAGTCCTCTTTAAAATTGGGTTGCCACTAATTGATCAACAATTTCTAGAACTCCTGAAAATAACTCCAGTCCCAACAATAAGAATTAACACTCTAATAGCCATCAAATCATATGTATGTTTTCAGCTGGGTGTGGCCTCTATAATGTAGAATTTTGCGTGCAAGTACATTTGGGTGCAACTCAAGTTTTTTTTATATATTTTTTAGCGTGTTTTGAAAATACTGTCTTCACCAACGGAACATCTAGATCTTTATGAATTCGGTGATTTCTGACATACCAGGGGCTGCTATGATTGTACGTAGAATTTTGTTTTGTAGCCTTTGAATTTTTTCTACATTCGATGCTGAGGCAGTGCTCCATAGCTGGATTCCATTTCTTGGCATTTTTGTCAACCTCACTAACACAGAGTTGTAATCGATAATATCAATTAGAAAAATTTCAACTGAATTACAGTTGAGTTGTAAACCGTTACAGGGGCAGAAGTATAGCATTGTACCAATGTATGTACATACATACATATCTGTAGTCGTTAAAAATTCTATGAAGCTGCAATTTCCATATGTCGGTAGGCTATTATGTTATAAGTTTAAAACTTTTCTTATTTTATGAGACGGTGAAAACAGCTATGTCTTCGTATAATCTAGCCACCGTTTTGCCCGAACTTGGTCTTGCGAACAGTACCGTTCGCCTAGATAAAAAAGGTTACTTATGTAAAAACTTATACTTACTTATAATTTTGAAGAGCCTGATAAGGGGCAACTACTGCTATAACATATAATAATTCATCTTCATCAAAGGGCTGACCAGTTAATGAATCAATCATTTCAACGTCAGCGCCGGTGAGAACTTCATCCGCATCATCTAATAAATCTCCATGATGTATTGGTTTATTTTCAAATGGATGATTCAGTTTGTTAGTTTTAACAACTGAAGATTTCTCTTCTCCTTTCGGATCAGTAGATATTTGATTGTTTTTGCCAGATGATTTTAAGATTTGCATTCGAAGTTCACGCTCTTCCTCATCTTGGTCCTTATATTTTGATTTAATTTTTTTAAGTTTTCCCTTTTGACCACGTTTTACAGACTGACAATTATTCTTACTTTCGCTGTCATTATTTGATTGTTCCAAATAAAGTATTTGATTGTGAATTTTAAGAGATTTACGTTCTATATCCTCCTTTCGTTTTCTTGCATTTTGTTGCTTCTTTACTCTGGGCACGGCTGCTGGAATGATAATGGATTCTTCCTGTTCTTCAGTCACTTGTTTTAATTCAACATTGAAGGATAAAATTTGGTTTTTAACAGACATCCGCCCAGTAACATGTTCGACTTTGACTTGCGTATCTGGGAATTCAGAAACGATTTTATTATTAATTGTTCCTTCTGGTTTATTGTCATGGATTTCATTTTCGAGTTTTATTTCTTCTTTAATATCATAAGGATATTCATTGTCCAAGGACATTGATTTTAGTTGATTTTCGGCTTGGTGTTCTCGATCTTCTTCTTCGAAAATTCGTACTTTCCGCTCTCCACGATGATTGTCAATAAAACTACTTTCCAATCTAAATAGTAAACTTAGACCCATTACTAAATGGCAGGACGGCAAAAAGTTCTTCTTTCCTCGAATCATAAAGCTACCTGTTCCTAAATATTCACCCGTAGGTGCAGTTTTGCTTACTTGGTCACTTCGTACCCAGTAAGCATTCGTTGTGACTTTTGCGTCCCACGCAACACTGTATGATATAGCCATGGTACCTGCTTCCAATAAAGTTTTTGGAGGAACATCAACGCCGGTTGGATTCCTAACAACGACGCTGGAAGCACCTTGAATGTCAGCATGTACATATATGTCGTTCGATCGCATATATCTAAATTATTTTAAAATGAATGAAAATAATAACGAAATATATTAATTTTTAGTATACATTAAATTTCATTTAAAACAATATTAAGATTTTTTTTTATGAAAGGGGAAAAACTGCATTGAGTCTTTCCAAGTGGAATCATCAAATGGGTGACCCCACACTTCGCTTGATTTTAATAAAAAAAATTGGGATAATTTTGGATAAAATTTTTATAAGCTACAAAAACAGAACAAAAATAAAACACCTAGGTTACAAGTAAATCTTTTATTTTATGTGTGTAATATACATAACTGCATACATACATTTTGAAAATGCAGTCTACCTTGCTGCAGGCTGTATTAAACAAACCATGAACTTAAAAAACTGTAACGCAAACGGTATCCGCCAACATAAAAAGGAAATCGAATATTTCGTTATGGATAAGCAGATCAATGTAATGCTTATGATGTCTCGAAAATTCTTTAAAATTAGAGGATACAATTTTTACGACACCAAGGACCCCCAGATGGATTTCGAGGTTCCTGATGTTAACGACTTTGGAGTTATAAAATGTTTTTTTTTTTAATTATATTTTTTATTGAATCTTTAGTTATAAATTGAAACATCAATAAGTTTTTCAAATCTTTTACATCTCTCGTGTTCCGCTGAGAAAAAGAGTATCCCTCCTTTTCAGCCGGGTGTGACCTCTATAATGTAGAATTTTGCGTGCAAGTATATTTGGGTGCAACTCAAGTTTTTTTATATATTTTTTAGCGTGTTTTGAAAATACTGTCTTCACCAACGGAACATCAAGATCTTTGTGAATTCGCTGGTTTCGGATATACCAGGGGGCTGCTGATATTGTACGTAGAATTTTATTATGTCGCCTTTGAATTTTTTCGACATTTGATGCTGAGGCAGTGCCTCATAACTGGATTCCATAGCACCATATTGGTTTCAGGATCGCGTTGTATTAGAGAAGTTTACAGTCAAGGCTTAGTATAGAGTTTCTTCCAATAAGCCCCAATTCATTTGGGCTGCTTTTAATTTCATTTGGATCAGCTTTGCGTCTTTGTGCGATTTCCATGTTAAACGGCGATCAAAGTGCACGCATAGATATATGACTACAGTGTGTTGCGGTATAGTCTCGGTGTTGATTTGTATAGGCGGACATGTTTCTCTGAGGCGATCTGTAGCGTTGCCATTCTCGTCGAGCTCTCCGCTTTTCAGTCAATAGCTTTTATATATCTGCAGAAAAAATAGTGTTGAATTTCACTTGTTGATTAGTTTTATTTGAAGAAGCACTAAAGGCAGCTCGTTTAACGTGTGCTTCAAACAACCTGAGAGAATCGTCTATGTCAGAAGGTGTTCTCAGCGGCATTCTTTCCGAACAATGAGCACTCAAATATTTTTTGTATTTCAGCCAGTTATTACGTGCAGATGTCATCGGTAAATCATATGTTGTGTGTGAGTAAATAGTTACAATTGTGGGCGAGTGGTCTGAAGATAAGTCCAAAGATTCTTTAACTTCAACCATCTCGCTGGGTACACCTTGCGCTATTCCAAAGTCGATAACATCAGGAATTTTTTGTCGATCTGTTGGCCAATATCGAGCCATTACCGCCAAAATAATGTATCCCAGACCATAATCGATTTTTGTTTTTTTTATCGAAATCGATAGTTCAACATCATTTGCATCATCTGTCAAAATTTCATGGCTGTAGATTAAACCGTTATGATTTTATAACAAAAGCAATTTTAATGTAAATGCATATGGTGAGTTGTTTACATTTTCTTTGAACGCTTGTGTGGGATACAATTAAATTCTCTTTTAAAATAAATGAAACACAAGGGAAAAAATAAAAAAAAACACAATTTTTTGAGACTTTAATTAAAGATAAAGATTTGTATTTTTGGAAGCTTTAGAACAATATGTCGAAGGTATCCCATGATTTTTTTTTTTTTTGCAAAATATGTTTCTATTTTCAATTATTGGATATTTTTACAGCTCTCCCTGGTACCGTATAGCGATTCAGATGAATCTTTCGTTGATTTAAATGGTTTGGAAAGTTTAAAAGAAGTCGAGGAGGAAACGTGTGTTGGGAAAAGGGGCTACAGAAAACAAAAGAGAATATGTAAAAGGCTGCAAAAAGTTAAGAAAAAAAATACGAGTGTTTTGCCCAACCCGTGCTTAAAGAAAAAATGTCCAAATTCGTGTCATGATAAAATTTCTGAAGATGAAAGGGTAAGAATAAATGAACATTTTTGGGGAATAGGCAATAAAATTAGACAGAAAGATTGGCTGTCTTCTTGTGTTAAACAAGTCGATATTAAAAGGCGATATGGAGAAAGTGACAGAAAAAAGTGCAGCTTTAATTATTTTATCAATATCAATAATACCAGTTTTAAAGTTTGTCAAAAATTTTTATTGAAAACGTTGAACATTTCACAAACGATTTTAATATCCGTAATAAAAAATACAAGTTCGTATAAAACTTGCCTTGAAAATATAAAAAAGCCAACTGCACACAACAAATCTGAGGAAGCAAGCATATCGCTAGTAAAATCCTTTATAGAACAATTACCAGCGGTTCCTTCACATTATTGCCGGAATAAAAGTACAAAATTATATCTACCTCAAGAATTTCGAAACATAAAAACTGTATATCAGCATTATGTAGAACATTTGAAAACTATTAATAAAGTAAATAGTCAGTTATCGTTAAGAGTATTCCGTAATATTTTTAGAAAGAGTTTCAATTTAGGCTTTCATTTACCTAAAAAAGATAAATGTATCTTATGCGAGAATTACAATAATTTAGACACAGAATCCAAAAAGCAATTGCATTCATCAGAAGAGTATCAAATGCATCTAAAGGACAAAGAGAAATGTAAGCAAATATTTTTGGAGGACCAAAAGCTATGCAAAGAGAATCCGGCTTATTTATGTACAAGTTTCGACTTGCAAAAGGTCTTAAATACTCCCTATGGAAAAAGTGTTACTTTGTTCTATTCTAGAAAATATTCATTCTACAATGAAAGTTTTTATGAGAGTGGTACAAGAGATGGGTTTTGTTTTTTATGGGGAGAAAAGGATGGTAAACGAGGGTGTAATGAAATTTGCACAACTGTTTTCCAATACCTTAAATTAGTCGATGAAATAAAAACCCAGTCGATAGTCCATCTTTATTGTGATAGCTGCGCAGGGCAGAACAAAAACAGAGCTATGCTTGCGACATTAACCTATTTTGTTGAAAATTCTAATTTTGTGACTAATATAAAAATCACATACTTGTTGCCTGGACACACCATGATGCCTGTTGATTCGATACATAGTACAATTGAATCGTTTATTCGGAATAGAACTATTTGGGCTCCAAGTGAGTGGTACACCATAATATCAAATGCAAGAACTAACCCAAAAAAATATAATTGTATTGAATTAGCTAACAGTGATTTTAAAGACTGGAAGACATTTTCACAGGCGTTATTTCCAAATTCAGTGAAAATTCAATTTACAAAATTACGCTCTGTTACATTGGACAAAAATATTCCAAATATTACTCTTAAATATGGCTACTTCGATGAATCTGAAACCATAAATTATAATCTAAATTCAATTCCACGATCCAGACGCAACTCCGAAATAGTTTCTAAGGGACCTACTCAATTATATTAAACATTTCTTCTGCTAAATATAAGGATTTGAAAACGCTTTGCGATAGAAAAACTATACCCGTAAAATTCCAACACGAGTATTTAAATTTAAAATGGGATGGATCTGTTAAAGATGTGCTACCTGAAACCGACCAGGAAGATAGTATTTAGCGTTCTTTATATATTTTTATCTATCGTTATTCAAGTTTACAAGATTTTAATATGAATAACATTACTTTGTTAACACAAAACTTTAAATATATGAATTACATTACTTTATTTTTGTTTTATCCAATATACTAAGAAATGTATACATTTATTTTTTTTTAATTGAATTTTAATTTAATTTTAAGGAGTAAGTAAAAAAATTAAATAAAAAAAAAACGGGAAGTCACTTCCTTAAAATAAATTTTTGTGTAACCCACACACTTTTTTAATAATAGGTTGCCAGAAGGAAAGCAAAAAAAATGTATCCCACAAAAACAACCGTTATGATGCAAACATCTATTTAAAATTATTAAAATTAAATGTATTACACAAAAAAATATTTACATTATAAATTTTAATATAATGGCTTTATTCAAACTGGTTTTATTAAAAAAAAAACCTTCCCCTGTAAAATTTCGAGTTTGTGGGATACATTTTTTCGGCGGTTATGGCTCGATATGTTGGCTGACTACTTAAAAATACATTCAAACCCATTTTAGATATTGTGTCGAACAAAACTCGTTCTCTAGGAGTGATTAAACGTGAACCCCAGAATGTGTGTTTAGCATTGTAGTCGCCAGCCGCTAGAAAACGGGAGCCCAGTGATTTATAAAAAGCTGTATATTGACTCTCGGTATTGAGAATCTGGGGTGCGAATAGACAGATGATATTACAAGTTTTTGATAGTAATTGTCAATGCAGATGTTCGTTGCTTAAAGATAATCTTCACAAAAATCATTTACAGGTAGCGTTTTATTCGCGTTTTGATTAGGATTCCCGAGCCACCACAAGCTCTACCTCGAGGATCCTTGGGGTCGTAGAAATTGTATCCACTAATTCTAAAATAGCTTCGAGAGGTCAAATGAGTTTCTGAGATAAGCATAACATCGATTTGTTTATCCAGAAGAAAGTATTCTATTTCGTTTTTATGTTGGCAGATGCCGTTTGCGTTCCAAAAACAGATTTTTAAGTTCATGGTTTGTTCAATACAGCCTGCAACAAGGTAGATTGCATTTTCAACATTTCCTGCATCATACAGGTCATGTTGAGAGTAAAAGTATTTACTGTTTGAATTAAGCTCTCAATTGAGGCTTTAATACAACTAAAATTAGAACCGGAATCTTCATTTATTGTTACGGTTTTTAGCGCCGTACTCTGGTTGCTTTTTAAAATACTAGCGTACGAAAATTTATTATTAGCTTGTTGTAGTGCACTAGTCGCGTTAGACTTAAAATCGTTTGAATATTGATTCTGGCTGTTGGACGGTTGAGGTAACTGTGGGTAGTTAATAGGGGTTTTAGGCTGAGCGGGAGTAGCATTAGTTTTTTTGTTTGATGAATTCTTAAAAAACCAGTAAAGGGGGCAGCCTCTATAGTTGGCAGTTTGATTTCCGCCGCAATTGCCACATTTTTTCGCCTTGGAAACACCTTTTATTTTATCACAGTTAGCGGTACTGTGTAACTCACCACATACAACGCAAACTGTAGGCAACTTGCAATAAGTCTTCGTGTGCCCAAATTCTTGGCAGTTCAGGCATTGAACAGGTCCAGCTCTCTTATGTGGCTGCTCAACGGTAATTCTCCGGTGCAACAGATACTTTAAATCATAAATTGGATGGGATTCATTTTTTTTATCTTTATGTCACCTGGCTGTTACTCGACTCTACATATTGGTTGGGGAATTTTTTCTCTATTTTTGATGTTTGAAACATTTTTCACCTTGAAGCCACTATTATCAAGGCCAGACTTGACCTCTTCTGGTTCCACGCTAGAATCTATACCTTTCGTTACAACGATTAGACCTTTAGCACTCTTAAGCTGATATGGATAAAAATTGTTATTTTTTGTCACAAAGTCTGCGACTATTTTTCTGTAAATATTTTCTTTAGATACCTGAATTTTTTTCATTGATTTTCCCATGCTTAATTGGAGCTACATAGAACTCATTTTCTCCAATTTTACCAGAAAGCTGGAGTTCTGTTCTCTTAAGTATATCGGTGGTGGTTTACTCGAACTTGTAGTAGTTGTGTCTTCATCACCTTGTTCAGTGAAAATCGCGAAACGATTTTCGGAGTTTTTTATATTTTTTCCATCTTTGGGATGTTTTGTCATTGACGCGATTTGAGCAGATTTAGAACTTCTTCCTCTTTTTAACATATTTATTTATCCAGGGGGTAGATTCTGGTTCTGCGATAACGTGAAATGTAAACATTTTTCTCGTTTACATTTTGTTTCTGATTCCCGTTCTCTGAAGAAATTAAAACAAATTAAAATATTTTCACAATGAGAGAAACAAATGGAATGAAACAATTTTTTTCTCAGTTTCACAGCAAAACTAATTCTCGTTTTATGTAACTGCGAAAACAAATGTCAAAACCTTTTCATATGACGCGTTTTTTTTCACTTAAAATTTTTCAGCGAAAATGGAAAAAGCAGCAAAAGGCATGCGCACAAGCATAAATCAAAAAGAATTATTATTAATTTTTAGAACATAAATGTCGATATTGCAAACGATAAGTATGTAAGTATGTACATACATACATATGTATGTATGTATAGAGTTCAAAAATAAAAAAAATCATTTGAATAATTGATTTACGTATACATGCGTATGTACATACATACATATGTACATATACATATGTATTTACAGATTTGTTACACGTACAACGTAATTTATTTTTGTTGTTTGACAATTGTACAGACCCAAGCAGAGAGAAAGTTGGTGTCGGCTTAAAAAAAAATAAACTAAGAGGCGGCTTAAACTTATTTTGGAGCCGGCTGCTTAAAAAATACATAAGGCGATAGAAAATCGAAAAGTAAGAAAAACTTATTATGCAGTAAAAGTCTCGGAAACGCATAAAATTGAATAATTTTTTTTTTTTAATTATAACTATTCAGGCAATTTGTTGTTATCACTTTATTTAAATTACTACCTGCAACCGCGGCGTCGCCCGCCCGGCATTAAATTTTGATTTACTACTTATAAAGTGCCCTAAAGACGATTAAAGAAGCACGTCAATCAGTGCATATGTGTGAGTATCGTGTTTTTGTCGTTTAAAGAGAGACGTACAAATAAAATCATCAATCATCATTTTTGTTGTGACTTCGCGGCGTCTTGTGCAATTTTGTCAAAAAACAAAGAAAAAAAATACATGCGTTTGACACTGTTTATACACAAAAATACCAAAGGAACGGTTCAAAACTGTATTTTAAATAGTATCGATACCGATATTTATACCTATCTATATTTTCGATATTTTTAAACTATCGACTTTTATTTTCAGAGTTTTTACCATCCGAAATTATAGTATAAAAGTGTGATTATACACTATTTTTCTATTATATTTTTTGTCAATAAGACATTAAATAATATCTCCGATTATATATACAAATATATATATATTTTCTCCTTATTCAACTTGTAGGATTAACTAAGTATCTGTAATGATAGACCATTAATAAAATTGCCTTCTTATGTAATTCATACAATTTCTTCACCACCGCTAATTTCTTTATTTAATATTTTTTAATTTTTATTAAATTTTCTATAACATAAGCTATGTACATATACTCGTATTATGTAATATATGTTGAAAAATCAACTTCAAAATTTCAATGAAGAATATATGCATGTTGTAAAAGACGCAAAAGCAAATATATACTTGCATGCGGCCTTGCACCGCATCGAAGTAGTTCAACTTCGTTCTCTGTGTATGACATTTCAAGTTGAATAACATGGATATAAAGTTACACTGCAACAGATGGAATGAAACACTTTTTCATATTATAAACGGGAATCGCATTTTGTGCAATTGCGAAAAGATATTGTGTAAAGTTGTAATGAAAACGAAAATGAAACATTTTTTTACATTTCACGATATCGCAGAACCAGAATCTACCCCCAGACCTGTTTGAATTTTATTATCACTATTTTCACTTACTGCATCTATAACTTTATTTATTTTGTGCACGTTGGTCACCTGGGTATTTATTGTTTGTTCGTTTGATTGTACAGCTAAGCTTACAAGTTTGCTAATAGGTGCAATTGTTGTTGTTTCTTGATCAATATTTAGGTTTGGAGAGCAAGATCGCGCACGAGTAGTTGTGTGTAGTGTAGAATTCAGGTTTTCATTTTCGTCCTCATGAACCAAAGTTAAATAAACATTCTTACTGCTTATAGGTTTATTATTGTTGTTGTTGGTAGAAGATGAAATCATTTAGAGTTTATTTTTTTTTGTGTTCACTATATGAGTTTGTATTTGCAAATATATATGTATAGTACACGCAAGCAAAAAATAAAATAAAACCAGTATAATAACTGTTTAATCAATGTTTTGTTTTTGTTTTATTTATTTTTTTTTTTGTGATTTAAACTTTAAATAATTTTTAATATTCAGTTGCGACGATTATAAAAACGCGTCTGTGCACTGCGAGAGTTAAAACTGAATGATAAAATGTATACATAGCGAAATGATTAAAGTTTAAGCATCTTATTATTTATCTTCAGACCATTCGCCTACTATAGTCACTATATACCTACACAAAACTTCATCACCTACATACCAATAATCAATGACATCCAAACGTATTAACTGGACTTCAACAAATCACAAAGTAAGATTTAATAAAAAAATTTCGGTTGATATAGAAAGCTTATAACTGAAAAAAGGAGAGTCTGACCAAAGACTATAGATATATAAAGATGTTGCACTGCGAACATTTTTCATAAACAGAAATTGTAAACTTCTATGGACGAGGGGGGAAGGTTTAAAGGGTAAATAGAAAATACTGTCTTTGCATTGAGCAAAACCAATAACAGAAAAGAGAGTAGTATTTTTTACATATACACAGAAACACACATTTATTTATGTATGTAAGTATATGCCTACCATGAATACTTTTGTTTGGGTGTGTGTATTGTTTTGGGTATTTCTTTTTTTTATTTCACACAATTTAGCTTCACTAGGTACTTTAATAATGGATGTTAAACATAAATAGGGAACGAACATGATTCTTTTCGTTATTGTAGGGCAAATATACTTACTTTATTGTTGTATAAATGGAAGTATTTACGTTCACACCGAAGTCATGATGCTGTTATTTACTTATTTTTTAAACTTAATTCAACTGCGCACAACTTTCGGTATGAGATCTAATAAGAGGGAGATAAAATAAAAGACATGCAAACATAGTACTTATTTTGTGTAATATTTTATTTTAATTTTTATTCAAATTAATGTTTTAAAATTTTTACTTTTTCAATATGTGCTTGTTTATACTGGTAGGCAGAATGCTTTCTTAGTAATATTAGTATAAGCAAATTTAAAATTTCCAGGCTATGATTGTAACACCGCCACCTGGTTCACTATCTTGTCGCGATGTGGTGGCTTAAGTGTCGGCTGTGTTTTCTATTCCAATCCAGGGTCTGTCCACGCTTCTGCACAAACAGGACCTGTCTTGGAATATGGAAATAAAAAGGCCTTCATAACTAAAGGTTAACCACTCCTCCTTCCCATTTCCCATTTCCTTATAATCTCCTTTATCAACCTCTATCCCTCTCCCAATTATCCCTTCACTCCCCCACTTGTAAGGTCAAGGTGGAAGGTAGCTGTGCCGAGGACCTGAATGGCTAGTTAGTGGTTAAAGAGGAATAGTCCCTAACAACTCCCCTCCGGTGCCAGGACACGGACCGGTTGTAATTATTTTTGTCTAGTTCACGCACGCCGTCACTGCGTGGATGGTCTCTCCCCTTACTGGCCTACTCGTGGGACCAACATGTACTCAACAACACTAAACAACAACAACAACAAAAACAAAAAACAACAGAGAAGGGAAGACATCTTTTCAGAGGACGACCTTCTTGCCTCCAGCCAGGAGACAGTAGTCGGCCTCTCGGATGGTGAGGGTAATATCAAAAGTACCCCTCTATCTGCACAACAAAACACAAAAACCCTCAAAAGCCCAACACCGATAGTCGAGCCTGACAACCGGCCAAAGGGCAAACCTATGAAAAGGAGTCAGAAAGACCTCCTTAAGTCCCGTTACTCCAAAGCCGTCTTCATTCTAGACAAGATTGCCAAGAATGAAGCGAATGGAGTTACGCATGAGCTTGATGCAGGGGACAAGGTGAGGTACCAGGCCGTGGTAGACGAATACCATAAGTTTATGGATTCGCTACCAAGTACGTCCAAAAAGGCACCGCTCTCCCAGCAAGAAGTTAAAAGCTCCAAAAGAAACCGCTCTCAGACAGAAAGCGGTCAGTCACCCAAAAAAAGGAAGGTCGCACCAAAGGGGTCCCCTCCTCAACAACTTACGTCGTCATCCATCCAAAGACCCTTTATCGAGGTAGTCAAGGATCAACTTCTGATGGCTCTGGCGAACCATAAAAACGGCAGATTAATCCCTGTAACAACGGAGTGGGGTGCCGTCGAATCCAAATTGGCTGAGCTCGTAATGGACTACGTCCTCACCAATAAGGATAAGCCGGCACCTCGCTTCGACTCCAGTGAGATACACCGGGGTTACAGGGTAATCAAGTGCTTGGACGCGTTCTCAAAGGAGTTCCTCAGCGTTAGTATCGCTAAGATTAGTGACACTTGGGATGGGCTAAGCCTTGGTTACCTCAATTGGGCAAGAACGGTGGCAGAATGCTGGAGTGTCTGAAGCTTCAGAAACCCAGCATTCCAATGGATGACTGGACAGTTATCCGAGGTCCCTGTACAACGTACTATATGCTAAAGGAAATGGTAAGCCAAGATCATGTCTTATAGCCAAAAAACATATTAATATTTTTCTTTGTACTCAGTTTAGCTCAGAGGACCTTACAGTTGCGAGGGTCGAGTTGTCAGATGGTAAGAGCTTCCTTATCGCATCATGCTATATGGCACACGACAAAGAAGCACCGCCAGCCGAAGCGAAAGCTGTCGTGTCATCCATTGGCGCCAATGAAGACATCATCCTCTGTTGTGATGCCAATGCCAGGCATACAATATGGGGTAGCAGTGAGATCAATGACAGAGGTGAGCATATCTTAGATTTCATTAACCTTAATAAACTAACTATATGTAATTCCGGCACTTCGCCGACTTTTATCTTTCCGAGTTCGGATCGATTTAGCGGGTGGGAAGAGGTTCTCGACATTACTCTCATTAATGACAAATTCAAGCTTTCAATTGACAAGTGGAGGGTATCCAATAAGAGATTCTTCTCCGATCACAATTGGATACTCTTTGAGGTGATATTACAAAACAAAGAAAAACAATGCTTTAGAAACCCGAGGAGAACCGATTGGAACAGGTTCAACGGGATTTTGAAACAAAAATTAAAAAGAGTTCCAGAAATCGACAATACGATTGGACTTGAACACAATGTGGAGGTCTTCAACAAGGCTATTAGCAAAGCCTTCGAGATTTCCTGCCCGTTAACGAAAGCTAAGAAGAGTTACCCTCCATGGTGGAGCTCGGAACTCTCTAAGCTACGCAAGGAGGTACGTAGAGCCTTCAACACTTGCTACGAGAACAAAATCTGGCAACCATATCGCGAAAGGCTAGCAGCGTATAAAAAAGCTATAAAAATCGCCAAAAGAAAGTCATGGAGGAATTTCTGTGAGTCAATAGATAACACTAGAGACTCTGCAAGGCTTAGTAGGGCTCTGTCCATGAGCCATTCCTGTCCAACCTTCGTCAAAAGGGCGGACGGCTCCTGGTCAGACTCCTCTGCAGAGTCACTAGATATCCTCCTTAACAACCACTTCCCGGGCTGTACGGACACGACTAGGTCAGACAGTCCATCTAGTGGGCAACAATATGCTGTCAATGAGAATATTTTATCCCCGGAGAGAATCTCATGGGCAATCGACAGTTTTTCTCCATTCAAATCGCCGGGTCCTGATGGCATTACGCCAAAGATGTTACAGAGCGCGAAAAGCTCTATTATACCCTGGCTTTTTAGGTTCTACAAACTTTGTCTCTCTCTAAACTACGTTCCAACCAGCTCGAGGAAGGTCAGAGTAGTTTTCATTCCCAAAATTGGCAAAAGAAGTCACGAGAATTCAAAAGACTTCAGGCCAATCAGCCTTTCATCTTTCTTGGTCAAGACGCTGGAAAGATTAATAGATTCTCACATTAGACATCGACTTGCTGGGTCGTCAACTTTCTCAGAGAGTCAGCATGCCTACCTTAAGGGACGCTCTACTGAAACAGCACTACATGAGGTGGTATGGTTCATAGAGAGATCCCTTGAAAATAAACAATATACTTTGGCTGCCTTCCTAGACATAGAAGGCGCCTTTAACAATGTATCAGTGGCAGCCATTCAACAGTCTCTCCAGGATGCCGATGTAGAAGAATACATTAGCAACTGGATCATCACCATGTTGAAGGCAAGAAACGTCACCGCAAAACTAGGAAACAGCGAGAAGTCAAAATGGGCATGCAGAGGAACACCACAGGGCGGGGTGATCTCCCCACTGCTATGGCTTCTCGTTGTTAACACAATTCTTCTCAGACTGAACACTGCGGGAGTGAAAGCTGTGGCTTATGCGGACGATGTAGTAATAATGGTATCAGGGATGTTCACGGACGTGATAAGCGATATCATGTCCAATGCATTGGGTACACTCAGCAAATGGGCTACAGGTTGTGGTCTAAGTGTGAACCCTAGCAAGACGGAGCTGGTACTTTTTACTACTAAGACCAAAGTCCAGAGCTTTAGACTCCCTCGGCTACATAATCTGGAACTGTCTATATCGGGCAATGCAAAATATCTTGGAGTCATCCTCGACACAAAACTATCGTGGAAACAATATGTGCAACACAGGGTCAAAAAGGCCACAGTTGCCTATTACTCCTGTCGGAGGATGTTTGGCTCCAAATGGGGCCTAACCCCTAACATGCTTAAATGGATGTACACGGCAATTGTACGTCCCATATTAACTTACGGATCGGTAGTATGGTGGCCCGCCACAAATAAGAAATATGTGGTAGACCAACTATACAGAATACAGAGATCTGCTTGCATCGGGATTACTGGATGTTTACGTACTAGTCCTTCAGAGGCTCTGCATGCTATGCTAAATCTGATTCCGATCGACCTACATGTATTGGCGGCATCCTCAAGCAGTGCGGCAAGACTAGCGGCATCTGGGAGGTGGAGATCAAGGACCTATGGCCATGCCAAAATCCTAGATCAGCTACCACCGACACTGAGGAAACCCACCGATTACATGGTACCTCATCTGGACTTTGACAGTACGTTCAAAGTTCTTATTCCATCCAGACGGGAGTGGAAGGGGGGAAACATAGAAAAAGACTTTAACTTCAGGACGTATACTGATGGATCAAGAATGATCTGCGGTGTGGGCTCTGGAGTATTTTCGAGTGACCTTGGAATAAAACTCTCATTCCGACTTCCTGATGAAGCTAGTGTATTTCAGGCGGAAATATTGGCCATAAGGGAGGCGTGTAGGGTTTTGATGGACAGGGGTGTCCAAGAAAGAGTCGGCATCTTTGTCGATAGCCAAGCGGCACTTCTGTCTCTAAGGTCACACACTACTTTTTCAACCTTAGTTAGCCAGTGCAAGGACGCGTTATCCAGACTAGGTAGTCAGACTGACGTCACCCTTATCTGGGTTCCCGCACATAGCAACTTCCAAGGCAACGAACAGGCGGATGAACTAGCCAGGGCTGGATCTGCCATGCACGTCTCCATTGCTGAATCGGTAGCCATGCCATTTGGCAGTATTAAAAATCTCATTCTCAACCATTGCAGGCAGAAAGCTGAAGACAGGTGGCGCAGGTTGAGCACGTGCAAGGTGGCTAAGAAAATGTGGCCTTGCTACAACGTTAAGCGCACAACACAACTAACTAACAGAAACCGTAGGGACATCTCGAGGCTCGTCGCACTATTGACGGGGCACTGGGTTATCGGGAGACACGCTAACAGGATGGGCCTTTCCTACAATGCATTCTGCCGTAGTTGCCGGGATCAAAGCAAAGAGGAAACAGTCTTCCACTTTCTTTGCGAATGCACGGCCTTACACCATTCGAGACTCAAATTTCTAGGCAACAGCATAATAGACGATCTCTCGGAGGTATCAGGGATAGGTCTAGGTGACCTTATTAGATACCTTAATTCGACGGGATGGATCTAGAATCTTACTCCGAATATGAGGCCTGGATTCGGACCTAAATCAGGTTGACACTGACGAGTGGAGTGGTCTGTCAAAACGGAATCTCATTGATTCTACTTGAATGCTTGCGCGTAGCAGGCAGCCACGTAAACCAACCAACCATGATTGTAACAAGCATTCTTCTCGTCAAACCAAAAGGAATAAATTGTACTATTAGTACATTCTATGCATTGCTGAATCATGACTTTTTTAATATTTTTCATTGCTTTATTGGTAGTAAAAATCTTTTCGAAAACTTTTATGTGTATCTTACAAACTTCGAAAAACAAGTCAGAGGGTGCACATAAACTTCCAAAATCTGAGTCACTTTCATAGTTTTTTGTGTGGATATACATTTCTGATGGATATGTTAGAATTTGTGAAGGTTTTATTGTATCCATTCTACATTTACTGCATAATATTCGTTGCGCTATATATCCAATGAAATATCGGCTTGAAGTAAGTTCTATTGAGACATTCGGAGAGTTAAAACAGTCGGCACTTTCATTAAAATATTCTTCATTATTCTGGTATATGTCTACGATATCTATCACGGGAGATTGATCGACGGAATTTTGAAAATCCACCGATAAAAATGTTGCATCGTCGTTTTCACAATTTTTTGACGAACTAAACTGGCTTAGTTTCAAAGATATAAGCTTTGCCATTGCGATGTTAAATTCGTGAACTGAAGTGGTGTTACAGTGTCCGCCTTTGGCGCGAACATAAGAAAATAAGTTTTCTAATGGATCCTGATTAAACCGGCTAGTTAAAATAGTGAATATATTAGAACTTTCTTGAAACATTTCTTCACTTAAAGATAATATGCCCCTGGTGGTTTGGGTAAGACCGCTGATGGAAAATATTTTATTGCCGACATATTCAATTTGTTGCATGTATGTTATTAGCTCCTGCAATACTTGCCAGGTATTATTATTAAACTTTAAGCCACGCTTTAGAGGATTGGGATCACTAAAATTTTTGCTATTTAAACAGTCAAAGTAACTATCAAAGTTTTTTTTATAAATACGTAAGTAGAAGAGGCTATTTCCGATGAAGTCCTTGTAAATTGACGATTTTCGTTAACAGTTTTAATCGCAGCTGCAACAGATCGGCTCAAAGTTTGAACAGCTAAGCTCACGCGCATTTTCTGAAAATTAGTTGGATTTATATGGGATATTGTCAACTTTGTCATTTTTGTGGCTTTCCCATGCTGTAGTTCAAAAACTTCTCTAATAACATCAAACCGCGCTATTCCATCAGGTGTTTTAAAGTCACCTTTGATAAAAGCATTTCTTATCGATTTAAAAATATGAGGTACATCATATAAGAAATACACTTTATTAGTGTTATAAAGAAAATAAGGCTGCTCTGGTGACACTCCCAATAGGTCGTAACATTTCCTGTTGTTAGGACCTTGATCACATGTAACTGCACGAACTTTTAATCCAATTTGGGTTAGTACATCTAAATTTGATATTAAAAGTATTTTCAATATTTCTCCTTTTATGGAACTAGCAGTTACAAAGTAGTTCAACACAAATTTCCAATTTTCTATAATTCCTCTAATCATGAAAACACCAATTTGAGAACCCATTTCATTTCTTCGCTCGTATCCTATATCAACAACTCCATCTATAACATCCGCACAATCATTATAACTTAAATTTCTTCTGATTGAAACTTCATCAAATATTAAAACGCACTCTCTTTCAAGAGGTTTCACCTTAGAAACCGTTTTCTTAAGAACATTATATATGCACTCATTGCTACCTGGCTGCAAATTCTTAATATCGCTCCACCGACTTAAAGATGAGGGGCTTGGAAGATTCAATTTCAATATGTTACGCAAGAACAAGTAAGTAGAGGTTGATCTATAATATATGCTTTGAGCGAAATTTTTTTCACAATCGTCCCATCGAGCGTTTGTTCCTCTATTTTCCTTCATTAGAATTCTGCAGAATGTTTTTTCATTAGGGTGGATACTGAGTTTATCAATTTCGCTTTCAACAGAGGCGTTTACTTTTAGCTTTGCTTCTAACCTTCCCAACCTTTTCTTTATGTGTTCATTTTTCGACTTCAAACATCGGTTTTGTTGTGTTATACCCTTTAGTCTTTTAAACATGTTGAAAAATTTCTTTCTATAAAATTCTTCATTTTTTAAACTTTTAAGGCAGTTTGAGCATAAAGGTGGCGGTGATTGAGATCTTTTTCGATTACGTGATGGACTTCTAAGAAAATAATCGTTGGTATTCTCATTTTCAGAACAGTTACCTTGTCCAATACTTTCTGACTCAGCACTATCAGTTAAGTATAAAATTGGTACGGCACCTCGCTGTAAATATCTTTTACCAATTAAATCGGGCGAAAAGTGCCTATCACATAAAAAGAGGGATGTAGCTTTTTCCACAAACTGTTTTTCAAAATTGCACTTTTTTAACCATTCTTTAAATAATGGTGAGCTTGTGTTTGGAAAACGAAAAAGTTTAATTTCAGGAAATTTATTTTTCGATCTGCTACAATGTGGCAAAGAACATTTATTGCCTGCCTTTTTTGAAACTTTATTTTTCACAGCATTATTTAACTCAACTTTTTCTGTTTTATTCATTATTTTATTTTTTTTTTTTAAATCTGTATGTGTATAATAAATATATCACTATAGATAAATGTATTTTTCTTCAAATGCCACTGTAGCTCTATAGTCCTTGTCTGAAGCTTTGATACTAAAATATTTTATACAAATTTTAAGCCTACATTGAGAAAATACAGCAGAGTACGAAAAACGCAGCGCAGCGCCCCTCCTTTTTGCTCTTTACGCAAAGAGCTGAGCCAATTTATTATTGCGCTTGCTCTGAAATACAGTGTAACAAGTGCTAAAGCAAAATAACGGTAAATCAAACATATATTTACCAGAAGAAGGGCTTGACATTTACTTTTTTTTATCATACTCCTAAAAGAAACTTATAATACCCAAGAATCTCCAAAATATATACCGCTAGTAAAATTCAATATATGAAAAGGTTGCAAAAAATCTCACAATATCAAGTGGCTTAATGAAATTATTGGTTCATAAGGCATCTAAAATTCGACGACAGACCATGCTGTTTTATTTATACAATAAAAAAACTGTATGGTTTTGGTACAGCAACACAGAAGATCCAATTTGTTTTGCATACAATACGTGAATAATATTATTCGAATTTGTAAAGCCCAACGAACACAATATAAAGAGCCCAACAAACACAATTATAAAAACTTTGATGTACGTTGTTTATTACTAATCGTATATATAGTATATAATTTTAGCTTACAATCTGAGGCTAAGTTTTGAATAATTGTTTTTTTTTCTTGTTTAGAAAGTCAAAAGAAATTAATTGTTTTTTAAATGCTAGTGGACTAAGAAAAGGCTTGATCACATAATATTATTAATTAGTACATACTTATCTGAAAGCAAACCTGTTTGCTTGGTGGGAAAAATATTGGCAATGTAATCACACGTACATAAACAATGGTCATAAGTATGAATTGCTTTTGCTGAGAGTTTCTTTCAATTTTGGTATTTTGCTCTCCGTTGATGAGAATTCTATCATGAGTCATACACAAAGTGATTTTCGCAAAATCACATCCTGAATTTAGCAGTGGCAACACAATGTATGGCAGTGCAACATCTTTATATATCTATAGTCTTTGGTCTGACTAGAATGGCAACGTTACAGATCCTCTCAGTTAAATATACGGAATGTATCAAAAATCGTAAAGCAATACGAGACCAACACCCGGTGATATGCCAACCTCAATTACGAGGTTCTAATGGCAACTGAGCAAGAACTGATGCTGAGAAGGTTTCTTTTTTCGTTAAATTTATATGAAATGTATTTACTCCAAAAATGTCACTATTATTGTTGAACTGCCACCATTAATTCCGCTGAAATCTTCATTTTTAATAGTAACCTACGCATGGAACACTATCGAACAAAATGGAAGATTTTACTTATTACTATGATACCAAACACCCGCAAGGATCATTCGAAGGTTGAATCCTATCGCTCTATTAGCTTATTGCCTAATTTGACAAACATTTTCAAAAAGCTACTTAAGAAATAGCTATCCCCAATACTGAGTAGTAATGGATACATAAATGATCATCAATTCGGGTTTCACTGAACAGACTTATTAATGTAGTTAGACACTTCTGAAAAAAAGAAATGTGCAGAGAAAATTCGTACTTTATTCGTATGTGGAATCAACTCCCCGCAGTCGTCTTTCAAGACACCTTCAGTATGTTAAAGTTCAAATCGAATGTCCACAAAAAGTACTCCTTTTATCTTCCATCCCACAACCTATTTTCCTAGTTCCGATACAATTCATTGTAATTCGATTTGAAAATAAAACTGTTCGTATTTGATCATATAAATTTCAACCCTTAAATCGGGTGGCGGGAGAGTACCGTGGAGCCGATCTTATTTACATTGAAATTTGAATACATTTGCTTTCGATTCATAATACATTAAAACAAAAGACCTAGTGGTTTAGTAGAACATTTACGTAAATATTAATTTATTTACAGAATATAATTTAAAAATATATTGATAAAACAATAAAGTGTGTGCTTATGTACGTTGTATATCGCATTAATATACATTAGTACACATATGCTGTAAATTTGCCAAATGGAATTTTTTTTCTTTGTAGAGCGTGTGCTTACATACATAAATTCATATATATGAATATATTCATAAATCCATGATTGATAATATCTGCTATTTTCCAGATATTATAGAGATATCATATGAAAGATAAATGAAAACAAAGTTAAATTTATTAATTAATAGTATTTTGAAAGTGAATTATTTAAATACATATACAGTTACGAAATGAAATAGAGTGCCAATAAATGCAACACTCGAGCGCCGTATATAGTTTCCAAACAACATCAACAGTTGAAATTCAAAAAAACGGAAAGGGAACATCCGGAAATTTCTACAAAAAGTAACGAGAATCTAATATATTAATCTAGAATGATAAAAGACAATACAACCGCCAAAATAAACTTCACGACATGGGCTATTAACAAATGTAAAGGTATTAACAACACACACACCCAGCAATATAATCCAAGTGCAAAAGAGACAGCAAACATAAATGTTTCTCGAAGTTGTCAGAAAAATTGATGGTTTGCTATTAAGGAGTCAGCCGGACGTCACCACTGTCAGTGTATTTTTGATCGTGATATTAATACGCGTGTTTATTGTAATTAAGTTATAAATAAACAGTATTTTCAAGAAGTGACGTTGTGAAATTAAATATCCTTTAGAAAATAATGAAAGCTTTTTTACGGAAAGGTCTAACTTATCAATTGATGTCAAAAGTGGGATTGCAAAAATAAAAATGGACATCGTTATAAAAAAAGGACACAAATGAATTTAAAAAAAGGAAAACATTTAAAATAAAAAGGACATACTTACTAAATAGAAGTCATGAAGGTTGATGTGCTTAAAGTAGGCCAACTCAAAAGGGAACTGAGTAAGCTCAATCTGCCCACAGCAGGTAACAAATTAGAACTTCATACGAGGCTGATGATTAATTACAAGGAGCGTGGTATCGATATAAACGAATTCAAAGATAAAGAAGAAGTAGAGGTATGTACTCGTGCTACGAGAAACTGCAAGCTGTTGTACAAGAAAGTTCTAAGCCAACAATGGGTAAGCTAATGGAACTTTCTGAGGCCATCAACAAAAGAGTGGATGGCATTGAAATACAATTCAGAAAAGTAGGTGAAAAACTTTCAGAACTGGAAAGTAAATGTCATAATTTAGAGATAGAGAAATTGCGTGATTTTTAAACAAAAATAAACAATCTTCAGTGCTAAGGTGGTTCAGTAAGAGTTGTTGCAGAGGCATCCAGTAGAATAAAGACACCTTGCTTTAATGGTAGCGCACCCTTAAACATTTTGAAATTTCAGTTCGAAACAGTTGCCAGCAACAATGGATAGAACAACGAGGAAAAGGCTATAGAACTTATTCTGGCACTGAAAGGAGCTGCTGCAGAGGTACTTGAAACTTTGCCAATGCTTAATAGAAACAATTTCAATTTCAGAATTTCGTAATGGAAATCGATGGCTTAGTATAACTGATTTACTCGACTGAAAATTACCCGTTGCTGGATCTCAAGGGCATTCGTGATCCTGAAGCCAAAGTTGCAGTGTGCCTCGCGAAAATTAAACTTTGCAGGTGGTGTTGCAGTCATCTGCAAAAGATTCAACGTTAAAATAAACCAAGCTATCAAGAGCTAGATCCCACAAATGATCGCCCATGATCTCCATATCTGTGATACAGCAGAGAAATAGCAACCTTTGAAAGTGAGGATACATCAACAGCGAAAAACACGTACTTGTCATAGAGCTTCAAGTCAATAATCAGGACCGATGTAGTGAAGGGGAAATGTACACCATTAAGAAATATACGACTACAAACAGATAATGGCAAGTCTGCCACAGTCTATGTTAAGATTGATGTGAAAGTGATTACCGCCAATACCGCCGTGAAGCATGTGTTTATTGTTGCCAAGATTATTATCGGAGCCGAATTCATAATAAATCATCAACTTGCATATGGGGCAACATGTGATATATTGGCGCAACGTGGAATTACCTCTTATGTTGGATATGACAATGAGACGCACGTAAGAAAATTATTCGCTATCGAAAAGCCGACAATACCACCACTGTCTGAATGATTAATATAGGCAGGTTTATTTTTAAATATAACAATGTTATATTTAGCGAACGCTAAACAAAATTTTTAGTTTCAGCGGTTGATTGTTTGTTGTTTTACGTTTCTCTTGTGCGTGTATGGCCTCTATAATTTAAAATATCGCGCGCAAGTGGATTTGGGTGCAACAAAAGTTTTTTATATATATTTTGTCACATGATTAGCGGAACATCCAGATATAAATCCCTCCGTGATCTAACATGGCTTCGTGATGAAATAATAATGGATCTGATGAAGAAATCAATGTGTTGAAGAGATCTTGATTCTCTCTAATGCGTGAAATCTTGGAAGTGTTTGTGTATCTAAATTTTTTGTAATTTTTATTTCTGCACTTCAGGGATTTTTCTGAAAGTTTTCGAATTGGTAAGCACTAATAATTAATTTAATTTTTCCCATGAGCCTTTAAGTACAGTAGGGTTAAGTTTTTCTTCGGAACACATTTGGGTTAAAAGTTGGGCGGTTTTTGATGAGTATTCTTCAAAGTTTGATCCATTGACATTTTCTTTACAGTTTAGTACATTAAGTATATCGCCAATCCTTATTATAATTTTTAGATCCACACCATTAATTTGAACAGTCATCATTATCAAAAACTGAATGAATGCCATCATTTGTATTTCCATATCCATACTTTGGATAGTCTACTTTGAGTCCAATTTTTTAAAAAATTCTTCTTGTACGACTTTTTTTTTGTAATATTCTGTTTTTCCTTTGGTGGTGTATTCTCGCCGAAAATTTACCCGTGGAATTTTATATGCCATCTTCAAATGAACTTCATGCATCTGATTTTAGCATGCAATGGGGAAATTCCATATTCGTAGTTGTTCTAATCACTGGTTGAATGTTCAGATTTTAAGAAAGTGTTTCTGTGCCTTTTTACAAAGTTGACGAGGTGTTCATAATTTCATTAAAAAATTTACCGTCAATCATTTTAAGAAAAATTTCAGGACTTACAGTAATAATTTTTCCATTCCTTACTTTAAAAAAGAAGGATTAATTTTATCAATTTCAGGACTTATAGTAATAATTTTTTCCATTCCTTACTTTAAAAAAGAAGGATTAAGTTTATCAATTTGATTTTTAATATCGCTCACTGTAGACTTGAATACTTCTGAAGACTCCCTTGAATATTGAAATAATATTAGGCGGGAAAAATAAACTAATGATGGGCGATGCTTTTTCCAGTACTCAGAATTTTCACTTCTAACACCCAATTCACACGATGATTTTTTCCAAGTTTTTACAATTACATTTTTCTTTTTGTTTTTATTTGCTTGTCCTTTAAAAGCGACTTTGTTGTTGTTTTTTAAAATCAAGACGAGAATATATGTATGTATGTATATGGCGTGTTACTAATATTCAACTGCAATAACGAAACCAAAATATTAAATATACTCATATGACATATGTATGTATGTTAGTGTTTCGTTTTTTTTTTTCCTTTGCTTTGTGTTACTAGTTGCCGAGCTACCCACCAAAAAAAAAAACGTCAAGCATTTGACCTATTATGCTTTGATGAATGTAGTACATATTAGGTCAACAAAATTAATTGAAAATAATTTTTTGTTTTTTCTATTAAATAAATATTATATTATTTAAAAACTTAACTAAAACTTTTATATTATGGATTAAATTTCTTCAGACAATGTCATAAACTCAGAAAAATTATTAAATCTTCACAAATTTTATGTAGGTATATACCTAATGAGCATAGCTCTAACTGGGTGTCCTAAGACACCTCTCTTATTTTTTTTCTAAGTGAAAACTTCTATTGGCGCGGTACGAAGGTTTTGGATGAGACAAAACCTCAGAACTCGCGACACTGTCACGCTTTTTGACATTTGCAGCATCTCTGTTTGTGCGAATACCTACCAAACAAATTACTGGTATGGTAACGCCCGGACATTTGACACTTAACAGACAACTACATACCAGACATGGTAACACTAACAGGTATTCGCAGTTCGACAACAAGTACAACAATCCGAAAACAACATATATTTTGTTGGTATAAAGCACTCGCTTCATATCAAAATACACAAACAAATTTAAAACATTTTCTAACGTATGCATACCAAACTGTAACAATTATTTATGTCTACTTTTAAAACTGTTTCAGTTTGTATGATAATTTGCTATGAAGCGAGCTTAGTCAGCTGTGCTAGTATGCTCTCCTGTTGGATAAGCCCTGATAGCAGACGCACGCACATTACTCGCAGTCTACATTAGCTTATTATTTGTTACAACATTAACATAGCGCCAGCAAAATAACAGTACTAAATTTGCTCATTTTTTTCTATGTGGGGAATATTAGTAAATGTTCATGTGCTGTTTTACCACAATTTTAAGGTGTAGTGGCAGAGACAGCAAATAGGTTTTGTTTGTTGTCTCGTTTTTTCATATTGGAAAATGACATTTGATGTCTGACATCGTTGTTCTGATAATTGTTCTGATAACGATGTTATAAGAGTAAAAAACTGCGGTCTATACTAGCAAAATTTTTCTCCTGATAAATGTTATAACAAATAATAAGCTAATGTAGACTGCGAGTTACATAGACTACAGACCAAGGCGATGCAGTGGCGAATTCGGGCGAATGTATTATTTGCCCACACTGTCAAGTTTTGTACATATTTCCCGGCGCCATTTTTATGGAATTTTTTATGCATGGAGAATTTAGGCAGCGTAGGATATGAATTCGCCGGTAAACAAACTAAATGCCTGTTGTTTGTTTTGTTGGTGAATTGTTGTGGTCGTGCATATGCCTGGTAATGAATTTGCCTTCATATGGACAACCTTAATTTTACTAAGACAATTTTCCAATAACAAATTTTTGGTGATAACAGAGACAGAAACAAATCGAACATTATTGCATCGGTCAATATAAAAACTAAATAAAATAAAAGAAAATTTGCAAACGCAAATAAAACAAAGAAACATAACCAACCACCTACGACCATACATATATGTATGTATGAATTATGGGAATACCAAAACAAAAGAAAATCACACACCAAAAAAATAGAAAAACAAACTACAGAATAAAAAAATAGAAATAAAACTAGACATCATAAAACAAAACTATTCGATCACAATAAACAAATAAAACTAGAATAAAATACAACAATTCGCCAACAAAACATACAACAGGCATTTACTTGTGTAAAAGGCGGATTCATATCCAACGGTATCAAACTTTACATAAAAATGGCGTCGGGAAATATGTACTAAATGTGACAGTATGGGAAACTTACAAATTCGCTCGAATTCACCACTACATCCACCTGGTAATAATTTCGCCTTGATATTTAACTTAAACTTTTGTAGCCACTCTGTTTGTGCCAATGCATTGCAAACAAATTACAAGTGTAGTAACGCCAGGACATTTGACAGATAAGATGCTGCCATTTTTATTCAAGTTGCATTTGCGTTTACAATAAGTGGCATGGCAAAACTAGCAGGTATGCGCAGTTCGACAACAAATACAATAATCCAAAAACAACATGTATTTTGTTGGTATAAAGCACTCGCTTCATATCAAAATACACAAACAAATTTAAAGCATTTTAATACGTTTGAGTACCAAACTCTAACCATTTTTTATGTACTCTCTTCAAACTATATCAGTTTGTATGAAAATTTGGTATAAAGCGAGCTCAGTCAGCTGTGCTAGTAAGCTCAACTGTTGCATACGCCTTGATAAGTGGTTAAATTTGTTGCATGTATTTGTATAATAGTGTATATCTACGCATAATTTTTTTGGCAATAGCACGTGTATTGTTGTAATCACAAAACGTTTTCACTTCTGTCGGCAGTCCCGGAGTGCTACCAGTACTTTTTTTTTTTTTTAAGTAACAGTAAAGCACAATTAGCACACCTTTTGTGGAAATAATATAAAAAAAAGCGAAACAAAAAATATATTTGGTTATTTTTCCCCAAATTAAAATGTTTACCTTAATTGTACCTACCTAAAAAATGTGAAACTTTTATATACATATATATGTATGTATGTATGTATGTATATATACAAAAACAAATCTAGTATGTATATATAAACGTAAAGCAAAATATGTTTCAGTTACAAAATGTAATTATAATTTAAAATATTTCTTGCTTAATTATATTATAATAATTATATACATGCACATTAACATTACTTAAATTTATATAAACAAATTATCATACATAAACTACAATAAATTCTTATAAAATACAATGCATTAGAACAATTTTAATAGAAAACTTGAAAGAAATAAAAACAAAAAAAAAAAACAAAACAAACAAATAAACAAAAAAGATCACATCAAGAAGAAGCATACTTTATTTACTTTACTTTGGAGTGATAAAACAAAACAAAATTGGTAAATGTCAGCAACAGAATTTCAAACTGCTACTTTTAAAGAATTAGTATCAAATTTTTACAAAGATAAAAAAAGAATTTTGCAAAATCGCCCAATCTCAAGCAAAGAAAGTCAAATCGAAGTGTATATGTATAAAATCACTTATCAAATCGTATAACAATATTGTAACATACACAAAGCCTTATATTAATCAAATATCGGATATTTCACAACAAGAAGTTTACAACAAAAAAATACATTGCAGAAAATTATTATGTAAATGCTTTTACAAATTAAAATGCAAAATAAAAATCCCATTTGGCATAAATTTGTTTGAGAAAATACAGAGCGACATCTTGACAGGTACCGAGTCCGAAACAGAAAGTAGTGTACGAGATTCCGATTCCGGAACTGATACAGAAAAGAAGCGTAACATTGAGTTAGTTAACATAAGTCCTAGCAATTATTTCTACAAAGCCTACGATAGAAGATAAAACCAAGTTCATCACAATGTGTTCAAGTATCATTTGTGAGAATTACGGCGGAAATCCTCTGACACTGAACTACTTTTTGGACAAAATCGATTTAATCGAAGACCTAACCGCCGATAATTTAAAACCTTGCTTTATTAATTTTATTAAATCGAAATTATATGGGAAAGCTAGAGAATCTTGCCAGACCATATAGAAAGCGTAGCTCAGATTAAAAATAATTCGAAGCTAGTAGCAGGCAGAATTGCATCTTTGGAGGTAAAACAAAATAATTATACTGATTTCGGGAAAAATGTTGAGGATTTAGCATATGCCCTACAACCCTTGTAATTGAAGGGATAACGAAAGAAAAGGCTGAGGAAATGGCAATAAAAAAACGGTAAAAATTTGTAGAAGTAACACTAGGACTGAAATGGTAAAGACAATTTTGGCGGCAATTGTTTTTTAAAACCCAAAAAATGTGCGTTGTATTTGGACATTCTAGCCGGACATTAGGCCAAAACTTAGATTTGAGAAATGTAAACATTTAAGTACGCAACTCGACGTTTTTGCTTGAGATTTGTCGTTTTTCGACACTGTAAAAGTCAGGAAAGTTGAGTAAATTGCACACGCTTTTAATGACCTTTTACCGTTTTGAGACGTTTCATATATAATTTTTTGTGGCTAAACGAATAAAGATTTTACATAAATTTTTTTTATATTTTTATATTATTATTATTATTTTTTTTTTTTTACTCTATAAGGGAAATTCACATATTACTGCGACCCTTGTTATTAGGGTATTTATAGCTCGTGCCCAAGCGGAATTAATATTTTTATATTATTATTACGAATAAACGTAATTATTATTTGAACTTATTTATGATTTACATATGAAAAGTAATATTATCAGGCTCAAGTTCAGTTTTATTGAATTAATGAAAATTCAAAATTACTAAGAGTTTTTTGTGTTGGAAAATATTATTATTTATATCCAATCAGTTTTTAGCAGAACGTATCAGTACTGATTTCAAGGCCGCTACACCTCTCATCAGCGTTCAAATGTCCATCTTTACAATTTTCGTAAAGTGGATACTAATTGAGAAGAATATCAACTATTTAACCAGTTTTCAACAGAAATAGAATATGAGAATTAATTTTTAATTCAATTTTTATTCTACAATGAAACAGTGCTGGTTAGTACGAAATTCCCTCATTACTGTTTGGAACTAATAATCAACACAAACTCATAGTCCGTTATCATCAAAGTATTCTACTTTGTATTATAACGTTTTTGTTGTTTTTACTCTATATTAGGGAAATTCACATATTACTGTGACCCCTGTTATTAGGGTATTTATAGCTCGTGCCCAAGCGGAATTAATATTTTTATATTATTATTACGAATAAACGTAATTATTATTTGAACTTATTTATGATTTACATATGAAAAGTAATATTATCAGGCTCAAGTTCAGTTTTATTGAATTAATGAAAATTCAAAATTACTAAGAGTTTTTTGTGTTGGAAAATATTATTATTTATATCCAATTTTAGCAGAACGTATCAGTACTGATTTCAAGGCCGCTACACCTCTCATTACCGTTCAATTGTCCATCTTTACAATTTTCGTAAAGTGGATACTAATTGAGAAGAATATCAACTATTTAACCAGTTTTCAACAGAAATAGAATACGATAATTAATTTTTAATTCATTTTTTATTCTAATTTTACATACTGAAACAATTTTAGTTACTACGAAATTCCACATGTCTGATTGCTTACTACTAATATTGAACAAACTTTCATAGTCCGTTATACTCAAAGTATTTTACTTTGCAATTATAACGTATTGTTATCTTCTCTCAATATTAGGGATATTTACATCACTGTGATGATCCTATTATTTGGGAATAGCTCGTGCCCAAGCTGAATTAATATTTTATATTATTATTAAGAATAAACTTAATTATTATTTGGACTGTAATAATGTATAAATGAGAAATTATTATTAGGCTTAAGTTCAGTTTTATTGAATTAATGAAAATTCAAATTACTATGAGTTTTTATTTTTGAAAAACATTAGCATGTGCAATCAGATTAGCAGAACGTATCAGTATACCGATTTCAAGGCCAATACACCTCTCATCAGCGTTCATTTGTCCATCTTTACAATTTTATAGAAATAGAATACCAGAATTAATTTAATTAATTTTTACATATTGAAACAATTTTGGTCTGATTGCATGGGGAATTTCACCTCTGATAATATTTCAGTTATCTCTAAGCTAGTCGGAATTGCTTCTTTTTTTGCAGTAGTAATTTTACTGTATGAAGGAAGAACATTAACATTATGATGCTTTTAAGAGCTTCGTAAAATAGAATATTTCTTTTTCTCTTACGTATTTAATAGATAACGCTTTCGATAAATGTTGCGTAGTTATTGAGGATTTAGTATCCTGAATTTTCCATTTTCTTATATATGGTGCACAGTCTTCAAGAGATTTTTCCGGTTTCCCTCTTGTTTGGCCAGTAGAGGTATTACGATATTCAAACGTGTGCATCAAACAACCTGCGAGAATCGTCATTCTTTCTCAGCGGCATTCTTTCCGAGCGATGAGTACTCAAATATTTTTTGTATTTCAGCAAATTAATACGTGCAGATGTCATCGGTAAATCATATTTTGGTGTTGTAGTTTTATAAGAGTAAATAGTGACAATTGTAGGCGAGTGGTCTGAAGATAAATCTAAAGATAAATCAATCATGCCGTTGGGCATACCTTTCGCTATTCCAAAGTCAATAACATCAGGAACTTTTTGTCGATCTGATGGCCAATATGTTGCCTGACCCCTTGACACTACGTTTAAACCCATTTTAGATACTCGGTTACACAAAACTCGATCCTTAGGAGTGATTGGATGTGAACCCCAAAAAGTGTGTTTAGCCTTGTAGTCGCCAGCCGCTAGAAAACGGAAGCCCAGTGATTTGTAAAAAGCCTTATATTGGCTCTCGGTAATTGAAAATCTTGGGGGGAATAGACAGATGATATTACAAGTTTTTGATAATAATTTTCAATACAGATGTTCGTTGCTTGAAGATATTCTTCACAAAGGTTATTTAACTGGTAGTGTTTTATTCGCGTTTTTATTAGAATTCCCGAGGCACCACAAGCTCTACCTCGAGGATCCTTTGTGTCGTAAAAATTATATCTACTAATTCTGAAATAGCTTCGAGACGTCAAATGAGTTTCTGAGATAATCATAACCTCGATTTGTTTATCCATTAGGAAATATTCTGCAACAAAGTTTGTATTAAGCTCTCTATTGAGGCTTCAATACGACTAAAGTTAGACCCTGAATCTTCATTTGCTGGTACTGTTTTTTGCGCCGTAACCAGACTACGGCTTTTTAAAATATTAGCACATGAAAATTGACCATTAGGTTTTTGTTGAGCAAGAGACGTGTTAGACTTTAAAACGTTTGAGTATTGATTATTGCTGGTCGACGGTTGACGTATTTGTGGGTAGTTTAAAGGTGTCTTAGCCATTGGAGCTGTATTAGTCAGAATAGAAACCCTATTTATTTTACGTCGCGCACATTAAGTACTACAGAACAGAACTATAGTAACAATGAGAAGGAATTATTAGCTATTATTTGGACATTACAGAAATTCAGGAATTATATATACGGCATAGACGAATTAACCAATCACTCACTTATACTAGATCTGAAAAAAACCCAACCACAAATTAAAACGCTGGAATTCAATAATAGAAGACTACAGTGCAAAGATTAAATATAAACCAGGAACACAAAATGTCGTAGCCGACGCTCTATCCCGACAAATAATCAACTAAGCCGAAAGTTCCTCGAGCGGCATAATAAAGACCGTCTCAAAACCTTTTGATCAATATAGTATACAAGTTGAACTCGTACCAACATCAAACTTTACTGAAACGCGAATACGAACTCTTTCCCAATAAAACACGTTACACTATAAATTTTACAAATAATGATGACATTAGATCGTGGGTTAACCCATATCGTCCCAATGTTCGATTTTTGAACAGTAAATTTCACTTGTTTTTCTGTTTGTTCTCTAAGAACCAATTTTATTTACAATTATATACATATTTTAAGTGGTTAGCTACAAATGTAAAATGTTCTTAATTTTCAATTGTTTTTTATGATTCAAAAAGTAATGTTCAACTAATCGAACATTGGGCACTATTTAGCATTTTTGTTTTTCTAGAAAAATATGAGTAAAACATCGCAAATCATCATTATAATTTGTTCAAAAATTTTAATAATATATTTATAGTGCTGCCACACACTTTTTAAGCATGAAAATAAAAAAAAAATACATGGTGGCATTATAGTGCTTTTTTATATACATATTGTTAATTTTTTTTTATTATTTATTGAATCTTCAATTTATGGTTGAAACATCAATAAGTTTTACAAATCTTAAAACTAAAAATGTAAAATATATGTTTAACCAATGCTAAACAAAATTTTTTATTTCAACAGTTGATTTTTGTTGTTTTAAATCTCTCGAGTACGGCTGAGAGTAAAGTATCCCTCCTTCTCAACCAGGAGCAGCCTCCATAATTTAGAATATTGCGCGCAAGTGGATTTGGGTGTAACTCAAGTTTTTTAATATATTTTCTCGCGTGTTTTGAAAATACCGTCTTCACCAACGGAAGATCAAGGTCTTTGTGAATTCGCTGGTTTCGGAGATACCAGGGGGCTGATGTGCACGTAAAATTTTATTTTGTCGCCTTTGAATTTTTTCTACACTCGATGCTGAGGCAGTGCCCCATAACTGGATTCCATAGGACCATATTGCTTTCGGGATAGCGTTGTATAATAGAAGTTTACAGTCTAGGCTTAGTATAGAATTTCTTTCAATAAGCAAATTCATTTGGTCTGCTTTTAATTTCATTTGTGTCAACTTTGCGTCTATATGCGGTTTCCACGTCAAACGACGATCAAGATGAATGGCTAGATATTTTACTGCAGTGTGTTGCGGTATAGTCTCGGTGTTGATTTGTATAGGCGGTAGGCTTGCCAGATCCAATTTGCCAAAAAGCTTGACATTGACCAAAAAAAAACTTGATTTTGAAAAAAAAACTTGACAAATAAATACACTCATACTATTGGTTTTTATTTAATTTTTTATTATTTTTTTTTTTTTCATAAAAATTATTAGAATAAAAACAAAAATATCATAAAAAGTAAATATAACAGAAATAATGTAAAAGAAACAAAAAACAATATAACAATAAAAATTCAGTCTTTATATATTTTAAAGAAAACTTAGGCGTTATTTAAAAAAAAATATAGGTACCATCTTAAGAAAAAAAATATATGTAGGTTCTATTTATTTTGCCACATATATTTCGTATTCTTAGATACAGAATTAGGCTGACTTCCAAAACGTTCGTATACAATGTTTGTATACAGTATTGCTACTGTATTTAAATCACATCCATATGCAAAGTTCGGAAACAATGCAACAACTATAAAACCGATGCCTTGATTGCTCTCTTACTGCGTTAAAAATACTATGCGGCGGCGTTTTGAAATGGTATACATTGTATAATTATTGTACTGCGGCGTTATGAAATGTGATGCTTTGTTCAAACACAAAGCAATTGACGTTTTGGAAGTCAGCCTTACTCTACCATCTGAGTAATGGGGTAAATATCAGTGTTGGCACTTTTATTATAATTGTACATACCTAAAGAGAACTACATTTTTTAAATTATAATTGCACAGAAAAATATATGTATCATATTAGTCCTTAAATGTATTGATATTAAAAATATGCTCTTTCGATGTGTTTTATAGAAATTTAAACTTACTTTTTTTAAGTATTATTACATATGTAGCTAGAATAAATTTGAGAAAAAAAATTACTTACAAAAAACATTGACAAATCACTTTTTCACTTGACACATGAGGCGCATTAAAAAACTTGACAATCAGGCCAAATCAGGCCTGTCTGGCAACCCTAATAGGCGGGCATGTTTCCCTGCGCAATGTAAAAGTGACATGTACACATTTCTGCTCAATAACTTTTATTCGCCATTGTTTTAGCCATGATTCCAGTTTTGATATGTACCCTTGCAAATTTAGGTAAGCTTCTACAGGATTTTCATGAACGCTTAGAAAAGCTGTATCATTAGCAAATGTTGACGTGTGAATGTTACTGCTAAACGGTAAGTCAGAGGCATATATTAAAAAAAGTAAAGGACCGAAGATGCTGCTTTGAGGGACTTCGGCATCGATCGACTGCGGAGGGCGTAAAAAATTACCTTCTCGAACTATAAATTTTCGTTCCATAAGATAGCTTTTTAAAAGCTTGACGATGTTTTCGAGTAGATTTTGTGTTAATTTGTGTATAAGACCTTCGTGCCACACTTTGTCGAAGGCTTGTGCAACATCAATGAAGAGTGCGGAGCAATATTTCTTTTTTTCAAAAGTGTCGCTAACAATATGCACTGTGTTTGTTTAATAGTGCTATGTTGTCTGCGAAAAACGAATTGATGATCTGGAATGCATCCATTACTAGTCACTATAGGCATCAGCTTGCTTATATACAGCTTTTCAAATAGTTTTGAAATGTTAGGCAATAAACTAATAGGCCGGTAAGGTTGAATTCTTTGTATGATCCTTGCCAAGCTTTTGTATCATAGTAATTAGCGACACCTTCCATTCTTTTGGATAATGTTCTAGGTATAGAATACTGTTAAAAATTAACAGTATTATTCTTTTTGTATTAGAGGCTCGTAATGGATGTTTGCATATCACCGGCCTTTTAAAGGAAGCTGGTTTTTGTGTTTGTAAAACTTTTCTAAGTTGCTTGGTACACTCCTTAAGCCTTAATTTTAGCTGGGGCGATCTGTTGTAGCATGTGACCATGTCATTTAATTAATCAAATAATTAATAAATCAATAGTCTTATGAGCTGCTACAATTAAAGCTGCTCTAAAACAAAAAGAAATATCAAATGAAAAACTATTTGATTACACTGTAACGTTGCCATTCTCGTCGACCTCTTCGTTTTTCTGTCAATTGCCTTTCTATATCCACACAAAAAATATTGTTAAATATCACTTGTTGATTTGTTTGATTTGAAGAAGCATTAAGAGCAGCTTGTTTAACATGTGCTTCAAGCAACCAAATAGAGTTATCTATGTCAGAAGGTGTTGTCAACGGCATAATTTCCGAGCAACAGGCGCTCAAATCTTTTTTGTATTGCAACCAGTTAATACGTGCAGGTTTCATCGGCAAATCACTTGTAGGTGTTGAAGTTTTGTATGAGAATATAGTGACAGTAGTAGGCGAGTGATCTGAAGATAAATCCAGAGATGCTTCAGCTTTAATCATTTCGCTGGCCACACCTTTCACTATTCCAAAGTCGATAACATCAGGAATTTTTTGTCGATCTGTAGGCCAATATGTTGGCTGGGCACTTGAAACTACATTCAAACCCATTTAGAAGCAACTCACGACCCTTATATATATATATATTGATTCCTATGGTTCCAAGTTGGAACAAATGGCCGACCCTTAGGAGTGATTAAACATGAACCCCAGAATATGTGTTTACCATTGTAATCACCAGCTGCTAGATAACGGGGGCCCAGTAAGTTACAAAAATCCGTATATTGGCTCACGGTAATTGAAAATCTGGGGGGTGTGAAGGGTGGAATATAGTCTTATAGAAAATTTTCCAAATTTCAAATTAAAATTAACGGACTTGCAAGTTGCTATAATTTATTTACTCTGCTAATCAGTACCAGATCAATTGTATCTTCACGTAATCACATAATGTTTACTAAAACAGCGAACATCACACAATGAAGAATTAAGGTGGAGAGAACAAGTTTTTTTTTGTGTCTACGAATAGTCCCGCTTTTTAGTATGTAGCTACTTGATATTTTTTTTATTAAAATCTCGAACATTCTTATAGCGGACATCAATTGACACGTATAAATTTGTGATAAATATAGAGTGCATACCGAGACGGGAAAACAATACTAACGATTACATCACTCTGAGCGATGTATACAGGATTTGTTTAAGAAAATTATATAAAAATTAGTGCCAGGAAGTCTGTAATGGCGGCCAAGAAGTTCGTTATTTTGGCACTTATGTCGGGTATGGTGACACCTGACACCATCCTGCCAGGATGGTGCAGTCATCAGCATATGACACCAGTGAGACTTCCTGTGGGGCGTTTGGGATGTTGGCAAGATAAATGTTGAAGAGCAAGGGTGATAGTACTCCTCCTTGTGGCACGCCCATTTTTATCTTGCGGTAACTTGATTTTTGGCCTCTGAACTCTACGAAAGCTTGTCGTCCATTGAGGTAGTTGGCGATCCAACGCTTAATGTCGTTGGAAAGCCTGGAGTTCAAGATGTCATTAGTCAGCATCGTGTGATCGACCGTGTCAAAAGCCTTCGATAGGTCCAGTGCAGTGACAATTGTGCGTTGACACGTTCTGTGCTGATTTAGGCCTTTAGTGATCTTGGTAGATATCAGATTCAAAGCCGTCATGGTGCCAAGGGCTTTCCTGAAGCCATGCTGGTGAGTGGCGAGCGGGAAGTGCTCTTTCAGGGATGGTAACAGTAGCGCTTCCAAAACCTTTGCTATTGGTGTTAGAAGGGATATTGGGCGATATGAATCTCCTTGTGTAGCGGGTTCAGGTTTGTGTGGGATCAGGATTATTCTAGCATCTTTCTGTTTTTTTCAACATCAACATTTATATTCCGTTGTAGTCTATTGTGGTGTTTACACCATCTCTACTTATTATTTTAATTTGTCCTTTGTATGGACTTTGATGTTTTTTTCTATTTTCATTTTTAACTAATACTAAATCTCCTAAATTAAGATTAAGTTTATTATTATATTTATTATTAATTGTTCTTTTTTCTTTTGACATTATTATTAATTCTTTTGCTTTGTTTAATGCAAATTGTAATCTGATTCGTAATTCCTGTACATAGTCATCATAGTTGTAGATTTTTATTTTATTATTTGCAGTGTCAAATGGTATGCTTGGTAATTTCCCATAAATTAATTCAAAAGGCGTGTAGCCTGTATCTATATGTGGTGCCGTGTTGTAGGCAAAAGTGAAGTATGGAATCCATTTATCCCATTCATAATCGTTTGCAGTTGTTAACAAGAACTCATTGAGAACCCTATGGTTTCTTTCTATTGAACCTAATGTTTCATAGTGGTATGGTGTTGAAACTATTTGTTTGATTTGTAATAATGAGCATATGTTTTTCATAAGTTCATTGTAAATTCTGTCCCTGTCGGATTTAAGTACCTTAAATTGACCATATTTCAAAAAAAATTGTTCGACTAATGTTTTTGCTGTTACAAGTGCATCTTTTGTCGGAATAGGGTGTGCAACGACAAATTTAGTCAGTTCGCATTGCATTGTCAAAATGTACCGGTAGTCGTTTGATATATGAAGCAGACCTACAGTGTCTATTGAAATTACTTCAAAGCTATTGCTTGGTGTGTGTGTTTGTGAAAGTGGTTCTTTTATGTGTTTTGTTTGTTTATTTTTGTTACAACTGTCGCAATATCATATAAATGTCTTAACCATCTTGTTCATGTTTTTCCAAATGTATCGCTGTTTTAGTTTAATAATTGTTTTTCTTAATCCTAAGTTTCCTTCGTGTGTGGTATTATGGAATTCGTCAATTAGTTTACATTTTAAAATCTCATCTGTTATTCTTTTTGGGGCATTGTATATTAATATTTTTAGTTGAGGACTTTTATTATTTATTTTTATCTTCTTGTATGCTTCTTCTAGTTCTTCTTTTGTATATATGCACAATATTATTTTCTATAATTTCATCGATGTCTTTTATATTATCAATTTCATTAAATTCCAATCTCTTCATATTTTTGATATCATTTCAGTTTCAACTCTCGTAGTGAACAGACGCGTTTTTATAATCGTCGCAACTGAATATAAAAAAAATAAAAAAAAAAATTTTCAAGTCACAAAATATATAAAAAAAAAACAAAACATTTATTGAACAGTTATTTTACTGCTTTTATTTTATTTTTTGCTTGTGTGCAATATACATAAATATTTGCATACACAAACTAATATAAGTGAAAATAAAAAAAAGAGAACTCTAATCCTACAAGCAGTAGAAATGCCTATTTAACTTTTGTTGCTGATGACGACAATAAAAAAATGAATTAAACAAAAACCTGAATTTAACAGAAAACACAAATACTCGTGCGCGATCATTATCTCTGAACATGTTAAATAGTGATCAAGAAGCAACAACAATTGCACCCATCAGCAAACTTGTCAGCTTAGCTGTACAAACAAACAATAAGTAACAAGGTGACCAACGTGCACAAAATGGTAGATGCGGTGAGTACAATATATTATAATAAAATTCAAACAGGAATGGACAGATACATAACCGTGTTAAAAAGGGGAAGAAGTCCAAAATCAGCTCAAATAGCTTCAACAGCGAAAGTTCCCAGAGGTGGAAAAAACAAAAAAAAAAATTCCGAAAATCGCTTCGCGATTTTATTTGAACAGAACAATGAAGACACAACTACAACAAGGTCGAGTAAACCTCCACCGATATATTTAAGAGAGCAGAACTCTAGTTTTTTGGTAAAAAGCCTTATCTCCTTAATTGGAGAAAATGAGTTCTATGTAAGTCCAATTAAGCGCGGAAATATTAACGAAAACAAAATCCAGGTAGTGCAAGAAAGTAATTACCGAAAAATAGTTTTTGACCTTGAGTCAAAAAACTAAAATTTTTATACGTACCAATTAAAGAGTGCTAAAGGTCTAACCGTCGTAATAAAAGGTATAGACTCTAGTGTGGATCCAGAAGAGGTTAAGTCTGGCCTTGAAAATAATGGCTTCAAAGTTAAAAATGTTTCCAACATCAAAAATAGGGAAAAAATCCCCCAACCTATTTTTAGAGGCGAGCTACAGCCAGGTGACTTGAAAATTAAAAAAAATTAATCGCACCCAATCTATAATGTAAAGTACTTGTTACACAGAAGAGTTACAGTTGAGATGCCACATAAAAAAATGGACCTATCCAATGCATGAACTGTCAAGAATTTGGCGATACCAAACTTTATTGCAAGTTGCCTACCGTTTGCGTTGTATGTGGTGAGTTGCACAGTACCGCTAATTGTGACAAAATAAAAGGTGATACCAAGGCAAAAAAATGCGGCAACTGCTACGGCTCTTACTCAACAAAAACCTAATAGTCAATCTTCATACGCTAGTATTTTAAAGAGTAACCAGGATCCGGCGCAAAAAACTGTACCAGTTAATGAAGAATCAGGGCATAATTTTAGTCGTATTGTAGCCTCGATAGAGATCCTAATACAAAAAGTAAATACATTTACTCTCAACATGTCCTTTATGATGCAGGAAATGTTGATAATGCAGTCTACCTTGTTGCAGGCTGTATTGAAAAAACCATGAACTTAAGAATCTGTTTTTGGAACGCAAATGGCATCTGCCAACATAAAAATTATATAGAATATTTTCTTCTGGATAAACAAAACGATGTTATGCTTATCTCAGAAACTCATTTGACGTCTCGAAGCTATTTTAAAATTAGTGGATATAATTTCTACGATACTAAGGATCCTCGAGGTAGAGCTTGTGGTGACTCGGGAATCCTAATCAAAACGCGAATAAAACACTACCTGTAAATGATTTTTGTGAAGATTATCTTCAAGCAACGAACATCTGCATTGAAAATTTTTATCAAAAGCTTGTGATATCATCTGTTTATTCTCCTCCCAGGTTTTCAATTTCAGAGAGTCAATATACCGCATTTTATACAAAACTGGGGTCCCGTTTTCTAGCAGCTGGCGACTACAATGCTAAACACACTTTTTGGGGTTCACGTTTAATCAGACCTAAGGGTGGTGTTTAGTTTGACACAATTTCAAAAATGGGTTTAAATGTAGTTTCAAGTGGTCAGCCAACATATTGGCCAACGGATCGACAAAAAATTCCTGATGTTTTCGACTTTGGGATCTCGAAAGGTGTGCCCAGTGAAATGATGGAAGTAGAAGCATCTTTGGATTTGTCTTCAGATCACTCGCCTACTATTATCACTATTTACTCACACACAACTGCAAGACCAACATGTGATTTACCGCTGAGATCTGCACGTATTAACTGGCTGAAATACAAAAAATATTTGAGTGCTCATTGCACGGAAAATATGCCATTGAGAACACCTACTGACATAGAAAATTCTATTAGGTTGTTTGAAGCACATGTTAAACAAGCTGCTTTTAATGCTTCTTCAATTCAACCAAATCAACATGCGAGATTTAACATAATTATTTGTGCAGATATTGAAAGGCAGACTGAAAAACGGAGAGCTCGACGAGAATGGCAACGATACAGATCGCCTCAGCTAAAATTAAGGCTTAAGGAGTGTACCAAGCAGCTTAGAAAAGTTTTGCAAACACAAAAAACAGCTTTGCTGCAAAAATTTCTGCAAGAACTCGATGCAACACCATCAACAGATTATTCGCTGTGGCGTGCAGCGAGAGGACTTTAAAGGTTCAGTGATATGCAAACCTCCATAACGAGCTTCAAATTGTGACTGGGCAAGAACTGATGCTGAAAAAGGTGCTCTTTTTGTGAAACACTTAGAAAAGGTATTTACTCCAAATATTTCTGCTGATATTATTGAACTGCCACCAGTCGTCGCTTTACCAGAAATTTCGGTAAGATTTAATATTGTGGAGATTGAAAAGGCTATTACAAGTCTAAACTCAAAAAAGCCCCCGGTATTGATAAAATAAGCAACAAAATGCTGCAAGAATTGCCTTTCATTGCAAAACGAATAATACTATTCATCTTTAATAGTATTTTACGACTGCAATACTATCTGGCAGAATGGAAGGTTTCGATGATTACTATGACACCAAAGCCCGGTAAGGGGCATACAAAGGTTGAATCCTATCGGCCTATCAGTTTATTGTCCAATATGTCGAACCTTTTTGAAAAACTGTACATGAGCAAGCTGACTCCTATAGTAACTAGCAGTGCATGTATTCCAGATCATCAATTCGGTTTTCGCAGTCAGCATAACACTATTGAACAAACTCACAGACTTGTAAATGTAGTTAGAGAAACTTTTGAAAAAAAGAAATATTGTTCAGCGCTTTTTATTGATGTCGCACAGGCCTTTGACAAAGTATGGCACGAAGGTCTTGTCCACAAATTAACACAAAATCTACCCGCAAACATCGCCAGGCTCTTAAATAGCTATCTAGAGGAACGAAAATTTGTAGATAGGGAAGGCAATTTTTCAAGCCCCCCGCAGTCGATTGAAGCCGGAGTCCCTCAAGGCAGCATCTTCGGTCCTTTAATTTAGTTAATATATGCCTCTGACTTACCGTTAAGCAGTATCATGCACACGTCAACATTTGCTGATGATACGGCTTTACTAAGCGTTCATGAAAATCCTGTAGAAGCTTCCCGGAGTCTACAAGGGTACATCTCAAAATTGGAAACATGGCTAAAACAATGGCGGATAAAAGTGAATGAGCAGATATGTGTACACGTTACTTTTACTTTACGTAGGGAAACATTCCCGCCTATACAAATCAACACCGAGACTATACCGCAGCACACTGTAGTCAAATATCTAGGCGTTCATCTTGATCGTCGTTTAACATGGAAATCGCATATAGACGGAAAGTTGACACAAATGAAATTAAAAGCAGCCCAAATGAATTGGCTTATTGGAAGAAATTCTATATTAATCTTGACTGTAAACTTTTGTTTTACAACGCGATCCTGAAACCAATATGGTCCTATGGAATCCAGTTATGGGGCACTGCCTCAGCATCAAGTGTAGATAAAATTTAAAGGCGACAAAACAAAATTCTACGTACAATTACTGCAGCCCCCTGGTATATCCGAAATCAGCTAATTCACAAAGATCTTGATGTTCCGTTGGTGAAGACAGTATTTTCAAAACACGCAAAAAAATATATTGAAAAACTAGTATTGCACCAAAATCCACTTGGGCGCAACATTCTAAATTATAGAGGCCACACCCGGTTGATAAGGAGGGATACTATTTCTCTCAGCCGTACACGAGAGATGTAAAACATCAAAAATCAACAGTTGGAATTAAAAATTTTGTTTAGCACTGGCTAAACATATATTAAAGTATTTTTATATTTAAGATTTGAAAAACTTATTGATGTTTCAATTTATAATTGAAGATTCAATAAATAATAAAACTACCACAAAAAAAAAATATCAATTTCATTAAATTTCAATCTCTTCATATTTTTGATATTATTAATGGAGGTGCATTCCCATACTTGAAGTTGATCAGAATTCTGAGAATTACATATTTCTTGTACGTACGTTTTATGTTAGAGTTAAAGTTTTCATTTCTGTGATTGTTATTTGTAGAGAAATTAAGGTTTCTTCGTGAATTGTTATAGTTGTTTTGTCTATTGTAGTTGTTTTGTCTATTGTAGTTGTTTTGTCTATTGTAGTTGTTCATGTTAGAGTTCTGGCTGTTGTGTGGCCTGTTATTGTTGTAGTTAGAGAATGTGTTATTATTTCTAGTGAAATTTTGTGATTGATACCGTGGTTTCTCTCTTCTGATATGTAAAATTTCATTATGGGTCGTTTTCTTTTCATTTTCAAGTTCAACTGCAAGATCTGATGCTTCTTGTAAAGTACTTGGTCGAGCAGCATACATATATGGTCGATTTAAAGGATTAATTTAAACTTTCTTGAAAGTTTCCAACGCTAGTTTATTGTTTAATATAATTATTACGTTCTTTTCTCCTACTGACGCAGTGTCTCCTAATTTTTCTGTTCCTAATTTGTTTAGACTATCTATTATATAACATTTTCTCTTTAAATGCATTAACTGACATCTTTCCTTGGTACAATGTGTTTAACTTATTTTGTAGTTCTGCTATTGTTTTATTGCTTTTATATTTTTGTTCTAACAAATTTTTTTGAGTCTCAAAATTTTCTGGTTTACTATCACTTCCTATTGCTGTTCTAACATTGGATGTTAGTTTGGCATGATAAATGTATTAAAGAAAATCTATCTTCGCTGTGTCTGATAGGGTTTTGTTCATTAGTTCTGCTGTTATAAGGAAACTTTCTAATTCTATATAAATACCAGTGAATAGTGGTAGTGCTTTTGAAGCTGTTTCAAGATTAAATGCTTCCATTATATTGTCTTCTTTTTGGTTTTTAGTTAAATATTCTTTAATAGTGTTATATAATTTCTTAAATTCTATATTTAATGCTAATACTTTTTCTTTGTCTTTTTCTTCTGTTTCAGCTGTAAGAAAATTTTCTTTTATTTCTTGAATATAATCAAGTTGTTTCTAACTCCCTGGAGTTTTCTTTAAATTTTTCAATACTTCTTTTAATTCAATAATGTTTTATTCCATTAGAATATATTTTATAATTGTTGAGTTTTATTATATACTTTTTTATTTTGAATTTATATAAAGTGAATAATAGTAAATTTTTAGACATCTTTTATAGCATTATTAACAATATTTTTATTGTTATGTTTAATTACATAATTCCATTAATTTTATTTGCCCAAAAGGGGGTCGGTCCTACCATTTGTGTATAAAATTTTTTTTTGTATTTATTTAAAAATGAATCATAGTAAATTTCTTTTATTTAATATTATTGTAAATTTTTTTTTTTTTGGTTTTTTTTTTTTCTTTAAAAATGTACAATTAAAATTTCTTTATTTCTTTTTTTTATTTATTTTGATTTAGTTTGCTTCTCTCTATTTTATCCGACCATCTCAAGCAACGAACTGTTTCTTCCTCTCTTCTAGTTCTATTTAAAACATCATCTTCAGTTGGGGTTCCTTCCATACCTATAATTTTCCATATTTGTGCTAAGTATTCTATCTGTTTTATCATAGGTATATCTTCTTCTATAGTTAATTGTTCTGGTACGATAGGAAGTTTGTTTCTAGATTTATATTTTCTATTCATTTTAAAAATTTTATTTTATTTTTAATGCGCAAAGTTAAGTTATATGTATATGTTTTTACATATTTAAAGTGAATAATAGTAAATTTTTTTTCTTTATTTAATTTTATTTTTATTTTATTTTTACTTTTTTGTTTTAACATTTTTATCTTTCTTGCAATTGTTTCTGCGTCTTTTTCATAAGACAGTTGGTGGTTCAATATACTTAATTCTCGTTTCGCCTTGTTGATTTTCCCGCCTCTGCTCTTCTTTGTGTTGGGCAACGGAAAAATCTCGTACCTCACCTCTTCTGGCTGCTTTTTTATTTTTATCCTTCTCGGTTTCGGGCCTACTTCCTGTATTGTGGCTTTTGATGTTGCTCGTTGCCTTCCTGCAGCAAGCGTGCCCAGCGTTCTTCGGCTTCTTTGATTTCCTTCAGGATGTCTCCCAAAGGTTGTTCCATTAAAAAGAGAAAAAGGATTTAATTTTGCATGATAGATCCCAGCTGAGCATAATCTATGTATGCTGGGGTCTATTGTCCTTATTTTATTTTAGATATAGCAAAAAGGATAAGCAATTTAGCTATTTATTCCTTTATTTCGCTGTTCTTCGAAAATAATTTAGGTTTGCAGGATCCCCATGTAATGTTTTAACTTGTTGAGTAAAAACACAAGCGTTTGATCATGAATTAATTCAACAAACTTTATTTAAATTTATTTGACTTAAATACTAATTATGAAAATTAATCTTAGCCTTTCTAACTTATGCTAATCATACAATTATTGCTTCTTTCTCTTTCAATACCATGAAGGATCGTATTCACATTTCCATTTGACTAATCATCATAATTTGTATTTTGAATTGCACTCAAATGAAAATGTGTCACTCAAATAGTTATTAGTAAGTAATTTAGCATTGCACTATGCATACAGCAAATACAGCAATACAATAATAGTGGGCCGAAGTGCTGACTAGGGAAAGAAAAGTTGAACTACGTCGGCACAAATATAACCATAACTCGTCGAAGAGCTTGCACACCAACTACAAATTCACGCCAGAGACCTAAAAAAGGTCTCAATAACGCAAATAAAAACGCACTGAAACCAACATTTCGAATAAGAAGTTCTAATATTACCAGCCCTAAGAATTTCCATATCATATCAGAGAATCCCTAACATTTAGAAAACTACTATTCCAATTCTTGCTAGTAACTCTACTCAATATTTACATAATATGAAATTTTATATACCATCCTAAACACATCTAACATAACTTTTACACTCTTAAAAATATATATATCTACAATTAATACTATTCTATTCCTCACCTAGATGAAACTATTTCCCTTTAAATAATAATTTAAACTTTCTAAATATAAGCCTACTATATCCAACAACTCCTTTCCATATGATAAAGTGACTTATTTTAAGCAAGTTTTTTGAATTCCTAAAAATAAGTCACTTTATTATCAAAACCATCATAAGCATTTCAAAGTAAACAACGTATCCACCGATGTAATAAGTAGTGTTTTATTCGCAATTTTGTTAGAATTCCCGAGCCACCACAAGCTCTACCTCGAGGGGCCTTGGTGTCGTAGAAATTATATCCACTAATTTTAAAATAGCTTCGAGACGGCAAGTGAGTCTCTGAAATGAGCATTACATCGATTTGTTGATTCATTATGAAATTCTATTTCATTTTTATGTTGGCAGATACCGTTTGCGTTCCAAAAACAGATTTTTAATTTCATGGTTAGTTTGATACTGCATGCAACAAGGTAGACTGCATTTTCAAAATTTCCTGCATCATATAGGACATGTTCAGAGTAAAAGTATTTACTGTTTGAATTAAGCTTTCTATTGAAGCTTCAATTCGACTAAAATTAGAACCTGTATCTTCATTTGCTGGTACCGTTTTTTGCGCCGTAGTCTGGTTACTTTTTAAAATATTAGCGTATGAAAATTGACCGTAAGGTTGTTGTTGGGCAATAGTCGTGTTAGACTTCAAAACATTTGAATATTGATTCTGGCTAGTAGACGGTTGAGGTAACTGTGAGTAGTAAAAAGGGTTTTAGCCTGAGCGGGAGTAACATTAGTTTTTTTGTTTGACAAGCTCTTAAAAATCGAATATAGAGGGCAGCCCCTGTAGTTAGCAGTGTGGTTTCCGCCGCAATTGCCACATTTTTTACCTTGGGATCACCTTTCAATTTGTTGCAGTTAGCGGTACTGTGTAACTCACCACATACAACGCAAACTGTAGGCAACTTGCAATATGCTTTAGTGTGGCCAAATTCTTGGTAGTTCAGGCATTGAACAGGTCCAGCTCTTTTATGTGGAAGCTCAACGGTAATCGCTGGTAAATTAAATTCAGATTCAGGACACGATATTGTCATTTCGGGTTTCTTTACAGAAGTCCAAACGCGGAAAGAGATAAAACCTTATCCAACTTCGATTCCCTTTCCGATTCAATGTCGAAGATCCTTGAAAGCTGTCCGAACAGTAAGATTGTCGTTGCTAGTGATCTCAATGTTCACAACTCATTGTGGCTTCACCATTCGAGCCAAACAACTCCAGAAGGCCAATATTTTGACCTTTTCGCTGCGCATAATGTGAGCCAACACATATTTCATGTGTCGAAATGCAGGATAACAATACTCTTGACGTTTTTATCACTTCGCACCCTGAATATAAGAAGTGAGTGTTAATGCACCTCTTGATAACTCGGATCATTGAACCATTTTCGCCTCCTTTTCGTTCTCCAATCTCCGCAACGTCTCCCACGATGCTATGGGACGCCTAAAATTTATGTCCGAAAAGGCTCTTGGGCTAAGCTCAACGAATTTTTCCGGCATTTTTGTTAGAACTATACTTTCTATACAATATCGTCAATGCCGTGGTGGAAATGGTGGAAAATATCATTTTGCTGGGAATGAAATCGTTCATTTAATCCAAGCAAATTTTGATTAAATCGAAAGTTAAATCTTGGTTCAATCAGACGTACAGAAATCTTCATGTTCCAGAGTACTAAGGCGCGAAAAAGCTTTGTACGAGCATCGCCTTTGCACTAAAGTTCTTGATGCCCCACGGGGTAGCAAGATCTTTTGGTCAGTCGTTAAAGAGTCAAGGATAATGCTACTTCCTCAATTCCACCTCTTTTAAAGAACGACCATGTATTCAGTGACCCTGTTGATAGAGCAAACCTTTTTTGGCTGAAATGTTCGCAAGAAATTCTCACTTGCCGGAAAGCAGTTAACCACTTCCCGTTCTCGAAGGATTATCTGTAACTATGCCAAAAATATTTTTTCAAGCGCGTGCAGCTAAAAAGGTTTTAGCGAAACTTAACACACATTATGGTATTCCAGCACTGGTCTGGAAACAGTGCGTTTCGGCGTTAGCACGTCCATTAGAACACCTGTTAAGCACTTCGTACCAAGATGGTGAATTTTCAATGTGTTGAAAGGTGGCCAATGTAACGCCGATCCCTAAAAAGGGGGAGGCCAACAACCCTGAAAATTACCGCCCAATTGCAATTTGTTCTGAGCTTTCCAAAGTAATGGAAATCATGTTGAATTTCCATTTTGTGAAATATTTGGAGGTCAACACGTTACTTAGCGACCGCCAGTATGTGTTTCGTAGTAGCCGCTCTACGGGGGATTTCCTAGCTATCCTTTCGGAAAAGTGGTGTAATAGCATACATCACTTTGGCGTAAGTAAAGTGGTGGCTCTAGATATATCCCAGGCATTTGATAGAGTGTGGCATGGAGCACTTTTGTCAAAAGTAATTGCTTTTGTTGTCGGTGATGGCTTTACTCGATTTGTATCGAGCTTTCTCAGAGATCGCACTTTACGAGTTGTTGTAGATGAGATCTCATCAAAGGAGTTCAAGATAAATTTAGGGGAACCGCAAGGCTCCGTTCTTTCTCCTACCCTTTTTCTTATTTTGCTTAATGACCTTCTATGTCAAACTTCGAATCCGATTTACTGTTTTTCAGATTACAGCAGCTTAGTTCATTCGTATCCATTCAGTAACAGGCCAAATTCATCAGAGATCCGGCCAATGCGGCAATATATGACTGATACACTAAATCGCGATCTCTTGACAATTTCAAATTGGGGTCATGCTAATAGCAATTTAATGTACGAAACACCCAATGTGCTATGCTCACGCACATACGTATGACCGGATATGCTGCTCCATTTGTAAATATGGATGGTATAGATATTGATGAATCAGAAGCTCTGGATGTTCTTGGCATGAAAACTAATTGTGATGTTCGATGGAATATTCACATTTTTCATGTCCCAAAAGAAGTATTAAAGTGCCTCGGTTTTTTAAGACGGTGTAAGTCATACTTCAGTTCATCTGATCTCCTTAATATTTATACCACCTTTATCCGACCGAAAATGGAATGAAACTCTCATGTATCGGCCGGTGCTTCAAAACACATTTTGAAGTTACTCGATCGCGTACAAGATAGAGCAAAGAAGCTTATCGGTGATAGTAGGGTAGCGAACTCTATTGACTCACTGGAGCATCGACGCAATGTTAAGAGTGTTTCATTGTTCTATCGCTACTACAACGGAATGTGTGCTAATGAAATCAGGGATTTATTCAGAAAACCCGTCACTTCACGTACAATACGCTCTTCATTAAGAGCACATCCAGACAGAATTCGTACTTTAGCCGAACTGTTCGTATGTGGAATAAACTCCCCGAAGAGGTCTGTCCTGCCACTTTCAGTGTGTTACTGTTCAAATCGAATGTCCACAAACACCATTCCTTTTATCCTCCTTTCTAAAACCTATTTTTTTAGTTCCGGCTAGATGCTTTGCATACGTAGGGTTCATCCCCGAAGTGCTTGTCCTAATTAAAAAAAAAGATATATTAATATTTTACTTGTATGGGGGTGCCCGTTGCACTCGTCCTACCGCCACAAAGTTTTGCTGAAAGTTTAATTTTGTCCATAATATAACACACACCTAATTTTAAATTATTCTGTGCTTTTGTTGCGCAGATACATATATAAATATTAATATTTTACATTTTTATTTATTTGTGAGTTTTCGTATAAATGGATGAGCTCTAAAATTTTATAAGCATAAAGGGTAAAACATCTACTGATGGGTTGGTATGGCTACCAACGAAATATATATTTAGATATTGCTAACCCGCAACAAATAAATAAAATTTAAAAATTAATACTATTTTATTTGTATGGGGTGTGCCCGTTCGCCTCAACTTAGCGCTCCAAAATGTTGCTGGAAGTTGTGTATTGTCCTAAAAGTAACACATGCCGAATTTTAAAACATTCCGTGTCTTACTTGCACAGATATATGAATATTAATATTTTATTGGTTTGGGATTTCCCCTCCTTCATCGATTTAAAAAAAAGCCTAGTTTACTTTCCCTACAAATATACATACAAACTAAATTCATTTTTGTTTATGTATATACATAGATGAAATGAGACGGAAGATGTGGCATACTTATTGAACTTCATAGTCGTTCTTTTTTGGTTGTTTCTTTGTGCGGTGTTTTTATCTAAATTAAAATTATAAGGCTCAAAACTGATTATATATCCATATACGAGTTATCTCTATAATATCTGTTTAAAAAGGGTGGAGTATTAAAAATGCTTCTGGTCGTGTTCAATGTTATTTCAAGTATATCTCTTTATTCATTTTATAGAGTACCAGCTTAACCCGGTGTGCTTCGCTACCCCCCTCGTTATAAAATAAAATTAAAAGTATTTATATATCCTATTGTGAAAATTTAATGACGATTTAATTAAATGATAATAATTAATTTAATGATCGTCGTTTTTTTGCCTTGGGATAACCTTTCAATTTGTTGCAGTTAGCGGTACTGTGTAACTCAACACATACGAGTACAGCGCAATCTATAGGCAAATTGCAATAAGTTTTGGTGTGGCTAAATTCTTGGCAGTTTAAACATTGAATAAGTCCAGCAAATTTTTGTGCTAGTTCAACTGTAACTCTTCGGTGCAACAAATTTTTCAAATTATATATTTTTTTATTTTTAAGTCACCTGACTGTAGCTCGACTCTAAATATAGGTTGGGACATTTTTTATGTTTGATCACCTGATTTTAATGTTTGAAACTTTTTTCACATTGAAGCCACTATTTTTAAGTCCAGAATTTACCTATTCTGGATCCACTCTGGAATCTATACCTTTAATAACGACTGTTAGGCCTTTAGCACTCTTCAGTTGAAATGTATAAAAATTTTAATTGTTTGACTCAAAATCTGAAAATACTTTTCGGTAATTATTTTTATTTCGTTGATTTCCTTACGCATAATTGGAGTTACATAGAACTCATTTTCTCCAATTAGTAACATAAGGCTTTTCACCAGGAAAGTAAAATACTGTTCTCTTAAATATATACATATGTATGTAGGTGGTGGATTTCTCGAACTTGTGAATTGCGAATTTTTACCATTTTTTCCATCTCTAGGAACTTTAGCCGTTGACGCTATTTGAGCAGATTTGGCACTTGTTCCCCGTTTTAGCACGATTACAGACATACCTGTTTAAAATTTATTATAACTATTTTCACTCATTGCATCTATGATGTTGATACGTTGGTCACATTGTTATTTATTATTTGTTTGTTTGAGTGTACAGCTAAACTGAGAAGTTTGCTAATTGGTGCAATTGTTGTGTTTCTTGGTTGCTATTTACCATAAACATGAAGTTTATATCTTCCTTTAAACATAATACTTCCAATTCGTTGTGATTAGTAGGGAGGAGTAGAATGATAAAGTAGATCCAACGGACTCTTACACACGAGAGCAATTATGCTGGCATAAAATTAAAGTTTTTAGGCGAGAGAGGTGAACAAAGCGGTTTTTTTTTTTTTTTTTTTTTTTTATAATTTTATTATTTATTGAATCTTTAATTATTTAAATTGAATTATCAATAAGTTTTTCAAATCTTAAATCTAAAAAATATTAAAAATAAGTTTAGCCAATGCTAAACAAAATTTTTAATTTCAACGGATAATTCTAAGCACAAAGCAAACATCAAAAATTTAAGTTCGTATTCTTTGCCCTCAAAAAGCATTAAATCGAATTGTTCGTGCAGACTTTTACGGTAAGCACAAAGCAAACATCAAAGCGGTTTTTCGTTGACATAATTTTTTAACCATCTGCAACCCCGCATTAGCAGCACAAAACCAACACATGCACGTTTTGTAAAAACAAATGAACAAAAAAAGCACTAATGCACACACAGCGATGAGTAGGTTTTCATTTTATGCCTGATGAAATAATTCCGTGTGACTAAAAGAACAAAAAAATTCATCTCGTGTGAAAGCTCAATGAATTTGAAAATTGTTGTTCTGTACTGTAAAACACTTTGTATTCAACTTAATGAATTTGATCTAGTTTATATTGATTGTAATGTTTTATATTAAATGAAAATTTACTTCACTTGAAATATACTTTTCAACTTAATAATACCTTTTTGGATAAACGTAACGCTGTTTTCAATTACAATGGGTTATGGGCCCAAATCCCAAAAGGATATAAGAATATTATATTGAAGAATACGTTGAAGTCACTTAAAAAGCAGTTTGGAAAATAAAACCATAATGATGAACACATTAGCTGGGCGAATTCCCTTATTAAACGGAACAAATTATGGTACGTAGAAGGCTCAAATGGAAGCGGTACTACACAAGAGTAGACTGCTAAACATTGTGTTGGGTAAGGAAACAATTCCAAAGTTAAAGGAACTTCCAGAAATTCCAACGGAAGCACAAAAGCGAGAATATGAGCAGACCATGAAGAATGTTCAACAATATTTTGATAAAAATATGGATGCAAGATCTGAAATTTTAATGGCTGTAGATACTAGTATCGTTACAATGGTGAAAAATATTAAAACATCTCAAGAAATCTGGAGTTATCTTCAAGATACATTTGACCGTAAGTCGACAAGGAGAAAGATAGAGTTACCGTAAGTTATTAATTATGAAAATGCCTGAAAATCAATCAATATCAAAATTTTTAATTGATTTTGATGTATGTATTTCATGTATAATGGAAATGGGAATCGAGATTGATAAAGACCTTATAGTTGTTGTTATGCTAGATGCTTTACCAGAACGTTTTTCAGCTATTAAAGCTGCTGTAGATACAGCAAATGAATTTCCGAAACTGGCTGTTTTAAAATCAAGATTGCTTGAAATTGGAGACAAAGAGGAAAACGATGAAAGTACTTCTGCGTTCAAAGCTAAATTTTATAAAAAGGTACCTGCTGATCAATTCAAAAAATTAAAAAATCAAGAAGAAGGTATGTCTAAAAATAAATTTTGCTATAAATGTTTTCGATGTGGGAGAAAAGGTCATAAAGCCAAAGATTGTAAGACAAATCTTGAAATAGCTAGACATGTTGAAGAAAATGTCAAGTATAGAATTTTAAATGAAGTGTCACTAACTATAACAGGAAACAGTTCTATAGACACTTGGCTGGTTGACAGTGGTGCTTCATCTCATATGTGCACACAAGAGTCATTATTTGTAAATTTAGATTTAGAACTTAGAGGTAAAGTCAAATTAGCAGATGATAATGAATTGAACATAAAAGGCATTGGAGAGGTCAAAATAATTGCAAATATAAATGGCAGAAAACAAGAAATAAGTTTATGTAATACTTTATATGTGCCAGACTTACGGTGCAATCTAATATCAACTAGCAAATTGACTGATAATGGTTGTACAGTTGTTATGAAAGGGTCAAGAGTAGTGGTTTATAAAGAAAGAAATCAAATAATAGAAGGCCATAAAGTAGACAATTTATATTTTGTCAAAATATTTAGAAACGCAAAAAATATGATACACGTAACTGAAAAATCAAGTATACGGTACGGTCATCTAAATATGAATCTGTAGCATGTGACCAACAGTGTGTAGTATACATTGCGATTCAATAGTACCGCAACATGCAAGCGTTGACAAACTGCAAGCAAGATATTTTGTGTGACGGTAATTTGACACTTGTACAGTTAATCATGAGCAGCAGCACAATGCACTTAAATGAATACCATTTATTAACTGCATTTGTTTGATTGTAAATATAAGCAACACAGAGTATCTGTTGCTTTTAGGTATGTACTCGTTTAGACTTTAAAACTATTGAACACATGCCAAACGTAAATAGTGGGAAGCTAAATATGCTTACCCAACATTAATATATATTTGTATTCTTTTACTCTTATGTTAAGGTGCCCCTAAGAATTATTTTCATAATTAGTATATAAGCCAATGTCAATTAGTTTAAGAAATCAATCATAAAAACTCAAGCTTAGGAGCTACTAGTTAGCTCTAAGCAAAATAATAAATTAAATAAATTGAGAGCTCCTAGAGAGGACCAAAATAATAAAACCAAGTTAATTTTATTACAAATCAATTGAGAAAAATACAGAAAGATGAAATCGTAAAGGGATTGCCTCTTATTAAAGATATACAAATTAATTGTGTCCCGTGCATTCGAGGAAAACAAACATGTTTACCACTTCCTCATAAGGTCGAAAAATCAAGTGTTGAATTACTAGGACTTGTTCACACTGACCTTTGCGGTCCAATGAGGACTCAATGACTTGGTGGTAGTTTGTATTTTGCTACGTTTATTGACGATTATTCTCGAAAAGTATTTGTATATTTTATACGACAAAAAAAGACAATATTTAGAAAAATAAGAATATATATCCAAACTGGAAAAATGGCTCAAACAATGGCGTATAAAAGTTAACGAGCAGAAATGTGTACACGTAACTTTTACGTTGCGCAAGGAAACATGCCCGCCTATAAAAATTAACACCGAGACCATACCGCAACACACTGTTGTCAAATATCTAGGCGTTTATCTTGATCGTCGTTTAACATGGAAATCGCATATAGACGCAAAGTTAATACAAATGAAATTAAAAGCGGCCCAAATGAATTGGCTTATTGGAAGAAATTCTATACTAAGCCTAGACTGTAAACTTATATTATACAACGCGATCCTGAAACCAATATGGTTCTATGGAATCCAGTTATGGGGCACTGCCTCAGCATCAAATGTCGAAAAAATTCAAAGGCGACAGAATAAAATTCTACGTACAATTACAGCAGCCCCCTGTATGTCAATCGAATTCATAAAGATCTAGATGTTCCGTTGGTGAAGACAGTATTTTCAAAAAACGCTAAAAAATATATTAAAAAAACTTGAGGTGCGCCCAAATGTACTTGCGCGCAATATTTTAAATTATAGAGGCCACACCCGGCTGAAAAGGAGGGATACTCTTTTTGTCAGCCGTACACGAGAGATGTAAAACAACATAAATTAACCGTTGAAATTAAAAATTTTGTTTAGCATTGGCTAAACTTATATTTAATATTTTTTTTTTTACATTTAAGATTTGAAAAACTTATTGATAATTCAATCTATAATTGAAGATTCAATAAATAATAAAATTTATCAAAAAAATTTGTCGGTTATTCTGAAGAATCCAAAGCTTATCGATTATGGAAACCTGGAACGAAGAAAATCGTAACAAGTAGAGATGTGAAATTCTTGGGAACTAGAATGTACGATTCTAAAACTGGAAATAAAAGTCCTGATTTTTATGAGTTTGAATCTAGAGGTATAACACAGCATCAAGAGGATGAAAGAAATTTAGAAGATTTTGAATTAAATATAAGAAACCCAAATGAAAATGAATTTATTTATTTATTCATAAAATTCTGTAACAGGAAGGTGTGGTTGATAATTTCATTGATTCAATAAAAAATCGGTTGAGGCCACGAAAAAATCATGCAGTGGCTCAAGTAGTGAAAGGTATTGTAGAAGATCCTAGAACTATATTAGAAGCTATGTCATCTGATCATGCAGAAGATTGGCAAAGAGCAATGGAAAACGAATACAAGTCATTAATAAACAATTCTACTTGGAGTTTAACAGCTTTACCAAATGGTCGTAAGACAGTAGGATGCAAATGGATCTTCAAATCCAAAATCAGGCCAGATGGAAGGATAGAAAAACGTAAGGCAAGGTTAGTAGCCAAAGGTTATTCCCAAAAGTTTGGATTAGATTTCGTGGACACCTTTGCTCCAGTAGTTCGACAAACCTCTCTTAGAATGTTATATGCTCTTGCAGTTGAAAATGATTTGCAATTACGACAGATAGATGTATCAGCTGCATTCCTGAACGGAAATTTAGAAGAAGAAATCTATATGGAACAACCTGATGGATTTATTAAGGAGGACACAAGAGAAAAAGTTTGTAAATTAAATAAAGATATATATGGTCTAAAGCACGCTGGTAGACAGTGGTTCAAAAGAATTGATTTTGTTATAAAAAAGTTTGGTTTAAAACAATCAAAATATGACCAATGTATTTATTTTCTTAAAAACCACAGAAAAACAATGATAGTCGCTTTATATGTCGATGATATCATAATTGCTGGTAATAATACCCAATTCATAGATGAATTTGTAGATGTATTGAAAGAAAATTTTGACATTCGTGACATGGGAGTACCAAAGAATTGTATTGGACTCGAAGTTAATGTAAAAGATGGTCAAATAACAATTTCGCAACCTGGATATATATCAAATTTGATTAGGAAATACGATTTAGAAAATTGTAAACCTGTAAAAATTCCTATTAAATTATAAAAAGAACCAACAATTTCAGAAAAAGTGGATGAAGAGTTTTATCAAGAAATCATTGGATCTTTACTTGACTTGTCATTGTATAGCAGACCCAATATTACATGTGCTGTTAATATGCTATCACAATTTTCTAAAGACCCTCGCAAACAACATTTAAATTCAGCATTATATGTTATTAGATATTTGAAATATACAAAAAATGCTGTGTTGACATATAGAAAAAGTGGTTCACCACTTATTGGTTTTTGTGACGCAAATTGGGCTCAAGATGTAAATGATAGAAGATCTCAATCAGGTTTTTGTTTTTTACTCGCAGGTGCTCTTCTTTCGTGGGAGTCAAAGAAGCAAAAGGTTGTAGCAACATCAAGTGCAGAGGCAGAATACGTAGCATTAACTGAAGCAACTAAAGAAGCTGCATACTTGGGTTACATTTTGAAAAAACTTGGATATTCTAGTCGTAGTCCAGTGATGATAAATACAGATTCACAAAGTGCTCAAAGAATGGCGGAATTTGGTTCCAACCATTCCCGTACTAAACACAATTATTACAAATATCACTATGTAAAAGATGCTATAGAAGAAAATATTGTTAAGTTAAAGTATTTGCCTACTGATAAAATGTTAGCTGATGTTTTAACAAAACCTTTACCTAAACCTAAACATGTATTTTGTTGTAATAGTTTTAGGAATAACAATGTAAAATTAATGTAAATTCATAATGTTGAGGAGGCATGTTGTTCTGTACTGTAAAACACTTTGTATTCAATTTAATGAATTTGATCTAGTTTATATTGATTGTAATGTTTTTATATTAATTGAAAATTTACTTCACTTCAAATATACTTTTCAACTTAATAATATCTTTTTGGATAAACGTAACGCTGTTTTCAATTACAATAAAAATAAAAAGTTGAAAGGTGCAAAAATTGTAGTTTGGTAATTCAAGTGGTAAATGAGTATAAATGAGATAAAATAACATCTGCAGTTCGAAATAAAATGAGTGAGGGATATGACATCAAGACTCCTAATATAAATGAAATGTCCTGCAAGCCGTAATCTCTGCCACTACCAAGGCTGCAAGATGGCTTAGGTACTATACAGGTACTACAAATGCTGTATACGCTACATCTCTAACAGTGACCGAATGCGGAATGCGGCGCTAAATAGCATAAGAACTACTACCCTGGACTCAGCACTCTGCCAGACCTAGACAGTCTGACAAATATCGGTCTAAAGAACTTATTAGCCTTCCTGATGGTTGGTTTGCATCAGCGACAGGGCACATGTAGGATGAATAAGCACTTTCGCTATAGGGTATCACAAAACCACCGAAACTAACAGACCCATGTAGATTACTTGTTAAGATGTGACGGCCCTCGAAAGTTCACCTAACCTTCTGTTTCGTAATTGTTTAATACGTTTTGGATTCATATAGACACAGTTTCTTTTTGATTTTGACGATGAAGGAAGAACGTAATCTGTAAAGAACTGTAAAATAAAAGAATACGACACAAAATCAAATTTTTCGAGACTGTTAATAAAATTTGTATGATATACCCTTCTGGAACACTAAATACATAAATGTAAATAATTCAAAATTTACAATAATCTAACCAGTGAGGAACAGTAACTTACCATTTTCTGATAAATTCTGGTAAAAAAAACCATATAAAACGTATTCCAATAAGGATGATATGATTTTGCAGTGACTTTTCGGCCATTTGTAATATATCATGATGTGTCTTTTGTTTTTCATTGTATTCAGTAGTGTTTACAATTTCATCATGGAGAGATATACGCAAGAAGAACGTTTACAGATTATTCAGTTTTATTATCAAAATAATCGTTCTGCAATTGCAACTTTTCGTGCGCGTTTGCCATTTTATGGTCGTAATAATCGTCCAAGTGTGCACGCTATTCGTCGAATTGTTGAAAATTTTGAGCTTACATTTTCTTTACATAATGTTCAAGTGCCAATAAGACAAAGAACCGCTCGAAGTAATGCAAATATTACTGCCGTTCAGGCAATTGTTGCTGAAGACCGCAATTTGTCGATTCCAAGAAGTTCTCAACAATTGGGACTGTCTCAACCTGGATTGAGAGAAAGGATTTGGGTTTGCATCCGTATAAAATTGTTCTCACTCAAGAACAGAAGCCATTGGGCCACCGTAAACGTCGTGAATTTGCTGATTTTGCCACACAGCAAATGCAAAAATTGAATTATTGCGAGAAAAGTTTGGAGATTCGATTATTTCAAGGAATTGTGATATTGAATGGCCTTTACGAAGTTGTGATTTAACACCATTAGACTATTAATCTTTGAGGTTATTTGAAGTCATTGGTCTTTCGAAATACACCAGGCTCTCTTCAAACTTTACAAGTCAATATTGAACGTGCCGTTCATGACATACGACTTGATTTAGTTGAAAAACTGCTCGAAAATTGGGTTCATCGAATTCGTTTCATTTTAATGACGTTTTATTTAGAACCTAATTGTATCGATTGTACTTCACATTAACTAAAAAACTTTTGAATTTCCTTAACAATAAGTGTGTTTTTTTTAAGAAATCATTATATTACTCTTATGGGAAAATCTTTTATATGTAACTAAAGTTTATTCTAATGGTAACCACTCAACATTTTGATTGGTTATTGGGATATTAAACATGGTTTATTGACAACTTTATAACGACGCATTCAAATGATTAGTTTCATTCCATCACGGATATGTTTAAAAATATGATTGTTTCTTTTTGATTTTAAATCTTTTTTTTTTTTTGCTGTATATATCTTAAATTATTTGTATGTAATTTCATTCTGCGGGAACTTTGATGTGTGATGTCGTGCTATAAGTATGTACGTATGTAAATTGTTTCTTTGGAGAGGATTTCAGAAGCCCGTACTTCCCATACTAAACTATAGGCAGTCCTTAAGAAACTAAACATATAGATTATACTAAACTATACTATAGATTATTTACCTTTTTACAATTACTTCATTTTGTTGGGCATCTCTTCCGCCAATAACGAGATAGTTTTCAGAACTAATAAACCAATAAAATTTTTCAAACCAGAAGACTTTTCGGGCTTTTGAAATTATAGAAATAGTTCGAACATCTTTCAGAGTCTGATGAGTTTTTCTCTCTGCTGATTTTAGAGCTTTTTGGGAAGCATCAATCGTTTTTTGCTCTTTTTGAGCGGCGGATCTTTTTTGGTCATAGAATTTACGCGCATTAGCCCAAGCAGAGAGAGCCAGATCGACATCTACTGTCATAGTTAATTTAGTACGATTTTCATTTGAAGAGATGTTTATATTTTCTACGTTGGTACCATATGGATCTGATAATTTTAACGATATGTGATTTATTTCCAGTTTTAAAAGTTCTATAGCTCCAGCTACCGGATCCCCGTTTAATTTTGCAGCTTTAACCAATTCGTTTATATCCGTCCACGACATTTGATTTGCAATAGCTGATCGAACGGCTAAGATTGCGTTGTCAACTAAACTCTGGTTCATCGTTATTAAATCGGCCTTTTGTTTATCACCCTCCTGAATATAGTTTAATCCCTCAATACGCTTAGCATGATCTTTTTTAACGTTCGATAGTTTTTTAAGTGCATCCCGCTCCAGTTGCAAAGTTTTCATATCAATTTTTTGCCCCTCAAGAGTAGAATAAAATTCATCAACAGCCATCATAAAAGATTCAAACTTTTTAATAGGTTGCCCGTCGTATTGGCAAAAATTGTATGGATGATACTCAATGTTTTGATACAAGTGTTCGATTTCCTTTCCTTCTTCGGATGAAGGCTTTTCTTCTTTTTTCTGTATTATGAATCCCCTGCTTACCGTTTTCTTAGCTTTTTCCATTATATCAGAAATACTCTTAATATAGAATAAAAATAAAAAAATTTTACTTGTAAGTGGAGAATATAAAACATAAATGAAGTAGTTTAAAAAATTCTAATTTTATTAAAAAAAGTAAATTCATGTTTAACGTTTTCCTGAATTCGAATGTATGCATCATTACATAAAATAGCTTTAAAATCAGGACATGTTCACCAGTGTAATTACAAAAAAAATATATATATGAAACCACTTGCAATCGAGGAAGTTTTTTGTTTAATTTAAGAATATTAATTGCATTTGTGTGTTTTTTAAAAAAAAAAGTTCCCCCTTTCATTTGGATGAAAAAAGTAAAAAATTAATTTTTTTCAAAAAAATTACATGCTGTTTTTGCTTTAATTGATAAAACACTTTTGCAGTTGGCACAAACCAGATGGTTTAATGAGCCAACCTGCACCACAGCGAGGACACTATGGCCTTGCATAGACGTCAACAGAACCAAAAATCTGCTGAACTTTCCCAAAAAACAATTGCGCAATCTTGTGGCCACGATCACGGGACACTGCGCCTTCGGAACCCATGCCAGACGCATGGGTTTACCATACAACGAATACTGCTTCAGCTGCAACGACGATGTTATGTTGTTATTATCTTCGTTTTATTTTTAACACTATTTCTTCTTTACATGTTCAAACGTTCTCTTATTTAAATAACTTAGCACTAGCTATTTATACTATCTTAAAAGTAGTTACACAAAGGGAATATGCAATTCTTCATATTTGATTCTGACCCAAATATTTTGGCTATTGCGAAAGAGCAACATTGCACAATTTGTCAACGCAAACAATACTCAAGTTAATGAACTGTTATTGTTGCATTAACAAATAAGTGCAATGACGATTGCACAATCAATTAATACTTAAGTGAATGAACTGTTGTTGCATTAACAAATAAGTGCAATGTAGGAGGGTAGTTCAATTGTGAATCATAACATCCCTCCCCCCTTTGCGGAAGAAAACATCTAGATATAAGTGTTTTCAGTCAGGAAATTTTTCAGCTATTTGGGACAGAATCATTAATATGCTATTTAAATAGTTACTGACAATTGTTTTGCAAATTATTTCAAGTTTAATAAATTAATATAAATATACTTCTGCATTACGGTTGATAACGTGTCTGAGAAAATCATCATTGGTTATTGGTTGTCGTTGATGTAGTTGGGTATGTTGTTAAAAATCTCTTATGTCTGCTACTATTGTTGTGAGGTTGGTTAGGGTGAGAAGTTAGTTGCAGTTGGAAACGTCCAAACATAATGGTTGATATCGTTGGTGTAGTTTTGCTGCTGGTGGTCTCTTCTTCATGTCTTCTGTGTAGTCTTCTATTTCCTCAAAATTTTCTCTACTCCAATTATATTGTTTTTGTTTTTCGGTTTGCTTCTCTGTTTCTTTATCCTTTGTGTCATCCGATTTTTTTTGAAATGACTTATATTATTTCTTGTTTCTTCTCCTCGTCTTTTTTTTCTTCTTTTTGTTTTATCCTTTTGATTTCTTGAATGTTATTCTCGTTATATTTCTTTATCATTTTGCTTTTCATATTTATTTATTTGTTTTCGTAATTCTTTTCAGCCACTTTTTCAATCTCGTCTTTTTCGATTTCTTATTTTGATACCACTGATTCCGAAGAGTCCATTTCTTCTTCTTTTTGTAATGACCTTGTTTAAAAAAATGTTTAGTCGGCTACTCTTTGTAACTTATTCGTGTTTTTCCCCTACTGTGGTTGTTTCGGGTTCTGACATTTCTTCATGATCTTTTATATTCTCCATGATTTTCTTTAACGTTCTTCAGTTTTCCCTTTCTTATCTTCTTTTAGATCGATCGACCCCACTACTTTTTTCTGCATATCCATATCTTCCACTTTGTTCTTTGTTTCCGCAACTTCCCTCTCCTCCTTAACAACCTTATCCATCCTCTTAGGCTGGCTACGCAATCTTTGATGTCGTCCTTTTGGTGTGTGTCTTCCTTTATTTTATTTCTTTGTTTATTTATATTATTAATATTAAAAAATTTTTTATTTTCTCCTTTTCAATATAGATTTAACTTAGTTTATTTGTTGTTTTCATGTCTTTTAATATTTGCTTATACAAGTGTTTTAATATTAGGTGATTATATAATTTTTTCAAAAACTGTTTATTTCCTTATTCCTACGTTACACTAATTTCAATAAAGGATTAAATTACAATTAAAAAAAAACTAGTTAAGTCTGTAAAAATTAAAACAAACTCTTTCTTTAAATGTAGTATTACTTTACTGAAAAATGAAACTATAATAAAATTTTAATTACTACAAAATTTTTCATTTTCATTTTCTTTTAATTTAATAGTTTTTTTTTTTTTTTTTCTTGAACTATAATTTGAAGGGTTTTTTTTTTTTATTTTATTTACATATACATAGTGTGTATATTTTCTAGTTCATAAACCCTTTTAGAATTAAATTTAAGAATGATTTTTCTCATTTCTTGGAATTAGTTTTTAATATTATTTATTAATTTATTTGAATATAGCTGTGACTAATTGTTTACTTTCTTATTTTAATATCCCTGATTATGCATTTTATCAAAAATACCATTATTGCTTTGTAATATATATATATTTCTTCTTTTTTTTTTTTTTTTTTTTTTCAGTGAACTCATATGTAACTGACCTATCTTAAGAAAACTCGTAGAAATTTTTTTTTTTTTCTGTTGCAAAAATAAACAAAGCCTGATGTCTGTGCAAATGAAGCCAGCTTTGTAAACATTGTATGACGTTTTTTAAATTGTTTCAAATTTCACAATTGTATGCATATGCGGTTAAAAAAAATTTTTCTTTTCTGTTGTTGCAGAAATAATTCAGTAGTTAAATTATATGTTTAAATTCGCAGTTTTTGCAAAATATATGACGCGACTTAATTCCGTTTTTTTTCTTTTTTAAATTTGGACGCAAATTATTACAAACAATTTAAGTTTAATGATACAATACAAGTTTAATACAATGAATTTTTTTGTTTTAAATATTTATACATTTTAGTAAAAATTGACAAAATAAAAGAACTAAAAAGAAATGTTTAAGAAAATTGATTTTAAAATATAAATGCTGCTTCGAATTTGGTTTATTTTCGGTTCTTTGAATTCTGTTGTTTTTAAACTTTCGAAAAAAAATTTCCCTGTAATTGACTTTTATTTGCAATGGAAAATTAAGTTACTGTGTGGGTTTTATTTTATCTTTGTGTCTGCCTGTTTTTATGATATTATTTGAACTTTCAAAATTAAAGTTTTTCACTAAATGGAAAAAATTACTGAAATTCAAATCAAATTCGTGATTTTAAAGCATTTAAAAATTTAAATAATAATTACAATTAAATAATTATTACAATTTCTTACAGAAAAAAAATGCATTAAAGTTTAAAAACATTTAAAGTTTAATGATCCCTACTTCCAACAGTTACGGTAAACCTTTTCTACTTTTTAGATAATTTCAGCATAAAATGCTGTATTTGTGTCAAAAACACTAAAAATTTCCAGTTCTCCTATGTTTATTGTGTGGACAATGAAATTATATTTACAAACCAATCTGGCATCTCCTATGCTAATTTCAACGAAGCCGTTGTCCGTTTCTAGTTTCTCTATATATAGGCTTTTCCCTGCGAAGACTTCCATCATCATCCAACCCATGATTACCTGTAAATAAGAAAATGGCATTTAATAATTTTTTTTTACTCTTTATAGGGCTTCACCAGGTTACGATGTAAGGTTTTTAGCCTTCCTTTTACCAACATTTGGACATTTACTGGTGTGGGAAAACTTTTAACTTCATAGGGGCCTTCCCACAAAGGCGACAATTTGTTTTTCCGAAGTTGATTTTTTATAAGTACTTTTCCCCCTATCATAAGTGTTACTGGCCTACTGTTTCTATCATATCTTTCCTTTGCGGCTAATTTGGCCTTGTTTTGACATGTTCTGGCTATCTCATATGTTTTTTGGATTTGATGTTTCAATACCTTTTGGTAGTCATATGGATTGTAGAGTGGTGTACTGTTCTTGAGGTTTGCTGGTAAGGGTGTGTCGAACCCGTACATTACCTTAAACGGCGTCTGATTGGTGGATGTATGAATTGTATGATTATGTACATGCATTGCTGGTGCCAACCATTGGTCCCAATTTGAGCCATCCTCTTTTGCGAACGATCGCAAGTACTCGGCCAAGGGCCGATGACTCCTTTCTAAGGATCCGTTAGCCTGGGGATGATAGGGAGTGATATGTTGCTTTTTAATTCCCAGCAGTTTACACACACTCCCAAAAAGTTTGGAGGTAAAATTTGTACCGTTGTCTGTAACCAATTTTGTTGGGAGACCATATTTCGCTATGATCTCGTTATAAAAGACTTTTGCCGCTGTTTCTGCCTCCGCGTCTTGCATCGGGGCACATATAAAAAATTTTGACAAATCGTCCTGAAAAGTGAGGATATACTTGTTACCCGCAGTAGTTGTTGGTAGTGGTCCGACCATGTCCATATAAACTTTTTCAAATGGTCTTCCTGGGGTGTCTGTAAGGACCATCTGCTCTTTGTTGCAGTGCCCACTTTTGTTTTTCTGGCATTTTGGACATCGTCTTATGTACCTTCTAATTTCCTTCAGCATACCCTTCCATTTGTATTGTTTCCCTATCCGTTTAAAAGTCTTATTGACCCCCTGGTGCCCACCAAGTGGCGAGTCATGGAAACTCCTCAGAACCTCCCGAATGTCCTTCTTGTCAGTTAAGAATACAGCTGTGTCCGTAGCGTCCTGATTTAAAAGGGGTTCTCCGATATCCTCCTCTAATATCCTTTCCTCCCTTCGATCCCCCTTTTGACTACTAGCATTTTCTGATAGTTTCCGCTGTGCCCTAGTCAATACCTGTATTTGATGTCCTTCCAGTGGCAGACGACTTAAAGCATCTGCATTCAAATTGTCTTTCCCTGGCTTGTAGACGATGTCAAATTCATATTCCGAAAGTTTATGTCTAAACCGTGCAAGCCTCGACGTCTGGTCTTTGAGATTCGCTATTCCTCTCAGAGGTTGATGGTCGGTAAAAACGGTGAAATGCCGACCCAAAAGGTATGGCCGAAACGTATGCGTTGCCCATACCACACCCAACATTTCCTTCTCTATCGTTGAGTATCTCTTTTCTGCGTCATTCAGCGTTCTGCTTGCAAATGCAATAGGGTGGTCTTTGCCAACTCTTATCTGCGATAATACGGCCCCTAACGCAACATTGCTTGCGTCCGTGGTTACCCTGAAAGGCTCTGAAAAATCTGGGTAGATCAGGATGGGAGGGTTTGAAATACTTTCTTTCACCTTATTTAAAGCTTCCTGGCATTCTGGTGTCCAAACGAATTTGCTGTCCTTTCTTAGCAACCTCGTTATGGGCGAGGCTAATTTCGCCATTCCGTTGACAAACTTTCGGTAATAATTAACTAAACCCAACAAGGCTTGTACTTCTTTTACATTTCTGGGGGGCTTCAAATTTCTTACGCTCTCCACCTTAGCTGGATCTGGAAGGGCCCCTTTTTCTGAGCACTTGTGCCCCAGGTAGACAATTTCTCTTCTTAGAAAGTGACATTTTTTGGTGTTTAGTTTAAGTCCACTTCCGCGTAACCTGGATAAAACGTTGCATATTTTACTCTCATGGTCTGCTATAGTTCTTCCGTATACCACAATATCGTCCAGATATACGAAACATTCCATACCCTGTAGGCCTGTTAGTATTGTATTCATAATCATTTGAAACGTCGCGGGTGCACTTGTGAGACCGAAAGGCATTCTGTTAAACTCAAAATGTCCCTTGTCAGTGCTAAATGCTGTTTTCTCTTTATCATTTCCGTCCAATAGCACTTGATGGTATCCACTGGCTAAATCCAGTGTTGTGAAATATCTGCTATTCCCCAGCTGATCCAGAATTTCGTCAATCCTTGGAATTGGAAAAACCTGTTTTATTGTAACTTCATTTAGTTTTCTGAAATCAACGACCATCCTATATTTTTTCTGTCCATCCTGTGATTTTTTGGGAACCAAGAGAAGGGGTGAATTCCATGGAGATACACTAGGGCTTATTATTCCATTTTCCAGTAAGTCTGAAACTTGACGGTTGATTTCATCCTTATGGATTTGTGGGAGACGATATTGCCTTTGGTTAATGGGCGGCTGATTCTCTCTAGTCGGAATCTTATGTTTCATTCGCGACGTGAATGGCAGTTTATCTCCATCCAGCATGAATACATCGTGGTACCGTTCACATATTCTGTCCATTGATTCTTTCTCGTCCCTGTTCCAATTTTCTTCCTTGACTAACATACTCTTTAACTCCTGTATTCTCTCTAAACACGGCTTTTCTGGCGATTTAATTCCCTTATTTTCGGTATAATGGTTAAAGTTTGAGAACTCTACTTCAATTTCTTTCTCTAGAGGAACGTTGTGATCTGTTGAGTTAAGTATGGGTACTGCAGCTTTCCCATCCATTACGTTGACCAGCGTATTTCCCATATAAACTCCTGGAAAAATTTCTTGTTTGTGGACAACGACTGTCCTGTCCTTTGTTTTTATTCTGACTGGTACTATGGTCACCGTTCTTCCGCCGACACTCAACTTTCTCTGATTTAAAGTTGTAAAATCGGTCATTCCATTGTGAAGTTTGAAGGTTTTTATACATTGGTTGTTTTCATTGAACAGCTTCAACGTCCCATTAACTGAGTTTATTATACTCTTATTCCAAATGTTGTCCCTTCCGAGAATGCCATCCCCTGGGAATTTGCTGTGATGGGATACTACACCGAAATCCCACTGTATATTTTCTCTAGCGTGTATGTCCAACGTCATAGAAAATAATGTCGTGGCGTTTCCTCCAAATGCGCCCTTCAGTGTTTTTGTTTCCCTGAAATTCTTGTTAGGGTAAGCCTTCATTGCTTCTTCGTTTATTATACTGGAATCCGCTCCAGTATCTACAAGCAATACGAGTTTCCCTTCCTTGGCTTCTATGCAAGGAATAGTAATGAAAATTGTATCCGCTGATGCTACATCATTGTTGCTAATATTTATATGCTGTGAAATTTTCCCAAGAACAATTCCTGTGCACTCTTCTACCGATGCATTTTTCCTATGAAATGCATGCCCAGGATTATTAGGGGTATCCTCCTCACTTTCCCTATGTACTACTGCTTTATGCGTTATTCGCACAGGTACGTCTTCTTCAGAGTCACTACCTGACTTCCTGACTTCCTCTGTTTCCACTTTCACCTTTTGCGCCTCTTTAACAATATTATCCGTTAACCCCTTCACATCCCTTTTATATTTCACCGTCTCTATTAATTCCTCACACTCATTCTCATTGCCCTCACATATTCTGCTCTTGTTATCTTGTTGCCAATTAAGTTCGTCCTTTTTTTTCGGTTTCCCGGCTATTGGCTGTAGCTGGGCCGAATAAAGTTTCCCGAAATGTTACCAGTATTATTTTCCTTATTTCTTACCTTCTTATCATTTGTAAAATTCCTGTCATTTGGTTCATTACTTGCGCTAAATCCACTCCGACAGGCACGTGCAAAATGCCCTGTTTGATTGCATTTGTAGCATCTCATCTGTGGAGGTCCCTTAGAGTGTTGTGGTATATTTCCGTTTCTATATCTTTGCTGTGCTTGGCCCGTATCATTGGACTTATCTCTTTGCCTCTGGTTCACCCTTTCGGGCTGCCGTGAACTACAAAACTGATTTTCGATGTGGCCGTTTGTCCCACAAGTTCTACAGTAGAGCGATGACAACCTCCTACTACAGTTGTCAAAGGTGTGCCCTTTATTTCTGCAGTAAGTGCAAGTGTTGTAAAACTTTTCCCTATCGCCGCACTGAGGACCTACTTCATGGCCATATTTCCCACAGTTAATGCAATAAGGTGCATTTAATCGCTCCCTACAATTTAACCTCTCATGTCCCTTTTTGTTGCAAAAACTACATGGGGTTGACTCCAACACTGTGTTGATCGTGCCTGGGTTTTCTCCAAACAACTCTTCCGCTTCTTCTACTATGGCTATAAGAGTTCTCAGTTCCTGTCTTTCTTGTCCAATAAACCTTGCTCTGAGAGTTTGATCTCTAAGCCCTTTAATAAAGCTTTTCACAGCTATTCGTTTGAAGTCCTTTATCATAACCTCAACACTGTCTGCTGACCATTCTTCCTTTATTGTGCTGATCGCGTCATTGAGCATGACCTCAATACGGTCTCCGAATCCACTGGCTGGTTCTCTGATGCTCTGCCTACATCCTAATATCAGCTCCCTGATCTGGTCCAGGCTTTTCTTCTTCAAATATGCTTTTTTGATGGCATTACACAATGCATCCACAGATTCGAACTTCTGTTGCGATATTCTAGAATATGCCATACCCATAAGCCGTAATTTTAGGCATTCGATGACATTATCCCGTGCGCTACTATCCTCTCCCGACAAAATTTCTCTTTCTACCATTTTACATCCTTGGATATATCTAAAGACCTCAGACGATAAATCGGGTCCATCAGTGCCAAAGAATGTCGGTACTATGTTATTAACTATTTTAGTAATTTCCGATAAAGTTGGCATCCTGATTGTTTGCTGTCCTATATTTTCCTTATTTAATACTTGTCTTGGTGAAGATGTTTGCTTTTGCAAATAATTTTTTGTTTGTGATATTAATTTATAAAATTCCCCAATAATTCCAACGTCGGATATTTTTGTTTTGTCTAATCTATTAAATTCCGCTTTGTTTCTTTCAAGATCTTCTAATTTTCTTGCTCTAGTTTCGGCCGTGTAGCCCCTACTGCCTGCCTTTTTTGCGTTAGTCAAAATTACTTTAGTTTTATCTAATAACTCTAGAGCAACTGCCTCCTCCCTATAAGTTCCTACTCCGTCTACTACTCCTTCTTGGTCCTGAGTTATAATTATTGAAGGAATTTTCGTATATTCTGCTTCTGATAACTCCTCGTGTAACGATGGTGTTGGTGACCTAAACCTATGTATTGTATTTAGCTCGTGCCAGGCGTTTTCCAGCGCTATTTGCAGTCTTTGAACCGTGTCGTCCTGTGTTTCTATCAGCTGTTGTTTTTTCAGTTGCTTCTTAAACTCCCTTTCACTTAACTCTTTTTGTTTTAATTGACTAACTAGTTCCGTATTTTCTTTGACTACTTCTTCGAGTAAATTTTCTGTGTAGCTTAGTTGCTCACGTATTTTTCTGCTATGATTTTCAAGTAATTCTTTTGTTTCCTCTAATTCGGTTACCCTTGTTGAAAATTCGTCTGATTGTACTTCATTAATCTCCAACAACACTTGTAATATGTATCCTACTTCCTCTAACTTTGTCAATCTCCTTTTCCTCACGATCTCCCTATGCACGCTTGTAGAGCTCTTGTCTGACTTCAAATTAGCAAGTTCTGCCCATGCTAGAACTCGTAAGCTGTCTACCTCAAAATTGTATGTCTCTAACTTTGCAACTAAATCGTCTGTGCTCCTCTGTGGCCTGTCCATTCATATAATAAAGAGAACTATAACAATGTACTTACCAGTTTCAGGCTTAAATTTGTCATCTCTTCACTCGTTTTTAAAAACACGTAGCAGTGAACCGTTTTTATTATTAGTATTATTCGGAAACTTTCTCGTTTTACTTATTTGAAAAAAAAACCGTTTATTTAAATTATGTATGTTTTTATAGTTAGGATATGGAAGCTTGTTAAGTCCTATACCCTCAACAATGCAGTATTAGACAGACCGAAGGTAGCTAGAATTTAGTCTCTTATCAGGCTGTCTATTCTGTACTGTTGCGCATTAAGTCCTATATTTTCATCAATGCAGGATTTGACAGACCGAAGGTAGCTAGAATTTAGTCTTTTATCAGGCTGTCTATTCTGTACTGTTGAAAACTAACACTTAATCCGTTGAAATTTTGTTGAAGTTACCGGCTGCGCCAATGTTATGTTGTTATTATCTTCGTTTTATTTTTAACACTATTTCTTCTTTACATGTTCAAACGTTCTCTTATTTAAATAACTTAGCACTAGCTATTTATACTATCTTAAAAGTAGTTACACAAAGGGAATATGCAATTCTTCATATTTGATTCTGACCCAAATATTTTGGCTATTGCGAAAGAGCAACATTGCACAATTTGTCAACGCAAACAATACTCAAGTTAATGAACTGTTATTGTTGCATTAACAAATAAGTGCAATGACGATTGCACAATCAATTAATACTTAAGTGAATGAACTGTTGTTGCATTAACAAATAAGTGCAATGTAGGAGGGTAGTTCAATTGTGAATCATAACAACGAGGAGGAAGATGAAAGCATAACACACCTTCTATGCCTCTGCCCAGCTATGGAGGATTACCGCCTTCGCTTTCTAGGCAACAGATCTTTCAGTACCCTCTCCGAGCTATCAGTTACGGAACTTGGTTGTCTTAGCTCCTTTATCAGGAGCAGTGGATGGTTCGCCCAATAGTGGGCTGACATCCTGCCCGTTACACTGCAAAATTCACCCTTTGCCTCAACTTTTCCCACCTGTTCTTCTCTTGCTCTTCTCTGTCCCTCTCTTTGCCTATTCTTCTTCTGACTCTTCTAATCTCCCTTTACTACTCCCTCTATTACTCTCCTTCATTACAGGTAGCACAATGGGACCACGTAAGGACCCAAGTGAGCTGGAATCTAATCTTCACTTTACCAGCAACCTGCTAACCTTGCTTTATTTAAAATATTAATAGTAAAAAAATTAATAATATAAAATAGTTAGTAATAAGTACAGAATGTACAAAAAAATGTTTAAAAATTATTTTTTCCTATGAACTTTAGATTCAAAAATTCAAATTTTTTCGAGTTCGCATGTAGTCCCTCCATCAGTTTTACAGCACGTTCAGCATTTTGGTTAGATCTGGGAATGTTAATTAATGACTCCTCAACCGACCAGTGCGTCTTCAAACACTTGATTGCCTTCTTGCATTTTGTCTTGGTGAGTGAGGTTAACAGTTCATTGAAGGACGCTTCGTTGTAGTGTTGCGACTGGAACCAAGCATTTGCCCATTCATAGCAGATGAAATCGCATGCTGTACCGAGGATGCGGCGCCACTCTGGCAACAGAAAAAATGCTATAACACCATATATTGCACGCGAGTTCCATCTTGCCTGGTGTAAGTTTGGGAGTTTCTTCCAGCTGATTCCAGCCATCGTGAAGTTGTTTTGTAATGACGATATGACTGACATAGTTCATATAAGAACTTTAAATTATCTCGCCATCCAGGGTTCTCGTCTGTGTTAACATCATCTGTCGCAACTTGGTGGTAATGAGCCTGAAGAGAGACATAGTTTTCTCTTAATTTGTCATTGAAGGAATAGTTAAGTTCTGGTTTGCTCGTTGGCTCTTGAATAAGGAAATTCATGACGTGCTTTAGAAGAAGGTCGAGTACATGGTGCTGACAGCCAATGTATTGTGGCTTCTGAAAGCCTTTGTTCAAGACATCATCCTGTATCAGCTTTACAATCCCGTGGAAACGACCAGTACTTACTGCTGTCGTGTCGCAGATTATCATCCGAATATTTCCCCAAGCTCAATTAGCTGATGTAGTTCCTTGTGAATGGCTGCGGCAGAACCGCTCTCACATTTCAGAATACCGAGTTTAATTTCGGTTGTGGTATTTTCCAGCAGAACTACTTGATATTCTTCCCCTTGGACTCTTTTACTATCAAACTGAAGACAATAGTAATCTTTGCTTTAAAGTTTTTCAAAAATTTTTACTTTCATTTCCTGTCCTTCTGAAATTACTCGTTTTCACACACCCGACTGGCATGGAACCGGCACATCATGACCGTGACATGGTTGCAAGAACGTTATGTGCTTTATGTGTAGAAATGTTGTATTCCAGTACCAGTAAACTGGCTGTTGTAGTGCTTGCTCTTTTGTATTTTGGTTTGCATTCAGAAGAAGATGACGTCGAAGAAGAGCTTGGAGAGTTGGTTGGAGAATCGGAGGCAGACTCAGAGACAATATCATGTTGCGATTGAGAAGTACTGGTTTGAGCTTGACATATTGATAGTCGGATTCGTTTTCTTGGGTGCACTGATTCCAAAGGGGCTCGTTTGGCCGTTGAATAACCAACCTTACCTGCACTCTCAACTTGACTATGGTAGAACTCTTTATCTCTCGAGCTTTTCCATTCTCCATTCACGTTGGTGACATCAAATAATTGAGAAAGTGTTGCAGTGAATTTTTCAGACGGTTTCTTTTTGTTTTTGTCAGTTAGATCAATCAGACGATTGAGTTTCTTTCTGATGAGTACACTGGATAAAAGTGGAAAGTCTAGAGTTTCCCTCCAGAGCAATTCTATATCCGAAATCATATTTTTGATTCGATCCAGTCACCCTTTCTCGCTGTTGAACAGAAAAGTAAAGTTTCCAAGAATTTGGCGGTTTGTCGGCATCCGTGTGAGATTGGAGAGTTTTTCAACAGATGGAATGCTTGGATCCCTTTTCTGTTTAGAAGAGGAAGGTAGATTCTTCTTCCAAATAGACCTGTTTGCCTTTACACTATTGCTGGAATTTCTAGAAGACATTTTATTGTGGTTTAAAAGTGATTAGGTAAGTTCTTCTTCGTAAGACTTGCACTGAGAAGATTTTAAAAAAAATTAAAAATTGAAAAGAGGGAACTTTTTTCAATTTTTTTTTAAATTTGATGTTACTAATTTTATCTGAATGCAATTATTCCTCGAATTTAACCTTTATGTCTACAACCAAATAGTTTCCGTTAAACATACAACCATCATACCCGGGTAAGTCGTACACTTTAAAGGGAATTTGTTCAGATGAAACCACAATTTTTTGTTTTTCCCATCAAATTGAATGATTGGCTTCCGTTATTATGAAAAAAAAACGCCGTCGTTTATAACTAGGTGGCTACGTGTTTCTGTATGCTTTGGAAATGGGATTCCCATTGTTTATCTTAGCTCGTATGTATGAACTATAAAGCAGAGTGTACACAGCATCGTAAAGACAATTTGTTAGCAAATCAGATTAGTTTTTATTTGCACTTGTAATGTGAGGTATGATTGCAGAAATACAAACACGTTTTGATTTGATAAAACACCCAATAATTAGATTCATACATTTATTTATTAATTAATAAAGGTTAGTTTGACATACACACATACATATGTGCACAAAGTATATAAACATGTATTTTTAAATTTTTAATAAACTTGTAGAGTAAAAACAGTAATTTGTATAATGGCTGATGGTGAATGGTTAACGCCCCGCCAATTAGAAAGGCTTAGCCTCGAAAAAAGAGAGCAATACATAAATCGAAAATTAGAAGAAATGTTGGAAACTGAAGATGAACAAGAAATAGTTGCACATATATTAGCTTATGACGAGGGCGACGGGAATAATTCAACAATTGATGATTCAGATATTGAGGAATTACAGTTACCAGAATATACACCTGCTGATGAGACGGATTCGGAAGGAGAGTATAGTGATCCTGTGGAATCTTCCGCATTAAATTATACCGCAAGAGACGGCACAATTTGGTCGAATCAACCACCTGAACTACGTAGGATTTTGTCACATAATATTCTCCGATCTTCAAATACTGGGCCAACTTCTAAATCAGCAAATATAAGTATTATAAAAACGTTCAAATTAATAATGTCTGAAGAAATATGTGATATAGTAATTCGAGAAACAAATAGAAAAGCAAAGCAGTGTTACGAACAAAGGCAAAAAGAAAACCCCAAAACACCAACGCGTGTTTGGAAACCTCTTTCAACTTCAGAGTTTGATGCCTATCTTGGAATACTTTTGAACGCTGGAGTGACACATTCTAATTTTGTCCATACAACTGATTTATGGAAAACTAATTCCCATCCTTTCGTGCTTCGATGGGCCTTCAACGTTTTTGGTCTATAAGCCGTTATATCAGATTTGATAATGGTAGTACACGCCAGCACCGTAAAGAAAGTGATAAAGCTGCAGCCTTATCTGACATATTTCTGATGCTGAATAGAAACCTACAAAACAACTATGTGGCAGGAGCCAACATAACTGTTGATGAGCAACTTTATCCCTTTCGTGGTGGCACAGGATTCACTCAGTATATTCCTTCAAAACCTGCGAAATATGGGATAAAGGTTTGGTGGGTTTGTGATTCTCTTACATCTTATCCACTCAGTGGACAGATATATACTGGCTTGGCGCCTTCTGGAGAAAGGAAAAAAAATCAGGGTGAACGAGTAGTCAAAGATTTGTGTTGCAACCGTTTTCGTGGAAGTGGACGAAACATCGTCTGTGACAACTTTTTTACAAGTTACAATTTGGCCTCTTCTTTGATGTTGGACTATAACTTGTCCATCTTGGGCACCGTGAACAAAAGGCGAACATTTGTTCCGGTGGAATTTTCTAATCCCCGAGGAAGAAAAGTAGAATCTTCAGTCTTTGGATTTAGCAACAACATGATTATGTGCTCATATATCCCGAAAAAAACAAATCGGTTGTACTACTATCTACATCTCATTATAATACCGAGGTTGGAGGTGAAAAAAAGAAGCCAGTAATGATACTGGATTATAATAAAAGCAAAGGTGGAGTTGACAACATGCATAAATGTCTGGGCGAATATACGACAAAGAGGAGAACCAATAGATGGCCGAATCAGCGAATCTTCTTTTGATCCAGACTTCAATGTTGGGGATGAGTCTAGCCGTCCACCTGCCATAGCGTTCCTCGTTCCACCTCCTCTGCCATATTTGAATGGTTTGAGATCTCAGCTCAGTAGCATTAAGGTTCGTGTTCTGTTTCTTAAGATCCCATGCCTTTTTCCGTTCACGTGCCATGAGGTCCACAGGTATAACTCCACTTATAACAAAAACTGCTGCAGCTGATACCGTGCGGTACGCTGATGCGATTCTCAGTGCCGCTGTGCGTTGTACAGCCTCCAAAACTCGGCGTTTAGTTTTACAGCTTACAGCGTCTCCCCAAATTTCGCTACCATACAATAGAATTGAGTTCGTGGTTTCCATAATCAGCTTCCTTTTACTATGTGTTGGTCCAACAATATTAGCCATAAGCCTGCTCAGCATTCCTGTAACCCTTGCTGCCTTATTAGCCGCATGTTGTATTTGGGTCCAGTACGTGAGTCTGCAGTCCAGTCTCACGTCCAAGTACCTTACCGCCTTTTGCGGTATTATTATTATTATCATTATTATTATTATTATTATTATTATTATTATTATAATTATTATAATTATTATTATAATTATTATTATAATTATTATTATTATTGTTATTATTACGAATAAACGTAATTATTATTTGAACTGTAATAATGTATAAATGAGAAATTATTATTATTAGGCTTAAGTTCAGTTTTATTGAATTAATGAAAATTCAAATTACTATAAGTTTTCTATTTTTTGAAAAATATTAGCATGTGCAATCAGATTAGCAGAACGTATCAGTATACCGATTTCAAGACCGCTACACCTATCGTCAGCGTTCGTTTTTTTGAAAATACTGTATTCACCAACGGAAAATCTAGATCTTTATGAATTCGATGATTTCTGAAATACCAGGGGGCTGCTGTAGTTGTACGTAGAATTTTATTCTGTCGCTTTTTAATTTTTTCGACATTTGATGCTGAGGCAGTGCCCCATAACTGGATTTGTAGTGGCATCACTGACACTGCCTGCCATCCCTGGCAATAGTAGTAAACTATAAGTACTTAATTTAACAACTCTTATAATAGAGATTCGATGTAGACATAAGTTATATATACCTACCTTACTCATACCTATATTATTATTCTTAAGACTTTTTTTTTTTTTTTTATGTATATTATTTATTGAATCTTCAATAATAGATTGAAACATCAATAAGTTTTTCAAATCTTAAATCTAAAAAATAATAAATATAAGTTTAGCCAATGCTAAACATAATTTTTAGTTACAACGCGTTGATTTTTGTTGTTTTACATCTCTCGTGTACGGCTGATAGAAAGAGTGTCCCTCCTCCTAAGCCGGGTGTGGCCTCTATACTCTAGAATATTGCGCGCAAGTGGGTTTGGGTGCAACTCAAGTTTTTTAATGTATTTTTTCGTGTGTTTCGAAAATACTGTCTTTACCAACGGAACGTCTAGATCTTTATGAATTCTATAGTTTCTGACATACCAGGGGGCTGCAGTTATTGTACGTAGAATTTTATTTTGTCACCTTTGAATTTTTCTACATTCGATGCTGAGGCAGTGCCCCATAGCTGGATTCCATAGGACCATATTGGTTTCAGGATCGCGTTGTATAGTAGAAGTTTACAGTCTAGGCTCAGTATAGAATTTCTTCCCATAAGCCAATTAATTTGGCCTGTTTTTAATTTCATTTGCATCAACTTTGCGTCTATATGCGATTTCCATGTTAAACGGCGATCAAGGTGAACGCCTAGATATTTGACTACAGTATGTTGCGGAATAGTCTCGGTGTTGATTTCTATAGGCGGGCATGTTTCCCTTCGCAACGTAAAAGTGACGTGTACAAATTTCTGCTCGTTAACTTTTATACGCCATTGATTAAGCCATTTTTCCAATTTGGATATATACCCTTGTAAGTTGATGGAGGCTTCTACTGGATTTTCATGGACGCTTAAAAAAGCTGTATCATCGGCATATGTTGATGTATGAATGTTATTGCTTAACGGTAAGTCAGAGGCATAAATTAAATAAAGTAAGGGACCGAAGATGCTGCCTTGGGGAAGTCCGGCTTCGATCGACTGCGAAGGGCTTAAAAAATTGCCTTCCCTAACAATAAATTTTCGTTCCTCTAGATAGCTTTTTAAAAGCTTGACGATGTTTGCGGGGAGATTTCGTGTTAATTTGTGGATAAGACCTTCGTGCCATACTTTATCGAAAGCTTGAGAAACGTCTATAAAGAGCGCAGAGCAATATTTCTTTTTTTCAAAGGTGTCTCTAACTACGTTCACAGCTCTGTGAGTTTGTTCAATAGTGCTATGTTGTCTGCGGAAACCAAATTGATGATCTGGAATGCATCCACTTCTAGTCACTATAGGCATCAGCTTGCTCATATACAGCTTTTCAAATAGTTTTGAAATGTTGGGCAATAAGCTAATAGGCCGATAGGATTCAACCTTCGTATGATCCTTGCCGGGCTTTGGTATCATACTAATCATCGAAACCTTCCATTCTGCAGGATAGTATTGCAGCCATAGAATACTATTAAAAATGAAGAGTATAACTCTTTTTGCAATATAAGGCAGTTGTTGAAGCATTTTGTTGCTTATTTTGTCGACACCTGGGGCTTTTCTGGTGTTAAGACTAGTAATAGTATTTTCAATCTCAGTCATGTTAAATCTCATCGGTATTTCTGGTAAAGAGACGACTGGTGGCAGTTCAACAATATCAGCAGAAATATTCGGGGTAAATACTTTTTGTAGGTGCTTAACAAATAGATCACCTTTTTCAGCATCAGTTCTTGCCCAGTCACCATTAGAGGCTCGTAATGGAGGTTTGCAAATCACTGGCCTTTTAAGTCCTCTGGCTGCACGCCACAGCGAATAATCTGTTGATGGCGTTGCATCGAGTTCTTGCAGAAATTTTTGCAGCGAAGCTGTTTTTTGTGATTGTAAAACTTTTCTTAGCTGTTTTGTACACTCCTTAAGCCGTAATTTTAGCTGAGGCGATCTGTAACGTTGCCATTCTCGTCGAGCTCTCCGTTTTTCAGTCAATAGCCTTTCTATATCTGCACAAAAAATATTGTTAAATCTCGCTTGTTGATTTGGTTGAATTGAAGAAGCATTAAGAGCAGCTTGTTTAACATGTGCTTCAAACAACCTAATAGAATTTTCTATGTCAGCAGGTGTTCTCAATGGCATATTTTCCGTGCAATGAGCACTCAAATATTTTTTGTATTTCAGCCAGTTAATACGTGCAGGTGTCAGCGGTAAATCACATGTAGGTGTTGCAGTTGTGTGTGAGTAAATAGTGATAATAGTAGGCGAGTGATCTGAAGACAAATCCAAAGATGCTTCTACTTCAATCATTTCGCTGGGCACGCCTTTCATAATCCCAAAGTCGATAACATCAGGAATTTTTTGACGATCCGTTGGCCAATATGTTGGCTGACCACTTGAAACTACATTCAAACCCATTTTTGAAATTGTGTCAAACAAAACACGAACCTTAGGACTGATTAAACGTGAGCCCCAAAACGTGTGTTTAGCATTGTAGTCGCCAGCTGCTAGAAAACGGGACCCCAGTGTTGTATAAAATGCGGTATATTGACTCTCTGAAATTGAAAACCTGGGAGGAGAGTAAAGAGATGATATCACAAGCTTTTGATAAAAATTTTCAATGCAGATGTTCGTTGCTTGAAGATATTCTTCACGAAGGTCATTTATTTATTTATTTATTCCAAAAATATGTCGCAAGCCCATAGGGCCAAATTGACTAGTCAACAAAATTATATAAAAAATTTGTATATAAATATATGTGCGTAATATAATCCAGTGAAATGTATGATATTTAACAACATTTTTAATTAAAATACTTATTATTAGGCTTAAAGTATATTATTAAATGATATTAAGAAATAAAGGAAAAAAAAAATCCCCTTGATTTTTACTCTTTTTCCCCCTGTCCCCATACACATACTCAATAAAAAAAAGGTCCATACTTGGTTGAAAGGAAATTTTACTTTAAGCGAAATCAGAACACCTCATACCAGTGAATACATATCGCAGTACAGTTTAGTAAAACAATAAAACTGTGTGCATTATAAGTGCGAAATACATATTTTTTTAAATGCAGATAACGAGTGGTTGAATCGGCGATCTTGGTATGGTATAACCGCATTCCATAATCGTGAGATCTTAACAATGTAGGATCTCTCCAACATCAACGAAACATGTGTCGTGCAAACCATAGAATGTGTTCTGCTAGAAGAACCAAAATGAAATTTTTCAGCCAGATAGGAAGGACATCCATATTTAACAGTTTTGTAGAAAAACAGCATCTGTCTTAGCTTGACGTATTGGTCAAACCCACAACCTAACAAGTTTATTTGATAATGAGAAACATGTTACCTAAACTTGATTTTAAAAATATAACGAATGACTCTATTAAAACAAATTCTCAGTCTTTCCATGTTTAAAGCTGACGTACAGGAAAAAATCTCAATACCATAATTGAACAACGGCATACATAATGACATAGCGACTCGGCGTCTTACTGTAAGTGGCAAAAAATAAGCAATGTTATATAGTCTTCGCAATGTCCAAGCTGTACGTGAAACAACAGAATTTATGTGATAATTAAATGATAGCTTGTCATCTAACACAACACCAAGAGTCTTATAGTGAGAAACAATTTCCAGTAATTCTTTGTCAATTACAATATCTAATACAACCGATTGCTTAGAAAATATCATTATTTTACATTTCGTAGGGTTTAACTGCAAAAAGTTTTCTCTGGACCACCTTTCGACGCAAGCTAATTCACAGTTTATTCTTTCCTGAGCAGCATGAACAGTCAATGAGTCACAAGATGCAAGAAGCTGGATATCATCAGCATAAGTATACGCATCTAAGAAATTCAACACCCTGAAGACGTCATTCACATACAGAAGGAACAATAAAGGACCTAAGATGGAACCCTGGGGTACACCACGATAGACCGGAATAGTTGACGAGATTTCCCGACCTACTTGGACGAATTGTTTACGACCTGACAAAAAGGACCAAATGAGCTTACAACCACTGGAACTAAAACCGAATATCCGCACAAGCTTATTGAGTAGAATTTTGTGACTAATTGAGTCAAATGCCTTCCTAAAGTCAAGGAAGATCAGCACACTAGTCCTGGATTTATCATAATTATTTCTTATTTTTTCGGTGATATCCAGAAGAATACCCGTTGTACTATATCCATTCCTGAATCCGGACTGGTTGGCATGAATTAAATTATTATTTCGGAGTCACTCTACCAACCTTCCAAATATCTGGAACGGTGGATGTTGTCAAAACTTTATTCATAATAAACGTCAACTGCTTTGATATCATGGGGAATATAATCCTTAGGAATTTTATTTGAATGTTGTCCGGGCCTACAGCTTGTGATTTTATTACTGAAATAGCCTTAAAAACATCACTTTCATTAACATTTCTAAATGTAAACCCCTCCACAACAGGAATATTGACTAAGCCGTCTTCTGCGAGGCTAGGCATTCTAGAAAACTCGTTAAAGTCATCCACATTGATTGGAGCCTGGCTAATTTGAGGCGATTTGAGAGCTCCAATTTGTCTTAATTTATTCCACAATTTTCTATTATTACATGTTGAGAAAAATCTGAGGCTGAAGCTCCTTCGCACTTTTCGCATAATATATTTTAGTCTGTTTCTGTATCTACAATAAGTTCTAAAGTTTTCGAGGGAACTATTTTCCCTATACGCCCGATATGCTAAATTCCTCTCACGTTTCGCACTACTGATACGACTGTCCCTAATCCAATCATTATCACCATTCCTAACTACTCTGCGCATTGGCACATTATCATCAAAAATCCTATGTATAATAGAATTAAAGCATTCAACGCTATCATTTATATTCATGCTGTTGTAGATACCATCGAAATTTGCAGACTGAAGCTAAGAAAAACAATTATCAATATTTAGTCGCCGATAGTCTCTATAAGAAAAAGTGTCAGAAACATAACTGCCATAAACATTATAAGATATAAATACCGCAGCATGATACGAGTTCAGAGCAGGAATTTGGAATTGGCATTTGTGTGTTACTAAATCAATATTGGAAACGAGATAGTAATCAATGAGTGAAGTGGTTGTCTGTTGAGGGGAAAAATGCGTTGGTAGTGAATTATGCACCACAGTTAGAGACAAGCGATCACAAACTTCACGAACAGATGTGCTTTTAGTGAACATGTTTGTATTAAAGTCCCCCATAATCAAAATGTTGCTGTACCTATCAGAAAAATTGTTGAGTACACGTTCACAAATAGAGAAATTTCCAGTAGGGAGGTACACGACACCTAGTAGCATTATATCATTATTGTCCAAGACAACTTCAACAAAAAGGCATTCAATGTTATCATCATATTGTTGGTCGTAAATGGATCTTGTCCTTAAGTTCTCACGAATATATAGACATACTCCACCACCTCTTCTATTCATACGATCGTTTCTGAATAGTTTATAACCAGTTATTGACAAAGCAGAGTCATCTATTGACTCTTTATACCAAGTCTCCGAAACACCAAAAGCATCCACCAAGCATCCTTCCATTAACAGTCGGATCTCATCAAATTTAATGTTATTTTCACGCGGTACTAGACTCTGCGCATTAAAGTGAAAAACATTCATGTTATTGGGCCGAACGACAGCATTAATTACACTGGCATCTGAGGCAACTTCGCCCAAGTTAACAATCAACTCCATTCAAGACCGGAATTATTGAGTATGTGACAAGAAAAACCAAAAAAAAAAGAGAAATCAATATAACCCCCATTAAGAAATTTTGTTGTACAATTCATTTAATCATAGTAGAGATCGCAAGCAGAAAACCTATAATAAAAAAACCAATTGAAAACTAGTAATAGGAGTGAGAATACACACAGAAAAAAAAGGAAAAAAGAAAAAAAAAAATTAATTACAAATTAATAAAGCTTTATTTTCAGACAAGTGACTGTTGAAATAAATTTTTATGTTTCAGCAGATAGTTTATAAATCAGCAAAAGTTACATTTAAGTTTACTTTAGTTTTATTATTATGAAATTATGGAATAGTAAGAATTCATAAAAATTTTTTTCTTTTTTCCATTTCACCTCCTCTGTGTATATGATAATGGGTAGAGAAAATATGCACATGATAAAGAATATGTATATATGATAAAGAGTATGTATATATGACAAAGAATATAGAATATATGTACATAACAGACCATAATTATGATAAGGCAGCATTCACTTCACCATCCGCATCCAATAAGATAGTACACTGCACTGCATCCAGTTTGACAACCCTGGCCTGCGGCGTATCCATATTGAGAATGTTAAACTTTTTTATTTTCTTTGCTGACAGTAATTTTCGGCAAAGATATTGTAATTTTGACGATGCAGGAGATAGATTGTCGTTAAGGTAAACCCTTGACTCAATTGAACCACCGATAATTTTGTGCAACTGCAATGGTTGAGACTTAAAGTAATTTCTCATTATGGTGTCACGCAGCTGTACTGAGTTAAATTTTACTAGAATTTGTTTGCGTCTGCTGACATAACAACAATGGTAAATGTCTGTGCCATTTAAGGCCACACCAACAAGATTAGCAATCTTAATCATATTTTCACGTACATTTTCTAGGGAGCATGTCAGTCCACTGATCAGAATGTCAGATCTATTAAGACGCCTCTCCAGCATATTATTCTTAGCCAGTAGTAACTGGTACTTAGCTTCATTAGATTTTTCCGCTTCTTGAATATTTGAAGCACAGCGAGAAACTTCAGATTTGACTTTTGTCATTTCATTATTTATTTCATTGCGGAAATGATTGATGAGCTGATTTATTTTGGTTTCAAAATTTGTAAAACCACTATCCACTCGGCACTCAATATCGTATTTGGTAGTTTCCAATTTAGTTTCAATTGACTTTTGAATTTCGAATAGATGTTTAAGTATATCACCATTGCCATTACCACAGTTGTTGTTCTCCAGTTGTTTGCACTCAGCACATGAAAATTTTGTGATGTTTTTCCGAATTGAGGTTAGGACATCATCCGAGACCCCTGCACATTTCACGTGATAATACACCCCACAGCTGCCACAACCAACACTGAGCTGGGTTTTGGTAACATTTAACTTGCACTTTGGGCACTCAAATGGCGCCTTCTGAGGCATTATAACTCCTTTAGTGGTATGTATGTACAGTTGTATATACCGTATGTACGTATATATATATACATATGTATATACTTTGATTAGTTTATATTTTGCAAACGTTTTAATAACGTCAATAAGACCAGCAAAATAATTTATTAGATATACAGATTTTTAATTAATTAGACCACAATCTTATTACTTTCCAATTAGCTTTTTCAGTTTTCTTTTACGACCACGTTAATTTTTTATCTTTTCATTTCGGCGTTGCCAGATCCTTATTTAGTAGGTAGTGTTTTATTCCAGTTTTTATTAGGATTCCAGAGCCACCACAAGCTCTACCTTGAGGATCCTTGGTGTCGTAGAAATTATATCCACTAATGCGCTCTTTATAAATGTTTCTCAAGCATTCGATATAGTATGGCACGAAGGTCTCATACACAAATTAAAGCAAAATCTTTCCGCAAACATCGTCAGGCTTTTAAAAAACTATTAAAAGGAACGCAAATTTATAGTTCGAGAAGGCAACTTTTTAAGCCCTCCGCAGCCGATCGAAGCCGGAGCTCCCCAAGGCAGCATTTTCGGTCCGTTGCTGTACTTAATATATGCATCTGACTTACCGTTAAGTAGTAACATTCACACGTTAATATTTGCTGATGGTACAGCTTTTCTTAGCGTTCATGAAAATCCTGCAGAAGCTTCCCGGAATCTACAAGGGTACACTTCAAAATTAGAAATATGGCTAAAACAATGGCGTATAAAAGTCAACGAGTAGGAATGTGTACACATCACTTTTACGTTGCGCAGAGAAACTTGCCGTCTATACAAATAAACACCGAGACTATACCCGACAAAACAAAATCCTACGTACAATAACAGCAGCCTCCTGGTATATCCGAAATCAGCGAATTCACAAAGATCTTGACGTTCCGTTGGTGAAGACAATATTTTCAAAACATTTTTAGATTAAGATTTTAATAACTTATTGATGTTTCAATTTATTATTGAAAATTCAATAAATAATAAACTTATCAAAAAAAAATTAACATTTTCTGTATCTAGATTTAAGACAAAAAAAAAATTACATACCTGTACCGCAAGCATAAGATTGTTAATATCATTCTTCAAATTGAACTCTCTGGCATTAAGTTGATGTCGCTCTCTTCTAGTTTTGTTTTTTTTTATTTTCTTACTTTCATTAGCAATAATAGTATGTTCTTCGATTGCTATAACACAGTTCTCAAGTTTGAACATTGTAAGAGCATGATCTATTACGCTGGGTCCACAGGCTACCATTGGCATTATTATATGCTTTAAGTCATCACCGTGATTAGCTGTTGCAATTGCATTAACCACTTCGTTCTGGCTTGGTAAAGGTGATTCTTGTTTAATATGTTCTAATGGATATTTTTCGCGTGTAGCAAAACGAATATCTTCTACGTCATGATGGGGCCGTAATATGTAAAGAATTCTCAGTTCATGATCTGTCAATACAATATTACCTCTATCATATAACTCCAAAATAATGTGATAAGCTGCTTCACCAGTACCAAATTGAAAGTCTACAATCCGATCAACACCCACTTGGTTCAGCTTTTCGAGACGTTTATTTTTCAAGTGTTTTCTTAATTTCATACTAAAACCAGAAGGAGCAATATTTTTGGGCCACTCGAATGCTGTTGTATGAAATCTTATACCTGACTCAATTAGAAGCATTTCTTTTGTTTCTCCTCCACCGTGCAATCGAATAAGGTAAGTTTTATTGTCGATATCATAGATCTGGTTTACTCGCAGTCCAACCAAACTAAGAAATGGAATGTAGTAAATGAATTCAATTACATGTATTTAATATCAAACAATTATATACATATGTACTTTGTGGTAATTCTATAGCTGGATTCATCCATTGTTTCGGAACAAATTTTTTGTCCGGACAAAATTTTTTTTGAACAAATCTAGTTTTGCGACGCAGCTCCAAATGAAAAAAAAATTACATAGGGCGATAGAAAATCAAAAATTAAACGAAAATATTATGTGGTAACTTTTTCGGAAACGGATAGTTTTAGAGTTATTGACCTCTGAAGTTTTTATATATATGTGCGATTACCCTTTGCATTTCTCAACGTATAAGACCAATTTTGGCTTCGTTTGAAAGCTTTTAACTAGATCTATTTACATATATGAATTTGCAAATTTTCTATTTAATTTTAAGATCTTTAGGTGTCAAAGCAGTTTTTTAGTTTTTCTTAATGATTTTCTCCACAATGGAATATCCCGACACGGCGGTATATAGAATAGATGTTTTGGATAGCAAGCCTTTGGCCGGGCCTAATGATTTTCTCTACCTTGTACACCGAAACAGTGATAGAGAAAATATTATATTTTTGACAGCAGATTGTACGCTGGAGGAAGAGTTTGACAGCTATCCACACTAATCTATTATATTTTAATATAGGTTAGCAGGTTGTTGGAAATTAGATTCCAGCCCACTTGGGTCCAAAAACAATATTTTTTTTTCTTGAATATCACTGTAATCTTTTGTATTTTAACAAATCCATTAAAATGTAGTCAAAAGCTTTCAAACGAAGCCAAAATTGGTCTTATATGTACGTTAAAAATGTAAAGGGAAATCGCACATACATATATATGAAAACTTCAGAGGTCAATAACTCGAAAACTATGCGTTTCCGAGAAAGTTACCACATTAAATTTTCGTCTTATTTTTCGGTTTTCTATCGCCTTATACACATAATATATTATATTTTTTTTTTCATTTGGAGCTGCGTCGCTAAACTAGATTTAAGCCATTCTTTTTATATTTAGTTTGACGTTTCTCTTTTTGAGAGACAGAGAAGAGAACAAAATTTGTTCTGAACAGTGATGGATTTTGAGTTTTTTGTTTTGGGTCAAATTGACAATTTAAAAGGGCCAAAATAGCTTCGAGAGGGCCAACAAAACTTTTTTAGAATATATTTGGTAACAAGCTTTTTATTTAAATTAAAACAATAGTAATACTAGTACAGTATATGTGTTTTATTTTAAATAAATTTAAACAAATACCATTACTCAAAAGCAACACGAAATTTTATTTTTCAATACAAATTTTATTTATCAAGAATTTTTTACCGTTAGACAGTCTACTTAGTTTTTTTTTTGTGTTTACTTGATATTGGTACTAGCCAAGGCGAATTCATAACAGGTGATCGCACTAATAAAAGAAGTACAACATGTAACAAAAACCACAAGCATTTTGTTTTTGTACATGTCAAACTCAAGAAGCAAATAGTATATTTTGACATCCGACAATGATGACAATGCAAAAGAAATTAACAGTTGTACTTACAAGTTCACCTGTAATGAATTCGCCTTGGGTACTAGCACAAGACAGGTTTGCAAATAAAAGTAAGGAGTTTTTTCTTGACAAACATAACAATGTTGTAAACAACAATGAGTGGTGCAAGGAGTTTTTATAAAAATAAAATAAATTGCTTATTTAGTGACAACGGACTTAAACATATTATGAATGAATTCATTAGAATAACAAAGAACTCGAAAACATTAATAGACTACATTATCACAAATAATAAAAATATTACTGCCAAAGTGAATAACGAAAATAAAATTTCTGATCATGAATCGATTGATATAATAATAAGAATTCTCCAATTGTTATCATAAGCACAACACGCCTAAAGAAGTTGAACTGTTTAAATATAATAGCAATATATATAAGAGAGAGATAATAAATATAAGGTGTTTAAATATTAGAAATGATATAAATAACGCAGTATGTGTGTTTGATGAATATTTAGAAAACGCTGTTAAAAATCTAACAAAAAAAGATAAGTAGGAATAACAAAACAAATATATGGTTTAATGATGAAGTAAGATGGTTTAAAAGGCAAAAAATCACAAAATATCAAATAGCCAGATTTGAAAACAGTGATGAAGCATGGGCTAATTACAAGTCTATTCGAAACATGTATAAAGTAAAAATTGAAAATGCGAAAAATTAATATATTAACAAAAAAATAAATTATGCTAAAGACCAGAGAGAAATGTGAAGGGAAATAAAGAATCAAATTTTAAAGAAAAACCAAAGTGCAATTGAATCTGTGATATTTAACAAAATTGAATATAAAGAAAGCTTTGAAATAGCCAATAAATTTAATAATTATTTCGTTAACAGTATTAGATCAATAAGGGACACGATAGATAATAATCAGCAATACGTGAATATAATATCTGTGATAAGCTCCCATTTTATACTTCATGCAATAACCCTAGAGAATTAAAAAACATATGTAAGAATCTAAATAATAAAGCTGACTGCAATAAAATATCTAGTAAAATAATACTGAATAGTTGGAATATAATCGGAGAAAAATTGCTAGACATAATAAATTAGTCGCTAAGGACTGGTATATTCCCAGAGAATTGGAAAACAATTGTTGGCGTAGTTTATCTACCAAGTGGTGATATAAACTCTTTTGAATGTGTTCACTCCAACTTGTTTGTTCGTTTCCAACATCACCATAATGGGTGATTTTAATTATAATCTTTTCGATGTTAATAAAGCAGCTTATCTACGTGGTCTTATATCCAGATGTGGCCTTCACTGTGTGCATAACAGCCTACCCACACATCTATTTTTGCCCAATAGTACGACGTCCTTATTAGACTATTTCCAGCTGAGCCAGCCCTCCGACATTGTTTACCATAACCAAATACAGTTTCCTTTCTTTTCCTCGCACCATAGTTTTATTTTTGTATCACTCAAGTTTTCCTATCAAGTTCGTAATAGCACCTTCGAATTCCGAGACTATAATCGCTTAAATATGGACGACATTAACGACTATATTTACCAATATAATATATCCTCCATCTTTAATACAAAAGACCCTGATCTACATTTGTCTGTTCTAGATTATCTAGTCAGCGGGCTTCATGAGCTTGTTCCCATTGCCCGAATCAGTCGAAATTTCTATGATAATGCTTGGATGAACTCGAGAGACATTTCTTATGCAATACATCAACGGGATCAAGCTTATGCAGCATATCTTAGCCACCGCACTAATGAAAAATGGAAAACTTACTGTACACTCAGAAATAAAGCTAAATCTATAATTAGAAAAGCTCGATGTAAATATGGTCAAAGATTATTCAATCATAAAAAAGGTAAACAGCTATGGAATGGTATACATATGCTAGGCTGTTGTGGTTCGCAAGATGCTGAACGAAGTGAACTAGATGCTGATGAAATTGCCAGTAGATTTTTGAGCTATCTCAGCCCTAATAATGCAGCAGGCTTTGATTTCAACGTCTTTGCTGATAATACGGGATCATTCTCCTTTAGTGCTATTAATGATTATGAACTTTCTATTGCTCTAAAATCCGTCAAATCAAATGCTTCTGGTCATGATAATATCCCTATCAAATTCATCAAAATTATTTTTCCCTTCATATCAGTATATATTCTTCACATCATAAACACTATTCTTACTTGCTCCAAACTCCCTGCAGCCTGGAAACTAGGACGCGTTGTACCCATTCCGAAAAATGGACGTTATGACCTGGATAATCTGAGGCCAATCAGTATTCTACCGGCGATGTCAAAAATCCTCGAGAACATAATGAAGTCGCAAATATTAACTCACTGCGATCAGCTTTCATTAATAAACCAAAGCCAATATGCTTTTCAACGTAATCTCAACACTACTTCTTTGCTACTCTCTCTCACAGAATCTGTCATAAAAAATGTAGATAATCGTAGGCTTTGTACGCTAGTTTCTCTTGATCTTACTAAAGCTTTTGATCGTATTAACCATAATCTTCTCATTTTTAAGCTGAAACAACATTTCAATTTTTCTAAATCAGCATGTAAACTAGTGTACTCCTATCTCTCAGATAGACTACAGTACGTCTCAGTAAACGGAAACAACTCAAGGCTAGGTAGTGTCTCTCCCGTGTTCCTCAAGGCTCAGTGTTAGGACCCATACTCTTTCTTATTTATCTTAATGACTGTGTCACGTTCTTAGATAATAACGTATGTAAATCCTTTGTGTTTGCTGATGATATCCTCTTATTATTTTGTGAAAATCCTGTGAGTATAAACAGCTTTGAGCATTGTCTGAACAGCCATCTTAGCTCTATATCTACCTGGATGGAAACAAACTATCTCAATATAAACCCGTCAAAAACTCAGGCCATAAATTTCTACCTACCAAATCGTAATCCACCCTCTCAGCCAAGAGTTTTTATAAACGGACAGATAATAACCTGTGTTGATACAATCAAATGTCTTGGAGTTACCTTGGACAGTAATCTTAATTTTAATGAACACATAAACACCATTGCAAATAAAAGCTGCTTAATTCTACGAAGACTCTACTCATTAAAAGCTTATACGCCAATGCATGTTAGAACCCGCCTAGCAAATTCCCTAATAATGTCTCAGGTTAACTACTGTCTTGAAGTGTATTCTGCAACGTGGTCATATAACATAGATATCATTGAGGCAACCATAAAAAAATAGTACGTTATGTTTTTAATATCAGTATTTATGAACATAGTCGTACCCAGGAGCTAATTCCGTTATTTTTAAAATGCAATTTCAAAGACTACCTACGTTTACGTCTACTACTCCACTTTTACAAGATCATGAAATCCGGGCGACCAATAGGACTTTTAAATAATTTTTCTTTTACAAATTCTACTCGGAACGTTCAGATTGTCGTCCCTCTTGGGCATCGGTCTATAATTGACCGGCTGTTCGTAAAAAGAATCCACCACATTTGGAGTCGGCTTCCTAACGAGCTCAAACTCTTTTCTTATTCTTATCATAACTATAGAAAAAAATTTTTGGCTTTCGTCAATGAAAATCGGCAATATTATTCTCTTCTTTAAAAAAAAAAATATGCACAAACACCAACACAACATATAACAATATATGTAGTGTTCCTCGCTATAGGATCCTCCTAATTTTATATCTTTATAAATTTATTATTTTCTTTTGTCGCTTTACTCATATGACTGGGGAGTCAAATCAAAACAAATCAAATCAAACGAATTTTATTAACTCTTATATATATTTGTTATTATTTTTTTAAGTTTATCTTAAATTTCTCTTTTCCTTATTATATAGCTCTTACATATACATAGTAGAATAATCTTTACAATACATATTTTATATTGTCCATGAAGGCTTTCTTTCTATTGATATAAATAAAATAAATAAATAAATAAATAATAACACCAATAGAAAAGATTGCCAAAACAAGAAAATGTGAAGAATTTCGCCCAATTAATATTTTGTAGACATGTGAAAAGATTTTAGAAAAAGTTGTAAAGAATCAGCTCGAAGCATATTTGGAAACAAATCAATTGCTGACAAAGTACCAGTCAGGTTTTAGAAGAAAATTCTCGTGCGAGCCTGGAGTTAACTATTTAATAAATAGATGGAAAAAGATTGAAAAAAATAATAAAATTTTGGCACTTTTTCTCGGTTTTAAAAGAGCTTTTGAGACGATCGACAGGAATATACTTCTACAAAAATTGTATAAATATGGTGTAATGAATACAGAATTAAAATGGATTGAATCCTATATGACGAATATAAAACAAGTTACTAAAGTAAACAATACTAAGTCCAATATAGTTGACAACGACTTCGGGGTACTACAAGGATCGATTTTAGGCGCTCTATTATTTATCATATACATTAATGATATGCCGAACATAGTAAACGAATGTGAAATCACTTTATATATTTATATTTTATTCGCGGAAGCGGAAACAATCGAGCAATGCTACCACAACCTTACTCTAGACATGGAAAAAATAAACAAAAGGCAGAATATAAATAAACTTAAGTTAAATGAAAATAAAGCGAAAGTAATTGAAATTAACGCAAATAGTAATGATATATTCAAAATAAACCACGTATTAATAGAAAAGGTGAACCAAATAAAGTATTTAGGCTTCGTTATTGATAAAGATCTAAAATTTAATAATCACATTGACTATATATGTAAAAAAATCGGTAAAAAAATTAGTTTCTTCAAACGAATAAGAAAACAAATATCGTATATGGCTTAAATGTACTTTAGTGAAGTTGGTCCAAACAAAATAAAAATTAGCCTATGTGATAGAAAATTGAAAAATATGAAGAAAAAATAAAATAAAAAAGTTGGCGGCAACCCATATTTTCCGAGTTATTGGCCTGTGAAGTTTTCATACATATGTGCGATTTCCCTTTGCATTTTTCAACGTATAAGGCCAATTTTGGTTTCGTTTGAAAACTTTTGACTAGATTTTAATGGATTTGTTAAAATACAAAAGATTTCAGTGATATTTAAAAAAAAATATTGTTTTTATTGTAGTTATATTGAAAGCTTTGTTTCTTTACTCAACATTGGGATCCAGCGTGATCCCAATTTTGCACGAAAATCGTTCCCGTACTCTAAAATTGGACAAATGAGAGTGAAAACTTACTGCAAGTTGCCTACTGTTTGCGTTGTATGTGGTGAGCTACACAGTACCGCGAACTGCGAAAAAAAAGCGATCCCAAGGCGAAAAAATGTGGCAATTGCGGCGGAAATCACACTGCCAACAATAGAGGCTGCCCTCTTTACTCGTTTTTTAAAAATTCGTCGAACAGAAAAACAAATGTTATTCCCGCTCAGCCCAACACCCCTTTAAACTACCCACAGTTACCTCAACCGTCGTCTAGCCATAATCAATTTTCAAATGTGTTAAAGTCTAACACGACTCTTACACTGCAAAAACCTAATAGTCAATTTACATACGCTAACATTTTAAAAAATAGCCAGAATACAGCGCAAAAATCGGTACCAGCAAACGAAGTTCCAGGCTCTAATTTTAGTCGTATTGAAGCCTCAATTGAAAGCTTAATACAAACAGTAAATACTTTTACTCACAACATGTCCTGTATGATGCAGGAAATGTTGAAAATGCAATCTATCTTGTTGCAGGCTGTATTGAACAAACCATGAACTTAAGAATCTGTTTTTGGAACGCAAACGAAATCTGCCAACATAAAAACGAAATAGGATACTTTCTTCTGGATAAACAAATCGATGTTATGCTTATCTCAGAAACTCATTTGACGTCTCGAAGCTATTTTAGAACTAGTGGATAAAATTTCTACGACAACGAGGATCCTCGAGGTAGAGCTTGTGGTGGCTCTGGAATCCTAATAAAAACTCGAATAAAACACTACCTGCTAAATGACCTTCGTGAAGAATATCTTCAAGCAAAGAACATCTGCATTGAAAATTTTTATCAAAAGCTTGTGATATCATCTGTTTATTCTCCTCCCAGGTTTTCAATTTCAGAGAGTCAATACACTGCATTTTATACAACACTGGAGTCCCATTTCCTAGCAGCTGGCGACTACAATGCTAAACACACATTTTGGAGTTCACGTTTAATCAGTCCTAAGGGTCGTGTTTTGTTTGACACAATTTCAAAAATGGGTTTGAATGTAGTTTCAAGTGGTCAGCCAACATATTGGCCAACGGATCGACAAAAAATTCCTGATGTTATCGACTTTGGAGTCTCGAAAGGTGTGCCCAGCGAAATGATTGAAGATGCTTCTATCTTTGGATTTGTCTTCAGATCACTCGCCTACTATTATCACTATTTACTCACACACAACTGCAACACCAACATGTGATTTACCGCTGACATCTGCAAGTGTTAACTGGCTGAAATACAAAAAATATTTGAGTGCTCATTGCACGGAAAATATGCCATTGAGAACACCTGCTGACATAGAAAATTCTATTAGGTTGTTTGAAGCACATGCTAAACAAGCTGCTCTTAATGCTTCTTCGATTTAACCAAATCAACAAGCGAGATTTAACAATATTTTTTGTGCGGATATAGAAAGGCTATTGACTGAAAAACGGAGAGCTCGACGAGAATGGCAACGTTACAGATCGCCTCAGCTAAAATTAAGGCTTAAGGAGTGTACCAAACAGCTAAGAAAAGTTTTTCAAACACAAAAAACAGCTTCGCTGCAAAAATTTCTACAAGAACTCGATACAACACCATCACCAGATTATTCGCTGTGGCGTGCAGCCAGAGGACTTAAAAAGTCAGTGATATGCAAACCTCCATTACGAGCCTCTAATGGTGACTGGGCAAGAACTGATGCTGAAAAGGGTGCTCTTTTCGTTAAACACTGAGAAAAAGTGTTTACTCCAAATATTTCTGTTAATATTGCAGAGCTGCCAGCAGTCGCCTCTTTACCAGAAACACCGCTAAATTAATATTGAGGAACGCACAACGCGTAGAACGCGTGAACGCATAGAACGCGTTGAAGTAGATCTACTTTCTACTTTTGTAAGCATCCTACGCGTCGCTCAAAGCGATCAGCTGTTTCTGATAGCCATTTTGATGCTGTGATGGGAAAGTGGGTACGATCGTACTTTTTTTTACACTATTTGATAACGAAGTATACCGTGGAACTCCCCCTATACATTTGATACTCCAATACACATATTTTTCATTCACTCATCAGCAAAGGGTGGTGTTGGCTGAAGTGGTTAGCGCGTTGACTACTAAGCAAACAATGACGTGGGGCCTGGGTTCAAACCTTCACCAGTGCAAGTCAATCAACATCATTATGTTCTGTAATGTACATTAGTGAGACATTGTATTAATTGTTGTCGGAATATTTAAGTGATGAAGGCATAGCACTGGTCACTAAAAAAAAATGTTCCGATAGCGATTGATGCTGGTCCTAGCTAATGTACACAACATCGCCCTCCTTCGTCGGTTAGCAGAAACATCGGCGAAGTAAAACAATTAATAAAATGCCTGCCAATACAGCTTAACAAAGTTAATGCGTCTACCTAACACCGGAGGCGCCTCAACACTGCTATAAAAATTAACATAACGCGCAAAGCAGAGTTGTAAAAGAGTTAAGCCTTCTACATTTTCAACATCTATCTTCTCTACTCTATCCCTCAGTCTGAGTTCCGGCACAATGCACTGCATACGTAGGGGTCATCCCCTGACCCCAGATTTTTATTTAACCAAAATTTCATAAAAACTAATCAAAGGAACAAGGTTTATGTTCCGATAGTTTCAAGTCTTATTTAGCCTAAAGATTTATTGACAATATTATATTATTGCTGCTCGAAAAACATTTGTAATTGTGTTATTTTCCAGGAGTGCGGGACCGTAACCAGCGGAACTGCCGCATGACTTTAAATCTCGAAGTGAAACGAGGTCCTCAACTCTACCTAAACCATATTGATTCTTCTACGAATCTCTTTCAATATACGAAGTTACAATAGAACTAATTTAAAAAACATCACCATCTAGAAAAATTTCTGACTTATTCTCTTAAAACGTTGAAAGTACAAAATACATAACGAAAAAACGTATACATATATGTTCAGAATATAAATTTGATATTTTGATTTATAACGTTGTATTAGTAAATGCGCGATATGTATGTTCGTGTGCGCTTTGTATTCTGTATATACATACATATATATTTTAAATGAATTTTAAATAATTATTTTATTAAAATTAAAACACAAAATAATTTTTGGTACTCTGTGCATCAAAAAAGTACTAATCAAAAATTCTTTTGGTACCGATATACAAATATGTACTATTTTCCATCACTGTTTTGATGGTTATTTTGCTGCACAAAACGCGTCGTATGTAACTTGAAAATAAGAAAGGCGTAGAATGCATAGAATGCTTGAAACGCGTAAAATGCGTGACGCGTGGTATGTAACTCCACTTTAAAGAGCTGCACAAGCACAAGAAAAATGGCTTACAAGCGATTTCATTAAATTTAAATAGTGTGTGTATATTGTTCTGTTCAGGTCAACTTTATTTGTTCAATATCTTATTACAAGTGCTTTTTTGATAATTCAGTAATATCTCTTAAGTATAATAACACGGTTGTTAATTATGTATTTAATATACTAAAATATAGGGTTGTCATTAGCTTACACTACATCCCCTGTTTTATATTGACACATAATCTTTCAAATATGAGGGAGAATATATCCTTCTACCAGTCCGGGAAACAGTAGACGATGATCCAGGCCTGTTCTCGTTTAATTCATTTAGAGTAGAGCCTGTATTCTCGTCAATGTTTTGTTCACTAAGAAGAGAACTTTCCCAATTTCCAGATGCCTGTTCTGTTACTTCTAAATTTACATCATAATTATTTTCATTGCTAACCTCAACTGGGCAGTCGTAATCCCAATTTTGCTTAACTGTTGCGGGTATCAAATGCCAACGATTTCTTCGGTATCTTCCCCTGTCTGTCTGTACTAGGTACGATCGGGGATGATCACATTTCTTGACAACTCTACCATAGATCTTTAAATCAGTTATCCATACATTTTCTCCTTCTTTTAACTCAGAAAGTGCAACAGATTTGTGTCTTTTGTTGTAATTAATTTCATTTCTTGTTTTGATCTTTTCCTCGTTCTCCATCACTTTTTTGTTGTTGACATATAATAATTTCGGCAGGATTGGCAAATGAGTTTTCAGTTTTCGTCCCATCATGAGTTCTGCTGGGCAAAATCCATTTTCCAATGGCGTAGCCCTATAACTGAGTAATGCTTCATAATAGTTATTTTTATTCTTTTGTAATAAAGTTTTTGCTATATTAACCGCAGATTCCACTGCCCCATTGGATTGACTGAAGTAAGGGCTATTCAAGTTGTGAATGATATTATAATCTTTACAAAATTTTTTAAAATTGTGTGAATCAAATTGGGAAAAAATTCCAAATTCCAAACATAGCAAAATATTTATTTAAATTTTCAATTATCACGAGATCCGTCAACGATTCTAACTTATAAATTTCGAAAGATCTGGAATAATAGTCGGTAACAATTAAATACCAAGAATTGTTGTGTTTGCTTTTAAAGAGATCTGCAGCCGCTCTTTCCATGGGTCTAGAAGGGATTCTATCTCTAAACAGGGGCTCCTTGCTGTTTGTTCGATGTTCTATACATACATTGCAATTCTTAATTAAGTTTTCTAATTGACTGGATAATCCTAGCCACCAAAAACACGTTTGTGCTCGGCGACGACATTTAGTTACACCCTGGTGTCCCATGTGGATGAAGTTTAAAATCTGTTGTTGTAAATCGGTGGGTATTATTCTGCTACCATATAACACCAGATTATCCGCAATACCAATGTCGTTTCTGTATTGGTAATAAGGAAGCATATAATCCGGTATTTGGTTTCTTGATGGCCACCCACTATGGCAATAATGTTTTAATTTTTTTAATAATATTATTTTCACTTTGAGAAATTGAGAAATTTTTCCAAGTGATAATCTTTTACCGGAAAGCAACCAGTAATCAGATTGACATACAATTCCGTCTCTTCTTCTAGTTCCTGTGATGTAGTATCGGTTGGCAAAGGACTCCGGGATAGAGCATCCGCTATAATAAGTTCTTTTCCCGGTATATATTTTATTTCATACGCGTATCTCATTAGGCGCATACGAAATCTCTGTATTCGTAAACTTAAATCATCAATTGGTTTTGTTTGCAGTAACTGCACTAAGGGCTTGTGGTCTGTTTCAAAGATTATTTTTATACCATTAATGTATTCGGAAAATTTATCCGCCGCCCACACTAAGGCCAACGCTTCCCTTTCAATCTGGAAGTACTTCTTCTCCGTTTCCGTAATGCTTCTGGATGCATAGGCTACCAATTGTTTTTCATTCGTTCTTTTATCAATTTGCATAAGACAAGCCCCTAGGCCATAACTCGAAGCGTATGAACTTATTGTAATTTGTTTTTCCGGATCGAAAAATGATATCGTAGGTGCCTTTGATATAAGATTCTTTATTTCATTGAACGAATTTTCCTGTATTTTTGACCACACGAACTCATTGTTTCCTATGAGGGCGTTAAGTGGCTCCAGCACTGAGGTTCTCATTTTTATAAACCTCGAAAGATAGTTTGTTATGCCCAGGAACCTTTGGACTTCAACCTTACTGGTGGGTTGAGGAAATTTCATTATTGCATCCACTCTATCGGAATCTACCGATATACCTTCCTTTGATAACTGGTACCCACCCAAGATATTTTACCTTATCAACACCGAAAATTGATTTGCTGCTGTTGATGGTAATTCCCTTGTAAGGGATTTCCATCCCTGATAAACACAACACTTATTAAATACTATATTATACAACTATTTTATCTAATATGTTAAGTTGATAAAATATAGATAAGTTGAGATGACTGAATAAAGGCAGACAGTCTGCACTGAACAATAAAACGCGTTGGATCATTTTTATAAAAGATAAATCATTACATGGCGACCGTGACAGGACAATCAGCATGTCATGCTCAAGAGAAATTTAGATCATATTGTAATCGTTATATGAATCATATGCAGTCTCTAAAGTTTGAAAATAAATTGTGTGCATTTGTTAAATTTGAAAAAAAAATTCAGGTAACTCAAGAAAATCATTACCGAAAAATAGTTTCTGATTTCGAGTCAAAAAATAATCAATTTTACACATACCAACTAAAGAGTGCTAATGGCCTAACAGTCGTTATAAAAGGTGTAGACTCTAGTGTTGATCCTGAAGAGGTTAAGTCAGGCCTTGAAAATAGTGGCTTTAAAATAAAATATGTCTCAAACATTAAAAATAGGGGAAAAAAATCCCCCAACCTATTTTTAGAGTCGGGCTACAGCCAGAAATGCTGAAAATGCAGTCTACCTTGTTACAGGCAGTATTACACAAACCATGAACTTAAAAATCTGTTTTTGGAATGCAAGCGGCATCTGCCAACATAAAAATGAGATAGAATATTTCATAATGAATCAACAAATCGATGTAATGCTCATTTCAGAGACTCACTTGACGTCTCGAAGCTATTTTAAAATTAGTGGATATAATTTCTACGACACCAAGGACCCTCGAGGTAGAGCTTGTGGTGGCTCGGGAATTCTAATAAAATCGCGAATAAAACACTACTTATTACCTGATTTTTGAGAAGAATATCTTCAAGCAACAAATATTTGTATTGAAAATTATTATCAAAAACTTGTAATATCATCTGTCTATTCTATTCTATTAATTTTTAATAGTATTCTACGGCTGCAATACTATCCGGCAGAATGGAAGGTTTCGATGATTATTATGATACCAAAGCCCGGCAAGGCTCATACGAAGGTTGAATCCAATCGGCCTATTAGTTTATTGCCCAACATTTCAAAACTATTTGAAAAGCTGTACATGAGCAACCCGATACCTATAGTGAGTAGAAGTGGATGTATTCCAGATCATCAATTCATTTTTCGCAGTCAGCATAACACTATTGAACAAACTCACATACTTGTGAATGTAGTTAGAGACACCTTTGAAAAAAAGAAATATTGTTCAGCGCTTTTTATTGATGTGGCACAGGCTTTTGATAAAGTATGGCACGAAGGTCTTGTCCACAAATTAACACAAAACGCAAACATCGTCAGGCTCTTTAAAAGCTATATAGGGGAACGAAAATTTGTAGTTAGGGAAGGCAATTTTTCAAGCAGTCGATTGTAGCCAGAGTCCCACAAGGCAGTATCTTCGGTCCTTTACTTTATTTAATATATGCCTCTGACTTACCGTTAAGCAGTAACATTCACACGTCAACATTTGCTGATGATACGGCTTTTCTAAGCGTTCATGAAAATCCTGTAGAAGCTTCCCGGAATCTACAAGGGTACATCTCAAAATTGGAAACATGGCTAAAACAATGGCGGATAAAAGTGAATGAGCAGAAATGTGTACACGTTACTTTTACTTTACGCAGGGAAACATGCCCGCCTATACAAATCAACACCGAGACTATACCGCAGCACACTGTAGTCAAATATCTAGGCGTTCATTTTGATCGTCGTTTAACATGCAAATCGCATATAGACGCAAAGTTGACACAAATGAAATTAAAAGCAGCCCAAATGAATTGTAGAAAAAATTTAAAGGCGACAAAACAAAATTCTACGTACAATTACTGCAGCCCCCTGGTATATCCGAAATCAGCGAATTCACAAAGATCTTGATGTTCCGTTGGTGAAGACAGTTTTTTCAAAACACGCAAAAAAATATATTGAAAAACTAGAATTGCACTCAAATCCACTTGCGCGCAACATTCTAAATTATAGAGGCCACACCCGGTTGAGAAGGAGGGATACTCTTTCTCTCAGCCGTACACGAGAGATGTAAAACATCAAAAATCAACAGTTGTAATTAAAAATTTTGTTTAGCAATGGCTCAACATATATTAAAGTATTTTTAGATTTAAGATTTGAAAAACTTATTGATGTTTCAATTTATAATTGAAGATTCAATAAATAATAAAACTAACACAAAAAACAAAAATAAATTTTTTTAGCTACCTAAACTCAACATGTGCTCAGCCTCAACAGCTGATCCAAGAGAGTTATGGCGTTTATATCAAAATTTAACGCCGCTTTGTTAGGTGGCAGCTGCAAACTAAACTGTTTAATTTAACATGACAAATGTGATAAATAACAAAATAAAGAAATGCAATTAAAATAATAATAATTTCACTAAATACGTGTTTATTATAGTGTTTTGTTATATTTATACCACATACCTAATTCACTATAACGTTGAATGATTTTTGAACACGGTGGCGGCTCAGCGTTGAATTAGAAATGCTATCAGCACAGCTTACTCATTTTATTGCAGTGTTTCTTGTCTTGTTGTGCAAATTCAATAAATTTCAAATACAATTTTAAAATAAAATAAAAATTGAAAATTGGTGGGCTACTGACTATTGCATTTTTTTCAGCTAAACTATTATTTGTTAATTTAAATTACATATTTCTTTTGTCGCTCTTTTATTTTTATTCAATTGTTTACATTTATCAGCATTTATAATTTTGCAGTTTTCATCAATGTGTTTCTAAGACGTAACTGTTGAGCTCAACAGTTGCCAACAGTTTCGCAACAGTTGAGCTTACAGTTACGCCTTATGAACGCGACCAATAACAAATAAGAAATTTGAATTTAACCTTACAAGAATAATGATAAAATAATTGTTACTTTTGCAAATTGCAAAGCATAATATGTATTTTTGGAGGTACAAACATACATACTACGTAAGTGTGTACTAACTAAAATCTCTTAAAAATGAAATACTAATCAAAAACAGTATTTATTTTTTTTTTTGTTTACTTGCACAGCAATTTCATACAAACTTTTGGGTTAAAAATTTGGTTTTGTGCGTTCCCGTACTTTTGTTCATTTTTTTTGTCTAATTGAGATGAATTATAGTTTATGCTCATTTTACCGAACTTAAAGTAAAAAGTAAAGAAATAGAGCTAAAATATAATAAATTAGTGTGAATTGCTGTCAGACTCTTTTTCCAGCGAACAATCTGCTGCCATAAATGTTATACTTATTTTCTATATCATTGTTTGGGTGTAAATCAGTAGGCCCGACCAAAGGCCGTCTCTGCAGATAATCTATTCTATATACCGCCGTGTCGGGAAATACCATGGTGGAGAAAATTATTAAGCCCGGCCGGAGGCCGACTTTGCAGAAAATCTATTCTATATACCGCCGCGTCAGGAAATACCATGGTGGAGAAAATCATTAAGCCCGGCCAAAGGCCGGCTATGCAGAAAAATATAGTGTATAACGACTGTTTTATGTATATAAAATCTTCAAATGCACATAACTCTTTAATTTTTGACATATTTGATCTAAAATGCTAAAGTTACAATTTTATTCTTAATTTAAAAAAAATTTACTTACATTTTCTTTTTTATTCTTGTTTGCACATAAAAACGTTACTGATTTTTTGTTTACGAATGGTTTTTTGCTTACGAACAAAAACTCGCACGCTTGCGTTCGAACGATTACTCGCTATAGAGTGTCATCATTAGAAATTTCACTACGAGTTACTCGATAGCGTGTCAGAGAATCCCAAAAATTTTAAAACACGAACGTTCGAGTACGATTTTGCTGGTATACGAGCGCGAAAATTAGCCCCCTGATTGCATGATACAATGAACACAAGTTATGTGCAGAAACACTAACAACACCAACTATGTATTTTGTTGCTAGAATATTTGATTTCGGAAGTCAAAACGGAAGTTCGGAAGTTCAAACTGTGACAAAAATATAAATAAAAATTACTTATTCAAATACGAGAAAAAAAAAACATTTCCATAAGAAATTTTTTGTGAAGACTTCTTTCCACGATTTTAGTTTGGTTTCATCTTTGGGAGCTTTAAAAAAGGTTCATTTCCAATAGCTCTAATCTTTTGTACATACATACATATGTATCACATCTATTTTGCACAAATACAAACTCATATTTATTTCGCATTCATTTTAAGAAATCAAAGAAATTTTACAATTTTCTTCTTAAATAAAAATTTTTTAAATTTTAATTTAATAAATAAATACAAATAAAAATTTGCAAGTGGTTTGCAAAAATTGTATCATCCAATCAGATCATGTACATTCACATCAAATGATCGAAATGATTTACACTAGTTGTTCTTTGTGTTTCTGCATATACCTTTTGTTCATTGTATCAGCAATCAGATCATGTACATTCGCATCAAATGATCGAAATGATTTATACTTGTTGATGAATTTTCTGCTTGTGCATAAAAAGCGAACGAGTATAAAATTGAATAATACGTGTTTGTGTTGTTCTTAAAATTGAACGTTAGGGAATAATTAGGCTCGATCATGCTTGTTGCATAAAACAACAAGAGAATAAAACTGAATGTTTTAAGCGAGCGGTTGGGTAAACAAGTGTTTCTTGCTTTTGAAAGAAAACGATTAGATCATAAAAATCAATGTGCATGATCAAGTATACTCGAAAATCAAGCACTCTTTGCCGATCTCTGATAGCTATGTCGTTTATATTCGTTCTATATTGTAGTACGCATGATCAATAATATATTAAAATTTTGAACCCCGAAACTGCGGAATCAAGAGAGAGAGGCGAAAAAATTACACAAAAATTTTTTGGTAAAAAAGGGCTATTACCTGTGAGTTTTTTTAAAACTTTAACAATGTTGGTATTTTTAACTCAAGTCAATATTCCATATAACAATAAAGCTAATAAAAATTCTTGATGCATATACAACGTTGTCCGTTACTAAGCGCATAACTTGAGAACGGCTACACCGATTTCGCAAATTTTTTCATCTTATTGCTTAAAGTGCTCCGAGAATGGTTTATAGCACAAAAAATTTACCACACCCACTCTTACGCCTACTTTTTCTATTTATCTAAAATCGAAAAACGGCGCGACTGATTTAGCTAATTTGCTGTTCTAATGTTCGTAATAACCCAACTTAGGTTTGCATCTATATAAATAAAAATGAAACGTATTTTTGTTTTGCTACTCGAACGTCGTTCGTATATTCGAAGTGTAAATAAAACACTTTTAGAATCTCTTTGATCTCAATTCAAAATAAAACGTGATCAAAATCTTTACAAAAATAAAAATTGTTAAAATAATCATCAATCAGAAATGCCTTTTTTCCCTTAATTTTTACTTTGTTTCCATATTTCCAATACCTTTTTAAAAATTATCAGCAACAAAATTATTTACATTTACAGCTTACTCATTTTATTGCAGTGTTTCTTGTCTTGTTGTGCAAATTCAATAAATTTCAAATACAATTTTAAAATAAAATAAAAATTGAAAATTGGTGGGCTACTGACTATTGCATTTTTTTCAGCTAAACTATTATTTGTTAATTTAAATTACATATTTCTTTTGTCGCTCTTTTATTTTTATTCAATTGTTTACATTTATCAGCATTTATAATTTTGCAGTTTTCATCAATGTGTTTCTAAGACGTAACTGTTGAGCTCAACAGTTGCCAACAGTTTCGCAACAGTTGAGCTTACAGTTACGCCTTATGAACGCGACCAATAACAAATAAGAAATTTGAATTTAACCTTACAAGAATAATGATAAAATAATTGTTACTTTTGCAAATTGCAAAGCATAATATGTATTTTTGGAGGTACAAACATACATACTACGTAAGTGTGTACTAACTAAAATCTCTTAAAAATGAAATACTAATCAAAAACAGTATTTATTTTTTTTTTTGTTTACTTGCACAGCAATTTCATACAAACTTTTGGGTTAAAAATTTGGTTTTGTGCGTTCCCGTACTTTTGTTCATTTTTTTTGTCTAATTGAGATGAATTATAGTTTATGCTCATTTTACCGAACTTAAAGTAAAAAGTAAAGAAATAGAGCTAAAATATAATAAATTAGTGTGAATTGCTGTCAGACTCTTTTTCCAGCGAACAATCTGCTGCCATAAATGTTATACTTATTTTCTATATCATTGTTTGGGTGTAAATCAGTAGGCCCGACCAAAGGCCGTCTCTGCAGATAATCTATTCTATATACCGCCGTGTCGGGAAATACCATGGTGGAGAAAATTATTAAGCCCGGCCGGAGGCCGACTTTGCAGAAAATCTATTCTATATACCGCCGCGTCAGGAAATACCATGGTGGAGAAAATCATTAAGCCCGGCCAAAGGCCGGCTATGCAGAAAAATATAGTGTATAACGACTGTTTTATGTATATAAAATCTTCAAATGCACATAACTCTTTAATTTTTGACATATTTGATCTAAAATGCTAAAGTTACAATTTTATTCTTAATTTAAAAAAAATTTACTTACATTTTCTTTTTTATTCTTGTTTGCACATAAAAACGTTACTGATTTTTTGTTTACGAATGGTTTTTTGCTTACGAACAAAAACTCGCACGCTTGCGTTCGAACGATTACTCGCTATAGAGTGTCATCATTAGAAATTTCACTACGAGTTACTCGATAGCGTGTCAGAGAATCCCAAAAATTTTAAAACACGAACGTTCGAGTACGATTTTGCTGGTATACGAGCGCGAAAATTAGCCCCCTGATTGCATGATACAATGAACACAAGTTATGTGCAGAAACACTAACAACACCAACTATGTATTTTGTTGCTAGAATATTTGATTTCGGAAGTCAAAACGGAAGTTCGGAAGTTCAAACTGTGACAAAAATATAAATAAAAATTACTTATTCAAATACGAGAAAAAAAAAACATTTCCATAAGAAATTTTTTGTGAAGACTTCTTTCCACGATTTTAGTTTGGTTTCATCTTTGGGAGCTTTAAAAAAGGTTCATTTCCAATAGCTCTAATCTTTTGTACATACATACATATGTATCACATCTATTTTGCACAAATACAAACTCATATTTATTTCGCATTCATTTTAAGAAATCAAAGAAATTTTACAATTTTCTTCTTAAATAAAAATTTTTTAAATTTTAATTTAATAAATAAATACAAATAAAAATTTGCAAGTGGTTTGCAAAAATTGTATCATCCAATCAGATCATGTACATTCACATCAAATGATCGAAATGATTTACACTAGTTGTTCTTTGTGTTTCTGCATATACCTTTTGTTCATTGTATCAGCAATCAGATCATGTACATTCGCATCAAATGATCGAAATGATTTATACTTGTTGATGAATTTTCTGCTTGTGCATAAAAAGCGAACGAGTATAAAATTGAATAATACGTGTTTGTGTTGTTCTTAAAATTGAACGTTAGGGAATAATTAGGCTCGATCATGCTTGTTGCATAAAACAACAAGAGAATAAAACTGAATGTTTTAAGCGAGCGGTTGGGTAAACAAGTGTTTCTTGCTTTTGAAAGAAAACGATTAGATCATAAAAATCAATGTGCATGATCAAGTATACTCGAAAATCAAGCACTCTTTGCCGATCTCTGATAGCTATGTCGTTTATATTCGTTCTATATTGTAGTACGCATGATCAATAATATATTAAAATTTTGAACCCCGAAACTGCGGAATCAAGAGAGAGAGGCGAAAAAATTACACAAAAATTTTTTGGTAAAAAAGGGCTATTACCTGTGAGTTTTTTTAAAACTTTAACAATGTTGGTATTTTTAACTCAAGTCAATATTCCATATAACAATAAAGCTAATAAAAATTCTTGATGCATATACAACGTTGTCCGTTACTAAGCGCATAACTTGAGAACGGCTACACCGATTTCGCAAATTTTTTCATCTTATTGCTTAAAGTGCTCCGAGAATGGTTTATAGCACAAAAAATTTACCACACCCACTCTTACGCCTACTTTTTCTATTTATCTAAAATCGAAAAACGGCGCGACTGATTTAGCTAATTTGCTGTTCTAATGTTCGTAATAACCCAACTTAGGTTTGCATCTATATAAATAAAAATGAAACGTATTTTTGTTTTGCTACTCGAACGTCGTTCGTATATTCGAAGTGTAAATAAAACACTTTTAGAATCTCTTTGATCTCAATTCAAAATAAAACGTGATCAAAATCTTTACAAAAATAAAAATTGTTAAAATAATCATCAATCAGAAATGCCTTTTTTCCCTTAATTTTTACTTTGTTTCCATATTTCCAATACCTTTTTAAAAATTATCAGCAACAAAATTATTTACATTTAGACAGGACAACGTGTGTCGGGTCAGCTAGTAAAAAATATTTCTAATCACTAATTTGCTTTACAAATTTTGTTATATTGTCAACACTGTTTTGGTTTTGTGGCCATCAGAAATTAGTTTAATTCGACTACACGACAAAAGTAGCATGGACAAAAAACGTGTTGCCTTGCTGTCTTCAATATAATCATTCTCATATGCACACATGTATTCTAATTTTGACAGCTGTTAGTCGGTAGCCTGCTGTGGCGAATGTGTTTATAGCTTGTGTGGGTGTTAATTCTAAACAATTATCAGCCCTTTCTAAAGCAAAGGGAGCAATAAAATTTATATGTGAGGTTTGTAAGGTCAGCTGTGCTGATGGGAAGGGAATGGATGTTATACAAAGCAAATTTGATGCAATTTTGGCTGGTGTTAAAGAGGAGCTGAACACAAAATTCTTCCTTTTGAAAAATGATGTTTGTAGACAATTGCTGCAAGCAAACGCGACCTTGCTATGCGAAACTATTTTAAAGCAAAAAATCTGTATACATATGCCGTCTGTTTTTCAGACTGATATCAACAAACGAATTTTTCTAAATGACCACCACACTCCAAAAGCACTCCATTGCCGCAGACTCAAGGAAGAAAATAAGTTATGAAAGTACCATATGCTCAACTCAGATGTTCTCAAAGTCAAAATAACTCTTCCTGAGTTCCATCTTTTCTTTAAATTAAACCATGATGTTTTCCAGCTCAGCAAACGTAACGTATAACTTGCATACGATTAAATAATATTTTTATAATTGTTGATCTCATTATAATGCTTTTTCTTTTTGAATAGTTTGTAAAACTTATATTGAATAATATCACTTTGGCACTTTGCGAATTTTTCTCTTATAGCCAATGTTTTCTTAAATTGTTTATTATATAATCATATATCGCTGTTTATTATTATGAATAATTCGTTGTTAACTAATTTAGGCCTTGTTGTAAGTGATAATAGTATCTTAAAAAATAATTTCTGTAACAATAATGGTTTAAAACTTCCACATATCAATATTCAAAGCTTGAAACCATCTTTACGTCATTCCAAATTTGAAGAATTTGCTAACATAGTTAATGAGTCCAGTACAGATGTTTTAGCCGTGTCGGAAACTTGGTTAAAACCACATATTTCAGATGGGTCAATAAGCGTCCCAGATTATTACATTATCAGGAACGATCGCGAAACTATGCGAGGCGGTGGTGTCGCTTTTTATATTCGCAACGGGATCTCCGCCAGGGTGGTTTTTAAAAAATCTGATCCTTTAAGTCTAGAATGTCTTTTTATCGAACTACGAAGTAATGAGTCTAAGATTTTGGTTGGTGTTATTTATGCTCCCCATGGCAACTTTCAAGGGTTAGATGAGATTTTTGGTGATTTATGTTGTCAATATAAACATTCAGTTTTTTTGGGTGATTTTAATAATAATCTTTTCAACTTTTCTAAAGCTACAGTCATTCGGGATTTATGTGACTCAAACAACTTGCATTATGTTCATAATTTTATGCCCACACATTTCGATGTTCAACACTGTTCGACTTCTTTAATAGATTTCTGCTTTGTTAGTGAATTATCTATTTTAAAATGCTCGGGACAATTCCTAGCACCATCTCTTTCACTTCATGCGTTTATATTTATCTGTATTGATTGTCCAGTGCAAACCTCAAGTACTTTGTTTGAATATAGAGATTATAAAGACATTAATTGGAATATGTTTTATTATATTATCTACGATCGTAGCTGGCAAAATATTTATTACTCTAATGGTGTTGAATCTCAGGTAGATATACTTAATACTCTCGCGTTTATAGATGCTGTGGGGGGAAGTAGCAAGAGAAAAGACCACAACAATTTTAGGCATACATACATATGTACGTACATAAGTATGTATGTAGTAATAATTTTGTCAAATTTATTTTGTTGTTGTTTTTGAAACATTTTTGTTTTTTTTAACTCTACTAGAAATTATTTTCCACAGAAATTATGGTTTTTTTTTTGTTGTTTACACATATAAATGATGCTTATTGAGAAATGTGTTTGTGTGTGTGTTATATTTCTTGTGCAAAGCACATTCAATAACAATATTAACAACTAAAAGCAGTTTCTTGTTTTCATATAAATCATGTGCAAATAAACAGTGCAAAGCCAATGCGACCGATTTCTATGGCTGTAGGGTAAAATTACGTTTTTTGTTATTGTACTATTGCATTTATGTTGATTCGCACCGAACTACATATGTATACTCATTTGTTTTATGAAATATTTTATTTTAGAATTTTCAATTGTATATGTAGTTAGAATATATATCTATCTATGTATATGCATAAATCAAATAAAACGTGCGCTTACCTGAGTTCGAAAACCATAAAATTTATTATTTTGTTTACAAAACTATTATAAAATTTATTAAAATCTTAATAATAATAATAAGTTTTTAATGTAAACGCAAAATTCAAATAACGGTAAAGTAAAGTCTGTATGCCAGCTATGCATGGTTGCCAATGTAGCGGTTTTTAATGCCTAAAAAGTCGTTTTTTTTGGCCCAGCGCATTCTCTCGGAAAATATGGGTTGTCGCCAACTTTTTTATTTTATTTTTTCTTCTTATTTTTTAATTTTCTATCACAGAGGTTAATTTTTATTTTCTTTGGAGCAACTTCACTAAAGTACATTTGTTCCATAAACGTTTTTAATACAATAATAAAACCTCATTTCGGTTCGACTATTTTGTACAAAACAAAGCAATGCGAACAATATTAAAACTTAATAGATACACGTCAATAAACCTTATGCTAGAAGCACTTAAAAGGCTTAATATAAAACAAAGACTCGAACTAAACACTATAAACTTCTTACAGAAAATCAAAAGAGGAATAGCACCAGAATATTTAAGAGCAAATAACATATGTGAGAGATGTACAGCCTGCCTTACCAAATAAGAAACGCTGATCATTTTAGAATCGAAAGGTTATCAACCACTACAATGCAGCGATCACTTTTTACAAGGGATTACAATTATACAACTCCTTGCCTGATAATATCAAAGTTGAGACGAACAACAATTGCCTAATTCACAAGCCTAGTTGTATCGTTTATTGTTGTATGTGAAAAGACAATTTCAAACAAAATATTTCAAAACAAAAACAATTTTAGAACAATTTGTTTTTGTTGACAGAATTTTTATTTGAAATTGTCTTTTCATGTACAACAATAAGCGATACAACCAGGCTTGTGAATTGAGCAAATGTTTTCAGAAAATATGTCGTATATTTTGTAAAACATAATTTGTAAATTATATACAATGTATAATGTATATTATACATACATAAAAAATAGTTTTTTAAAAGTATTATAAATACTAATAACTAAATACTACTACTACAAAAGTAGGGTTCGAAACAGGGAGAAAATTACATTGAAATGTACTGAACGCTTTCAGTACATTTAAAACCGTGCGAACGATTTGAAGCAGCTAGTTGAATTTTGAACTGTGTCACACTACCCTTGTTCTGTATTTTGAAAAGCCGCTACAAAACATCTGCCAGCTAACTCAGGGACGTCAGGGAAGGTACGACCCGCGGCTGGACAAAAAATTTTATATTTACAGTAAACAAAAACCTCACAAAAACTAACTGCAAAAATTACTAAGGGACGGAATATTTATTTTTTTAATTCCGGACGGACATTGACACAATTAACTGAACGATGACTGGTTGGGACATATGGTGGAATTTGTCCCCTAGCTGCCCACCCTACCTTGGTAACGTAACACAAAAGTTCCTATGTTACCCCACAGACGACAAAGATTTGGTCACACACTCACATACTTACTTTAACACAAAACACTTTAGCCGGACATTCTTATAATTTTTCCTTCAACCAAATGAAAACATTACAGAATTTTGTACAAATTTTCTTTCTCAATAAATTATTTTATTACAATTGAAGTTATTTTCTTTTGGATTCTTCAATAATTTAGTCGCATAAAAATTTATGTAATCAAAAAGGTAAGTACTTGAATTACCCTAATTATCTTAAATAAAATGGATATGAACATAAAAAAACTTAATTACTAATACAAAAATATGACTCAAAAAAACTAATCCCAAAAATACCTATAATAATCTCCTGGACACTCGTCAAACAGGATACGCGCCAAAAAGAAAATTAACTAATGTTTAACTACCTATTTTGTGATTATTATTTGTGATTATTTGTGAGAGCTCTCTAAAATTGTTTATAAAAAAATTCAGTAATCTTTCAACAACAAATTTTTACTAAAAAATCTACTAACGTTAAATAGTTTTGGGCTAACAAATAATAACTTTATTTTACTAACACTATACTAACCACTAATATATACTAACACTAGCACTAATATTTATTATCACTAACACTTAAGTATTTTAACCCGTATATAATTTTAATTTGTACTGATGTTATTTATTTGCAATTTTATTTTATCTTATATTTATTCACTCTAATTTCTTTAAAATTTGATAAACCAAACAAATTCTTCCTTAAAAAATTTTAGTTTCCTTTTCGCCAGTATAAAAACACAAATTTGACTTTTCTTTGGTATTTTCATCAAAAATTTTAAAACATAACCGCCGGATCCACAAATAAAATATAAATAAAAGGTTTCGTGGACTCACCACACTTTACTAGCGCTACCCACACGATTTTTCTTAATTAGTCCAAAGTTTGCTAATGCACTGGAAATTATCTCCAGGTGGACGTTATTCCTCAGCTTTACTCTCCTTTTTTCTCTTATCTTCCTTTGGCCCAAAAGTAATATTTTTAGCTTAATCTTCTTTGGCTATGCTTTCCAAGATTTTTCCTCAGCAGTGTTTATTTTCTTCAATTTTTTTGTTCTTATTTTTAGTTTTGCATTTAATTTATTTTATTTTTCCATCAGACTTTTCGTCTGATCTCTACGGCTATCACTTAATCAATCCCTTTCCTCAACTTTTCAAACTTTCTATCTAGATAAATTTTTCTTAATTCGCCGTAAAAATTCTTTCGTCCAACTATATTTGTCCCACTCTACTACCTGTGCTCTTTCCATGTCCGCTTTTTTTTTTGACAGTTAACATTCCTGACATTTCTAAAAATCGCATACCTTCACCGGCCAACGAACTCTGTCATTTTGACCTTGCTCTCACAAAAACAAACATTTATTTGACACCTTACCAACACTGATATTATATTTACTGAACACATCCCTCTGTTTTGCGCGGCACATTGTCAAACCTACATATATTGACATTTAAACACAAACATACGCTACAACTGAAAGGGCCAAAATATATTAGAAAGTACCACAGACTATCAAACATTCAAAAGTGCCACAAATGGCCCAATTGTGCAACGTTATTTATCACTGGTTCGGAACATTTTTTTGGTTGAATTGGTTTTAAGTTCCAAACCATAACTACGTACGTATATATTTACTATGCATCTAATGTACATATACAGCATACACAAGCACAAGAAAAATGGCTTACAAGCAATTTCATTAAATTTAAATAGTGTGTGTATATCAGGGATGGCACAGTTGGTACAATTGTACTTTGGTACTCATCACTGCAGTCATTTTACATTATAGTGGTTCGGTAAATTTAGCCCAGAAAACATAATATGTGGAAAAACTAATAGTATAGTACCACGATTAGTAAAATTGTTTCCAAACGAGTACCAAAATTTTGATATCATAAATTCGCAATTTAGAGCTCTTGCTAATGTTCAAATCTTAAAATCTTACAAAGATTCGAATATTACCGATTTCTGGGCAACAGTTGCGAAAATAAAATATGAAGCAAATGAATTCATGTTTCCAGAACTTTCAAAAGAGGAATATTATGAGTTGCACATTCATCAGCAAATGTGGCAAAATATAATTAAACCAAAGAGAGAAACAGATTAGAAACTGCAACTCTTTGCGGCTTAATCCAAACAAAGAACCAGAGTTCAGAAAAATTCATATATGAATACTCAAATTTAAACATTCATGATAAATAGTCATGAATGAATCTAACAAAAAAATTTTTTTATGATCACATTCGAAAATTAATAGCGAAGATTTTTTTTATTTTATTCACACATGTATGAATAGATATATTTTTCTTTTATGAGTCATGTACAAGAATAAGAATTTTAAATTTTTGTTGTGTTTCATTCTATTCGTGTTTGAAGAGACAAAAAATATTTTGCTTTATTCGTTCATGTGAAGAATATAAGGATTTTGTATTTATTCACACATGAATACGAACATCAAACTTAATTTTGCTCTAGCATTCAAAAATGAACAGCAAAATATTTCTTTATTGGACATTCATGAACAGAGTATCAAATATTCACTAACTTATCACGCATGTTCATGAGTAAGAATTTTCAATTTTAGTTGCGTTTCATTCTATTCGTGTTTGAAGAGACAAAAAAAAAATTTTGCTTTAATCGTTCATGTAATGAATATAAGGATTTTGTATTTATTCACACATGAATACGAACATCAAACTTTATTTTGCTCTAGCATTCAAAAATGAACAGCAAAATTGTGCAAATATCTTCATTCGTCAAGAAAATAATCTTAATTTTAGAAAAAAAATCTTCAATCATATTTATAAATTTTTAGCATGTCGGTGTTTTGTCAAGTCGGATTTACCGACAGTCCCTTTAAGGCTAACGTTACCTATTTTACAGTATAGTTTGTTTTCACCTGACGAATTTTTATTTTTTGTTAGCAAGTTGCCAAAAATCTTTAAATCTTATATGAGTGATAAGTGAGTGAATATTTGGTACTCTGCAAAGAACTCACAAAATTGGAATTGTTATGATATAAATATATCAAGTAAGCTATTATCAAAATTGTAATTGTGATGTCGAAATCGATTTGAAAGCTAGTACGAAGTACTTTAATTTTCTGTATATGTAAATGATTTATACATATTCAATGCTTAATTGCTTTTTATTATATTATAATACAAATGAAATTTAGTGAACCTTTTTTGTTATATTCTTGGCGCCAATAACTGACTTCGTATTTAAATACTCATTCAACTAATTTGTCGGGAAATACCATGGTGGAGAAAATCGTTAAGCCCGGCCGGAGGCTGGCTACGCAGAAAATCTATTATATATGTTTAACGCCGCGTCAGGAAATACCATGGTGGAGGAAATCATTAAGCCCGGCTAAAGGCCTGGTATGCAGAGAAATACAGTGTATAACCACTGTTTTATATAAAATCTTCAAATGCACATAACTCTTTAAATAAGGATCGCCACCATTTTATTGTTTAATATTTTCTTCTTATTTTTAATTTGGAACAAATCTAGTTTAGTGACGCAGCTCCAAATGCAAAAAAAAATTACATAGGGCGATAGAAAATCGAAAAAGACGAAAATTTAATGTGGTAACTTTCTCGGAAACGCATAGTTTTCGAGTTATTGGCCTCTGAAGTTTGTATATATATGTGCGATTTCCCTTTGCATTTCTCAACGTATAAGGACAATTTTGGTATCATTTGAAAGCTTTTGACTAGATCTATATGAATTTGCAAATTTTCTATTTAAATTTTAAAATCTTTAGGTGTCAAAGCAGTTTTTTACATTGTCTGCATCGCCGGCCTTCGGCCGGGCTTAATGATTTTCTCCACCATGGTATATCCCGACACGGCGGTATATAGAATAGTTTTTCGGCATAGCCGGCCTTCGGCCGGGCTTAGTGACTTTCTCCACCATGGTATATCCCGACACGGCGGTATATAGAATAGATTTTCTGCATAGCGGGCCTTCGGCCGGGCTTAGTGATTTTCTCCACCATTGTATATCCCGACACGGCGGTATATAGAATAGATTTTCTGCATAGCCGGCCTTCGGCCTGGCTTAATAATTTTCTCCACCATGGTATTTCCCGACACGGTGGTATATAGAATAAATGTTCTTTATAGCCCCCTTTGGCCGGGCCTAATGATTTTGTCCACCTTGTACACCAACACAATGATATGGAAAATATAATATTTATGACATCAGATTGTACGCTGGAGGAAGTGTTTGACAGATATTATCCACACTAATTTATTTTAATATAGGTTAGCAGGTTGCTGGAAATTAGATTCTAGCCCACTTGGGTCCAAAAACAATAATTTTTTTTTAAATATCACTTAAATCTTCTGTATTTTAACAAATTCATATAGATCTAGTCAAAAGCTTTCAAATGATACCAAAATTGGCCTTATACGTTGAGAAATGCAAAGGGAAATCGCACATACTATGTACATATATATACAAACTTCAGAGGCCAATAACTCGAAAACTATGCGTTTCCGAGAAAGTTACCACATAAAATTTTCGTCTTATTTTTCGATTTTCTATCGCCCTATGTAATTTTTTTTTTCATTTGGAGCTGCGTCACTAAACTAGATTTAAGCCCAATTTTCTATCACATAGGCTAATTTGTATTTTGTTTGGGCCAACTTCACTAAAGTGCTTTTGTTCCGAAATGGTTTGCATATTAATTCAATGTTCAGTAACTTACGATTGAAGCTCCGCAACACCACACACAATATCAAAGGAGTTAAATCTTAACTTCATGTTTGTGAAAATTTTCCTTTAATATTTTTATTTTATGACGGGCCAGTAGAGCTGCAAAACAATCGATAGTATCGATAGTTTTTTTTGGACTGACTATCGATAGTTTTTTTCGATAGTGGTACTATCGACAATTTTTTAAAGTATATTTTTTATATAATCGCCGTGAACAAAACAAACTTTTTTTTCTAATTTGGCAAACTTTTGCTGTCACGTAAAAAGTTTTTTACCATAGTTGAAAAAAAAGGTACATGGAATTAACTAACTTTTTTCAGGGATGCAAAAAATGTACAATGCTGCGCATCTAGCGTTTTTGCCAGTAACTAGCGATTAAAAAGACAAACCGCATCAAACTTTTTTAAAAATTCAATTAATTATATATATATATATATATATTAGCTAATAAACTAATAATGTTAAATACAAAAAACGCCGATCGATAAAACATGAAAAAATAACAATTTTTGGCTGTCATTTTCTTAAACACTTGCATTCAAATGTTATACCCAAAAAACTTTTCAAAATAAGCGACAAACAAGGAAAAGTGTTACGTCTGTAAAACGAAAAATATTCTTTGTGCACAAAATTGAACAATTGATGTCGATAGAGGACCCACATACAATTTTGTGGGTGGAAGTGTCACATTCTAAAAGACTTGCATTTAGAAGTTATTCCCAGCAAACATTGGTGCAATTAGCAAAATTCGCTAAAAATGTTTTTGCTTATAAAACGAGAAATTGTTCGAAGAGTTGAAAAACTAAAAACGCCAATCGATAGAGCGTGAAAAAAAATAAAAACTGTATGCTGACACTTTCGAAAACATTTGCATTCAAAAGTTATGTGCAACAAACTTTTCAAAATTAGCGAAAAACAGGGAAAAGTGTTACGTCTGTAAAACGAAAAATATTCGTTGTGCACAAAATTGAACAGTTTTTATCGATGTGAAGAAATCATACTTTTTTATCATACCGTGCACCAGTGTTGTACATAAAAGTAAAGAGTAGTAAATGGAAAAAAGGACTAAAAAGAGCATACAATACTAACTTTTGTAACCAAGTCCACTGTAAGAAATTATTAATTTATAAAAATATTTTTTATGAAGATAAATGTCATATGAAGCGAATTTATATATAAAATATATATACAACACTAACTACAAGTTTATTAAAACATAAAAGAGTTTCATTTAAGTACATTTAATAACCTCTAGTCTGACTAAAGTTATTACAATGTATTTTAAAATTTTATTGATTTGTTGCGGGTTAGCAATATCTAGATATATATATCGTTGGTAGCTATACCAATTCATCAATTTTTATATTTTTACAATGTATTTTAATAATTTATATATCTATTATAAGATAGCTAATCTCTGTACTGCATTGCATTGGATGCTAAGCCAACTCATCATCAGAATTTTTTAAACTTTTTTGCTTTGCTTGGGTATTTCACGATAATTGTTTGGGAGTTTATCTATAAGTAAATGCGCTTGAAAATTTTTTAAACATTGAAAAGGTCTACTGATGAGTTGGTTTAGCAGTCAGTAAAATGTAGCATATACACAAGGCAAATTCACAACAGATAGTGTGGTTAATTCAGGTGATTATTTTTGCCATGTTTCCCCCTTGTATTTGTGATCCAGTTGGGCTTTCAAAGGTCTTATGGATACATTGTTTAGAAAAAGTTTTACCATCGGAAGCAAATTGAGTCGTCTGCTTGATATGAATTTGCCTTGCATATACGCCTAAAAGGGCTTTGTATTACAAAACTAATAAATAAATTAATAAATAAATACGAATGGCGAATTCGCTAATTGTTCTAATATTAAAAAAAAAATGTGTCAAAAATTCACTTAACATCGCAACTGGATCAGATATTCAGAAGGCGAAAGTAACCACCTGAGCTGTCGAGACTAGCTGCTGTACCATAGGGTCTTCACCTAACATAATATGTTAGATGAGAACGTCAGATCCAAACGCAGAGAATTATCCTATAACCACAATCAAAGCAAATTCATTACCAGGTATATGCACGAATACAGCCAAAGCAAATGCATTACTGAATTCGCCTTGACTACAACAATTCAAAAACAAAATAAACAATAGGCATTTTGTTTGTGTAAGCAGCGAATTCATATCCTACGCTGTCAAAATTCTCCATGGAAAAAAATTACATAAAAATGGCGCCAGAAAATATGTACCATATTTGACTGTGTGGGAAATGGATAAATTCACCCGAATTCGCCTCAACACCACCTGGTAATGAATTCGCCTTGATAACGATCTTACGAGATGAACTTTCAAATAAACACATACATTTGCATTTGTGTATAAAAAGCCACCATTGAAAACGTGGAGTTGTTGGAGAATGTTGTGTGAAACACTTATTTTAAAAAATATTTTAACAATACGATAGATACTTTAATCACGGCTGTCAATGAAGTATAAATTATTAAAGGATTAATAGTAATATGGTTACCCCTTGGCAAACATTAAGATTAAGATGAAATAATCCGTTCTTTCAGATATTGTCAGAGTTAATCGCAATTGTAGATGCTATGTAAAGTTGCTAACCCGCAACAAATAAATAAAATTTAAAACATAAATACTTGAGTACATGCTCAAATAAGTGTAAAATTTGTCAGCCTAATTTGTATATGAATTCGCTTTGCTTATAAGTTCTCCTCGTTAATTGTATATTTGTCTTATTTTTACCGTGTATTTTCAATTACCGATCGTTCCGTAATGAAATGCTGGCGTATTGAAATTCTGGCAGCATTAAATAAAAGTGGCGTCTAAAGCTGGATTCACCCATTGTTTCCGAACAAAATTTTTGTCCGGACAAAATTTTTTGTTCTGAAACATTTTTGCAACTCGATTCACTCATTTCGAACAATTTGTCTGGAAAATCAAAGCTACCGTATGAAATACATGTGTTTTATTAAATTTATAAGGTGGCAGTACAGTGACAGGTGAATTAAATTTGGTGTTTTATATGTCAAACGCACTTATTTTTTATTGTTTAATAAGAAAATTACATGTTAAAAAAAATTAATAAAAGTCAGTTAGTTTTTTTACTAGCAATTGAGCTTTACTTTGTTTTTATTTTACTGGATATAAGTTACTATGTGCTTTTATTATACATACTTATAACATTATGTGGCAGCTCGCTTCAACTTTGGCTGAGAAAATAAAATAGGTGGCAGCTTATTTCAACTTTGCCCGGACAAAATTTAAAATTAAACCAATTCAACCAAAAAATGTTCCGAACAAATTTTGTTCTCTTTTTCTCTCACTCTCAAAAAGAGAAACGCCAAACTTCATATAAAAAAAATTTTGTCCGGACAAAAATTTTGTTCCGAAACAATGGGTGAATCCAGCTTAAATACATAAAAGTTTGCATTTTTATTTCATTTGGGCAAACTGGAAATCACTAATCACTATCATCGTGGAATAATAATAATAATAATTATTCCACCATGATCACTATAATAACTAAAAGAAATGAAATAAAAAAAGATAAAAATTCAACAGAAATTTTATATAAAAGTAAATTATACGACGACAACGATACATATTACCGACTATAAAAAGGCTGATGTTGAAAATTTGCTTACTTTAGCCAAGCGCTAAATGAGGAGGAGGACAATTTAACTTATAATATGTAGTATAAAAATAATGGCGGAAAATACTAAGTAATCTCCGCTTAAAGAGGAAAATGAATAGGAGGATTTGCAGCGACAAACTTTTATTAATAATCATTATAGTGGAACTAATAAGGATGTTGATGAATTAAATTCTTATCTCAGTTCCAACAACAATACTCTTACACCCCCCTCAGTGATTGTAAAAACAGCAGAACAATCAACAACTTAACATACATAATTACACAGCAGCAGCAACAGTTGCCACTAAGTTGTCCTATGACGCCGCACGCTCTGAATAGTGCATAACAACCAACATCTAATAATATCAATAATGCTAACATTTCGTTGGCAGCAAAATTTTCTTAGTCAATTGGCATTAACGGCAAAAATCTACATCAACAGCCACAACCATATTAGCTGCCAAACAATTGAATCAATCATTCAATATGTTGGATTCTTCTAATCCAAACAAAAGCGATCGTAACCTTTTGGAAGGCACCACATCGTCAGTACCTGCAGCAACATACGACAATAGTGGTCAACCAAAAATTGTTATAATCTGTGAGGGTAACTCGCATCCATTTCAAAGTCGTACTATTAGTTTAACACCAAATGTAGAATGCATGGTAGGTCGCTTGATAGCGAAAAGCAAAGCATCAGAGAATAATGCCATTTTTGATTGCAAAGTATTATCTCGAAACACTCAATCAAAATTAGATTTCTTGATTATATTTGATTAGATTTGATTACAAATGCTAATCGTTACTAATTGTGATTAAATTTTTTTTTGAATTATATATAAGCAGAATCAGCACTGTAAAGGTTTTATGTTGTTAACTTTCTAATTCCCTATAACCCCTGTATTTATTTTATACAGCTGAGGGGGGCACAGCTCATTTGGTAGGCGTTCAAAGGAACTGCCAAAAGATTGAAACTTTAAAAAGAAAACAAGGCTGAATAGCCGATTTATCATTCAAATTAAAAGTCTGTTTTATTATTATTATTTTGTTTGGTCTTATATACTACTTATGAAAATAAATCTTAACCTTTCTAACTTATTCTAAACATACAATTTTATCATTCTTCTCTTTCAGTACCATGAAGGATCATATTCACATTTCTGTTTGACCAATCATGTACTTTGTATTTACAATTTCACTCAAACAGAAATGTGTCACTCAAATAGTTCCTCATAAGCAATTTGCATTGCACCATGCATAGAACAAAAGAAATGTTATTGATACTTAATTATTGTTTTCGTTGTGTTCACTATACAAGCATAATAGACTTGTGTGATACACTACACCCTCACCCTTAAGAGAAAAATTAGGGAGGAATTTTTCTAATCAACTTCATAGTACTGTTACAATAATTCTTATGATTTACTTATATACATAATTAGTTTGAATATTTACATATGTGTATATCTTATTTTTACGTATATATGTTAGTATTTTATTTTATAATGTCTTAAATGGTTTTAAATTGTTGTTGTGGTATGTTTTCTTTATTCCTTTGTAATCTATCGTGGTGTTCACGCCATCACTACTTACTATTTTAAATGGACCTTTATATGGACTTTGGTGTTTTTTTCTATCTTTTACTTTAACTAATACTAAATCTCCTACATTAAGATTAAGTTCATTTTTATTTTTATCATTAATTGTTCTTTTTTCTTTTGTTTTTACTAGTAATTCCTTTGCCTTATTTAACGCAAATTGTAATGTGACTCGTAGCTCTTGCACATAGTCATCATAATTGTATGTGGTCATTTTATTATTTGGAATTGACCATATTTCAAAATAAACTGTTCAACCAATGTTTTTGCTGTTACAAGTGCATCTTTTGTCGGCATTGGGTGTGCAACGACAAATTTTGTCAGTTCGCATTGCATTGTTAGAATGTAGCGGTAGCCGTTTGAAATACGAAGAGGACCAACGGTGTCGATTGAAATCACTTCAAAACTGTTGTTTGGTGTGTTTGTTAGTGTAAGTGGTTCTTTTATGTGTCTTGTTTGTTTATTTTTGTTACAACTGTCACAATATGATACAAATTGTTTTACCATCTTGTTCATGTTTTTCCAAATGTATCGCTGTTTTAATTTAATTATTGTTTTTCTTACTCCTAAATGACCTGCGTGGGTGGTATTGTGGAATTGGTCAATTAGTTTGTATTTTAAAATGTCATCTGTTATTCTTTTTGGGGCATTATATATTAATATTTTAAGTTGAGGACTTTTATTATTTATTCTTAATTTTGCATATGCTTCTTTTAATTCTTCTTTGTTATATATATTAACAGTGTTATTCACAAACGTTTTATTAGAGGCTAATAAGCAAAATGCGCTAAAGTAGTATTCACAAACGTTTAATAGCACTATGACGCGGTTATTACACGCTAATAAACTCGAAAATTTTATTGTAGGCATCACGCTACTTTAGCCGTTTAATAAGTTGACATTTGCATTTTTTAAAGTAAAAAAATCACTATTTACTTCAAAAAGTATAAAAAAAAAAAAGATTCGAATAAAGTAATGATTGTAATAAATATAATTTCGACATTCGTTAGTATTATACAAAATATATACATATACATAAAACTATAATTTTTTTATTAAATTAAATATTTTGCAGATAATGTATTTCAACTCTCCCGATTCTTCCAGTCCTTCTGCAATGTTTACATACATATATGTATGTATGTACGTAAAATAAGAAAATTCAAGAAGAAATACTTACATCAATGTGAATATATGTATGTAAATATGTACATACATATGTACATACTTATGCATGATTGTTTACGTATGCAAGTATGTATGTACACAAATGTGTCTGTATGTACTTATATGCATGTACGTGCATATTTGTTCACATGCGTACATAACTTAAATTCTACCTGCTCTTTGAAATATTAATATTATTTCATCTTTTTTTCATGATTTTGTGCATAATTTGTCACATTTCAACCACAACAAGATTAAAAACATTTCCAAATAAATAAAGCAAACATATTAGTGGTGTGTAATCAATTGCAACGAACTCGGTATTTGAATACTTTTGTAATAACTTATGAAAACACATTGCTAGCAATATCAATACAACACATTTTAAAAAATTTTAATATTTTTTGAAATATTATAAGCAATACTCTATTACTCTAACTTGTTTAAATAAAATTTATATGACATTATTTTCACATTTTCAAACCATTAGAGACTACTTGCTTATCGAGTATGTTATTGTACACAACACTAATTATAACTTGACAAATAAAATGAAACAATGTTGCTAACACAGAATCACAAAACTGAAAAAATCACACAATAGTTAATTTAGCTTTATTAAATGTTTGTGAATAATGTTTATTATTACCGGGTAATAACACAAAAACTGATTATTAACTAATGTGTACTTTATCTCTACAATAAGAATTTTTTATGAATAACACTGTAAATATTTTATCTTCATTTGATAGCGCTAATTCATTTATATTCTTTTTACTCATTTTAGATATCAGTTTCCTCAGTATCGAATCTAGTTTCGCTGATTTATCGCTGAATCTTGCATGCATATTATTTTCATTTTGTATATTTTTGGCATGTAACTTCTTCATAATCGAATCTTGTTTCGATGAATTATCGTTACATCCTATATTCATATCATTCTTATTTTGAGTACGTGATTTCTTCATGGTCGAAACTGGTTTCGATGAATTATCATCACGTCCTATGTGCACAATATTATTTTCAATAATTATATCTTTATGTTCTATATTTTCAAATTTATTAAATTGCAATTTTTTCATATTTTTGACGTCATTAATGGATATACATTCCCATATTTGAAGTTGATCAGACTTCTGAGAATTGCATTTTTCCTCTACACTTGTTTTATTATTTTCATTTGCCTCATTAATTTTATCTTTCATTGCCCTTGTTGTTACTAACATTTTTTTTTCTTTTTCGTCATTTTCTTGTGGTATCATTTGTTTTAATATGTCTGAATCTAGGTCTACCTAGAAAGTGCGTCAGCATTTGTGTTCATTTTTCCTTTTTTATAAATAATTGTAAAATCATAATCACTTAAATCTAGTCTTATCCTTGTCATTTTTGATGAAGGATTCTTGTGTGAAAATAGTGAAATTAATGGTCTGTGGTCTGTAACTACAATGAATTTTCTGCCATATAAATAAGGCTTAAAGAAATTTATGCTCCAATGAATTGCTAAAAGTTCCTTTTCAATTACTGGTTTGTTAATGTCATGTTTTTGCAATGATTTACTAGCGTATGAGATAGGTAAATCTTGTCCTATTTCGCCTTGAGATAAGACTGCTCCTAACGCGTAGTTTGATGCGTCCGTTGTTAAAATAAATGGTTTTTCAAAATTTGGATATTGTAGTAATGGTGGGTTCATTAATTTTTCTTTTAATTCTTCAAAAGCATGTTGGCATTGTTCAGTCCATATAAATTTTGTCGATTTCTTTAATAGTACGTTCAAATCTTTGGCAATGTCGGCAAAATTCGGTATGAATTTTCTGTAGTAGTTGCAGAATGCAACGAATCGTCTTACTTCGTCCGCGTTTTTCGGTATGGGATAGTTTTTTATGACTTCATATTTTGATGGGTCTGTTTTTACACCATTCTGTGTTATTAAATGCCCTAAGTAAATTACTTCTGGTCTTAAAAAACAACATTTCTTTGGATTCAGTTTTAGATTGTACTTTTGTAATTTGTCTAGTACTTTTATTAGGTTTTGATTATGGTGATTTAAACTACAGCCGTATACAATTATGTCATCAACATAAAGAAATGCTTCGGATTCTAATCCAGATAATGCTATAGTAAGCATTCTTTGAAAACTATTTGAAGAAATTTTTAGTCCAAATGGAAGTCTTTTAAATTGGAAATGGCCTTGTGTTGTCGAAAAAGCACTTAGTGGTCTGGAGTCTTTATTTAATTCAATCTGATGAAAAGAACTAGTCATGTCAAGTGTAGAAAACCATTTTGCTCTACCTAGTTTGTCCAAAATATCTTCTAATCTAGTTAGAGGAAATTTGTCATTAACAATTTTATCATTTAGTTTTCTAAAATCTACAACAAGTCTCCATTTTTTTTTGTCTTCTGTGTTCTTTTTTGGTACTAATAAAAGTGGAGCATTGTAAGGGGAAGTTGATGGCTCTATTATTTCGTCATTAAGCATTTTTTGTACTTGTTCGTTTATTATGTCTGTATGTGAGTGTGGTAGTCTATAGTTTTTTATATAAACGGGTGTGTTGTCTGAGGTCGTGATTGTTTGTTTGTAAAAATTGTTGACGGTTAATTTTTCGTCTTCTAAATGAAAAACGTTTTGATAGTGTTTAAATAGTCTTATTAATTGTTCTTTTGCAAATTCGTCATTGTGTTCTAATTGCAGTTCATTCACTATTCTTTCAAAACGTTCGTTGTCGTTTATATTATTGTAACTTAATATCTCATAGTTTTTAAGTGGTTCAGTCTGGAGTTGAATGCCTTTTACTGTTATGAAATCGTTTGTTGTATTTAAAATTTTTATGTGTGTCATGCCGCTTTTGGGTGCTATTGAATTACTTAAAAATATTCCCTCTTGTAATTGTTTATTAAATATGACGCAATCTTCTTTTAGCTCTAATTTTATGGCTTGAATAATTTCTGTTCTGGGTGGTATTTTTATTTGTAGTGACGTAAATGCTTTTGTATGCATTGGTAGAGTTATCGTAATATTATTTATGAATAAAGATATTGTAAATGTTTCATAATCTATTTTGCATAGATATTTCTTTAAGAAGTCTCTACCTATTATGCCGTCCGTTTCTATTGGGAAATCTGATTTTACTAATTGGAAAGAGTGACTACATTTTTCGTAAATCAATGTTATTTCTAGATCTATTGTGCCTAGAGAATTAATTTCTTCTGTCGTGATTCCTGTCAATTTGCATTTATTTTCTGGTTCAAATTGTTCACCTTCAAATTCTTTTCGCATGCGACAAAGTGATATGTCGGCTCCTGTGTCTATGAGGAATGTTAATTGTTTATTTTTGTATTTAGTGATTATGAAGTTGGTGTTATTTTCTGATATTTTGCATACTTTTAATTTTGGCTGTCTGGAATATCCATGTATTCCGAGCCTGTTATGTTTCCCGAATCTTGTATGGTGTGTATATGTCTGTTGTTGTTATTAAAGTTTCTTCTGTAATTGTTATTTTGATTATTGTTGTTATTCCTATTGTTAGTGAAACTATTATTGTTGTAGTTATATCTATTGAAATTATTGTTTCTGTTTATGTGGCTGTTAGGTATGCTATTTTGGTGATTGTTGTTGAAGTTGTTACTCCTAGAGAAATTATTATTGTTGTTGCTTCTAGTGTATTTGTTAGTATAATTGTTTTGGTTAAAGTTATGATTGTTGTGTGGCCTGTTATTATTATTGAAGTTAGAAAATGTGTGGTTGTTTCTGTGATTTGTTTGTTGATATCGTGGATTCTCTTTTCTGAAATGTAGAATTTCGTTATGTGTTGCTTTCCGTTCATTCTCAAGTTCAATTGCAAGTTCTGATGCTTCTTGTAAAGTGGTCAGTCGAGCAGCGTATATGGTCGATTTAAAGTACTCATTTAGCCCTCGTTTGATTGTTTCTATAGCCAGTTTATTATTTAATCGAATTATGATGTTTTTTTCAGCCTCTGAGGCTTGATTACCTAATTCTTCTATTCCTAATTTATTGAGATTATCTATAATGCCTGTTATTTTCTCCTTATACGAATTAATTGACGTTTTCCCTTGGCATAGTGTATTAAGTTTAGTTTGCAATTCTGGAATAGTTTTGTTGCTTCTGTAGCGTTGTTCTAATAATCTCTTGAGTTCCTCAAAATTTTCTGGTTTAGTATAGCTACCAATGGCTGTTCTGACTTGTGATGTTAATTTAGCATGATAAACATACTGAAGGAAATCTGTTTTCGCTGTGTCCGACAGGGTTTTGTTGATTAGTTCTGCGGTTATTATAAAACTTTCTAATTCAAGATAGTTGCCACTGAATAATGGTAGTGCTTTTGAAGTTGTTTCTAAGCTGAATGGTGCCATTGTTGTATTTTGTGTCTCTAATTCTTTTGGATTTTCCAATAAAATTTCTTTAATTCTTGTATATATACTATTAAATTCTAGTTTTATAGAAGTTAATTTTTCTTCATCCTCTTCTTCGAGTGTATTTGAAAGAAATTCTTTTCTTATATTCTCTATTGTTTCTAACTTGTTTTGAATTGTCTTCTCTGTATATGTCCTTCCTGGACTTTTCTTTAAAATATTTAATACCTCTCTTAAGTCCGAAATATTGCTCTCCATTTAAAATGTTTTATTAATAGTTTCAATATATATTATAAAATTTTTTTTTTTTGTTTCTAAATGTTTTAGACTTGTGTTGTATTAATACTATTAAAATTCTTACGCTTAATTATGTAATTTTTAAAATATTGAAAAATTTTAGTTATTGTATACATTAAAAATAGTATTACAAGCAAAAGTAATAAAATATTAGATAGAAAAGGTTCATTAGTTTCATTTGAATTATTGTTTGTAATTTGTTTGTTTTGTTTTGTATCCTTAATAGGGTTTCCCCAAATTGGACCTACCATGTTCTTATTTTATCAATAGTGAAAAAAAAATTTTATATATTTTAGTTTCTATCCATTAGTAATTGCGTTGTTATGTCTGTTTGTATGTTTAATGACATAGTCTTTAAAATATTTATTTATCTTGTGTGCAGTGTATAAAATAATTACTACTATTCCAAAAAAAATTATGTGTTCTAAAGTAATTGTATTCTCCTTATTATTTGTTGTACCATTTGACAAAATATTCTCTTGGATTTCCACTTTACTTTGTGGTTTACCCATTTTGAACAATGCCTATATTTTTTTGTTTCTTTTACGAAAATTTTCTTTTCTTTAGATGTTATATAATTTTATTTTAAATGTTTATGTTGTAAATTTTTTTTTTATATATATATTTATTTTTTATAGCAAAAATTTTAACATTGTTGTGTTAAATATTTAGAAAATATGTATACACCTTGACTATTGTATATTCCTTAGATATTTAATTTTGTCCTTGATGGCAGCCTTGGACTCCAATGTTGTTGAAAGATTGAATTCCTTATAAAGTAAGGCTAATTCTTTCCGCTTCTGGAACTTCTTACCAGCCCTTTTCTTTTTTGTAATAATTGGGGTGCTCACTATGTCGGCTTTCACTATTCGATTTCTTCTCCTATACTCCTCGATAGTGATTGCTTTGGGACCTGCGGAACGTGGAAGTGGTGTGTACTTAGGCGCTGATTCACAAGTGTTGGCAGGTTCGTATTCTTCAATTTTGTCTTCCTCTAGGTATTTCTCCCAGCGGGAAATAATATCCTGTACTTCAGCTTCTAGCGCTTCAGACATCGGATGTAGTCAGGATCAGTCTGCAGGTGTTATAGATGTCGCAGGATCGGTCTGCAGGATCGCCATGTAAAGGTTTTATGTTGTTAACTTTCTAATTCCCTATAACCCCTGTATTTATTTTATACAGCTGAGGGGGGCACAGCTCATTTGGTAGGCGTTCAAAGGAACTGCCAAAAGATTGAAACTTTAAAAAGAAAACAAGGCTGAATAGCCGATTTATCATTCAAATTAAAAGTCTGTTTTATTATGATTTTGTTTGGTCTTATATACTACTTATGAAAATAAATCTTAACCTTTCTAACTTATTCTAAACATACAATTTTATCATTCTTCTCTTTCAGTACCATGAAGGATCATATTCACATTTCTGTTTGACCAATCATGTACTTTGTATTTACAATTTCACTCAAACAGAAATGTGTCACTCAAATAGTTCCTCATAAGCAATTTGCATTGCACCATGCATAGAACAAAAGAAATGTTATTGATACTTAATTATTGTTTTCGTTGTGTTCACTATACAAGCATAATAGACTTGTGTGATACACTACAGCACACATGCACCGTATGCAATTTTATGCAATATTCAAAAACTGTTACATTATGTAAATATAGCAACAAATGTGATAAATAAATATTTTCTTTTCACAAAAATAGTGGATCTAATCAAAAATAATCAAGAAATCTAATAAATTATTTTTTGGATTAGTTTTGATTAGAAATTCTAATCGTCACTAATTGTGATTAGATTTTCGATTGTTTCTAATCTAATCAATTAGTAATCTGAAATTTTTATCAAAATTCAATTTTAATGATTAGATTATTTTATTTCTCTAATCGTAATGATTTCTAATTCTAATCGAAATTCCCAAGCTATGGTTAAAAATAGATAAATTTTATCGCTTTCGGAAAAAATCGCGAAACTTATGAAAGTGCAAACCCTTGCTAAAATTTTAATTTATGTTTGTTTAAAATTCCCTAAAGATGTAAGAATGCCAAAAAGATATCAAAGTTATGATTAAAAGAAATAAATTTAAGAAATCACGAAAATGGCGAAAAATCGCAACATCTTGGGAAATGTAAAAGATTATAGAACGCAATAATGATAAAAAGTTCCGAAAAATCTAAAAAAAACCAAAAACTTCGGCAAAATTACATTATTTGCCATAATTTTGATTAAAAATTGCCAAAACTTTGAGAAATGCAAAAAAAGCATTGAAAACCGCCAAATTAAAAAAACTTGCTAAAATTTAAATAATTTGAGAGCAACTGCAAAAAAAATAGCAGGAATTTTCCAGCGGACGGAGGACACAAAAATATTTTTGTAAATAGATTTGATCCGATTTCTGTCACACCGAAAAGTATTTGATTCGATTTAAGTCTTAGATTTCATTTCAAATCGAATCGATTTCTAACACATACCTGTATCACTTGTCATATTTTGGTGTGTTATTATTTTATGTCATATGACTTTATGACTACAGTGTGAAAATACCCCAATTAAATCATTAAATAAAAAACATACTAATTTATTCTTAGCACTTGTTGACTGGAAATTGTTTAACAAAAATAAAATTAAAATGACGGTGGTGGCAAGTGCCGGTAACATTTTCGGAGGCAACATTGGTTTTCTAGCCATGTTGGCAGGATATTTTGGCGTTGGAGATGCTGCTATACATTTGTTGATAACTTTGTTTGCTGGCAAGTTACACTCAATTCTTTACACAATTTATTCCATATACATACATACATATATACATACGTATAATAAATTCTTTCATTTTCAGGTTACCCTATAGCATTTATATACCGCTTCTTAATACAGCCCCAATCTTCGAAACCTGTTCATCATATGTTCTTTGCTTTATGTGGTTTTGGGTTGTGTTTTGCATTTTGCTAATTGCACAAATGTTTGCTGGTACTAACTTCTAAATGCAAGAATTTTAGAATGTGACATCTCCAACCACAAAATTGTATGAGGGTCCCTTATCGACAAAAACTATTCAATTTTGTGCACAACGAATATTTTTCGTTTTACAGACGTAACACTTTTCCCTGTTTTTCGCTAATTTTGAAAAGTTTGTTGCACATAACTTTTGAATGCAAGTGTTTTCGAAAGTGTCAGCATACAGTTTTTATTGTTTTTTCACGCTCTATCGATTGGCGTTTTTAGTTTTTCAACTCTTCGACCAATTTCTCGTTTTATAAGCAAAAACATTTTTTAGCGAATTTTGCTAATTGCACAAAGGTTTGCTGGTACTAACTTCTAAATGAAGGCATTTTAGAATGTGACATCTCCACCCACAAAATTGTATGAGGGTCCCTTATCGACAAAAACTGTTCAATTTCGTGCACAACGAATATTTTTCGTTTTACAGACGTAACACTTTTCCCTGTTTTTCGCTAATTTTGAAAAGTTTGTTGCACATAACTTTTGAATGCAAGTGTTTTCGAAAGTGTCAGCATACAGTTTTTATTGTTTTTACGCTCTATCGATTGGCGTTTTTAGTTTTTCAACTCTTCGAACAATTTCTCGTTTTATAAGCAAAAACATTTTTTAGCGAATTTTGCTAATTGCGCAAATGTTTGCTGGTACTAACTTCTAAATGCAAGCATTTTAGAATGTGACATCTCCACCCACAAAATTGTATGAGGGTCCCTTATCGGCAAAAACTATTCAATTTTGTGCACAACGAATATTTTTCGTTTTACAGACGTAACACTTTTCCCTGTTTTTCGCTAATTTTGAAAAGTTTGTTGCACATAACTTTTGAATGCAAGTGTTTTCAAAAATTACAGCCACCAATTTTATTGACTTTTACGCTTTATCAGTTTTTATTGGTTATTGCATTATTATATTATTAGCGAAAACTTTTTCACTAATATATTATATTACCAAAAAGTTTTCTGTATATTGACCTTATACTCACAAAAAGTTGCTAAAAAAACGCTACATCTCTACATTAAAAAAGTTTGCCAAGTATAAGTACGGTTTTATCGTCGCTGAAAAAGTTTTTTAGTGCTACTACTAGTTTTTTCTGCCTAGAAAAAAAGTTTGCCAAGTACTACTACACTTTTATCAACTCTGGAAAAAAGTTTGCCATTTTTCAAAGTTTGTTTTCTTCTCATGCGTTTTTATATATATGAAGCCGATTATACATATTGCACCCGTTCAACAATAATGTATTAACTCAAAAACTTCAAAGTGTTCAGGAGAGACAAAAAACTGTTTTTTTTTTATACTATTCTGCTATCACAAAGAGAGATACAACTGTATTTTTTTGGGTGAAAGAGTGGAGAAAATGGTGTAAAATTTTTACAGTAGATAGATATGACCACTGTTCATAGATTTCTTGCAAAAAACGAAATTTTAAAAATTTTGAGTTAATACAGTATTGTTGAACGAGTGCGATATGTATAACATTTGTAACAACTTATTCTACGCAAGTTCGTAGCTGCCTTTAAATTTACATATGTATATACTTTTACAAATAAAAACAAGTTATATCAACTGCGCTACCTAAATCAGCGCGTTTAGCTACCTAAATCTACCTAAATTGTTATTTGATTTTAATTATAAAAAATTTATTTAAACCCAAAAAATGTGTTGAACTAAATATATGAACTACTTGCTTTTTATGATTTCTTATTTTTCATACAATTATACATACAAAACTTCATCGCGGTTGGTGTGTGAACTTTTTTGACCTTAGCGAAAAAATAAATATACGTTCCCTTAAAATTTTTTATGCTCTATCGGACTGTGCTAAGCCAATTTTGATATTTTAAAATATTGTTAAAAAGTTAATCCCTAATGTACATACTTATGTATGTATGTAGGTGTTAGCTAAAGTTTTTCATCTTTGTCAGTTATTTTCGCAACATTTACTGATTGAAAAAATTATTTTATTTAAATAAAAGAAAGTTACTGATTGTAAAAAACCTAAATTTTATTTTGCCCATGAATAATATAATCAATTAAACCTAACCTTACTAAACGTATCGCACTTGATCAACAGGAGGTAAAAACGTAGAGGCAAAAAACTTTATTTTTTAATACTACTCTTCTATCACAAACAGAGAAACAATTGTATTTTTTTTGTAAATGTAACCACTGTACTTTAATTTCGTAAAAAAAATGAAATTTTAAAAATTTTGAGTTAATACCAGAGTACGAAAAAACGCAGCGCAGCGCCGCTCTTTTTCGCTCTTTACGCAAAGAGCGGAGCCAATTTATTATTGCGCTTGCTCCGCGCATTTATTTTTGCGCTGCGCATAAAAAGAGCAAGCGCAAAAAAGAGCAATTTTATTTGCGCTTTTTTTGCGCTGCGCATTTTTTTGCGCAATGCGCAAAAAGAGCAAGAAATGCGCATAGCGCATTTACAGTGGTAAAAAGTGTTAGTAAAGGAAATAATAGATTTTTACATCAAGAATAATCATCTTTAAAAAATACAACACCACATTATCAAGGACAATATATACATATCTATACATGTTTATAAATACCTTGATAATTGGTTTTTTACTTATAGGCAGATTTTGTAAAAAAAATCGTTTCTAAACGTTTTAAATTTGTATGAAAAATAACAAAAAATTATTTCAAAACAAAATTTTTCCATACAATTTCAAAACGAAAAAAACGTTTTAGGTAAAAAAATCTGCCCCTTATACAATTATACATACTCACATTGTATGTCTCTCAAAGTTATTTAAAAAAAATCTTTTCTTGGATTTCAAAAAATCTTGTTAATGATGGGTTTTATACACATTTCGTTACTTGTAAGAAACATACACATAAAATGTTGGAAAAACCCAAACTGCTCAAAAATTGAAAAAAGTCATAAAAACATTTGCTTGCGAAACCACAGAAAGGGTAAGCAGGCCAAATATTTTTAAATATTTTTTGTGAATGTACATTCATTCATACCTACAGATGATGTAAATGGGCTTGTCTTCTAGGAACATACATATGTACATACAACAAAATATTAAAAAAATTACTTAGGAAAATATTCAAGTGCGTCTATTTTTAGAATTTTCGTCGCCTTCTTGTTATAAACGTACATGAGAAGAGTTACATACAAAACATACCTAAATGTATTTGTTGTGGATATTTCTTATTTAAACTGAAATTTCTAAAAAAATATTTGCATATGTGACAGCGCATAGAGAATGGGACTTAAGGGTAAAAAATCAATTTTCACTTTTTTTTTTTTATTGGACAACATCTGAGCATCGAATGAGACCGATCCCATGCCCCAAAAGTGTTCCCTCCCAGAGATATGCGCGTTTTATGAAAGTGAACTCACGTATTAAATACACGTATTTAAATCTTTAAAATGGCTCTCCTGAACTAAACCGGTTTTTACCCTTAGGTCCCTTTCTATTTTGCGCTTCACATATGAAATTTTTTGTGAAGACTTCTTTCCACGATTTTAGTTTGATTTGATTTTTGGGAGCTTTAAAAAAGGTTCATTTCAAATAGCTCTAATCTTTTGTACATATCACATCTATTTTGCTCAAACTCATATTTATTTCGTATTCATGTTAAGAAATTTTACAATTTTCTTTTTAAATACAAATTTTTTAATTTAAATTTAATAAATAAATACAAATAAAAATTCGACACCTGAAATTAAAAACAAGTGGTTTGCAAGAATTGTCAGCTGGGCTTCTAAGACTACCTTATAGTCATTGAATCATGCAATCAGATCATTTTTATACATATAATATACGGATTAAGTATAAATCCTTAAAGGCCAAATATGATTGATATTTTACTCAAAAATAAAACACACCATTTTAATAAACATTAAAAAAGTATTCTGGTTACTTTTATTCTTATTTAGTTACATTTTTTAAAGATTTTGGCTGCAAAGACTTTTTTTCTTGGCAGCAATGAATAAATTCAAACGAACCACTGTTATCATAAAAAAGAGCATGCGCAATGCGCCGCTCAATATGCGCAATGCGCAGCGCAAAGCGCTAGACAAAAAATTTAAATGCGCATTGCGCAAAGAGCGGCGCTAATAAATCGAATGCGCTTGCGCTGCGCATACCAATTGCTCCTTTTTTTTCGCTCCGCTCTTTGCGCTTGTGCGCATTTTTAATACGCTTTTAAGAAATGCGCAAAGCGTAAAGAGCAAAAGGAGTGCGCAAATCCGAACTCTAGTTAATACCCTCTTGATTATCAAGTGCGATATATGTATATATTCAATATAATAACTGTTTAGAAAAACCAATTGGTGCGTGAACTTTTTTGAGAAAAATTACATAAGATTATGAACTCTTCTGATTACAGAAACCACACGGTAGAGCTGCAAAACTATCGATAGTCACCCCACTCGATAGTTTCGATAGTAGTCACATTCGATATTTTCGATAGTTTGTCATAAAACTATCGATAGTATCGAATAAAAAAAAAAGTGGTTTTAATATGAAAATTAATAAAATGCGATTGTTTTTATAGCATGTTAATTTAATATTAAAAGCCAATGAAACATATCATTAAAAAATAATGTTAAATCAGCATGATTTTAGTTGACTCCACTGTTATTTTTCCTAAATGAACGAATTTTATGATCTTTTCCCTTTTAATTGAAAGACAAATTTAATTTTTTTCAACAAACTATATTTATAATACAAAAACAATGTAAATAAAAAAAAACAAACGTAGAATAATAAAGGAATATACTTTGAGAATTGGTATAAAAATAAATTCAGTTCTTATTATAATTAGTTTCTAATTTCTGTTCTGAGATCGGTTAACTGCAGTGAATCAGTTTTACTGAGACACCCAATAATTTTTATTAATAAATAACAACCTGTCTACAGTCTTCGGTTTTAAGCAATTTCTGCGGTCAGAAATTATAGATCCGGCTTTGCTGAACATTCTTTCAGACTCGGTAGAAGTCGCGTGTATACACAAAAATCTTAAGGCACAAGATCTTATAAGTGACATTTCATTTTCTTTACACTGAAAATATAAAACTTTAGAAATTGTTCAATTTAATACAATACATACATATTTACCTTCCAATACGCCAACGGATCGCTTTCTATTGCAGTGTTTGCGTTTTCCAAATATTGCCTTAGGGATATAATGGCATCGACTTGATGTGTTTTTACTTTGCTGTCAATTTTGGTTTTAACAAATTGTAAAAGCGTTGGTGGTTTTTGCCCAATATTTTCGATGTTGACGGTTCTGAATCATGCAAAGATATAGTTTTATTTATGCTGCTCAACTCATTTTGCAATAACTGTGCTCCTTTATCTGCATTACTGGGAAATAAAAAACCTTCTTTCTTAAAGCGTGGGTCTATCAAAGTTCAAATTCTGTTCGTTCCTCGTAGGGAAACAGTCTTTTTTTTTTACTCTTTTAATGAGTAAAATACATATTTGCTGACCTTCCGAAGTATTTAAATTATTTTTAGTCTCGTTAAGCGTTTGAAAAAGACCAGAAGCAAGTGGAATAATTAATGATATAGTAATATTTGTGCTGGATGATGTTTGAATAGTTGCTGAATCAAATGGTGTAAGTAGTTCCTTCAGGTCTTTTAATACTTCTATATCGTCCGCCGTTAAAGGTGCCGGTCCTTTTGGAGTAGCCAAAAGAACATTCGATATAAAAGTATTTGTGATTAAAATTCGTTCTACCATTCTTAGAGCGCTATTCCATCGTGTAGGTACCTCCTGGAGTAAACTATAAGGCTTGTCTCTTCCTTGATCAGCTTTGAATTTATCATAGGCAATAGTACTGCTTTTAAAATAGGTGACAATCTTTTTACATTTAACCAAAATGTTTTTTATACAGTCTTGACTTAAACAGTCTTGCACTACAAGATTCAAGGTATGTGCGAAACATGGCAAATGCTTTTTTTGCAACAAATTGCATGCTTTTATCATATTTTCCGCATTAGAAGAACAATTTCTTTTGTTATAAAATGACATGTAACTGTTAAGTACCCTTCATTGGCCCGTGACGTCCAGCAGTCAGTTGTAATGGCACAATTTTCTATTTCATCAATCATTGTTTTTAATTTTCTTTTTACACTATCATATAAATTTGCCATCATAGAATTTTGCAGTGTGGTCCTTGATGGTAAAACGTAGCGAGGGTCCAGACACTTCACAAAGTTGCGAAAACCTTCATTCTCCACTAAACTAAAAGGTTGTACATCATTAGCAATCATTGTCATTAGGGCGCTGTCAAGATTTTTTTCTCTATCTGTTTCAGAGCCGTAAGTTTCTGGCTTACTAAAAATCGTTTCAATTGTATTAGATGGTTTGCTGGTTTCTTTATAGCACGGATGAGCCCTTTTGATGTGGTCAAGCAGATTGGAAGTGTTGCCGCTAGTTTTATAAGTCTAGCCATATGAACGCCATTTAGCAAATCTTTTGTTTTTTGTTGGCTCGAAAAAATTCCACACTTTTGACGTTCCTTTAAAAGCTTTTTTCGGAACAACTTCATTGTCTTCATCAACGTTATCAATAGGGGCATCTTCATTCATAACCACATGTGTATGCAAAAATAGGAATTATGTATAAGCACATAAACATAGAAATTTACATTACTTACCATTCACCCTTTGCAGATACCTGTCCATAATTAAAGAGCCGTCAACATTTAATTATATTAGCTCTAAGCTGAAACACACAAAAAATTAATTATTTCTAAACTTTTTTCTAACAATTTACTTACAAAAAACCAAAGCGTCACCAGCAAATTGCAAAAATAAAGCAAAGCCGGTTGGATGGCATTGTGTTTTATCCGCCGTTAAAATATTTTTATGCGCCGATGTCTTGCGATATAAGTAGCCAGTTTTGACTATCTTTTTATTATTATATCACTTATACTAGTTAACACTTGTTGTGCTAATTTATTTTATTAATGTCTTATATTGAAAAAGTAAGAACTTCAAACTTCTTTACTAATTTCATATATAAGTTTTAAAAATATCCACCGGCGGCGAAAACTTTTGCCGAACAATTAATTTAAAATATGCCGCCGGCCAATTCTTGTCAGCTACGCTTTTATATTAATCATTTTTTGTCGATAGTATCGCTATCGGAAAAAAACAATCGATAGTACACTAAAAATGAAACTATCGATACTATCGATTGTACCATCGATAGTTTTGCAGCTCTACCACACGGCCCTATGTTCCAACTTGGAACCATAGGAATCAATATATATATGTTTTTCGCGGTTACTAGGAGTTGGTTAACCTCATGCTACTATGCCAAAATATTGGTTATCCCCTAATGTACATACGTATCTGCTTATGTTTAGTACCGTATCCTTTTCACTTGAATTGTTGTATTAATGCCAGAAGTAGCACATAAAAAAACCGATAGTATCGATAATTTTTCTTAAACTATCGATGGTGACGACTATCGATAGTCTTGCAGCTCTACGGGCCAGTACTAGTGTCCTGCGACGAAAGATTTTATCGGCGGCGGCTAGCAAGAATGTGGATTGGCGGCGGCTCAAAACCTGTTGTAGCCGACAATTGATCAACTGGCGTTTACTCGCAGTGTACATTAGATTATTATTTGTTATAACATTAACATAGCGCCAGCAGAATAACAGTACTAATGGCGTTTTCTTTTCTGAAAAAAGTAATGCATTTATGCTACATTCTTTAATTTTCGTGATCCATTCTAAAAAATATGTAACATATTTAAAAGCGATTTCGTTCCTTTCTAATTATGTTGCACCAATAAATGTTGCATATTTAGCCCTCAACTATCAGGTCGGGGTGAGATACTGCCCATTTGTACAACTTTGTTTAGTATATTTTTATACAAGTAAGAACTTGTATTTTTGTCATTCTACTTACTTAAGCGAAAAAACTTATAATTAAAACGATAATTAATTAATTAATGTTAAGTAATGTTAAGCCTCAAATATTTTGTACCATTGTGGCAATAAAAAATGTACCACTTTTTAAAGGTAGGTACAAACTGTAAAAAGTGTTACACATTGAAAGGGCAACATTTTTGTTCAGAAAAGAAAACACCACAAATATGCTCATTTTTTTCTATGTGGGGAATATTAGTAAATGTTCATGTGTTGTTTTACCACAATTTTAAGATGGAGTGGCAGAGATAGCAAATAGCTTTTGTTTGTTGTCTCGTTTTTTCATATGGTTGAACATGGTTGTACGATCAAATGATCTGACAACGCTGTTTGACCAATAACAAAACATGAACAACAGTGGTCTACATTAGCTAAAATAATGTGCGAACAAGCATTTGTTCATTGGCCGAACAAATCGATGGCTAAAGGGCTAACTATAATGTTTTTAAGGGGCTGTGCACATATTACGTAACGGCCCATGGGGTGGGAGGGGGGTGTTAAAGATTTGTTACGGGTTGGAAACTTTGCACTGAAAAATTAGATGAAAGGGTTACGAAGGGGGGGGGGGGGTTTAAAATCTCTGAAAACAACGTTACGTAATATGTGCACAGCCCCTAAGCTAGCTTAAGAAAATGTGCGAATACACACAACCAAATGTTGACAACTATAATGTACTTCAGAACTTTTCGTCAAATTTCATTTGCTTAAGCAAACAGCTGCTTATACGTTTATTTATTGAAAATAGTTAAAACTGTTGCATTTGTTGGTACTTTTTTATTTGTGAATGTTTTCATTTCATTTCTAACATAACAAAAATTTAAATAAATTGTTTGTTTATGGTTTTAGATTAATTAGACGTAGACTTAAAATTATTTTTTGGAAAAATAAGAAGAAAATAGTTTTTGAATAGTACATATATTTGCAACTCAGCGAAGAAGATCTTTAAGTCAAATAAGTACAATATAGCCACACAAAAGTCGTCAATAATTTGCTTAAGCATTTGACAAGCTTTTCGTTGATTTCTGACAGTAGCTTAAGCTAGCTTAAGCACATTATAGTTAGCCCTTAATGTAGACTGCGAGTTAAAGCACTCCATACACGTTTCAATCCAATTGAAGTTTCACAGACGAGTTGAGTTTTATGGCCGCACAATCTTTGTTCTTTTATTCACACACGAGTCTAATTATGCTGGCATAAAATGTATACATGTACTCAGCTTTGTTTGTGTTGGTGTTTTGTTATGCATTTGAAGTTTGTCTTTCGTTTTATACACATTATTATTATTACACACATTACGGAACATACATAGTTGGCAGAAATATGGCGAGAATAAGTGATGATGAATTGGCAATTATTTTATAAAGAATAAGAAGCGAATTTACTGAATATTTTTGGAATGAGGGAAAATTTTAAATATTAATATAAAAAATTTTTAAATTGCTTCACATCTTCTATACCTACTAATAAAAAAACTTTAGCCAACATTTTTCAAAGTTTTTAATTTAATTGTGTGTGTAAGTTATTAATTCTCTTAGAACTTTTGTATTTTTTTAAGTAAATTCTGAGAATTTTTATAATTAATCGTTAAAAAATTTTCTGCCTGTTCAACGATGTCGAAAGAAAATCTAAGCGATCGAAAGCCATCCGATCGAAGTCTAGTCAATTTGGGTTCAACGATATCGACAGCTTTCGATCGAATACAGTTACGTTTGTCAAATTTTGCTTCTTACGTACTAACAAATTAAAGTAGTGATCAGTTGTCCATAAATGTCATAAAAAGAAAAACATAATTGTGCTATAAAAATAAAGGAAAGTAAATATAAAAATTAAAAACAAATAAAAAAGACAATAAAAAGACAATTGTGAACAATGGATATGCTGACAGTCGCCGTACATTTTTTGGTCACTGATGAATAAGATGATGAAGGCGTATGTTTAACTCGGAGGCAACTGCGAGATACGTACAATGTCCTGGAGCTGCCCACGAACCAGTAAGTTTGTAAAGACATACATACATATGTATATTTGTAGACATGCTACATACATATGTATGTATGTATGTTCATGTAAATATCAATGTTTTAAAACTTATTTTGGCTTTTCTTAGATTTATTGAGAATTTTCGAGATTCAAAAGGCATTTTTCGGCTAATTGTGCAAAAATTTGAAGCACACAGAAATCCGCCATTTAGAAGCACCTGCATACGTTCAGACGTTAAGATAGCAACATGTTTGCGTTTTTTAGCTACCGGGAGCTGCCAGCAGTCCGTGGGTAATGAATAAGACGTACCATCGCATTAAATTTATGAATATCTGTTGTTTCAAGTTTGTTTATTTCTAATAAAATGCACAATAAAACAATATGATTCAATTAAAATTCAATAACATAATTTTTTAAATTTTGTATTTATTTTTTGATATTGAGAACAAGTATTTCAATTTTGTTTTCCATACAGGAAACTTGCACTTCGGCGGCATCAGCTCTTCTTTTTGCTGATTCTGCTTGCACTTCTGCTGCATTAGCCAATCTTGTAATGGCATCAGCCTGGTACGTAGATTAGCAGGTTGCTGGTAAAGTGAAGATTAGATTCCAGCTCACTTGGGTCCTTACATGGTCCCATTGTGCTAAGCCTGGTACGTAGCCGTTGCTGCATTTTTTTCAGCCACTCGCAGTTGACGACGAATTAGCAACAGTTGTTCGTCAACAGCCGTCTTCCTTTTCTTTGCTGAGGAGCTAGTTGGCTTATTATCTTCACCGTCGCTCTGGTATGAGTGATCACGATTGCGTGGATTTTGTAGGTGTGATGGGCTTAGCTGCAATATTTGTGGACGATCTGCTGATTCTTCATTAGTTTTTCCAATGCCTTTGCCTAATCTGGTAGGTGTAACCACCGCCACAGCTTTGTCAACGCCTGGTGGTGATTCCACTAGCAGTTGAAAGCAGTCATTAATTGACTGAGAGGCACCACTCTCGGCTCCACCTCCATACACTCTACCACTAGGCGCAGCAGCTGACGACAACAACAACGTGCGGTCAATCACTTGTTCCAGTGCAGTCAAAGGGTTACACTTGTACACCCCACCACCAGTTTCTTGCAGGCTTCTATTATTTTTAGCTATTTTCTTCTTTGTTCTGCATTTTAAATCTGCCCATGTCTGCAAATAGAATCTTTAATCAGCTGCTGAAACTGATTGTTCAGGCAAAAAAGGAACAACAGAGACTTACAATAAAGCGCTCAACTTCTGTTCTTCTTTTTTCTGGTGTGTATTCACAAATTATTGTTAGATGTAATAATTGCTTACCTTCTTCCACTCTGCAATTGAACGCGTAGGGGGACCAAGAGCATTTAGTTTTTGATACAGCTTCTTCCATTGTTCGTCAGCTAAAAATTTATTCGCCCCAAACACGGGCGTACCTCTCGCTAAATCAGGATTTTCTTCCATGTAATTTAACAATGTGTGCAGTTGCTGTAATGTTGAATTTTTTAAGCTACAATTGAAATTTACGAATATACTATCTATGAATTAATTGTATTGTGCATTCTTACCATTTGTTTTCCATTTTTATTAACGTTGAATTTATTTTTATATTAATTAAAATTTTATGCTTTTGGTAAACTGTTTGTTAACGAAAACAAAAGAGCAAGTGCTTGATTTTGACATTTGCGTGCGCAATGATGCCGTATGATCGAAATAGTAAACGGCATTTTTCATGAAAGTACTTACGTTTTCTTTTGAGCTTTCGTTCGAATCAACGTTCGAGTAGAAATGCAGTTGTTGAGCCCAAATCAGTTTTCATCCGATTAGAATGCGCTCGAACTCTTCGCTTCGACGTCGTTGAACAGGCAGTTTATGTTTTTTAAAAGATTTATGGACAAATTTAATCAATTAACAAATAATAAACATAAACCGCCTTATTTACAAAAAATATTTTCTGCCTATAAATAAAATAAAAACATAAAATACCAAAATATAAAATTTTACATTTATTTGAGAATGTACTCAAGAAAAAAAAAATTTAAAAACATAAAATACCTATAAAAAAAATTAAAAATGAATTGAGAATGTTTCATACTGTTTTATTAAAACATACATAAATTCATAAATTTTGTTTGCTCGACCAACCCCCTTCTTCTTTGTAATTCATGTTAACCACAGATACCCAGAAATGACAAAAAAAATTGGACTTCGATCATATTTTATTTGTCATAACCCGGCATCGTGAAAAAGAGACAATATTAGTGTGTTTGTTATGAAAGTAAAAAAAACGAAAAGAAAAAAAAAAGTTCAGTTTTTAGTGGAAAATGCTACATGAAAGCCCGCTTAAATTTAATAAAATGTAAAAATATTAAGTATTTACGGCATATAATTCGAAAATAAAGTGATAAAAGAATTTAGTGTGTATATTAAATTTATATACATACGTACATATGTATATGCTGGAAATTTGCCAACTGGTGGTGGTTTTTAACTTACATACACACATACATACATACTTGATAAATTCTGATATTTTGCAGATATTATAGTGATAAAATACAAACGATCAGTGAAAACCAACTTATTTTAATTAATTAATAATATTTTTAATGTGAATTAGAGAAATATATGGATATTTAATTATTTTTGCGATTTATAATTTTAATATGGTGTAGAGAAAAGATGTGTGTAGTGTTTGTGAAAATGGCAGGATCGCCATGTGGAGGATTGATGAAGAAATGAAGAGTTTAATAAATAATAGTGCCGGCGCTTAAGAACGCCACTGGCTAGTGTATATTTAAGGCAGATTAAATGCCTGTGTATTAAATAAGAATAAGAAGCCGATTTGAGGCTGAGTGAAGAGTGGTGCCGATTCAAGGCAAAGTATAGATTGATTTATTTTATAAAAATTTGTTCCTTATATACTAAAATAACAGTACCTTAAAACTACAAAAATTCCTTATTCAATATTTGTGGTGTACACTAACAATGTAATGTATAATAAAAGTACCAAAAGTTGTTGTGTAAAATAACAATTAAAATAAGGTATACTAGTTGTTGTATTTTTACATTACAGGAATTTGCTTAATTTTAGCATAGCATTGTTGTTGTGTATTGTTATTAAAGGAATTTACTTAAAACTAAGGTTACGAGGGCAGATCTAAAATTACAAATGTAATAATCAAAGTAAGATTCACTACAATGGATAGAAAGACAGCACAAAGAAAAAAACCAAAACCCGAGATTGTATGAGTGTATACAAACAAGTATGCAAAATCTTCCGTCTCGTGTCATTTCTGGGTATCGACGATTGCTAACTAAAGCATTAAACACATTCGCCACAGCAGACTACCAACTACCACCTGTTAAAATTAGAATACATGTGTGCATATGAGAATGATTATATTGAAGACAGCAAGGCAACACGGCAACAGGTTTTTGTCCATGCTACTTCTGTCACAGGGTAACCAGAGATGACACGAGACGTAAGATTTTGCATACTGATTTGTATACACTCATACAATCCTTCGTTTTCGTTTTTTTCTTTGTGCTGTCTTTGTATCCAAATTAAAATTATAAATCACAAAACTAATAAAATATCCATATTTTTCTATAATTTACATTAAAAATATTATTAATTAATTAATTTAAGTTGGTTTTCACTCATCGTTTGTATTTTATTACTATATACATCTGCAAAATATCAGAATTTATCAAGTATGTATGTACTTATGTATGTGTGTATGTAAGCAAAAAATCACCACCATTTGGCAAATTTACAGAATATATGTACGTATGTATGTATATAAATTTAATATACAGAGTATATAAGCACACACTAAATTGTTTTATCACTTTATTTTGGAATTATATGCCGTAAATACTTAATATTATCACATTTTATTAAATTTAAGCGTGCTTTTATGTAGCATTTTCCACTAAAAACTGAACTTTTTTTTGCTTTTCGTTTTGTTTACTTTCATAACAAACACACTAATGTTTTCTCTTTTTCACGAAGCTTACTTATGACAAATAAAATATGATCGAAGTCCAATTTTTTTTTGTTTTTGTCATCTCTGCTTACCCTGTGCTTCTGTCGTGTAGTCGAATTAAACTAATTTCTATTTCTGATGGCCACAAAACCAAAACAGTGTTGACAATATAACAAAATATGTAAAGCAAATTAGTGATTAGAAATATTTTTTATTGTAAAATAAAAAAGAAAATTACAAAATGTAAATGTTATAATATATATGCATAAATAATTTTTATTAGCTTTATTGTTATATAGAATATTGACTTGAATCAAAAATACCAACATTGTTAAAGATTAAAAAAAACTCACAGGGTAATAGCCCTTTTTTGTGTAATTTTTTCGGCGCTCTCTCTTGATTCCGCAGTTACGGGTTTCAAAATTTTAATATATTATTGATCATAAGTCCTACAATATAGAACAATTATAAACGACATAAGTAGGTATCATTTCAAATTGCTCTATATAACTCATTTAATTCTTAAAATCATCATTAAAGAAGCATATCCTACGTAGTTCATCGGTGACAGCTTTCAAATATACACCAAATAAAAGCATGGTAAGTTCTCTGTAAAATTGAAAAGTCAGATAAAAAAATTTTAAAATTGAATTTCACTCGCAATGGGTAAAATTTTTTTAAAAAATTTGTATACCAGTATAAAGGTATTTTAGAGAAGTTTAGAGTGATATCCACATCGCTTATACCCGTTCCATATTATAGGAGTTATGGCCAATAAAAAATAAGTTTTGAACCCGTAACTCCGGAGCCAAAAGAGATCCATGAGATAAATTTTTTCTGTTTATGTCAAAGCGAATCTATACAAAGTAATGTGAGTGGCGAATTCAATTCGCCGTATACAATTCGCCCCAACGGACTTTAAAAAAGTAAAAGCGCTAAATATGCACCACTGTAATATACATAAATGAATCGGCGAGAAGAAAACAACATTTTTGCAAACCGGAAATAGTAAGGTGCAAACCCACACATCCAGTTTGCTAATTTACAACGTGCAAAATGTAAACAAAGTGTGAAAAAAATTACGACTTTGAATGCAATAATTTTAAAGTAATATTTTAATAAATTAAAAATATAAAAATGAGAATATATAGCAAAAGTCCTCTAGTATCAGATTTTATGACTGTCATTATGGACATTATAATTATAACGAATATATCCGGAGGTTTCCTCGAACAATTTTCAAAACACTATTTCAATGATATCTCAGAAACTAGAGAGGGTGCGCATATGACACTACACGCAATCGAATGAGGTTTAAATTCGCATCGATTGTGGTTTAAACTATTTTTCCGAAGGTTTTCGGAGAAAAGTTATATTCTCATCAACATTTTTTTTACAAAAAACAAAAAAACTTTTAGTAATTTGCAAATAACTCATAAAGTAGATGGGGTGCGCAATTGAATGAGGTTTAAAATACGCATCGATTGTGGTTTCAATTTTTTTTCCGGAGGTTTTTTGAGAAAAGTTATATTCTCATCAACATATTTTTTACAAAAAAAAAAAAAAACACTTTTAGTAATTTGCAAATAACTCATAAAGTAGATGGGGTGCGCAATCGAATGAGGTTTAAAATACGCATCGATTGTGGTTTCGACTATTTTTCCGGAGGTTTTTTGAGAAAAGTTATATTCTCATAAACATATTTTTTACAACAAAAAAAAAAAAACACTTTTAGTAATTTGCAAATAACTCATAAAGTAGATGGGGTGCGCATATGACACTACACGCAATCGAATGAGGTTTAAAATACGCATCGATTGTGGGTTAAACTATTTTTCCGGAGGTTTTCTGAGAAAAGTTATATTCCATCAAAAATATGAACATCGGAAAATGATTTTTTGGTTTGAACCTATTGGGCAGCACTGTTCAATATTTTAGCGAACACGTTTTTTCTGAGTTAACATATTGACTTGGCAGCACTTGTAAGCAAAACATATCACACTCTAAATACAAAAGGGTCACAATTAAATTAATAAAATTTTCAGGAGAGACAAAAAACTGTTTTCGTGTAGAAGCAACCACTTAACATAAAAATAGACATAACTGTATTTTTCCAGTTAAAGAATATACTGATGTGAAAGAAATTTTTGCAGTAGTTAGAGATGTGTACGCTGAATTAATTCATGGAAAAAAGTCAGTTTTGGAAAATTTTGAGTTGTGACCCTTTTGTATTTAGGGTGCGATATACACGCGCTTGATATTGTTAAAAAATTACTATTTATTAATTTTAATATTGTTTGCAAAAGTTAAAGAATATTAAATTCAGACATTGTTGAAGAAATGTCACAATTGCAATGCTCCTATTGCTATCTTGATGTAGCAGTTGACCATTATCTACATTGTGGAAACTGTCGTAATTTTAAAAGAAAAAAAACATAAATGCCCAAACTGCAATTATTATGTTTGCGCAAGTTGCTTGAAACGAATATATAACTACCCCGTTTATACGCATTTCTTATTTGCAAATAAAACTATTTGCAAAAACTTAACTCACTGTTGATACGCAAATAGCATTCACAAATATTGTTGTATTTTTGGTAATGACACGCAGTAAATATATAGTCATCTGGTAGCATCACACATCTTTTTTACAAATAGCTTGTTATATATCGCCGTGAACAAAACAAATTTTTTTTTTTCTTCGCAAATTTTTTCTGTCACGTAATAACGCGTGTGAAGAAAAAAACATGGAGTTATCAAACCGGAAGTTAATGTTTTTATGTTTTTCTTATGAAAAATGTAAACAAAGAGTGAAAAAAAATTACGACTTTAAATGCAATAATTTTAAAGTAATATTTTAATAAATTAAAAATATAAAAATGAGAATATATAGCAAAAGTCCTCTAGTATCAGATTTTATGACTGTCATTATGGACATTTTAATTATAACGTATATATCCGGAGGTTTCTTCGAACAATTTTCAAAACACTATTTCATTGATATCTCAGAAACTAGAGAGGGTGTGCATATGACACTACGCGCAATCGAATTAGGTTTAAAATACCCATCGATTGTGGTTTCAACTATTTTCCCGGAGGTTTTCTGAGAAAAGTTGTACACTTATCAACATTTTTTTTTACAAGAAAAAAAAAACACTTTTAGTAATTTGCAAATAACTCACAAAGTAGAAAGGGTGCGCATATGACACTACACGCAATCGAAAGAGGTTGAAAATACGCATCGATTGTGGGTTCAACTATTTTTCCGGAGGTTTTCTGAGAAAAGTTATATTCCATCAAATATCAAAATCGGAAAAAGATTTTTTTTGTTTGAACTTATTGGGCAGCACTGTTCAATATTTTAGCCAACACGTTTTTTCCGAGTTAACATATTGACTTGGCATCACTTGTAAGCAAAAACATCACAGATAGTTTGTAAAAAACATCATTCGACACACTACTTGGTACATGCTAAACGTACACAAAGAATGAAAAAAAATTACGACTTTGAATGCAATAATTTTAAAGTAATATTTTAAAAAATTAAAAATATAAAAATGAGAATATATAGCAAAAGTCCTCTAGTATCAGATTTTATGACTGTCATTATGGACATTTTAATTATAACGTATATATCCGGAGGTTTCTTCGAACAATTTTTAAAACACTATTTCATTGATATCTCAGAAACTAGAGAGGGTGCGCATATGACACTACACGCAATCGAATGAGGTTTAAAATACCCATCGATTGTGGTTTCAACTATTTTCCCGGAGGTTTTCTGAGAAAAGTTGTACACTTATCAACATTTTTTTTTACAAGAAAAAAAAAACACTTTTAGTAATTTGCAAATAACTCATAAAGTATAAGGGGTGCGCATATGACACTACACGCAATCGAATGAGGTTGAAAATACGCATCTATTGTGGTTTCAACTATTTTCCCGGAGGTGTTCTGAGACAAATTGTACACTTATCAACATTTTTTTTACAAAAAAAAAAACACTTTTAGAAATTTGCAAATAACTCACAAAGTAGAAGGGGTGCACATATGACACTATACGCAATCGAAAGAAGTTGGAAATACGCATCGATTGTGGTTTCAACTATTTTCCCGGAGATTTTCTGAGAAAAGTTATATTCGATCAAAAATATGAAAATCGGAAAATGATTTTTTTGTTTGAATCTATTGGGCAGCACTGTTCAATATTTTAGCGAACACGTTTTTTCTGACTTGGCAGCACTTGTAAGCAAAAACATCAGATATTTGGTAAAAAACATCATAATTGGTTCATTTTATTTGTTAATTTTATAATTAATGATACATTTTTAAGAAATTAATGATGCAGCAAACGAAAAATATATTATTAATAATTTTTAATAATTTGAAGTTTTACAGCCAAAGAAAAAGCTGAAAAGGATGCGAAAAAAGTTGCCTGGGCGCCGGATGTTGGAAAAACCAAAAAGAAGTCTTCTACTCCTGATGAAGAAATCTCACCCAATGAGTATTTTAAGTTGCGTACAGCTGCTGTAACCGAACTACAAAAAGCTTCCGAATCACATACCTATCCAAAAAAGTTTCATGCCAGTATTTCTTTAGCAAACTACATCATCAAATATTCTTATGGATGGTGAAATGTTGGTAGCTGTAGCTGGTACATAAAAGACTGCAGAAAAAATGAGGAAAGACGAAGGTTAGTTATTATTTCTATTACTCTTTTGTCACATGCTCTCATATTTTCTATAACAGATTTGGGAGAAATGGCAACTATATCTGACGTTTTGTATGCCAACACTCAGCATCCAGAGCAATTATATCCTAACTGGAATGAACGTTGTAAACAAATTTTAAAGAAGTGGCGTTCTTTATCTATAGAAATGAAAGCTCCGTTTTTGCAACATGGGAAAGATAATCGTTCCGTTTTACGCTTGAATATGGTTTACCACCTACCGGAGGTTTTGGTATGGGTATTGATAGATGCAAATAATTGCTGAATTCACAAAACCTCTTGTATCATTGTATCGAGTGTATTATAGTATCATATACAATAGTGTAAAATTTGTTGTTGGTAATTTTCATATAAAAAGGAAATACACAATTACACTTTTATTTCATATGTTTTGCAAAAATCGTATTTCATACAATACTCAGAGAGTATATGTACTTATACACTCACAGAGAGTATTTGTATGGTGCTTGGTCTTTTTTCGTCCATCAATACAAGATTCAAGCCGATACAATATACACTAGGTGTTCACAAACATATAAACAAAAGTGTATTTCATACAAGATAGGCGATACAAATTGTTGTGAATTCAGCAAATATTAATATTACGTTAGAAATATATATTCAACATTTTTATCTTTTATAGGAAGTTTTATTATCTCCTGCTATGAAAACAGATGATCCTTACCGCGCCCATCCGCCGGACCTGAATAATTTGGAAGAACAGAAACAATGAATATGACTAAAAGAATATATATCGGATACTAGTGATGTTACGAATACTCGTATTCGACTATTCGCCTGTTTTAAGATATTCGTATTCGCCAAATTCAAGCGAATATTTTTCCAATAATTTTCCCATACATTTTCCAAAAAAAAATCATACAAAAGTTTAAAAAAAAGTACATAAAATGTAAAAAAAAATATAAATTTTTATTAAAAAAACCCATTGTATTTCACGCAGAGTAAGAAAAACGAAATCTGAAAGTACATATGTAAGTAAAATAATTAAAAAATGTTCTGTAGAGGTTTTCAAATTCGGCATCTTAATGCAATAATAATGTTAAATCACTAAATTTTTTTTTTTCATTTATAGTTACTAACGCAAAGGCAGGGATTTTTTCCAATTAAATTTGAAATATAAACCTCAAAAGAAATATTCGTATTCGTATTCGGCGAATACTGTTTTAAATATTCGTATTCGGCGAATACTGTTTTAAATATTCGTATTCGCGAATACTAAAAATTGATATTCGTAACATCACTATCGGATACTAATGATGACATAAATTTTTAAACTTGTTCAATGATTTTTCTAAACAATGTTTTACCTAACAATTAAAGTTCGTTAATGTTTTTGCCAACATATAAAAATACGACCATTTTTTAAGTTTGAAGAAAGTTCCAAATAAGGTTTTTGTAATGATGTATTTATTTTTGAAAGAGGAATAACGCATGGAATTCGGACATGACCATGTATGTACATATCTTTACTTATTCAAAGCAATTGCTTATTAATTAATATTTTTATGGTTTACAGACTTTTTTCACTATTTTTATCTACATATATATAAAACCGAATGTGTGTTTGTTTATTTGTTTGTTTGTTCCTTATAGGAGGCCAAACCCTTGGACCGATCTTCCTGAAATTTTCACAGTATTTAACTGGAACTCTCAGATAAATTATAGGCTATATGAAGTTTTTATTGGATAAAGGGGTGTGGCACCGCCCATATAACCCAAAAATTTAAATCGCCATATTTTGGGCATTTTTTTTACCTACGTCGATGATATTTGGTACATATGGTATTGGCATAATTTGGAAAACGTACCAGGAGAAAAGTGGGTGGAACCACGCCCCTTTTTAGAAAAATTAAAAATCCTAATATAGTCTTAACTACTGGACCGATCGTCATTAAATTTTCACAATAGGATATATAAATACTTTTAATTTTATATTATAACGAGGGGGTAGCGAAGCACACCGGGATAACCTAGTTATTAATAAAAGAATATTTTTTTATGTGTAAAGAACCGTTTTTGCTGAAAAACATTTATTTATTATTTCATTTTTTTAGGCTAAATCTCATGAAGATGGCGTAATAGGTTTATTCGTGTATGTCATGAGTTCCGAACGTTTTAATTAGAATTAAAATTTCCGAATCACAAAATAGAATATTTGTTGTCTGGCATACTTCCGAATATATTTGCTCGATTGGTGGCTAATGTGGGAATTTTTTTAAATGTCCTTTTCCATGTGTTATTATCAAACATCTCATAACAGATTCGTTCTTAAACTTTACAAGATTCACTATTCAAACTTTTTTACTAATCCATTCACACATTTGGATATTGACTATCAACTTGATTTCAATTTTGCTTTCAAATTTTCTTTCAAGTAAGTATATTGAATCTTGAAACAAAAATTGAAAGAAAACTTGAACGTGTAAACCCACAGTAAAGAAAGTCTTATAATTTTTTTTTTATTTTTTATGCTTTATTATAATTTTATTATTTATTAATTATATTTCATTTGACATTTCATAAAAACTTATTAAAAAACAGAAATAATAATATTACGTTGTACTTATTCATAATTCATTACTTCTGTGTCTGTTTCACCGATGTTTAAATTTCCATTCGCAGCGGCGCCTGTGTCAGCCGATACTAATGGTGCCGCATCTGCTGTTGGTGCTGGGCCATCCGGTGGTGGTGGTGCGCCATGCGGTACCAAGAATGTACCAGTTGATGGTGGTCCATGCCGTGGTTGTGGAGGGCAACATGGCACCCAGCACATAGGCAGAACTTGGGCAGCGCCAGCATTTGATAGTGGCCGTTGTTGTGGAGGGCCATATGGTACCCAATATTGTATTTGATGGCGCATTGTTGGTGGTACCCAATACTGTATTTTTTCTGCGGTACCTGAGTCACGGCCCATTGTTGGTGGTGCGCTTCCTGATGGCTGGGCAGTTGACGTCGCTGCTAGTGGTGACATGGTTGGCAATGGTGCATGGTCCGGTTGCGGTGGATGGTCGGGTCGCGGTGGACGATTGTTGCGCCATTGCGATACCTAGAGAAATGAAAAATATAAACATTATAAACAACACACTAAAATGTTGTTTACACATTACAGACAAATGGTTTGAGTAGAAATTTTGTATAGGAATTACTTTCAAAGCTGAATGCTTTTCATACATACATACATATGTATGTATTTTCTACTCCAACCATTTGTTTGCATTATGGAAACCTTACTTAGGCTTTCTTCTTACTTACCCTTCCAATTCGACCCCTGGTTCTTCTGTTCCTGCCTCTACCGGGATGAAACCTCCTCCTCTTATAAATTGCTTTTAAAATTGCCTGAAATAATTATAATTTTAATATACATACATACATATGAAAGTATTGTAAATATGTATACTTACAACCACGTCCTTATCCATTTTGCAAATGTAATTTAATGAAAAATTCTTATTAGAAATAGTGGAATGGTACAACGGTTATAACTGTAAAGTACGAAAAGAATACCAGAAAATGAGAAAACTATGTAAAAACCATCAATGCCAGATAGTTTTGTTTTAGACATTTGGTAGTATTATTCGCTTGATGATGTGTTATATAATTTATTGAAATCATATAAGTATGTAAGTATACACGTTCATATGAAAATTGGAAATTATTTTACACTTACATAACATACTTTTGACTTCCGAAATTTAATATTCTAACAACAAAATAAAAAGTATATCAAAATCAAGTACATGCAAACTCTCCAGCAACTTAAAAAATGAAAATTGGGTAGAAAGAAAAATGAAATAATTTTTACAAGTCACTGAATATATGTATTAAAAAACACGACCCTTTGTTTTTTATTGCATTTTAGTGACGTTACGAATACTCGTATTCGATTATTCGACTATTCGCCAAATTCAAACGAATATTTCTTGAATATTTTTTATTCAAAGAAAGAAAGCCCTTTGTCTTTGACGCAAAACAAACGAAAATTATATTTCGTAACTATCATTTGAAAGTTAAAGTCTTATATGTAAATTCATATCATGTTAAGTTAGTAATCAATTCTCAGTAGAGCAATGTTGGACTTCAAAAATGGAAGAACTAAAATCTAATATATGAAAGTCCACCGAGATAAGTATGTGGCTGCGAAAATATGTTCTCCTAAAAAACACTGAATTACTAATTAAAAGCGCAAACAGAGTAACAAAAACGAAATCTTAACATTAAAAGTAATATTCGTATTCGGCGAATATTGTTTCAAATATTCGTATTCGCGAATACTAAAAATTGATATTCGTAACATCACTATTGCATATACCCCTCATGTTTCATGTTTGTTAAAACCCATAATTCCAGGATTTTTTTAAATTTCGTGTGGCAGCACTTCTTAAGAAAAATTTTTTAAGTGTTGGTTCAGCTTTCGTTTGAATTTTTTTATAAAAAGTTCAAATAGAATATAAATATACAATTAAACTTAAAGTTTTTAATTTTAATATTTATAATAATATAATACTTTTTAACCAAAAAAAAAGTGAAATTATTAAAGTTTTAAGTTTAAAGTGGAAAAAAGAAAAACAACTGAAGGTGAGTACTTATGTATGCACATATGAACATATATATGTATGTATGTTATACAAATTTGTAGCTACCCTTCAAACAATTGGAAGATATCGCCTAAAGAAATATTGCGGCAATATAATTAACTATTTCTTATTTTGAAATACAGTTGCAAGCATATGTACATACATATGTACATATGTATATTCAATTTTTAAAATGAGTCTGATATGAAAAACAAATCAAAAATGTTTTTCACTTATCCGAACTTCTTTTTATCGAAAACCTCGCATACATACATTTTGGTGCATAAATGTATGTATGTATGTATGTACGGCGGAAAGAAACACTAAGCAGGCCTTTCACACGATGTCCTATCCATCCAATGCCTTCTAAGTTCCCTTCTTATATATGCCTGGTAGAAGGCCTTATTCAGTCACAAAATTTATTTTTAAATTACCTTTAGAAATGCAAAAACGTAGTAAAACCTAGAGATGTGCACTTGAGTAAAATTACGCTCACAATCATGCACGAACACGAAATATAAATATTTTTCACGCACGCTCACGCACGGCATGATTTAAAAAATTCACGACATTTGCACATCTCTAGTAAAAACCAATGAAATTGTTCTAAGTTCCCTTCTTATACAGGCTTGGTAGAAGTCACGAAAATGTAGTAAAAACCCATGAAAGTGTTCAATTTCAGGATTTTCTTTACATTTGGTGACATTTTGTTGTTAACTATTTATTGATGTATACATATGTACACATAATAAAAAAAAAATTTTTAGCAGGAGGTAGGCCTTCCTGAAAAGGTAAGCGCGCATGAGAACTGGATCTAAAAGTATATCTTATGATCAGAAAACGCGCTCATATTTCGGCTTTTTAATTGCGCAGAAGATCCGAAAAAGAATCGAATTCGACTCATAAATTCAAAAAATGCTGGCTGGGTTGCATATGTGATATCTTCCAATTGTTTGCAGGGATATATGTAACAGTCCAACAAAAGTATACCGAATAATGAAACATTTATGTCGTTTTTTAGATTTTATTTCGTTGTATGTTTTTATTTATTGTTTTTTATTAGATTTTATTTTGTTTTGCATATGTAAAGCTACGTTCATATTTATCAAATATTTGGCGAAAAAAACGTAACCAGGAAAAAAACTAATAATTTATTTCCGTTAATTCCAATATTTTTTTTAATTTTAGGTTCAAATTTTTTAAAAACTGTATAAAAATACTCTTTTGGAGAGGAATTAATTTTATTTTTTAATATAAAAATCGTGTTAAATGAGACACTATCCCAAAGCAAAACTATTGGTTACGTTTTTTTGGACAAATATTTGATAAATGTGAACGTAGCTTAACAGTTAAACCAAGGTATAAATAGTAATGAAGTAAAATGAAAAAATTCATTATAAATGTAGTTTTTATTCAAATTCTATTTAAATGGAATACTATGTAATAACATTTATTATTACATTTATTTACATTATCTCATCAGAAAATTGCAACATGAAATATGCAAAGATGAGAGATATATCTAAGCTCAAGGATATTATAGAGAATGAGCTTAGAAATGATTTGGATCCGAATAACGTCAGCGCAGAGCAGTACGAAAATATTATAAAAAAATATAATATGGATATACCGGTTCATTTAAGGATTCGAAATATATCCAAAAATAGAAAAATGATTTTGAGCAATGTAAGTTTCGCACGCATATAAGTACATTTGTAAAATGTTTAGTTAATTTAAATTGTAAATTTTAGATAAAGCGATGGTCGAAAATAGCACATTATCCAAACAGTGGTCATGAAACGGCGCAGGTTATAAAAAATAAATATATGTATATTAAAATTTTTAGCCTTTTGTTTTCTTTCAAAACTCTGTTAGATTGAAGAAATTATTCCATTAGCAGCCAATGAGCATTGTTCCCTTAATTCTAGTGAACAAATTGCTTTAGATGTTTTGCTAAACCTTGAAAACACTAGCTTAGATTTTGAAAATACATATGACCCTGAAATTTTTTCAATGCTCCTGAATGATGCAACGCCCTCAGTTCCGCAATTGGAGAAGACTGAATGTTATAGTTCCAAAAAAAATGAAAATCGTGAAATTCCTGCAAGGGAATATATGCCCTTAACTTCAGGTGCATTACGAAATGCAGATGAAGTAAAAGGTAATGATAAGATTTATGTTTATTCTGATAAATACATAGATATGTACATATATTAAGACATATATCGATGGTCACAAGTAGAAAGGGCCTAACTCGTATTTTCTACGAAATTGAGTTTTTCAGTGAATCGTATACATTTCACACAAATACACCTCGTAACAAAAATTTATTGCAATAGTGTAAAAAATAACGGTTTTACAAGCAATTGTAGAATCATTGTGTTATGGAGATTGTTACAGTTTCTATTATGTTTTTACCTTCTCCTGTAAAGTTACAATTATTTGAGTTAGGGCCTTTCTACTTGTGACCATCGATATGTACTTATTAGCGATATTACGAATATAAATTTTTAGTATTCGCGAATTTGATTGCGAATACGACTATTTGAAACAATATTCGTCGAATATGAATATTAGTTGTAGGGCTTAGAGACTCTTAATATTTCAAATTTATATCCTTTTGAATGAATTAAACTTATGTTTTTACTCGTTTCAGCTCAATCATTATGTGACAATACGGAGGAAGTTAGCACAATGAAAATTGAGCATATTATGACCAAATTTATATCCGACTTACAGGGTATGTTTGAAAGCCTTTTCCAAAAATATTCGGTTAACAATTGTATCAACCCCAGTAGTTCTACAAACACTACTATAGAAAATAATATAAAATGTGATATAGCTAAAAATCCCATTAACCCCAGTAATTCTAAAAACGCTAGCTTAGAAAATAATATAAAATGCAATATAGTAGATACTACTAAACCACTTAATTTAGAAAATGAAATTTTAGAAATAAGTAAAATAGAATGCGATAGTATTTTAAATAACCACAATAAAGATAGCGAGTCTTTAGAAACAGTTTCAGTGGGAAATATAACTCCTCATGTTCCTAAAGTAGAAACCTTATCTTTGGGTGACACTATATGTTTTTCAAATACTAATACCAATTTAAATGAAAGTTCGGCAAATATTCAAAACGACAGCAATGCAACACTGGGTCCCTTCGAAGTTTCAGATAAAAGTTTGAAATTAACAATGTATGAAGCATACAGAAAAAATGCTGACCCAAAGGAAAAACTTAGCAGAGATGTTATTAGGCTAAAAGGTGCAAAAACAAACCAATCCAGAAGATTTAATAATAAATTTTTGGATTCTGAGTTTGAAATTGATGCCAATTTAATCTTTGATGCGAAGGATGATAAAGTCCTTAAACTAACCAAAAACAAGTTTGTGTTGGACGTCATTCGCCAGAATTACTTAAAAATAAACAATACATGCATCTTATCTTTCTATAGCACCAGAAAAACACACTCTGGTCTACTGATATATGCTTCATGTAGTTTTAAAGATTGCTCCAAATATAGATTTAAAGTAGATTTCGATGGAAAAGTAGAAGTTAGCAGAAGCGGGAAAATCTTTCATGCGGAGGGAGAAAAGAGAGTTGCTCAAATACGGGGTGTAACTCGCAAACTTGCAAAAAAAGCCTTAATTGGAAAAAGCGCTTATCTTTATAGGAAAGATCAAATACTAAAAGCATCAGATGACATTTCAAAGAGCGGAAATCTGCAAAATATTCAAAACCTTGCAACTTTACGGAAATGCAAAGCCGAAGGAAATTCCGATAGATGGCTACATCCAGATCCTTTTTATGAAGTTTTCCTAATGCAACGGAAAAAGTACAAAAATTATATTCAACATGTTGCTTCACCTTTAACTATTTATTGTTGGGAAAAGGGAACTTTTATAACATTTGCAGCAAATTCTGAAATCTTAAAAGATGCTTGCTATACAATTCATTTTGATGCATCTGGACAAAGTGTTCGTCAAATTGATTGCGCAGAGAAACGAGTTTTGGTTTATAAAATTGTAATAAGAATTAAAAAGCACAAAATGATCGTTCCTATTGCCACTGCCATTCTGTCACGTCATACTCTTAGTGACATCTGCGCAATTTTTGACAAATTGAAGTTTTATTGCATTGAACACAAGTTGAAATGGCCATTCTTTCAAAGAGTGTGTACAGATGTCAGCTATGCCCTGTTTGGAGCCGTACTAAAATCTTGCAACAATGAAAATATTTCAGAATATCTGATTAGCTGTTATCGGTATTTAGAAGACCAAAGTGTTAATAAAAAACCAAAAGTTATTATACAATGGTGCAAAGCCCACTATATAAAAATAATGTGCAAGGATTTGAATAACAAAATTGGTAAACACAATTTTCTGCGTCATTTTCTTAAACGTGCTCTGACTTTGGCATTTGATCTTAAAACAATAGATGATTGCAAATTTTGGTTCAAACACCTATTCAATGTACTTCTACTTCCAAAAAAGGATTATTTATTTAGAAACAGTTTAAATGTTTTAAAAACTAGCAGCTTGGAAGCTGACGACACAGAAGCCAACATTCCAAATATTGACATTGATGAAATGCAAAATTTAGAATCAATCGCTTCTCGAAGCCCTTTCAAAAAGGCATTTTTAAATATATATGATGAAATCATATGTTATATAAAAAATTCAAAATTTTGCGGTGAAGAAAACGAATACAAAAATGAAGAATTGTGTAACTTTATTATAAATAAATACTGTCCATTCCTGCCTATGTGGACAAATATTATGGGTATTTTAGTAGATCCCTCGGGAAATCACATTAGCAATGCACCTGTTGAGTTTAGCTTTTTCTTACAAAAGCATATTCTCTTACAGCAAAAATCAATACGCCCTGGTGACTTTATACGAATTGATCGTAAAGACAATATAAGCACTTTGAAAGACTTAAGATATCGATACAACATGTTTGAAACCATACAAAGTGAAGATAAACAGCGAAAAAAGTTTGTTTTTAACCAGTCGGATAATGTGAGTCCCCTTCGAATTTCCCAAGATCATGGCTATTCAATATTAGCTAAATATGATGACATTTGATTAATAGAAGATACGCAACCAGAAGAAAATTGGAACAAGAAAGACCCCAGAAAACGTAAAGCCATAAATCCAAAGCATTTATTAAATGCAAAAACACCAAAAAAGTTGATAAAGCAAACGGAAAATATTCCAGATATAATCATGGTCGAGCCTGACGGCGACATAAATGCAGCATGTATAAAAAAAGAACATACTTACTGCGATCCAGGCCTTTTTTTCCAAAACAAAATAGAGAATATATCATACAATCTCTTCCGCTATAATGATTTATTTGCATCTATACATACTTATATCCAAAACTTGAACAGATCGCAATCGGTTTCTACAACTTCTTGGATAAGGAAGATTGGTATTCCTTAAAAAATGACAGACTTTTAACAAATCTTGTTTTGGATTGCTCAATCTTGTGTGTAATTAAAGAATATTCTAAAAACGCTTTAAGTATACCATGTCAAATAGAAAAAATAAACTTTGCACGGGTTAATTACTTTATGTCTCTTAAGACTGAATTCCTATTGATTCCAATTTTGCAAAGCAATCATTTTAATCTTTGCGTTTTAAAGGAAACGACCAAAGATTTCATTTTTATAGATTCATTTAACGATTACAAAGGCAAATATTACTACAATGAGTTCGTCACAAATGTCTTCAAAAATGAAATTTGGAAATTTTCTGAGATATCACAAAGAACAAAGCAGAACGACGGCGTCAGTTGCGGTGTTTTCGTCATCATGTATATTATGTGCTTCTTACAAGGAAAAGCAATGACGAACTTACCTTCACCTAATGTGTTTAGAGAAAAAATAAAAATAATGCTTTGTAAACATTCTGATAATCCTTCGAAGTTTTGCTGTCACTGTGGTAATTTTAAAAGAAAAAAACATAAATGCCCAAACTGCAATTATTATGTTTGCGAAAGTTGCTTGAAACGAATATATAACGATAGTTTCATTGAATGTAAAATTTGTACTAACCATATTTTAAGATAAAGAAGTGTGTTCAAAATTGCAAAAAGCCAACATAGTCATATCTCAAAAAATTCGTTTACGATATAATGCAGAATAATGTAATTTATCGGATCTTGCATTGTGTAAAAATTTTTAACTAATAGTTAGTATACACTTATTAAAAAATTATATTTTTCAGTTGCAATTAAATTTTAAAATTTATTAAAGTAATTTTCTACAATACTAATTTTTTGAGTTATGACTAGTATGTCAAGTACATATGTATATACAGATATACATATGTATACGAGTGATAAACAAAAAATCGCACTTCTTTTCAAAGCACTCTTAATATGATGGCTCATAATGTAAATGTGGCATATTTCGTTTATACACGAATGAATTTTATATATTTAAGTGAATAATGGTTTAGGCCTATCGGGGAAGTCAACCATTAAAAAAAATGACAACGCACTAAGTGTAGTACCTCAGTGGTAGTGTGGAAACCTACACAATTTGCAATTTTCAAAACGAATTTATAATAGTTATGTAGTTCAGCAATAACTTTTAATGGGTAGTTTTTTCCAATACTTCTTATATTTGCAAAAGTACTTTTTCCTTTTTTCTCATCTCACCTAGCGACAAAAAAAATCCATTTTTGGCGAATATTTACTATTATTGCAGTTTACTTTTATTTTAAAGTATATAGACTATGTATGGGAGTAATTAAATAAAATGTTTTTTAATAAGTTTTTATGAAATGTCAAATGAAATATAATTAATAAATAATAAAATTATAATAAAGCATAAAAAATAAAAAAAAATTATAAGACTCTCTTTACTGTGGGTTTACACGTTCAAGTTTTCTTTCAATTTTTGTTTCAAGATTCAATATACTTACTTGAAAGAAAATTTGAAAGCAAAATTGAAATCAAGTTGATAGTCAATATCCAAATGTGTGAATGGATTAGTAAAAAAGTTTGAATAGTGAATCTTGTAAAGTTTAAGAACGAATCTGTTATGAGATGTTTGATAATAACACATGGAAAAGGACATTTAAAAAAATTCCCACATTAGCCACCAATCGAGCAAATATATTCGGAAGTATGCCAGACAACAAATATTCTATTTTGTGATTCGGAAATTTTAATTCTAATTAAAACGTTCGGAACTCATGACATACACGAATAAACCTATTACGCCATCTTCATGAGATTTAGCCTAAAAAAAATGAAATAATAAATAAATGTTTTTCAGCAAAAACGGTTCTTTACACATAAAAAAATATTCTTTTATTAATAACTAGGTTATCCCGGTGTGCTTCGCTACCCCCTCGTTATAATATAAAATTAAAAGTATTTATATATCCTATTGTGAAAATTTAATGACGATCGGTCCAGTAGTTAAGACTATATTAGGATTTTTAATTTTTCTAAAAAGGGGCGTGGTTCCACCCACTTTTCTCCTGGTACGTTTTCCAAATTATGCCAATACCATATTTACCAAATATCATCGACGTAGGTAAAAAAATGCCCAAAATATGGCGATGTAAATTTTTGGGTTATATGGGCGGTGCCACACCCCTTTATCCAATAAAAACTTCATATAGCCTATAATTTATCTGAGAGTTCCAGTTAAATACTGTGAAAATTTCAGGAAGATCGGTCCAAGGGTTTGGCCTCCTATAAGGAACAAACAAACAAATAAACAAACACACATTCGGTTTTATATATGTATATGTAGATAAAAAAAGTGAAAAAAGTCTGTAAACCATAAAAATATTAATTAATAAGCAATTGCTTTGAATAAGTAAAGATATGTACATACATGGTCATGTCCGAATTCCATGCGTTATTCCTCTTTCAAAAATAAATACATCATTACAAAAACCTTATTTGGAACTTTCTTCAAACTTAAAAAATGGTCGTATTTTTATATGTTGGCAAAAACATTAACGAACTTTAATTGTTAGGTAAAACATTGTTTAGAAAAATCATTGAACAAGTTTAAAAATTTATGTCATCATTAGTATCCGATAGTGATGTTACGAATATCAATTTTTAGTATTCGCGAATACGAATATTTAAAACAGTATTCGCCGAATACGAATATTTAAAACAGTATTCGCCGAATACGAATATTTCTTTTGAGGTTTATATTTCAAATTTAATTGGAAAAAATCCCTGCCTTTGCGTTAGTAACTATAAATGAAAAAAAAAAATTTAGTGATTTAACATTATTATTGCATTAAGATGCCGAATTTGAAAACCTCTACAGAACATTTTTTAATTATTTTACTTACATATGTATGTACTTTCAGATTTCGTTTTTCTTACTCTGCGTGAAATACAATGGGTTTTTTTAATAAAAATTTATATTTTTTTTTACATTTTATGTACTTTTTTTTAAACTTTTGTATGATTTTTTTTTTGGAAAATGTATGGGAAAATTATTGGAAAAATATTCGCTTGAATTTGGCGAATACGAATATCTTAAAACAGGCGAATAGTCGAATACGAGTATTCGTAACATCACTAGTATCCGATATATATTCTTTTAGTCATATTCATTGTTTCTGTTCTTCCAAATTATTCAGGTCCGGCGGATGGGCGCGGTAAGGATCATCTGTTTTCATAGCAGGAGACAATAAAACTTCCTATAAAAGATAAAAATGTTGAATATATATTTCTAACGTAATATTAATATTTGCTGAATTCACAACAATTTGTATCGCCTATCTTGTATGAAATACACTTTTGTTTATATGTTTGTGAACACCTAGTGTATATTGTATCGGCTTGAATCTTGTATTGATGGACGAAAGAAGACCAAGCACCATACAAATACTCTCTGTGAGTGTATAAGTACATATACTCTCTGAGTATTGTATGAAATACGATTTTTGCAAAACATATGAAATAAAAGTGTAATTGTGTATTTCCTTTTTATATGAAAATTACCAACAACAAATTTTACACTATTGTATATGATACTATAATACACTCGATACAATGATACAAGAGGTTTTGTGAATTCAGCAATTATTTGCATCTATCAATACCCATACCAAAACCTCCGGTAGGTGGTAAACCATATTCAAGCGTAAAACGGAACGATTATCTTTCCCATGTTGCAAAAACGGAGCTTTCATATCTATAGATCAAGAACGCCACTTCTTTAAAATTTGTTTACAACGTTCATTCCAGTTAGGATATAATTGCTCTGGATGCTGAGTGTTGGCATACAAAACGTCAGATATAGTTGCCATTTCTCCCAAATCTGTTATAGAAAATATGAGAGCATGTGACAAAAGAGTAATAGAAATAATAACTAACCTTCGTCTTTCCTCATTTTTTCTGCAGTCTTTTATGTACCAGCTACAGCTACCAACATTTCACCATCCATAAGAATATTTGATGATGTAGTTTGCTAAAGAAATACTGGCATGAAACTTTTTTGGATAGGTATGTGATTCGGAAGCTTTTTGTAGTTCGGTTACAGCAGCTGTACGCAACTTAAAATACTCATTGGGTGAGATTTCTTCATCAGGAGTAAAAGACTTCTTTTTGGTTTTTCCAACATCCGGCGCCCAGGCAACTTTTTTCGCATCCTTTTCAGCTTTTTCTTTGGCTGTAAAACTTCAAATTATTAAAAATTATTAATAATATATTTTTCGTTTGCTGCATCATTAATTTCTTAAAAATGTATCATTAATTATAAAATTAACAAATAAAATGAACCAATTATGATGTTTTTTACCAAATATCTGATGTTTTTGCTTACAAGTGCTGCCAAGTCAGAAAAAACGTGTTCGCTAAAATATTGAACAGTGCTGCCCAATAGATTCAAACAAAAAAATCATTTTCCGATTTTCATATTTTTGATCGAATATAACTTTTCTCAGAAAACCTCCGGGAAAATAGTTGAAACCACAATCGATGCGTATTTCCAACTTCTTTCGATTGCGTATAGTGTCATATGTGCACCCCTTCTACTTTGTGAGTTATTTGCAAATTTCTAAAAGTGTTTTTTTTTTTGTAAAAAAAATGTTGATAAGTGTACAATTTGTCTCAGAACACCTCCGGGAAAATAGTTGAAACCACAATCGATGCGTATTTTCAACCTCATTCGATTGCGTGTAGTGTCATATGCGCACCCCTTATACTTTATGAGTTATTTGCAAATTACTAAAAGTGTTTTTTTTTTCTTGTAAAAAAAAATGTTGATAAGTGTACAACTTTTCTCAGAAAACCTCCGGGAAAATAGTTGAAACCACAATCGATGGGTATTTTAAACCTCATTCGATTGCGTGTAGTGTCATATGCGCACCCTCTCTAGTTTCTGAGATATCAATGAAATAGTGTTTTAAAAATTGTTCGAAGAAACCTCCGGATATATACGTTATAATTAAAATGTCCATAATGACAGTCATAAAATCTGATACTAGAGGACTTTTGCTATATATTCTCATTTTTATATTTTTAATTTTTTAAAATATTACTTTAAAATTATTGCATTCAAAGTCGTAATTTTTTTTCATTCTTTGTGTACGTTTAGCATGTACCAAGTAGTGTGTCGAATGATGTTTTTTACAAACTATCTGTGATGTTTTTGCTTACAAGTGATGCCAAGTCAATATGTTAACTCGGAAAAAACGTGTTGGCTAAAATATTGAACAGTGCTGCCCAATAAGTTCAAACAAAAAAAATCTTTTTCCGATTTTGATATTTGATGGAATATAACTTTTCTCAGAAAACCTCCGGAAAAATAGTTGAACCCACAATCGATGCGTATTTTCAACCTCTTTCGATTGCGTGTAGTGTCATATGCGCACCCTTTCTACTTTGTGAGTTATTTGCAAATTACTAAAAGTGTTTTTTTTTTCTTGTAAAAAAAAATGTTGATAAGTGTACAACTTTTCTCAGAAAACCTCCGGGAAAATAGTTGAAACCACAATCGATGGGTATTTTAAACCTCATTCGATTGCGTGTAGTGTCATATGCGCACCCTCTCTAGTTTCTGAGATATCAATGAAATAGTGTTTTGAAAATTGTTCGAAGAAACCTCCGGATATATTCGTTATAATTAAAATGTCCATAATGACAGTCATAAAATCTGATACTAGAGGACTTTTGCTATATATTCTCATTTTTATATTTTTAATTTTTTAAAATATTACTTTAAAATTATTGCATTCAAAGTCGTAATTTTTTTTCATTCTTTGTTTACGTTTAGCACGTACCAAGTGTCGAATGATGTTTTTTACAAAATATCTGTGATGTTTTTGCTTACAAGTGCTGCCAAGTCAATATGTTAACTCAGAAAAAAACGTGTTCGCTAAAATATTGAACAGTGCTGCCCAATAGATTCAAACAAAAAAATCTTTTTCCGATTTTCATATTTTTAATGGAATATAACTTTTCTCAGAAAACCTCCGGGAAAATAGTTGAAACCACAATCGATGCGTATTTCCAACTTCTTTCGATTGCGTATAGTGTCATATGTGCACCCCTTCTACTTTGTGAGTTATTTGCAAATTTCTAAAAGTGTTTTTTTGTAAAAAAAAATGTTGATAAGTATATAACTTTTCTCAGAAAACCTCCGGGAAAATAGTTGAAACCACAATCGATGCGTATTTTCAACCTCATTCGATTGCGTGTAGTGTCATATGCGCACCCCTTATACTTTATGCGTTATTTGCAAATTACTAAAAGTGTTTTTTTGTAAAAAAAAATGTTGATAAGTATATAACTTTTCTCAGAAAACCTCCGGGAAAATAGTTGAAACCACAATCGATGCGTATTTTCAACCTCTTTCGATTGCGTGTAGTGTCATATGCGCACCCTTTCTATTTTGTGAGTTATTTGCAAATTACTAAAAGTGTTTTTTTTTTTTGTAAAAAAAAATGTTGTTAAGTGTACAACTTTTCTCAGAAAACCTCCGGGAAAATAGTTGAAACCACAATCGATGCGTATTTTCAACCTCATTCGATTGCGTGTAGTGTCATATGCGCACCCTCTCTAGTTTCTGAGATATCAATGAAATAGTGTTTTGAAAATTGTTCGAAGAAACCTCCGGATATATTCGTTATAATTAAAATGTCCATAATGACAATCATAAAATCTGATACTAGAGGACTTTTGCTATATATTCTCATTTTTATATTTTTAATTTATTAAAATATTACTTTAAAATTATTGCATTCAAAGTCGTAATTTTTTTTCAAACTTTGTTTACATTTTGCACGTTGAAAAGTTAGCAAACCGGATGTGTGGTTTTGTACCTCACTATTTCCGGTTTGCTAATATGTTGTTTTCTTCTCGTCGATCACGTAATAAGTTTTTTACCATAGTTGAAAAAAAAGGTACACGGAATTAGCTAACTTTTTTCAGGGATGCAAAAAATGTACAATGCTACGCATCTAGCGTTTTTGCCTGTAACTAGCGATTAAAAAGACAAACCGCATCAAACTTTTTGAGAATTTAATTAATTATATATATATATATATATATATATATATCTATTAGCTAATAAACTAATAATGTTAAATACAAAAAACGCCGATCGATAAAGCGTGAAAAAATAAAAATTTTTGGCTCTCATTTTCTTAAACACTTGCATTCAAATGTTATACCCAACAAATTTTTCAAAATAAGCGAAAAACAAGGAAAAGTGTTACGTCTGTAAAACGAACAATTTTTGTTCAGTTTAAAATTGAGCAATGGTCGGACTTCTCATACGATTTTGTGGCTAGACTTTTTACATTCTGAAGTAATTCTAAAGACAGAGAAATTTATATTGCTTTCTTTGTTTTCCTCCCAGCTGAATTAAAACTTGATCAAGGAAACTTGACGTGTGTAAAACTGCACTTTCATTCAGAAGTTATAACCAGCAAACTTTTGTGCTTTTAGCACAATTCGCTGAAATGTTTTATCGCCGTGAACAAAACAAATTTTTTTTTTCACTTGGTAAATTTTTTCTGTTATAGTGCCAACCCTGCATTATTTATAACATATATACTTACTTATTACAACTCTATTTAAAAATACTCTTTTACCTAACTATGGGTATAAGTGTTATACGATAAGGATAGACATAAGAAGAGAATAATAAAACAATACAGTTGATAGTGAACCACACAAGAATCAAGTTTCATATTATTGAATCGGTTTAGATATTAAATGGCGACCGAGAAGGCGTGGAATATTCTAGAAAAATATACATACATACATACCAAGATGTATGTCTAGAATATTCCAAAACAATAAATTTAATTTTTTAATAGAAGAAATCTTGAAAAAACCCTTTCAAACTTGGTATCATCATACAAAAACACTTTGCTATTATGAGAGGATAATAACCAACAACTACAGCAACACAGACACTTTTTTCAGAACAAAACAATTAATTATCCTCTACCAACTACATACAATTTACACTTAGTTAAACATCATCTTACAACTATTGAAAAACAAAACTAATACTATTTACTTTTTAAACACAACTTACATATACATATTTATATATTGTAATAAGTAAAAAAAAAATTGAAGAAAACAAATATAAATTCTAGTAAATATCAATAAATTAAGATGAAAACAACAATAACTAACAACTAATGCGGAAAAGAAAATAATTAAAAAAAACAATTTTATATAACCAAATGTGACGAAAAACGATTTATAAAAAAAAATATGATCGAACTTTAAAACGAAATTTATAAAAAAAAAATAGAACTTCAAACCTAAATAAAAAAATTGGTACAGTTGAGTCAAAAAAAAAAAAAACCGTTTGAAAAAAGGGTAAAAAAAAAAAAAAAAATAAAACAGTTGACAAAATACCAAAAAGAAAAACTATAAAAAAAAAAGAGATCAAATTGAAAACCAGTTTCATCAAAAATAAGTGGAAAAAACAGGTACAGAAAAAAAAACACCTGGCAACAAGAATCAAATCGGATAAAATTAACTGAAAAGAAAAATGAAAAAAGAACGCAATGAAAATTAAACACTGACTGAAACAAAATAAAATTGAAAAAATGAAATTGAAAAATTATATACTACATTAAAAATAAAACTAAACGAAAACACCAACAAGAACAAAAATCTGAAAAAAATTATATTGAAAATTTAAATATAAACAACAACAATAAATACAACAATAATAATCAACAGTTAAAATTACATTAGAAAAAGAGTCTAAAAAAAGAAAGAAAACTGAAAACAAATCATTACAAATATATATGTATATTAAACAAACAAACAAGCATACATGCATATATACAAACATAATTAGTGCAACATACAAAAAAAACTGCAGAACAGAAAAATACAGCAACGAAAACTACAGAAAAAAAAAGAGAGAGAAATAAAATAATGAAACAAAATGAAAAATGAAACATGTTCAACGCAAAGTATATGTATACCAAGTAGATGAAAATAAACAGGTGATTCATTTTTTTCTCGCTTATTTTTAATGTATGACTGTCAAAAGCTGTTTACGATTTTCGTACGCCATTTTGGTTTGTTTTGTTTTGTTATACATAATTCTACAAATTGTTTTTGTTTTCTTCATGTTGTTCTCATCTCTTTTTGACATTCATCCAATATTTTTACACAAACAAAATACATGGTGCATCTACTTGGTATTTAATTTACTTTGGTTCAACGAGAAAAAAGAAGAGATAACCAACCAACAAACACGTCAACAAATTAACAATACAACAAATTAATACGAAACCACAGCCTAAAGTATACGATGTTGAGTTATGATGGAAGATGAAATCGGAGGACAACAACAACACACAACAGCAACACAAGAGAGACGGAATCAATCAACAACAGCCTAGTAACAAACAGCACCATGGGTATTATTATATTATATTACAATTATTATTATTATCATTATATTAGAATAGTACATATATACACATATCTCCACATAAATACAAACATATTCAAACACAAACATAACAGAAAATACACAACACAATACACATAATACATATATACAAACCTTATCAATTTTAACATAAATATATGTATGTATACATGAAAGAAAACATAATCAAACAAAATAAAACTCAAAAACAAAACCTTAAAATGGGAAATTTTTTTTTGGAAGTTGTACATACATATGTAGACATACAAATATACTCACATACATATATGTAATTGAGAGAAGACAATTAAGTGTGTTTGACTTGATATTAAATGGAGAAATATGCATTTAAGAGAAAATTTAAGAGTAAAGCAAGAAATTATTAAAATCAAAATTTAAGGGTTATTTCACCGAAAAAAAAGTGATGTCATATGAAAATAATTTTTAATTTTTAGTTTCAAATAGAAATATTTTTATTTCAATAAATTTAGATTCTCAAACAAGTAATAAAATAAATAAATTTAGTTTTGCAAAGTACAAGTACATTGTAGATTTTTAAAATGATTATGGAAAAGCATATGACAACATTACAAATAATTAAAAGGTAATTTTTTTAAATTATAAAAACAACATTTCCTATACGAAAAGAAATTACAAGAATATATTTTAATGAAGAAAATCATACAAATGGAAAAGGAACGAGAAATTAAAATTAAATTTAGAAAAATTTAAATTTTCTTGAAAATTTTTAAAAGTAAAAGTAAACAAAAATAAAACATTTTGTGCCATATGTCTGAATTTGACAACGAAAAATTTGTTGAATTGATTAACAATTTTTACAGTGTTAAGAAAAGAATCCTTCAAAATCGTCCAATTTCAACAAAAAAAAATAAAATAATCGAATACGTTAGTTTATTAATTGAAACTTATAATTCAATATTGGAATACGTAAAAACATATTCTGAAAATTTATCAATTGTCACGAAAACACAAATTTTTTCTAAAATAAGACATTGTCGTGAACTTCTAGTGAGATGCTTTGGCAAACTTAATTGTAAAATAAGGGTTCCAGAAAACATAGAGCTGTTTGAAATTGTAAACAAAGACGTTCTGACTGATAGTGAAAGCGATTCAGAATATAGTGAGTCTGAAATTGAATCAAATACTGATAATAAAGATAGTTTAGACATTGAAAATAAAATGGCAACGACGGAACAAAAAAAAGCATATATTAGTATGTGTTCAACCATTCTTAGAGACAACTACGATGGTAATCCATTAGCGTTAGATTCATTTTTAGACAAGATCAGTTTAATTGAAGACCTCACAGATGATAACCTAATAAGTACTCTTTTACGCTTCATTAAATCAAAACTGGAAGGGAAAGCTAGAGAAGCATTACCAGAAAATATTATGACGGTAAACGATATTACAGCAGCGTTAAAAAGTAGGATCAAACCAGATAATTCCAAAGTTGTTGCTGGTAAGATAGCAGCTTTAAGCGTTAGAAATAACAATTATTCAGAATTTTCTAAACAGGCAGAGGAGCTTGCGGAAGCATTTGAACGTTCGCTAGTTATAGAGGGAATAAATAAAAGTAAAGCACATGAAATGGCAGTCGAACAAACTGTAAGCATGTGTCGGTTAAATGCGAAGTCTGATTTAGTAAAATCAATATTAGCATCATCTGTTTTTTCAGACCCCAAAGAGGTAGTAGCAAAGCTAGTTGTTGAACAGGCAACAGAAATTAAGGAACATCAAGTTCTTACTTTCCAAACTAGTAACCGTAATTTTAGAACTAATGCAAATCAAGCAAATAATTTCACCCAGCGTCGTAACAATTATAACTTTCGTGGAAGCAATCGTGGAAATTTTCGTGGCAGGAATTTTCACACTGCAAACAATCACAATAACAGAAGTTTTAACAATAATCAAAATAATTATCGGGGTAATAACCGAGCTAATTTTTCTCGAGGTTTTAACAACAGAAGAGTTTCAGTTAGGCCTTTAAACGTGGAGGCCCCTCAACAAACACTGCTGTTGGGGGAGGAGACTTTAAATTAGAAAAACCAAAACCTTTTAAATCAATTTATAGTCTAAATCCTAGCTACGCAGACTTTATTCAAATAAATTTATCTAACATAGACAGACCATTTACTTTTCTCGTAGATTCTCAAGCAGACGTTTCGTTAGTCAAAGTTTCAAGCTTAAGCCAAAATATATCATTAAAGGAAAATGAGAAAATCAGTATAACTGGTATAAACACATTTGCCATATCGTCATTAGGTACAATTTACACAGAATTAAATATTTCAAATTTTTCAATCCCACAAGTTTTTCACGTAGTCAATGATGACTTCAACATTCCTTCAAATGGTATACTTGGAAAAGATTTCCTTAAAAATAACAAGTGTAATATCGATTATGATACCATGACAATATCTCTTTTTGTTCAGGATACTAGAATTGAGATACCAATACTACAGGGTACAAGTGGATATTCTTGCATAATTCCGCCGAGATGTGAAGTCTATAGAATTTTTAATTTCAAAAACATTAAAGAACCAATGTACATTGACTCACAGGAAGTTTCTAAGGGAGTATTTATAGGAAAAGGCATTGTAGACTCGGAGAATTCTATTTTACGCGTAGTTAACACAACAACCGAAATAAAAATTATTAAAAATTATGATATTCAAGCGCAAAAGCTACAAAATTTTTACATTTACGCTGTAAATAAAACCGTTCGCAATCAAGAACGTATATCAAAGCTCAAAAACGTATTGCAGCACCAAATGCCAGATAATGTTAGAAAAGATTTATTACCAATTTGTGAGAATTTTTCAGATATTTTTGCATTAAAAGATGACAAAATGACAATCACAAATTTTTATGAGCAAAAACTACGTTTGACCGATTCTATACCAGTCTATATTAAGAATTATCGACTAGCACACACCCAAAAAGATGAGATTAACAAGCAAGTTAAAAATTTACTGGATAACGATTTAATAGAACCAAGTACCTCTAACTATAATAGTCCTTTAATACTAGTACCAAAAAAGAGTTTAAGTGATAAAAAATCCTATAGAATGTGCGTCGACTATCGAGCTTTAAATAAAAAGTTAATCGCCGACAAATTCCCATTGCCTAGAATAGACGATATTTTAGACAACCTTGGTCGAGCGAAATATTTTTCAGTGATAGACCTATACTCTGGTTTCCACCAGATACCATTGCACCCAGATTCTCGTGATATTACGTCTTTCAGCACTGATAGCGTATCCTACCGTTGGAAAGTTTTACCTTTCGGACTTAATATAGCTCCAAATTCTTTTTCCAGAATGATGTCTATTGCTTTTTCAGGCCTTGCACCAAACAAAGCTTTTCTTTACATTGACGATGTTATTATCATAGGTTGTAGCAAACAACATCACATTCAAAATTTGAAAAACGTTTTCGAAATTCTAAGAAACCACAATCTTAAGATAAACCCATATAAATGCAATTTCTTCCGACCTGAGGTCACATTTCTAGGACACAAATGTACTGCAAGAGGCATTTTGCCAGATGATTCTAAAATCAGTGTAATAAAAACGTACCCGATTCCTACAGATAAAGATGCAGTAAGACGATTTGTGGCATTTGCCAATTATTATCGAAAATTTATCCCGAATTTCGCTATTTTAGCAGCACCACTAAATTTCCTCACAAGAAAAAATACAACATTTAGCTGGACTGAACAATGTCAAAATTCCTTTAACAAATTAAAATCAGCCTTATTATCTCCAAGAATACTTCAGTATCCCGACTTTAAAAAGCCATTCTTAATTACCGTTGATGCCTCAAAAACTGGTTGTGGAGCCATATTAAGCCAGAATATTAATGATAATGATTTACCAATTTATTTCGCGTCTAGATCATTTAGCCCATCCGAACAAAAGAAACCCATAATAGAACTAGAACTGTTAGCAATTCATTTTGCGATTATTCATTTTCGGCCATATATTTATGGTACTTCTTTCATAGTGCGATCAGACCATCGACCTTTGGTTTACCTGTTTAATATAAAAGATCCTTCGTCTAAGTTAACAAAAATTAGATTAGAACTTTCCGAATACAATTTTACCGTTGAATACATAAAAGGAAAAGAAAATGTAGGAGCGGATGCTTTATCCAGAATTTCCATTAATGAACTAAAAAATCTAAACAATAATGTATTTTCAATGACAACTCGAGCAATGTCAAAGAAAACTAACAAAAACAAAAATGATTTAGAACAACAAAAAGATTCCATTCAATTAAAAATTTACGACAAATTTTCACACAAGTTTGATAAAAAAGTTTCAAAAATTAAAACAGAGTTATTTTATATGAATCAAAAACTTACTAAAATGCGCATAAATATACATAAAAAATTTAAAAAATTGCTATATATTGATTTTGAGATTGTTAACGAAACAATTTGTTTAGACAATTTGCTTTCGAGGTTGCAAAAAGAAGCCAACATTCAAAAAATTTTTATAGCAGAATGGTCCAAAAGTGATCCATTTTTTTCGATTTGTTCAATTCAAACTCTAAAAGATAGTGGAATAAAAATATTAAAAACTCTGGAAATAGTCCTAACGGAACCAACGGAAATAATAACAGACGAAAACGATAAACTAAAATTGATGGAAATACACCATAATGATCCTTTAACTGGTGGTCACTGTGGTCAAAAGAAGTTATACGCAAAAATTCGTACAAAGTACTATTGAAAAAGAATGACGAAAGATATTGCAAAATTTGTAAAAAATTGCAACGAGTGTACTTTAAATAAAGTCAGACCAGGCAATGTCGAAAAACTAGTTCTAACTCCTACACCAAGTAAAGCATTCGATATAGTTGTTTTAGATACAATAGGTCCTTTACCTCAGTCAGCTTTTGGTAATAAATATGCAATAACATTAATATGTGATTTATCTAAATATTTAGTTACCATTTCAGTTCCCGATAAATCAGCTCATACTATTGCGCGTGCAATATTTGAAAATTTTATTTTAATATATGGGAGAATGAACACCATAAAATCAGATCAGGGTACCGAATTCAAAAATGAACTATTCACCGAACTTTGCAAATTATTAAAAATTGAGTTGAAATTTTCAAGCGCATATCACCATCAAAGTCTGGACACAGTTGAACGTAATCATAGGGTATTCAATGAGTATATACGAGCTTATATAAAAGAAAACATGACTGATTGGGACACATACCTAAAATATTTCACTTTTTACCATAATACTACACCGAACACAGTCTTTGATAACCAATTTACACCTTTCGAGTTAGTTTTTGGTAAGAAAGTGACAATGCCAAGTGAAGTACAAACAAATTTAGAACCGCTTTATAATTTAGATAATTATAGCAAGGAGATAAAACATAGATTACAAAAAACCCATATCCTTGCAAAAGATTTAATCAACAAACATAAAGAAAGGAATAAAAAACTACATGACAAGTTTGCTAAACCAGTATCATTACAGGTTGATGACAGCGTTTTATTGAAAAAAGAGCCCTACGAAAAGCACAAAAGTATTTACGAAGGTCCTTACATTGTCAAAAATATAAATGGTGTTAATATAACAATTTACGACAATGTATCAAAAAAAAGAAAAATTGTTCATAAAAATAGAATAAGAAAAACATAAGAAATACAATTTATAAAAATTAAAGAAAATATTTTTATTTATATCTTTTATAAACACTTTATAAAGCTTTAGTGTTAAACAATAATATTTACAAATCATTTAACAAAATTTGGAAATATTTCAGAAATCAAATTAAAATAACTAAATAATTAAGTAAGGTGATCACCCTATCTTAATTGTATGCAATATATATATATATATATATATATTAATATAAAAATATTTTATAATTTTCAAAAAAAAAAAGGGAGGTATCTACCCATATAATTACTTGTAAATTATCATACCACATTTTATTTTTAATGCTTGTATTTATAAATATATTATAAATATGTTTATAGATATATTATAAATGATATATTGTAAATGAAGATTAAATTAAAAAAAAAAAAGGGAGGTATAGTGCCAACCCTGCATTATTTATAACATATATACTTACTTATTACAACTCTATTTAAAAATACTCTTTTACCTAACTATGGGTATAAGTGTTATACGATAAGGATAGACATAAGAAGAGAATAATAAAACAATACAGTTGATAGTGAACCACACAAGAATCAAGTTTCATATTATTGAATCGGTTTAGATATTAAACTGTCACGTAAAAAGTTTTTTACCATAGTTGAAAAAAAAGGTACATGGAATTAGCTAACTTTTTTCAGGGATGCAAAAAATGCACAATACTGTGCATCCAGCGTTTTTGCCAGTAACTAGCGATTAAAAAGACAAACCGCATCAAACTTTTTGAGAATTTAAATAATTAAATATATATCTATTAGCTAATAAACTAATAATGTTAAATACAAAAAACGCCGATCGATAAAGCGTAAAACAATAAAAACTGTATGCTGTCATTTTTGAAAACACTTGCATTCAAAAGTTATGTGCAACAATCTTTTCAAAATTAGCGAAAAACAGGGAAAAGTGTTACGTCTGTAAAACGAAAAATATTCTTTGTGCACAAAATTGAACAATTGTTGTCGATAGAGGACCCTCATACAATTTTGTGGGTGGAAATGTCACATTCTAAAAGACTTGCATTTAGAAGTTATTCCCAGCAAACATTGGTGCACTTAGCAAAATTCGCTGAAAAATGTTTTTGCTTATAAAACGAGAAATTGTTCGAAGAGTTGAAAAAGTAAAAACGCCATTCGATAGAGCGTGAAAAAACAATAAAAACTGTATGCTGTCATTTTTTAAAACACTTGCATTCAAAAGTTATGTGCAACAAACTTTTCAAAATTAGCGAAAAACAGGGAAAAGTGTTACGTCTGTAAAACGAAAAATATTCTTTGTGCACAAAATTGAACAATTGTTGTCGATAGAGGACCCTCATACAATTTTCTGGGTGGAAATGTCACATTCTAAAAGACTTGCATTTAGAAGTTATTCCCAGCTAACATTGGTGCAATTAGCAAAATTCGCTGAAAAATGTTTTTGCTTATAAAACGAGAAATTGTTCGAAGAGTTGAAAAAAAAAAAACGCCAATCGATAGAGCGTAAAAAAACAATAAAAACTGTATGCTGTCATTTTTGAAAACACTTGCATTCAAAAGTTATGTGCAACAAACTTTCCAAAATTAGCGAAAAACAGGGAAAAGTGTTACGTCTGTAAAACGAAAAATATTCTTTGTGCACAAAATTGAACAATTGTTGTCGATAGAGGACCCTCATACAATTTTGTGGGTGGAAATGTCACATTCTAAAAGACTTGCATTTAGAAGTTATTCCCAGCAAACATTGGTGCAATTAGCAAAATTCGCTGAAAAATGTTTTTGCTTATAAAACGGGAAATTGTTCGAAGAGTTGAAAAAGTAAAAACGCCAATCGATAGAGCGTGAAAAAACCATAAAAACTATATGCTGTCATTTTTGAAAACACTTGCATTCAAAAGTTATGTGCAACAATCTTTTCAAAATTAGCGAAAAACAGGGAAAAGTGTTACGTCTGTAAAACGAAAAATATTCTTTGTGCACAAAATTGAACAATTGAATTGAACAGCAAACATTGGTGCAATTAGCAAAATTCGCTGAAAAATGTTTTTGCTTATAAAACGGGAAATTGTTCGAAGAGTTGAAAAAGTAAAAACGCCAATCGATAGAGCGTGAAAAAACCATAAAAACTATATGCTGTCATTTTTGAAAACACTTGCATTCAAAAGTTATGTGCAACAATCTTTTCAAAATTAGCGAAAAACAGGGAAAAGTGTTACGTCTGTAAAACGAAAAATATTCTTCAAAAACATTTTTCAGCGAATTTTGCTAATTGCACCAATGTTAGCTGGGAATAACTTCTAAATGCAAGTCTTTTAGAATGTGAAATTTCCACCCACAAAATTGTATGAGGGTCCTCTATCGACAACAATTGTTCAATTTTGTGCACAAAGAATATTTTTCGTTTTACAGACGTAACACTTTTCCCTGTTTTTCGCTAATTTTGAAAAGTTTGTTGCACATAAATTTTGAATGCAAGTGTTTTCAAAAATGACAGCATACAGTTTTTATGGTTTTTTCACGCTCTATCGATTGGCGTTTTTACTTTTTCAACTCTTTGAACAATTTCTCGTTTTATAAGCAAAAACATTTTTCAGCGAATTTTGTTTGCTGGGAATAACTTCTAAGTGCAAGTCTTTTAGAATGTGACATTTCCACCCACAAAATTGTATGAGGGTCCTCTATCGACAACAATTGTTCAATTTTGTGCACAAAGAATATTTTTCGTTTTACAGACGTAACACTTTTTCCTGTTTTTCGCTAATTTTGAAAAGTTTGTTGCATATAACTTTTGAATGCAAGTGTTTTCAAAAATGACAGCATAAAGTTTTTATTGTTTTTCACGCTCTATCGATTGGCGTTTTTACTTTTTCAACTCTTCGAACAATTTCTCGTTTTATAAGCAAAAACATTTTTCAGCGAATTTTGCTAATTGCACCAATGTTTGCTGGGAATAACTTCTAAATGCAAGTCTTTTAGAATGTGACATTTCCACCCACAAAATTGTATGAGGGTCCTCTATTGACAACAATTGTTCAATTTTGTGCACAAAGAATATTTTTCGTTTTACAGACGTAACACTTTTCCCTGTTTTTCGCTAATTTTGAAAAGTTTGTTGCACATAACTTTTGAATGCAAGTGTTTTCAAAAATGACAGCATACAATTTTTATTGTTTTTTTACGGTCTATCGATTGGCGTTTTTACTTTTTCATCTCTTCGAACAATTTCTCGTTTTATAAGCAAAAACATTTTTCAGCGAATTTTGCTAATTGCACCCATGTTTGCTGGGAATAACTTCTAAATGCAAGTCTTTTAGAATGTGACATTTCCACCCACAAAATTGTATGAGGGTTCTCTATCGACAACAATTGTTCAATTTTGTGCACAAAGAATATTTTTCGTTTTACAGACGTAACACTTTTCCCTGTTTTTCGCTAATTTTGAAAAGTTTGTTGCACATAACTTTTGAATGCAAGTGTTTTAAAAAATTTCAGCCACCAATTTTATTGACTTTTACGCTTTATCAGTTTTTATTGGTTATTGCATTATTATATTATTAGCGAAAACTTTTTCACTAATATATTATATTACCAAAAAGTTTTCTGTATATTGACCTTATACTCACAAAATGTTGCTAAAAAACGCTACATCTCTACATTAAAAAAGTTTGCCAAGTATAAGTACGGTTTTATCGTCTCTGAAAAAGTTTTTTTAGTGCTACTACTAGTTTTTTCAGCCTGGAAAAAAAGTTTGCCAAGTACTACTGCACTTTTATCAACTCTGGAAAAAAGTTTGCCATTTTTCCAAAGTTTGTTTTCTTCTCATGCGTTTGTTATTTGCAATAAGTTTTCGCAACATTTTAAGTTACAATAAAAAAGTAGTACGGCAACGCTTTCCACTCTTATTTGCAAATAAGAAGTGCGTATAAACGGGGTAAACACGATAGTTTCATTGGGGTTCCGCACGAGATGAATTTTTAAGCCGCACAATTTTTGTTCTTTTTTTTACACACGAGACTAATTCATCTGGCATAAAATGTATACGTGTACTCAGCTTTGTGTGTGTTAGTGTGTTTTTGTATTCATTTGATGTTTGGATTGTGTATGTATTAGTTTTGTGCTGCTTGTGCGGGTATGAGGCTGGTTGAAAAATTGTTCCAACGAAAAACCGCTCTCTTCACCCCTCTCGCCTAAAAACTCTCATGTTATAGGGCTAACTATAATATGCTTAAGCTAGCTTAAGATACTGTCAGAAATCAACGAAAAGCATGTCAAATGCTTAAGCAAATTACTGACGACTTTTGTTTGGCTATATTGTACTTATTTGACTTACGCCTGATTTCACAATGTTCGGTAAAATGTCTGTTAACAAAAAATTAACTAATTGCTGGTTAGGCTAACGGGCACTATTTAATCAACGGTTACGTATTTTCGTTTCACCATCTTTCGGTTAAGTAACAAAAGAATTTAATAAAAATGTGGCAATACTATCGGTTTGTTTACATAAAAAATGAATTAAAAATACAGTTTTTGCAAATTTGAGAAACAAAACTTTGTAATAATAGTAAAATTCAGGTAAGTAATAATTAAAATATTGTTATTTGTACATAAAAAAAACATATGTACATGTATATAAAGCATTAATATAAATTGTTTGTTTGTAGTACATAGTTTCTCCGGCGACAACGTATTTGGGACGTACATAGTTGAAGGAATCTAGTTTGGATGTGTCCAGAAGATAGGAAATAAATCAAGAGACGGAATTTGCCATGGTAAGATGATGTAAATATATGTACATAATCGTATTTAATGTCCAATACTGTTATCTAGGATTGAAAAATACCGACCGGCAAAATTTGATGAAATTGTAGGCAATGAAGATAATGTAGCTAGTTTGTCCGAACTTGCTACGCTCCTAACATTATTATAGCGGTAAGTAAAATGATGAAAAAAAATAAGCAAAAGCTGATTTTTTTTTTGGTATGGTATAGGGTCCAACTGGTGTGAGCAAAACAACGACTATTCAATGTTAGGCTAGAATATTACTTGGTGACATCTATAAGGAAGCAGTATTGGAATTAAATGCCTCAAATGAACGTGGTTTGGACGTAATGTGGAATGAAATTAAAATGTTTGCTTAACAAAAAGTCACTCTCTCCCGTGGACATCATAACATTGTTGTACTAGATGAAGCTGACAATATGACTGAGGGTGCAGAGCAAGCACTGAGGTGTATAATAAAAATTTATAGTAAGACCACACGTTTTGCATTAGCTTGTAATACAAGTGAAGAAATCATCGAACCCATACAGTCTTGATGTGCCATGTTGCGTTTTACGAAATTATCAGATGCCCAGATTTTGGCTAAACTTATTGCAGTTTCTTTCTTTTTTTGTGAATAGAAATTTTTAAATTAAAAATATTACAAACATATAAATATCGATTTGTATCTCTATACATTTTGTTTCATTTTCCTCCGATTAGAGTGCTAACCGGCAAATTTCTTTCAGTTAAATTTAACATCAACTTTTCTGTTAAATTCTGTCAGTTAAGAGTTAATCATATATTGTGTAATACAATTTAGCCAGACTTTCGGTTAAAGTGTTGATTATTTTTTAATCGAACATCGTGAAAGCGGGCGTTAAAGATCTTCTTCGCTGAGTTGCAAATATATGTACTATTCAAAAACTATTTTCTTATTTTTCCAAAAAATGATTTTAAGTCTACGTCTAATTAATCTAAAACCATAAACAAACAATTTATTTAAATTTTTGTTATGTTAGAAATGAAATGAAAACATTCACAAATAAAAAAGTACCAACAAATGCAACAGTTGCAACTATTTTCAATAAATAAACGTATAAGCAGCTGTTTGCTTAAGCAAGGTACGATTGGTTTCGATGTTTGCTTAAGCAAATGAAATTTGACGAAACTTGACGAAAAGTTCTTAAGTACATTATAGTTGTCAACATTTGGTTGTGTGTATTCGCACATTTGCTTAAGCTAGCTTAAGCACATTATAGTTAGCCCTTATGCCAGCATAATTAGACTCGTGTGCGGAACACCATTGAATGTAAAATTTGTACTAACCATATTTTAAGATAAAGAAGTGTGTTCAAAATTGCCAAAAGCCAACATAGTCATATCTCATAAAATTCGTTTACGATATAATGCAGAATAATTTAATTTATCGGATCTAGCATTGTGTAAAAATGTTTAACTAATAGTTAGTATACACTTATTAAAAAATTATATTTTTCAGTTGCAATTAAATTTTAAAATTTATTAAAGTAATTTTCTACAAAACTAATTTTTTGAGATGACTAGTATGTCAAGTACATATGTATGTATACGAGTGATAAACAAAAAAATGGCTCATAATGTAAATGCGTTTATACACGAATGAATTTTATATATTTAAGTGAATAATGGTTTAGGCCTATCGGGGAAGTCAACCATTAAAAAAAAATGACAATGCACTAAGTGTAGTACCTCAGTGGTAGTGTGGAAACCTACACAATTTGCAATTTTCAAAACGAATTTATAATAGTTAGTTCAGCAATGGGTAGTTTTTTCCAATACTTCTTATATTTGCAAAAGTACTTTTTCCTTTTTTCTCATCTCACCTAGCGACAAAAAAAAATCAATTTTTGACGAATATTTACTATTATTGCAGTTTACTTTTATTTTAAAGTATATAGACTATATATGGGAGTAATTAAATAAATTGACTAATTAATTGTCGATTTCATTGGCATTGACTTATAAACAATGCCAATTAAATTTTTAGCATTATCAATTTTTTAAACAATGCTAATGCTTTTCAAATAATTTCATTATTAGTTAGATAAAGAGTAAAAGCATTACAAATAATCAATGATAAAGTTTTTCAAAAGCATTATCATTATTAAACGTCAATATTATTTCACATTAATTAAATATTTTTTACACACACTGTTTCAGGATGTTCTTTTTGCTTTGGCACATGCTAAGGGAAAAGTGGGACGTTTCACACTTATTGAACGATGTGCAATTTATATTGCAGCATTCAGAAAATAAGCAGCAGCAACAACAAACACAGCATGAACAGATGCAACATATAAAACAAGAAACGCAGCAACCTCACAACACTACTACTGTAGTGACCAGTGAGGTTTCCGACAGCTCATTATTCGGCGAACATCTCTCAGCAGGTTCCAACCCTCTCACTGGGTACGCTGGACATAAAAAAAAACCATTTTCATAATTGCACTATACATTTATTTTATTTCTTCCAGACTGGTTTTACGTCTGTTTCTGCCCTCCCAACCATGTCATCTTTACCACCACTCAAATATGATTTTGATGACCCACGACTCTGCTGACTTAACTTACCGCTTCTCTTATACCATCATGCCTCTAACCTTTAAAATTTAATTCCACAACATACTCATTATTTCTTTTAAAAAAATTTGTACATTTCTTTTTTTATTTTATTAAATAAATAAATAATTAAGTTAAACTCTAAATACAAAAATTAAAAAAAAAATACCCACACATAATTCTTAAGCTATGTACAGACGATTGGCAGATCTTACAATATTGCCAGAAAAATGTTCAGAAAATGTCTGACAACCATCTGAACTTACAATTTTTGTCTTACAACGTTGCCAGAAAAAGCATTGTCAGTTCATTGTAAGACAATAATATTGTCAGACATCTCACAATCGTGAGAACACTCTACTTTGCCATTGTCAGATAATTGTCAGACATTGTAAGCTCTCGTTTTATTGGCAGATGTGTTTAATTTAATACATCTGACAATGGCACCATTGTCAGATAATTTTTTTTGTGGCAACGCTGTCCATAAATAATAAATGTCAATAATAATCGCAAAAAAAAAGCAAGATACATAAAAATATTAAGAAAATAAAAGTAAAACTGTTGTTACGAAAGTGAATAAAGAACTGAAGTTTTTTGCAAAGTAAAAGAAGTGTTTACATTATATTAAAAATTTAGCGGTTAATAATAGTTTGTTCAAATATTCACAACAAAATTGGAAAAAGAAATGGAAAAAGACATTTCAATTAATGAACTGTGCATTATAGACTATGAACCAGTTGACGACTTCAGTTTTTCCATAGAGTCGCCATCAGGTACTGAGGACGTGCAAGAGCCAAGACCAAAAAAAAAATGTTATCGGAAAAAGGTGGAATTCGTGTGGTCGCACGAAAGCATAGTCCAACTCATCGAGGAAGTTGAGGTACGGCGAAGTTTGTGGGATGCTGGGTGCGCTGAATACAAACTTCCCAAAGATATTTTATGGCAAGAGGTCGCAGATTCCATGCAGCGAAGTGTGAATGATTGCAAAGGAAAATGGGCGAATCTGCGCACTTCTTTCAACTGCAATTTGGATAAATATAGGAGAAAAAAAGTCAGGCCAAGGCAGTGATGAGCAGTTCAAAATTGTTTGGAGGTACTTCAAACCCATGCTGTTTTTGGAGACCACAAAAGTGCGGCAAACAACGCAATCCATTTCCTCTATGCAATTGGTAAGTATTAAATGAATTTGTAAATAAGGTGTTCATACATACATAGATATGAATGTACATACATATGTATATGTTCGCTTATTATATTTTTTTTATTGTTATAGGAATCTGCAACAACGGATGAGTCGGTAGTATGTGATATGGGCTTTACCGACGAATTGAAGTCACCTGCACCATACACGTCGGGGCAACAACGCAACCGCAAAAGAGGTCCAACAACGTCATCAACACCATCACGCACTGAATGCAAAGCTGATCTGAAGGTGATGGCTATAGAGGCACTGCAATCAATAAAATGTAGCGACTCTCAACCTAAGGATCCATTCACTGCTTTTGGAGAGTATATTGCCGCCGAGTTAAGAAGTCTCCCGCCAGAATCAGCTGCAATCGCTAAAGCGAAATTAAGGCGTGCATTCAATGACATATTGGATGAGGTTGGTTTGATGGTAAGTCTATCATAATTTTCTTTCTGCCAATCGGTTTTATTCTAATGTATTTTTAATCACTTTACCCTCGAATACAGTAGTGCGATTCAGTAACTTTTAAAGATTCGTTATCTGTTAATATATAACGCCTGTATGGCTGTTTGCATTAACGATTGTGCGATTCAGTAACACCTTGTTAACACTGCTGGTTAAAAATTGAAATCAAGTGGCATCTCTGCTAAAACATATGTCAAAATAACGAAAAGCACAAAAGAGAATACAAATAAAATATTCTTACATTGCGCGCAGACGCTTTTATTTAATTTTTAAGTTATTTTTTTATTTCTGGACAAAGTAAGTATTTATAATGTAATATTATTACTTCTAAATTATTAAATGTATATATGTATGTATGTGTTGTTTTCAGAATGAACCCTACAGCAAACGTGAAGCTAAGCCGCGCCACAGCAGAGCAGCTAAGTCTCATGATAGACTTTTTAGTTGAAAATCCGGGATTAGCTGCAGGCAAATTTGCTAAGATGCACGGCAAATATGAACATGAGAAGAAGTGGAGTGAGCTATCAGCAAAGCTTAACAGTGCTGGTGGAGCATTGAAAACTGTTGAGCAGTGGCATTCGGTAAGTAAACATTGGTTTAGATATGAAATTTTGGCTAAATAAAATTTGTACAAAAAGGTATGGAAAGACTTAAAAAGTCGCACAAGTACGAAAGTGCGAGATCGTAGACGACAACAAGCTCTTACCGGAAATAGGCCCATCAACCAGGAACCAGTTTCGGAGCTAGAGAGGAGGGTGGTATCTTTGATTGGGACCGATTATATCAAGGGTAATGAATTCGTCGCAGAAAATGTGCCATTGGAAGAGGTAAGTTCAAATTAAATAAATTTTCTTATACCTTTTTTTACAATTGTTTTCACTGTAAGGAATTACAACTGCGTTTGGAAGATGGTGACGAGGACGTGATGCTTGAAATAAAGGCATCATCAAGAGACGAGTTCGATGTGGAAACTCCAAAAACACCGAAGACCCCGCGTAGATGCCTGAAGAGGAAAAGATTGGAGGAGGACGACACGCGGGACAAATTTTTAGACATAGCCAAACGACAGGCTATTGCTTTAGAGGTATTTTTAATGTATGTATGTACTAAATATACTTTTTAATACATATCATTTTTTAATAGATGCTGGCTGAAAGTAATCGGCAGAATGTTGAAAATAGCAAGCAGAATGTTGAAAACACCAAAGTAATGGATGAGGCAATTAAAACGATGGGAGAAGGGCTGAAGCATGTGGCCGATGCATTCAATAATTTAGCGACTTCCATCAACCGTTTGCAGTAATAGTTTGTTGTAAGTTTTTATAAGTTTTTTAATGTATGAAGTTCAATTTTTGTTTTTTTTTTTGTAATAAGTATTTATATAAGTATATGAAGTTCCTATTTTAGTTTTTTAAGAATTGTTTTGCTTTAGTTCCTTTTCTTAGTTATTTAAGAATTGTTTTTGGTTTTTTTTTTTGTAATAAGAATTTATATGTATATGAAGTTCCTATTTTAGTTTTTTAAGAATTGTTTTTGTTGTTTATTTTTTATTTTTTTAAAAATCGTTTTTGTTAAAACCATTGTTAGTTTTTAAGAATTGTTTTTTTAATTTTTAGTTATTGTCAACCGAATGTGATAAATAAATGAATTTTTTTGTATAACTTAGCATTTTATTTTCAAGTTATTTATTAAAATTTTTTAAATACAGCTTATACACGCATACATATATTATTTAGGTAAAAAAATTAGCAATTAGTCGGTCTTGAACGCGCTTTGCTATTGATGATGGTGCATTTTGGATTTCCAAAAGACTACCTGTTTGAGGCTCGTAGATTTCATTATTAAATATGTTCCTATGCTCTTCTAAATGAATGTTGTGTAATACTGCGCAAGCATTAACTATTTTTCCAGAAATTTCAGGATCATATAACAGCATTCTTTGTTGTGATAAACATCGCCAAGTGCCTTTAAGAACACCAAAGAGTCTTTCAATAGGGTTGCGAGCCTTGCACAGTGCTTCATTGTAAAGAAATTTGGGACTCATCTCTGGTTGATTTGGTAAAGGGGTCATCAGCCATGGTTCCAATGGGTATCCGGAATCACCTGTAGATATTTTGTAGTTATTTTAAATACAATTAGTTTAAGGTTGATTTCTATGATGAAAAATATCAATCAGAAACATATTATGGTTTCCATTTTCAAAACTCCTTTGCATGACTCTTCGCACTGCAGAGCAACTCCATATGTATGAGTCATGTCGTGCTCCCGGATATTTAGCATTTACGTTTAGTATTTTTAAATTTGGATCACATATCTGTAAGTATTAGCAAATGATTATGGAAACCAAATACATATGTACATATGTAATTTATTCTTACCATTTGTACATTGAGAGAATGGTAACCATGATGATTGACATAAGCCTCCTCATGACTTTTTGGGGCCAAAATCGAGATGTGTGTACAATCCACAGCTCCAATAGTGCCCCTTACAAAAGACGAGGGAGCTGAAGCAAAAGTTTCCTTTGCAGCTTGTCGCTCAACTTGGGTCATTGGAAACCTCACGTTTTTAAAAAACATGCAATGGTTGATAGCATTAGTTACCCCATGTATGCATCGACTTATGGATGACTGGCTCATGGATATTCCCCACTGTTCTCCTACAGGCCGCTGGTAGCATCCAGTTGCGTAAAATCGCAAAGCTGCTAGCACCTTGCAATACAAATCTATTAGCTGATATTTCAAATTACCTTCAATGTTCCACAATTTACCTTTTTCTCAGTAGATATTGCCGTTATCCTCGACCCTCTTAATTGGCCATCAAGCTGAAAAACTAAATCTTCAGCCAATTCTGGAGTTAATCGGTAGAGTTTTTGAAACTCTGCAGCTGTTAAATGAAAAGCACTGTCTACATCACCGAGTAGACGACGATTTACTGTTGGTGCATTTATCATTGGCTCATTCCGTGTTAAATTTAATGCCAAATACTCAAAAGCCATTATATTATAAAAAAAAATTTACTTTGTTAAAATAAACCACTAAAAAAATGCTGTTGTTTAGTTAACGAAACAGCTGTTCAAGAAAACGCTTGAAGATAACGTCAATTGTTAAAAAAGTGTTACTGAATAACAAAAGCGTTTATTTTAAGGTTAACTACTTTTAACCACATAATTGTCTTTTAAATTTCATACTGAATCGCACTGCAGGTACCACAGTAGTAAAATTTATGTTAGTTTTTGTAAAGAACAAAAACAAAAACCAATGGAATTTGGTACCTCTTGCCATAAAACATCTTTGTGCAGTTTATATCCAATTCAACCAGCATCTCATAAACACCACCGTACCACCACCGTAGGTCAAGTGCCTCTTAATATTTTTTTTCTTTTTTAAATGTTTTGTTTTGTTTTTAATTTTTTTATATGTATATATTTATGAATGAAGTGTTTTTTTTCCTATAATTAGCTTTAAATGACTGCCTCTTAATATTTTTTTCTTTTTTAAGTGTTTTGTTTTTAATTATTTTATATGTATATATTTACGAATGAAATGTTTTTGTTTTTTGTAAAATTAACTTTATATATTAATGTAAGGATAGATCTCAAGCTACAATGTGCCTTTAAAAATATTTATGAATGAAATGTTTTTGTTTTTTGTGAAATTAACTTTATATATTAATGTAAGGATAGATCTCAAGCTACAATGTGCCTTTAAAAAATATGTACAAGAAATTTTAATATATAATTATTTGTTTTCATACTTACTTTAAAGTAATATTTTTAATTGTTATAAATAAAAATTTGTGATATTTTGTAATAAAAATTTGTGATATTTTGTAATAAAAATTTGTGATATTTTGTAATAAAAATTTGTGATATTTTTCCCAAAACTCGGAAACCGATTGAATTTTTATTTATTAATATTTATACAGGCTAAAGTTCGTAAATGTTAATAATCAGAGAATCACTATTTGTTAGGTAGCTTCGTTGAAAGATTGTGAATAGTTAGTTTTGTTTGTATTTCTGCATATACCTTATATTCATTCTATCATGCAATCAGATCATCCACAACAAAGCCATCCTGCAAAAAACTACCTGTCTATGAACAAGAAATTATTTGCACTTGTTGATGAATTTTCTGCTTGAGCATAAAAAGCGAGAGAGTATAAAATTGTCTCACTGGTACCTATCCTCAAAATAATGAAAACCAAAATAATAAATAATTAGCAATTATTTTATTTAATATAAAGGGAATCACAATAAATCTAATTGGGTCTCCAAGTTGATGTGCTCTGTGGATGTGTGAAAGTAGGTGGTCATTGTCGACTTATTTGTGTGTATTGAAAATCCATTTCACCTTCTTCAACGAAATATTCTGTAAATTCTTTTTGAATATCTTTGGCATTGAAAGTGTCATTACGTGGTTTTTGCAACGGATACATAGAATTGCCCACCGCTTCTTCGCTACGCCAATCACCTGGAATAAGTGCACCGTTGTCATCGTAACTGTCAAATGCATTGCCCGGAGCATACTTTTTTAATTTGTTGTGATTAAAAAGTTGTGCAGCACGCAACAAGCAAGTGTCACTTTAATTGTTTTTTCCGGATTCAGGGATATTGGTTTGCGCAGTACACTAAAACGTGAGCAAATGATGCCAAATACATTTTCAATAATACGGCGAGCACGACTTAATCGATAATTGAAAACACGCTGCACCATAGTGAGACCTCGTTGGCTATATGGCTTTAGTAGATTATGTCGCATAGCAAATGCATCGTCAGCAACGATAACGTAGGGAACAGGCCGCTGTCGACCGGTAGTACCTTAGGGGGTGGTAAAAATAGCTGGTTGGTATCCAGCGCTTGTCCAAATGTACAACGATTAAAAACACCACCATCAGAAAATCGGCCATTACGACCTACGTCAACATACAGAAACCTATATTCCGCGTCAGCGACTCCCATTAATACAATGCTATGCGTACCCTTGTAATTATAAAAGACACTGCCAGCATTGGCTGGTGCATCCATTACGACGTGTTTTCCATCTACTGCTCCAATGCAGTTAGGAAATTGCCAAAATTCGTCAAATTTATCAGCAATAGCTTCCCAATCATATGCTTTTTTTGGCGTCTAGAAATATATTTATTAAAATTGGTTTGATGCTGGTATGAATGAAAAATATATGTATGTATATTTACTTTGAGATACGTATCTACAAGCACTTTGTAAATGGCATCTAAGACTTCGGGAATAATGGACGATATAGTTGATGCTGGAATACGAAACAGGTATTGCAGGGACCGAAAGTTCTCGCCGGTAGCAAGGTATCGTAGAGTTAACACGAGTCGCTCACCTGCTGAAATGCTCTTGCGCATGTTTGTATCTTGTTTTTGAATATGTGGAGTCACTAAGCAAAGAAGTTTGTCAAATTGTTCGGAGTCCATTCGTAAAAAATTGCGATACAAATCAAGCTCGTCAGTTCGTAGTTGGATGAGCAATTTAGCATAAAATCCCTCCTGCTGGCGGTGAAGCACCCAATCCTTCACCCAAACTTTGCGGCGTTTTTTTGCTATTTTGTCATCATCTTCGCTATTTTCTAATACATATGCAGCTAAAATCGTTGCAATTGCTTTTTTATGTTCCATATTTCCACTTCTTTAATTTAATATTTTCACACAATAATAATAAACTCACAATTGATAATTTCTGTCAAAAGCTTTGACAGTTCTGACAAAGTTTAACAACACATCTGGCAATTTTTCCACACAACAATCTGACAACCGTGTAAACTGACAATTTTTGTTGGCAGATAAATTTATTGGCTGACAATTGTCTGGCAATGAAATTGTAAGGTTTTCTTACAATCGTCTGAACTGACAATTTACCATTTGGTAAAAATTTTTCATTGTCAGTACGTTGTCAGCATATTGCCATATCTTACAATATTGTAAGATCTGCCAATCGTCTGTACATAGCTTTACGGCTATATAAATCAGAAACCTCAAATAATTCAAACCTGCGCAAAGTATTAAAATTTCTACTAATTTCACTATATTTTAATTCTTTCATCTATAACTGACCAATAACAGCCATACCTAAACAAGAGCGGCAAGCGTTTTTTAGCTGTCAAAAGTTCTCATGCCCATACAATTTGTATGGAGCATCCCGAAATAACGCGGCGGTAACGCGGCGGCAAAATTTTGCAATTGGAAAATCCGATTTTGACAGCGCGTTTAATAGTGAAGTTAGCTGCAAAAGACAAGCACTCATGATACAATGACTATAAGGTAGTCTTACAAGCCCAGCTGATAATTCTTGTAAATTACTTGTTTTTATTTCAAGTGTTAAATTTTGATTTGTATTTATTTTTTCGTATTTGAATGAATAATTTTTATTTATATTTTTGTCACAGGTTGAAACATACACACATACACATTTATACTTTTGACTTCTGAGGAATTTTTTTGTTGTGTTTGTTGTAGAGATGCATGTATTATTAGGTTATGAGTGTAATATGATTAAAACAATTTAGTTATTCTTAGTGTTTGGGTAGTATTTTTATTGTACTTGGAAGTATTTAAATTGCCGGCGCTAATAAACGCCACTGGCAAATAAAAGTAAAAGGCAGATGAATGCCAGTATGAATTAGTAATGCCGATTGAAGGCAAAGTATTAATTAATTCCTTAAACTAATTAACATTGGCTTATATACTAATTATGAGAATAATTCTTAGGGGGTACCTTAACATAAGAGTAAAAGAATAGAAATATATATTATTGTTGGGTAAGCATATTTAGCTTCCAACTATTTATGTATGGCATGTGTTCAACAGTTTTAAAGTTCAACGAGTGCATACTAAAAAGCAACAAATACTTTGTGTAGCTTATATCTACAATCAAACAAATACAGTTAATAAATGTGATTCATTTAAGTGCATTGTGCTGCTGCACTTGATTAACTGTACAAGTGTCAAATTACAGTCACACAAAATATCTTGCTTGCAGTTTGTCAATGCTTGCATGTTGCGGTACTATTGAATCGCAATGCATACTACACACTGTTGGCCACATGCTACACCTCCACCCTTTACAAGAATGTTCATATAACGTTAGTTTTATGGACATTCTTTTACAATTAGTTTTTAATTAGTCTAAGTATAAGTGTAATATAATATTTATTTTGTTTTTAAAGAAAAAAAAAATTATAATATTTAGATGTACTTATTTTCTAATTTTATAGTAGTCGTATGGCCATACAATAATATTAAATGTTAGTTATTATTATATATCTTAAGTCTATTTTTATGAACTACTTGTTGTTTATTAGTTTTCTTATCAACTATGGTAACATTATTTCTTAAATCTATTTTCTTAATTTTATACGGACCAATAAAACTAAAATCAATATAAAGGATTTTCTGATTAATTTTCTTCTATTATATTTTTATCTTAATTACAATTTTGTTTTACTTTTTCTTTATTTTGGGTCTTTTTCTTGAATAATAAAATTTTAATTAGAAAAGTATATGTATGTGTATATTCATAAATTTTATGTTATTAAACTAGTTTGAAAATCAAGTAACTTTTCACTCTGTACCTTTGACTAAATTGAACGTCTTCATTAGACTTTTAGGCAAGAATAAAACAGTTTTAAATGATTATTACCCAAAAATTGTTGTAATAATTTTATATTGTCAACCTTTAACCCTTTTTAGAATTTTGAATTTTATGGCAGTAGTGAAATGTGTCTCAATAGACTTCTCCAAGTTATATTGAGAGTTTTAAATGTGTACAACAATTTGAAAAGCTTTAGCATATTTCTAATCAATTTTTACATTAGTAATACCTGTTTATTTTTCTATGGTTCGATATATTCCACAATGTCCTCCATCTATCGGATCATCGTGGTATTCCAGCATTAGATCAAGAATTGCATTAGCATTCTTATCATTTATATAGGTCACCTCATTAAGTAGTAGCGCTACTTTTATGCCCTTTTATTTATAAATTATTTAATTGAGATAAATTCTAAAATTTTCTCGTTTGGTGCCTATTTGTTCACCGGCCACTTTCTCAAGCCTTGGGAAAAATTGTCCTAAGTCAATATTCCCATTAATGAACATTATATATAATTTACCGGCCACTTTTTCAAGCCTAGGGAAAACTTGTCCTAAGTCAAGATTCCCTTTAGTAAATAGATTTCTTCTGACGTCATATTGGGCTTTTTTTTTTTTTATTATTGATGCTGCTTATTTGTATTCACATATATTTGGTTGTATGATTATTTATGGTGACATTTTATTTCTAATATTATTATTTGATACTCTAAAGAATTTAGCATTAGGCGATTAATGCCTTGGCTGTATATTTTTGCCTTATATCTTATTTTTGGCATGTTTAAAAAAATGTTTTTTTTTTCTATAATTAAAGTAAGAAGTATAGTTATTAGCAGTAAATATATTACTTTTGACTGTTCTGTTTCCATTTTAATAATATTTTTACGTATATTATTTGTCTTAAAATTATTAAAAAGTAAAATGTAATTATTAATTTACTTTAATTATTTTTTTTTCTAATTAAAATTTAATTTAATTTTACAATTTATGCATACATGTGAAAAAAAAGATTTCATTATTTATTTATATTAAAAAATTTAATTTGTAAAAAAAAAATATAGTGAAAAAAAAATCTATTTGTGTTTGTGTTGTTCCATCTTGGCTTCAAGTCGGCCGATTTGTGTCCATATTTCGGATGCAATGTCCCAGGATGGTGCTTCAGCTTCAGGTGCTCCTTCGGATAATTTGTGGTCGTCAATGTTTTTTTTTGGCTTAAACACTCTTCTGACGGAGACTTGGCTGTCCGTCAGGTTCCGTTCGGTGCTAATTTTAAAGCACTTTGTAATCCAGGACTGGCAGGATCGCCATGTAATATGATTAAAACAATTTAGTTATTCTTAGTGTTTGGGTAGTATTTTTTGGAAGTATTTAAATTGCCGGCGCTAATAAACGCCACTGGCAAATAAAAGTAAAAGGCAGATGAATGCCAGTATGAATTAGTAATGCCGATTGAAGGCAAAGTATTAATTAATTCCTTAAACTAATTAACATTGGCTTATATACTAATTATGAGAATAATTCTTAGGGGGTACCTTAACATAAGAGTAAAAGAATAGAAATATATATTATTGTTGGGTAAGCATATTTAGCTTCCAACTATTTATGTATGGCATGTGTTCAACAGTTTTAAAGTTCAACGAGTGCATACTTATGTTACAATTTATTTTGTAACTTATTTTTTAGAATTAAGAACACAAGACAATAGGATTATTTTGAATTTAGTTATTTAGTTTATTTAGATTTTCATTTTTGTTTTCTATTCTAGGTTTATTAAATTATAACCATCTCAGGGACCCGCTTTTTAAGGCTGGTGTTTGATCAGGTTTTTGTTATGTATGTTATGAACTGACTTGACTAGCGTTGACTGGATAGACTGAATAATAGTAATGGGCCTCCATACCAAATCGCCCTCCGCTTTTATACCCACTTTCGTGCTGCTCGATGAACGGTGCTGCTGACGTTCGCTGCCGCTGTCGTGGATGTTCCCGTGATACTGCTGAGTGTGCGATTATTGCAACTTCAGCATATCCATACCCGTGGGACTTCCAGCCGATTGCGGTTCTCACGATAATGCAATGTCAGCATATATCTGTAGGAAAATTACTGCAACGTTATTGCAACGTCAGCATATGTCTGTGTATGTATGCAGCGTATGTTTTGCTGCTGTAGGTATTTTTTGTTGGTTGAAGGAAAATAACTCAACGTCAGTATGTTTGTGCAGCGTATGTTCCGCTGTCGCTGATACTTCTGTTGGTTAGGGGAAAATGACTCATAACATCCCTCCCCCCTTACGGACAAGAAACATCCTGTCTTAGGATGTTTCGTAGCTATCCTTCTGGAATCAAGTCAAAATAGATGTGTGTATGCATCCGACTACCTTGGCGATACAGCTTTGGCAGCTCTCGGAGTAATATGTAATTATCTCCCGAGCCTTGATTGCCTGAAGGTTCGCCGTTTACCATTAGTTGGTGACTGCTAAGTGTCTGTCGACTTGGTACGCTTGCTGCGTCACCAAGGAAAAAATATGATATTGTTGGTGAAAATGTTGAGGTTGTTACTGACGTTGGGGTGATTTCCCATTTTCTAACGGAGCTGCGTTTTCCGTCCATGTATGTGCTGTGCTATCGCATATAGCTTTAACTGTTGATTATGGTTGTGTGAGGTTGAAGGTTATGGCTGTCTGTCTGTTGATATTTGGATTGGATTCTTTATTGTTGTCGGAACTGGGTTTTTCGTCCATGTATGCGTTGTGGTATCGTATATAGGTTTTGCGGTTGCGTGAGGTTGATAGGTATAGGCTGCTGTTGATGATTGTTGGATTCTTCATTGTTGACGGGGTGATGATTGTTGGTTGTTTTTTAAAACGCTGGTTAATATTTTTAATCTTATAACTAACAATTTTTTCTTACGTATACTCATATAAAATTTCTTCTCTTATTTGTACTTATATGTCTTATATACATATATGTATTTCTCTCTTTTTTTTTTTATATTTTTTACTTATTATTAATTAGACATGTTTTGTAGGTTATTTATAAAATTTTAATATTTTAACTAGATTTTCTGTTAGTTAAAATTTCTTATTGCTTTTATTTTAAATATGTATATTTTTCTTTAACTATTAGTTATATGTGTATATATATATATATGTATATGTGTATTGTTAATTTGTTTACAAGTTAGTTGTATAATTATTGTGTATGTGTATTGATATTTATATATATGTACTCTTATATTAACCTTGAAATAAACTTATACAAGAAATTGAAAAATTTTAAATTATTTGAAAACGTTGCAAAAAAAAGAAATGAGTAAGAAAAAACAAAACTTTATTACATTTAGTACTACATATACCAAATTTCAACTTATTTAAACATTTTTTCTTCTCCCTTTTTTTTTTTATATGTATATAAAAAAATGAGTTTAGTTTAGCTTGTATTTATCCTTGTCTTTGTTAAGAAATTTAACACCTTTGCTGTTTTAATGATTTAAAAGAAAAATTATTCACTTGCTTATAATTTTTTTTTAAATCAACAGCAAAAATGGCAGAAAATTAGGAAAGTTTAAAATTGCAAATAGTTTGTTATTTAGAAGAAAGACAAAAATAAATATTAATAGGAAATTTGTTGAAATTATTTCATAAGTTGCATGTTCTTTTTTATTTGAAAATTAAATTTTAGTTTCTGTACTTGAAATTTTTATTCATTGTTCAAATTCAGCATACATGAAATTGAAAATATTTTAAAAACATTTTTAAAACGTTGCAAAAATGAGTAGGAAAAATTTTACAAAATTTCAACTGATTAAAGCACTTTTTTATTAAAAAGTGAGTTCAGTTGTATTTGTTAGTATTTTGTTAGTGAAAGAAATTTAATACTTTTGTTGTTTCTGTTGATCTGAAAGAAAAATTATACATACGCGTATAATTATTTTCAAATCAACAACAAACAGAAAAAAAATCGAAAAGTTTTTTTTTTTTTTTTGTTACTGTTTGCATATCCATATGCACACATATACGTACATATACATATGCGCATACGTACATTAAACTATGCAGTTTGATTTAGTTGTCATTGGCCGTGAAATTGTCTGGCAAAATTTTGCCGTGGAATCATGTTTCATAACCAAGTACTCATGCCCAAAAAAAACGTATATAACCCAGTTGGAAATTTTTGGAATTTAATTTGAGTTCAATTCTTTGTTTCAAATTTATAAATTAAACCTAAACTTAATTGATGTCGTTAGCCGTTGTCATTGTTGATGCATAAATGGCCGACAATTTTTGTCACTGAACATAATTATGAACAGTTTTGCATTTCAAGTTTTATGCAATACGTATAACAATTTTGTATTTATTGCGCCATGACTCAATCATAACTTAGTAAGAACTATTGGGTTCAATAATTTAGCGATTATCGCTATAAATGTGTATGTATATTTTTACTATACATATGTTTTATCTTTTTAATTTTTTTACTCAATTGGATGTCTATGCCAATTGGGTCGCTTTTTGTTCATGTATTGCAGTTCTAGTGTATTTCATACAATAATTTTGTAGAACATTAAAACTGCATTAATGCAAAAATTTAAAAATTAAATTCCATTGTTCAGTTTATAAACAAAAGCAAAAAAAAATCATACACAGGCAAACCAACATAGTTACATACATAAAACTTCGCGAATTCCTTTTCGTCTCTGTGGTGGAAAATATCATTTTGTGTGCAAATAACACGAGTTACGTGAAGAATTTATTATACAAATTTAATCCTAAAGAATCCACAAAATCACAATGTCTGACGAATCATTCTATGGTGTTACTTTGAAAGGCGAAAACGACTCGGTTGAATGGGAAGTATTATCCAATGATGAGGATTATCCCCGGGGTCAAAAATTAATCATCAGACAAATTCTTTTGGGTGCAGAAGCAAAGGAGGATGAATTCAATGTTGTAGAGGTGCACTCTGTTAAAGACAACTTGAAGATCCCTATTGCCGTTTTGAAGCCGGTGAAACACGCTCCGTTAATCCCGACATTGAATTCTATGAAACCTCAGCTACATTCAATTTGATTAGAGGTAATGGTCCCGTTTATATTTATGGAATAATCAAAAACATCCACAACAACACCGCCATCTCTAACCCTGCGATGAACACAGGTAAGTTGGGTGTCTGTCCAAATCTTTCATTTTACTTTCTCTTGATTTCCTTTAAGTTTGTTGTTAAAGCTTTTGTCATATTTTTTCGTTTTGATTTATACTTTTAAATATTTTAATTTCAACATATTGTTCTTTGTCCTTTTAAAGTTTTTCTTGAATTTATTTACTGCTTTTTCCTATAAAAATCCTCAATGTTTTTGTCCAACAAAATAATTTTATTTGGGGAGAATAAAACAAAAATAAAAATAAATAAGTAATCGGGCGTGATTTCGTGATTATCGGTTTCCAATTTTTCTTCATGTCGCGCAAGACAGTGAGTGTAATTCGTGCTTTCAACACAAAATAATCTGGAGTGAAATTCATTTGGATATTCTTTAGTTTCATTTTTGAAGAATATTTTTAAAAACTTTCATTGCTCGCAAAATTTCTAGAATTTAAATATTATTAAATACGTTTTCGTAAATCTGTTGCGGCTTCTAACTAATCTGTCTGCTTAATTTTATTTTTAGAAAAGTATCCGTTGGTCGATTAGAAGGTGATACCGTGTAAGTAGCGTTCCATCCTTTTTTTAACCTTTCCCTTTTACTAATTATTTTGCTTCTTTCAGATCCTTGACGTCGACCTGGGTCCCCGGTTCCTCAAGTTGGAACCATCTTGACGCAATTTTTTCATTGTCCCTTTAAGGTATGTTTCATTGTTTCTTATTATAGTCCTGTATAAATATGCATATCCTTTATATTTCAGCCATTGAAGACCCTAAATATTCATCATCAATACCGTCGATATTGCGGTGAGTTTTTCCTTCTTCTCTTTTTCCAATTCATTTCCGTCATAATGTTGGTTTTTAGACGTCTTATTCTTTCCTCCTGTTTTGCCAATGAAAATGTGTGTTGTTGTGTTCCTCCATACTGCGTGTAGTGGTTGGATTTTGAAAATCTCGACTGGATCTCCTTCCTCCATGGGATATCTTTCTCGGTTGCGTTCAGTATGGGTACTGCTGTGCCTCCATTTTTAATGTTGACCACAGTATTTCCAACATAAACTCCAGGGGAAATCTCCTGTTTTTGTATAACCACAGTTTTATCTCTCGAAATGATATTAACCGGCACTTTAGTAACTGCTCCCGTATCTACAAGTAAGACCAATCTTCCCTCCCTAGCTCCTTGGCAGGGTAGCGTCATAAAAACTGTGTCCACATTGCTCGGTGATTCAGTACTATTATTTATATTTGGCATTATCTCTTTACTTTGTTTCTCTTCATATTTATGTTTTAATACTTTGTCTTTTTCTGCTTTCACTTCCAAAGTTTGCCCGTTCTCTTGATTTGCCTGTTTATGCAAAACCACGGTTTTATCTCTTGATATGATATTAACCGGCACTTTAGTAACTGCTCCCGTATCTACAAGTAAGACTAATTTTCGCTCCCTAGCTCCTTGGCAGGGTAGCGTCATAAAAACTGTGTCCACATTGCCCGGTGATTCAGTACTATCTTCTATATTTCGTACCATCTCTTCACTTTTTTCCTCCTTTTTTTTGTTTAATTTATTATCTTTCGCAGTATTTTCTTCTATAGTGTGCCCGTTCTCCTTATATACCGAGTGTACAACTGCCTCGGTTACTATCCTGGTTGGCTGCTCTGTTTCTGAGTCAGTCTCGGTATCATCTTTATTTACCCGATTCTGTGTTTCTGTTTCTTTATTATACTTGTATTTGTTCTCTTTTTTATGCCAATCTAATTTTCTGTTAATTTGCCGGACCCCAGTTATTGGCGATAACTGGGCCGAATTTCGTTTCCCTGAGCATTTGTCCAAATTGTGTTGCTATGGGCCTCTACGGCATAGTTAGCTAGGTCCCTGCCGTTGTTACTATTTCGTGCCTGTTGGTAGATCCCTGCACCCATTGCTTCAGTCTGTCTAATATTACTGCTGCAGTCCCGTGCAAAATGTCCTTGTTGCTGACATTTAAAACAGGTTGGGCGTATACCATTGTTTCTGTTTGCCCCTCTGTTTATGTTATGTCCCGTCGCTATTTGTGGGCTTCCACGGAATTCTGTGTTTGTTATCCTCCTATTGTTTTCTGCCGTCCTTCTATCCAATTGATTTTGGTTTGGTATGTTGGCCATTTATTCCACACAATCGGCAGTATAAGGAGCCTAATCTCTTTCTGAAGTTTTCCACATCGTGCCCCCTGTTTCCACAGAACGTACAGCTCACGATATTCCTGCACAGTGGCCCCATTTCATGGCCGTATTTTCCACAGCTCATACAGTATGGTGTGTTTAGCCGCTTTTTACAGCTATTCCATTCATGTCCCATCTTGTTACAAAAACTACAAGGGACTTCTGAATCAATTACGTTGATGCTGTGCGTTGGTTCGCCAAACAATTCCTCAGCGTTCTCGACTATCTCTATCAACTTAGTGAGCTCTTCCTCCTCCTGCCCCACAAATCGAGCTTTAAGAGCATGGTCCTTCAGACCCTTGATGAAGCTTCTTACCGCTATCCTCTTGAAGTCCTTCAGCATGGTTTCCCGGCCAGGTCCCACCGGCCATTCGTTCTCTATTGTTGTTTTTGCCTCATTTAATAGGCTATCCAGGCGTTCTCCAAAGTTGCATGCCGATTCTCTGATGCTCTGTTTGCAACCCAAGATCAGCTCCCTTATCTTATCCAGGCTTTTATTTTTTAGATAAAACTTCTTGATGGTGTTACAGTATGCGTCCACTGAACCAAAAGTCATCTGGGATATTTTTGAGTATGCACCCCCCAGCAGTCGCAATTTCAGGCACTGTATCACATCTTGTGTTAGGACGTTATTTGCACCTGTGAGTACTTCTCTTTCTACCATCTTGCATCCTTGTATGTACCTGCATACTTCTGATGACAAGTCTGGCCCATCGGTCCCGAAAAATGATGGGACCGTGTTGTTTACGATCTTAATAATTGTTATATAAATAGTTTTACTTATTATATTATCCTTAATCAAGGTTCATTAATATATTCAATGTAATAATTGTTGAAGTCTTTAGTTGAATTATTTGATTTCCAATAGTTTATTATTTATTTATTAATTGATTGAACAGCCGCTTGTGCGACTGTTCACTTTGATTTACATTTCTTAACTGTACATATTTTTATTCTATATCTTAAATCTAACTTAAACATTCTACTTCTTAAACTAACACATACACAAAGTATGTGTGGGAATGTGCATGATCAGCATAATACATTCTGTATATTCTGATCATGCGGTTATAGCGTGGACAATTATTTAAACAATAACAAGAGTGTTATGTTTCACTTGCTGCATGCAGACGGCATGCAGTAGTGGTTAGTCAAACACACTACACCTCCCTTTTTCAGAAAGAATAATCAATACTGGGTTGATTATTCTTACTGGTAATCAAAATGTAAAAATTAAAAATATGGGGGTTTAAAATTGTTAGATTAAAAATTAAAGAGATTCAATATTAAAATTATAGGGACATTCTTCCCTTCCCTTTTTTTAAAAAAAATTACGTCATTACAAAATCATTTCATAATCTCGATTTCATGATTACACTAAAGAGAAGAAAAAAAAAAAAATCTTCTTATATTAAAGATAAAAGATGAATTGAATTGTATTAAAATGCTTCACCATAAAATTACATTTTAACCAATATACTAAAAAATCTTAATTATAAAAGATAAAGGATGAATTGAATTGTATTAAAATGCTTCACCATAAAATTACATTTTAACCAATATACTAAAAAATCTTAATTATAAAAGATAAAGGATGAATTGAATTGTATTAAAATGCTTCACCATAAAATTACATTTTAACCAATATACTAAAAAATCTTAATTGAATCCTTTGATTCTATTTTTATGGACTGTAAACCTTTTTTTGTTTTCGTCCATTAGTTCAACATTGTTATTTTTATCAAGGCCTACTACCTTGTATGGACCTTTATATACATTTTCCAATTTGTGTCCAGCTTCATTGCGGACTAAAACAAGATCATTTATGGCCGCGTTAATTGATTTGGCCTTTTCATTGGAGGTTTGTTGTCTTTCAAGCTTTGCATTTTCAATCATAGATGCTGCTCGGTGTTGAGCTACTTGCAATCTAAATTTAATTTCTTTTTCATAAGCGTCAATATTATAGACTGGATCTATAGTGTTTGTGAATTCTAAGGTAGGTGGCATTTTTCCGAAAACTAGCTCAAACGGGCAATATCCGTGAGCTGTGGATGGAGTTGTATTATAACAATAGATGAAAAATTTTAGCCAATTATCCCAATCAGATTTATCTGATGATACATAAGATCTTAAATACTCGTTGAATGTTCTGTGAGATCTCTCAACAGTACCGAGTGTCTCATGATGATAGGGAGTAGAGTTTAATTTCTCTATCTTCATTAATTCACATAAATCTCTCAAAACCTGATTCATATATTCAGTACCCATATCGGTAATTATCTTATTCATAGGACCGTATATCAAAATAAAACCTTCCATAATTGCTTTTGCAACTTCTCTGGATGATTTATTTGGTATGGGAATTGCTACTAAATATTTAGTCAAGTCACACATCATTGTCACAGCGTATTCATTCTGTGAATCTGACCTTGGAAGTGGTCCAATGGTGTCTATTATGACTGTTCCAAACGCTTTTTGAGGAGTTGGTGTTAAAATAAAGGGTTCTTTGCCCTTAAACGTTGTCTTATTTATTTGACATTCTTTGCATTGCTTGACATACCTTGTGATGTCTCTTGTCATACCTTTCCAATGGTATTGTAGTTGTATTTTCCTTATCATACGTGTTACTCCTGGATGTCCTCCAGTTATTGGATTATCATGAAATTTTCGCATGATATTTAATTTCTTTGAATCGGTGGTGACTTTAATTAATTTTGGTGTGAGCACAATAGTTAAATTAGAATCTTGCAAGATTTCATTACCTTTCTCTTTGAAGGTTTCTATATTTGTTCCTAGGTTATAAAGCGTACTATCATCTAGTGAAAGTCGCAGTGTTGTCAGACCCATATTATCAGCTACTTTTTCAAGCTTTAGAAAGAGGTGACCTAAGTCTACATTTCTATTTATAACTGTGTCGTTCAACTTAAATTCGGAAAGTACTCGCTTTCCTTTTTTTATTATTACTTCATTTTTAGTAAAATACAATCTTGGTATTTTACGGTGCTCTTGGGCATTTATCGCCTCATATACTTTTAAACCAACCGATGTTTTACAATTAGGGTTTGTTTTAACCTCATTGTTACAACTATTTTTAGACTGAAGTCTTGTTGTTACCTTCAGTATTTTATTGATCTCTGTATTTTTTATGTCTTCAAAATCTATTCGTGACAGCGCATCTGCCACTGTATTGTCTTCACCCCTAACATACTCGATTACAAAATCATACTCTTCTAAATCCAATCTCATCCGCATTAGCTTTGATGAAGGATTTTTTAATGAAAATAGATAAGTTAGTGGTTTGTGGTCACTTTTGATCACAAACTTTCTTCCATAGATATATGGCCTATAGTATTTTACAGCCCAGTGTATTGCAGTTAATTCCTGCTCTATTGTTGATTTATTACTTTCACCCTTAGTGAAAGATCTGGATGCATAAGAAACGGGTAGTTGAATACCTTGTTTTTCTTGACTGAGAACAGCTCCGCAAGCGTGTTTACTTGCGTCTGTAGTGATACAAAATTCCTTAGAAAAATCTGGATATTGAAGTATTGTAGGACTCAGTAAATGTGATTTGAGAGTTTGGAAGGAATGTTCACATTCTTGAGTCCACTCGAATTGTATATTTTTTCTCGACAACCTAGTTATGTGTCGTGATAATTCAGCAAAACCGGGTATGAACCGTCGATAATAGTTACAAAAAGCTACGAAGCGTTTAGCTTCATCACCATTTTTTGGTGTAGGATATTTATCAATTATAGAAAATTTACTGTCGTCAGGTAAAATACCTTTGTCAGTACATTTGTGACCAAGGAACGTCACTTCGCGACAAAAGAACGAACATTTATCAGGATGCAATTTAAGATTATATTTTCTACATAGGCTGAATACGTCTTTGAGATTACGTAACATGTGTTCTGTAGAACAACCAATCACAACTAAATCGTCCATATATACGAAAGCTTGTGTTGGTGATAATCCGGCAAAAGCCAAGGACATCATTCGTTGAAATGAGTTTGGAGCTATTTTTATACCATATGGCAATCTGTTAAAACGGAAGGATCCTTTTTCTGTAGAAAAGGATGTAATATCTCTAGAGTTTTTGTCTAGTTCTATTTGATGAAAACCTGACATTAAGTCAAGGCAAGAGAAAAATTTAGCTCGGCCCAATTGGTCGAGTATATCATCTATACGTGGTAACGGAAACTTATCAGCTACTAAGTTTTTATTCACTCCCCTATAATCTACTACCAGTCTCCATCTTTTTTGATTTGTACCTGGAAGAGGTTTTTTAGGTACTAAAAGAATGGGACTATTATATTCAGACACTGATGGCTCTATTATATCGTCTTTTATCAATTTATCAACATGCTTATTTACTTCCTCTTTATGTGAGTGAGGTATTCTGTAATTTTTTATATAAACCGGTTGTTTATTGTGGAGTTTAAGCTTTTGCTTATAGAAATTATTAACCGTTATTTTTTCGGTTTCTAAAGCAAATACATCTATAAATTCATGACACAGTGTTTTCAATTCTTTATCAACGAATTCTGGAAAGTTTTTTGATAACCTTTCAATTTTTTCTTTATTTTTCTGTGGGTCATGGTTCTGCTTTACGATTTTATAGTCATTCAGACTTTCTGTTGATACTTGGACATTATTAATGATCAAATCATTCTCAGTTGTATTGATAATTCTTACCAAAGGCTTTGATTTCGATGTAATTGTGTTAGCAATATATACACCATCTTGAAGCATTTGTTGTGGTACCAATACCTCTGTTTCAGTAGAATCAAATTTAATTGGTCTTATCACCTCAGATCTTGCTGGAACTGATATGGAATTAATGTTAGGAGCACTCATAAGTGGGATAGATATATCATATGGAACATCATTTGTTCTTAAAGTGATAATATCTTCATTATCTTGAAAATCTAATACACATCTGTATTTTCTAATGAAGTCCATTCCTATTATTCCATCAACTTGAATAGGGAATTCATTTCCGACAACATGAAATTCATGTGCTATAAGAAATCTATCTATTTTTAAATCAGTTCTCACTTTTCCCAGCGTAGTTATGAGACCCTGTCCAATACCGTTTATATTAGTTCTTTTTGTTACATTTATTGGTTCGTTCAGAACCTGATTATGCTTGATAACTGATATGTCTGCGCCAGTGTCTATTAAAAATGTTGACCTATTGTCATTTAAAGTAGTTCGGGATATCAAATAGCTATACAAGTTTAGTTGTATGTTATGAATTTTTTCATCTAAGAAGTATGTTGGGGTGGCTGTACGTTTCCCGAATTATTTTCATCGGTAATGCATCGTACATTATTGTTATTTCTTGAATTGTATCCATTACTATTTGAATGGTTACTGTTATTATTTGTATAGTTATTTCTTCCTCTGTTAGGATTTCTATTAAAATTCTCGTAGTTGGGATTATTATAATTCCTTGAGTTGGAATTATTATTTCTAGGGCCATAGTTTCTTGAACTATTTAGGTTTCTAGGATTTGAATTATTAAAATCTCTACGATTAGAATTATTAAAATTTCTAGGATTGAAATTATTAAAATTTCTAGAATTTCGACTATTAGAAGGATTGTTATTACGACTGTTCTGTGAGTCGTAAGCCAGGATAGAATTTGGTTGACCGTATACATCGGTACAACTAGTGATAAATTTCGACATTACGTCATTCATATTATTAAAGGTGCCTGATTCCATGATCAGTTTCACTCTATCATTTGAGGCATTCTTTACTATAGCTGTAACCGCTGAGCGAGTTGCATATTTATTTGCGGTTTCATTAGACAGACCATCTGATATATATGCTGTTTCTAATTTTTTTGTGAGGTCTTCCACCTCTTTGGCATAAGCATTAGCATTCTTACCAGACTGTCTAATGTTCATAATTTTAGCAGTAATAACGTCTACTGATTCTCCCTTAACTGAAGATCTCAGTTTCAATATTATATCCTGTAAAGTTGTCTCAGCCGACAACAAATTTCTGGCTGTACCCTTTAGCTTGGTCTTTACTAGATTTACTGCAACTGATTCATGACTCTCTTTTATTGAGTCCACCAAATTCAGCGCGTCAATAAAACTTTGCAAATTTTCAGGGGTGCCATCATAATCAGGAAGTAGCCTGGATGCGGTCCCTAAAAATTCTACAACAGTTTGAGGCATTATCAATATTTTCTCTGTTTCAGATATCAAAATTTGCTCATGCAATGAAGAGGGGATTTCAAGATTTATTCCCTTTTTAATTGCTACCGATAAAAGTTTTTCTCTAACGTCTGCATAGAAAGCGTCCGCTGCCGCTTTATGACTTACTGTTAGACGAAAGTAATTTACATTAAGGAGTATTCTAATGTTCTCCAATTGTTTCAGCAGAATCCCTATGTGCTTGTCTACTGTTTCTGGCTTGGTATCCCTATCTATACTAAGACATTTGTATGATTTCAAGAATTCTTCCTTAAGTATTCTTGACTTTCTCACAATACTCTCCCATTCCATTTACAATCAATGATGTATCAATATGCAATAACTGGATTGAGTAGAAGGGAAGCCAAACAGCAACAACACAAAGGAGAAAAAAAATAGGAATGAAAATAGAATTTTTCTTTTTGAATAAAAAGAAAAAGTATAAGAATAAAATGAAGTGTAACAACACAAAGGAGATGCCAAACAAAGACAATTTTAAGGATCACTTGATAGCAATGCAAACAAACTCAGTCTTACCAAGGATATGATAGTTTGACCGTAGGCAATTATATTCCACTGCAAGGATTTATTTCTGGAAGTCAGAGGTCACAATGTGCACTCTAATGAATTTGTTGAAGAAAACAAAAGAGAAACACTGTAAAGATCAAAACATTTTTCTTCACAAATGCAGGAAACAATAATATTGTCCAGAACACAAAACAATAAACAAACGTTCAACAACATTAAACAAATATAATTCAAACATATAAATTAAATGACCTTCATTATCTTTACAATGTTACAACAATGAATGTGCAATAAGGAGAAAAGAAACTGTTTTCTTTGATTGTTTATCAAAGGATAACAATTCTTGGAACTAAACATATATATCTATACCATGTATTATTCGTCAGAGTAATGAAAACTCTAAAACTTGTTAGGATTTATACATTTATATAATGTATTATTCGATAGTGTTATGAAAATTCCAAAATTTGCAAGGATTTATTTCTAATTTATTTCACCATTCGTTTCACTAGACTTTGTCGAGTCCGGAAATGGTACTGAAGTTCTTTACGTATTTGTTTTTCAAGGATCTTTTGTGAAGTTGGTATAAGGTTGTTAGGAATTGTAGCAAAAGTATTGCAATAATTATTGCTAGATACACTACCGGATATTCAACCTTAACCGTGACTTCATTGATAACGTTTGCGTTAGGATTCTCTATTTTTGATTCTTTGCCTCCCATTATGAAGGAAAGATATTCGAACGATATATTATGGATCAATTTAAAAGCTATTATTAAGCTCATGCAATTAATAAGAAATGAAGAAAACCTCTCTTGAAATTCCCATAAAAAAAAATTGTGAGGATTTGATATGACTCAAATCAAAAGAAAAAATCTGGTTTTAGAACTTCTAATCAAGGAAGCCTTATATTTCTAGAGCAATCATAAATCAGAACTTAATTCAACTCGAAATAAACAAATTAATATTTCAAATCTCTTTAACCAGTCGAGTTTGTCCTTCACACAGTTGCTTACATACACAAAATCAAGTTTACAATTGTTTTACTTATAGTTAAATTTACGCAACTGCATGAGTGTTAGTATGTCCTTTTTTTTTTATGTCATGGGTCATATTAGTTTAAAAAAAAAATTGGTACATATGTCTAAGTTTCAGCACTCTGTATACTCTGTATACCGAGGACCGGTCATCAGACATATATCGATCAGTACCAATTACTGATCGAAACGGTTACCCTTATGCAATAGTATATATATACATCAACTGGAGGGACTCGTGAGTTTCTCAGTGATATACACATGTATATGCTATTGAAAGTATTATTTGTACATCATCAACTGGAGGGACTCGTGAGTTTCTCAGTGAATTTTCTTATAAAAATTTCTGTTTATATTTTTTTTTTTCAATTTTCAATTATTTATTTTATCAAAAAATTTCAATTTTCAATTACTTCATTCTACTAAAAAATTTCAATTTATAATTATTTCATTGTATTAAAAAAAATTTCAATTTACAATCATTTTATTTCATTAAAGAAAAAATTCAATCTTCAATTATTTCATTTCATAAAGATATTTCAATTATTTCATTTCACTAAAAAGAATTTCAATTTACAACCCTTTATTTCATTAAAAAAATTTAATCTTCAATTATTTCATTTCACAAAAAAATTTCAATTATTTCATTTCACTAAAAAGAATTTCAATTTACAACCTTTTATTTCATTAAAAAATTTAATCTTCAATTATTTCATTTCATAAAAAAATTTCAATTATTTCATTTTACTAAAAAGAATTTCAATTTACAACCTTTTATTTCATTAAAAAAATTTAATTTCTTCAAAACTTTTCAAATTCAATTCATGCTTACATTTCATTTGTGTATGCTGCTTTAAAATACATTCGTCACTTACAAACATTGGGATAAAATGCACCTTCAGTCGTTTGGACAATCTTCTCAAACACCATACGAACACAAATCCAACGATGCAACACCAAATCATGTAGTCATATAGATTTTAGTTGATTTCTTTTCGATTGAAACATCGGGATAAAATGCACCTTCAGTCCTTTGGACAATCTTTTCAAACATTACACGAACACAAATCCAACGATGTAACACCAAATCATGTAGTCACATAGATTTTAGTTGATTTCTTTTTGATTGTTGCATTCATTGCCGTTAATAATTATAATTATAATTGTGGCAGGATCGCCATGTTATATAAATAGTTTTACTTATTATATTATCCTTAATCAAGGTTCATTAATATATTCAATGTAATAATTGTTGAAGTCTTTAGTTGAATTATTTGATTTCCAATAGTTTATTATTTATTTATTAATTGATAGAACAGCCGCTTGTGCGACTGTTCACTTTGATTTACATTTCTTAACTGTACATATTTTTATTCTATATCTTAAATCTAACTTAAACATTCTACTTCTTAAACTAACACATACACAAAGTATGTGTGGGAATGTGCATGATCAGCATAATACATTCTGTATATTCTGATCATGCGGTTATAGCGTGGACAATTATTTAAACAATAACAAGAGTGTTATGTTTCACTTGCTGCATGCAGACGGCATGCAGTAGTGGTTAGTCAAACACACTACATAATCTCATACAGCGAAGGCATTTTGATCCTTTCAATTTCCGCTCTCTCAGTAGTATGGTTTTGCTGGGGTGACGGTGATCGTCTTTCTATGTTCCGCTGGTAATCATCTTGGTAGTGGGCTGTGTCCACGCAAGAACTTGTAGACTGTCCATTTAATAACTATACTTGTCGTTCTATTAATTTGTCTGTCTGCGTCTGTGGGTTGGCCATTAAAACTGTCTTCTACTTACCCATATTCCGCTGTTTGTCATCTTCATAGTAGTTTGTGTTTTTTGTGTTTATTTTCACTTTATATTATTATTATTATTATATTTTATGTGTTTGTTCGCAACCGCGCAGAATTTTTACGATCAAAGTAATTCTCCTTTATTCTGATCTCCTTTAGCTCTTAGTCCTGCACTAAGCCATGACAATATGACGGTTGCTAGAATTTAGACGTTAATCAATTTGTCGGCTCTTGTACAGTTCTACACTGTCTAATGTAGGATGCAACAATACAAGGTTGCTAGAATTTAGACGTTATGGTATTGTTGGTTTTGCTACACCGGACAGTTTTTTCTTTAGCAAGATCAACACAAGGATTATTTTATTTGATGTAATTATTATTTACGCGGCTACCGGCTGCGCCAAAATGTTACAATTTATTTTGTAACTTATTTTTTAGAATTAAGAACATAAGACAATAGGATTATTTTGAATTTAGTTATTTAGTTTATTTAGATTTTCATTTTTGTTTTCTATTCTAGGTTTATTAAATTATAACCATCTCAGGGACCCGCTTTTTAAGGCTGGTGTTTGATCAGGTTTTTGTTATGTATGTTATGAACTGACTTGACTAGCGTTGACTGGATAGACTGAATAATAGTAATGGGCCTCCATACCAAATCACCCTCCGCTTTTATACCCACTTTCGTGCTGCTCGATGAACGGTGCTGCTGACGTTCGCTGCCGCTGTCGTGGATGTTCCCGTGATACTGCTGAGTGTGCGATTATTGCAACTTCAGCATATCCATACCCGTGGGACTTCCAGCCGATTGCGGTTCTCACGATAATGCAATGTCAGCATATATCTGTAGGAAAATTACTGCAACGTTATTGCAACGTCAGCATATGTCTGTGTATGTATGCAGCGTATGTTTTGCTGCTGTAGGTATTTTTTGTTGGTTGAAGGAAAATAACTCAACGTCAGTATGTTTGTGCAGCGTATGTTCCGCTGTCGCTGATACTTCTGTTGGTTAGGGGAAAATGACTCATAACACTTAAAAGCAACAAATACTTTGTGTAGCTTATATCTACAATCAAACAAATACAGTTAATAAATGTGATTCATTTAAGTGCATTGTGCTGCTGCACTTGATTAACTGTACAAGTGTCAAATTACAGTCACACAAAATATCTTGCTTGCAGTTTGTCAATGCTTGCATGTTGCGGTACTATTGAATCGCAATGCATACAACACACTGTTGGCCACATGCTACATGAGTATACTATTATAATCAGGGTTTTTATATATTTTGTAATAACCCTGTTTTTATGACAAAGCGTTGACGCTCTTGTTTAGGTATGGTATTTCAGCGTTAACGCTAGGCGGTAGAAAACGTTCCGCTTTCCGCTCTTGTTTAGGGATGGCTTTAACTTCCAAATCTATAAATTTTTATTTTTTCGTCTTTAATTCTTTCTAAACTATCCCGAAGGAGCTCCCTAGGGTTAGATATATTCTATTCTTTGGATTTTTTATTCTAATTTTAACCATAAATCTGTTGTTGGCCTTTTATATATGCGGGATTTGTTTCCGGCAGAATAATCAAAAGGAAAACGTTGTCCTCGCTGCCCTCTATTGACAATGCGCAAATCTAAATTTTTTTTTACTGCCCTCTTTTGGGGATAACTAAACTTTTATATTGTACCCCTAACCCTCGAATAACACTAGAAAACCACACAAAAATAGACCCTTATAACTAACACGATTGAATTATAAAATTAATAATAATATAAGGAGATAAATATAAAAACTACTAATAATAAATATAACTAACCAAAATTTAATTTAAAAAGTAAATGTTTTAATATAATAAAAATGTTTTTTTTTTTTTTTTCAATAATATATTTTTTTCTTTTTTTTTCGCAGAAATCTATCTTTTTCTTTCCTGGCTCAGGAAATTTTCTTTCCGGGATTCTATAAATTTTTGCGGCCCTCGATTTGGGATTTTTTTTTTCTAATTGTTCTATTTAATATTCTTACCTGGGCGAGATTTTATTTTTTTTTTGTAGCTTTGTGGGATTTGCTTCCCAGGACCCCTAATTATTCCTCGAAAATCCTCGTCAACCGACTTGTTCCTCAGCCAGGTACTCTTCTTTTATTTGCAACTATTTTTCTTATTGCTTAAATAAAATAATATTCCTTTTTTTAAAAATCTAAAATTTTTTCAAAACTTCTCAAAAAAAATACTAACTTCTTTTATTATTTTTCTTTAATTTGTATCCTTCACCCAGATTAATCAAACGTTTGCAATCACTGTTCTTTTTATTACTAAAATCTTTTCCTGGCTTAGTTTCTGTATAACTTCACATTTTTTTTCCATATTTTCCCAATTTTCCAAATTTTTCCAATTTCCCTACTGTTAACTTTTCCGCTATTTTCCAATTTTCTTTTTGTATGTGTAAATATTTTCTATTCCTTAGTATCATGTTTCGAAATTTTCCGTTTTTCTCAAACCAGTTCCTATTGCGTTTTAAATATTTACAGTGTTATTCACAAACGTTTTATTAGAGGCTAATAAGCAAATGCGCTAAAGTAGTATTCACAAACGTTTAATAGCACTATGACACGGTTATTACACGCTAATAAACTCGAAAATTTTATTGTAGGCAGCACGCTACTTTAGCCGTTTAATAAGTTGACATTTGCATTTTTTAAAGTAAAAAAATCACTATTTACTTCAAAAAGTATGGAAAATAAAAAAAAAGATTCGAATAAAGTAATGATTGTAATAAATATAATTTCGACATTCGTTAGTATTATACAAAATATATACATATGGATACATAAAACTATAATTTTTTTATTAAATTAAATATTTTGCAGATAATGTATTTCAACACTCCCGATTCTTCCAGTCCTTCTGCAATGTTTACATACATATGTATGTATGTACGTGAAATAAGAAAATTCAAGAAGAAATATGTACATCAATGCGAATATATGTATGTAAATATGTACATACATATGTACATACATATGCATGATTGTTTACGTATGCAAGTATGTACACAAATGTGTCTGTATGTACTTATATGCATGTACATGCATATTTGTTCACATGCGTACATAACTTAAATTCTACCTGCTCTTTGAAATATTAATATTATTACATCTTTTTTTCATGATTTTGTGCATAATTTGTCACATTGCAACCTCAACAAGATTAAAAACATATCCAAATAAATAAAGCAAACAAATTAGTGGTGTGTAATCAATTGCAACGAGCTCGGTATTTGAATACTTTTGTAATAACTTATGAAAACACATTGCTAGCAATATCAATACAACACATATTAAAAATTTTTAATATTTTTTGAAATATTATAAGCAATACTCTATTACTCTTAATTGTTTAAATAAAATTTATATGACATTATTTTCACATTTTCAAACCATTAGAGACTACTTGATTGTACACAACACTAATTATAACTTGACAAATAAAATGAAAAAATGTTGCTAACACAGAAACACAAAACTGAAAAAATCACACAATAGTTAATTTGGCTTTATTAAACGTTTGTGAATAATGTTTATTATTACCGGGTAATAACACAAAAACTGATTATTAACTAATGTGTACATTATCTCTACAATAAGAATTTTTTATGAATAACACTGTTAGAATACAGTTAGTTTAGAATATAAGGAACAAATTTTTGAAAATAAAATTAATTAATACTTTGCCTTCAATCGGCATTACTGATTCATAAACATTTAAATTTTTATCTTTGCCTTAAATCGGCAAGTGGATACTGGCATTCATCTGCCATTTACTTTTATTTGCCAGTGGCGTTTATTAGCGCCGGCAATTTCTGATTTCGCTTAAAGTAAAATTTCCTTTCAACCAAGTATGGACCTTTTTTTTTTATTATTGAGTATGTGTATGGAGACAGGGGGAAAAAGAGTAAAAATCAAGGGGATTTTTTTTTTTTCTTTATGTATTTCTTAATATCATTTAATAATATACTTTAAGCCTAATAATAAGTATTTTAATTAAAAATGTTGTTAAATATCATACATTTCACTGGATTATATTACGCACATATATTTATATACGAATTTTTTATATAATTTTGTTGACTAGTCAATTTGGCCCTATGGGCTTGCGACATATTTTTGGAATAAATAAATAAATAAATAAAATAAATAAATTTAAATACTTCCAAATACAACAATAATACTACCCAAACACCAACCTTTACACTAGTTTCTGAGATATCAATGAAATAGTGTTTTGAAAATTGTTCGAAGAAACCTCCGGATATATTCGTTATAATTCAAATGTCCATAATGACAGTCATAAAATCTGATACTAGAGGACTTTTGCTATATATTCTTGCATTCAAAGTCGTAATATTTTTTCATTCTTTGTTTACGTTTAGCATGTACCAAGTAGTGTGCCGAATGATGTTTTTTACAAAATATCTGTGATGTTTTTGCTTACAAGTGCTGCCAAGTCAATGTGTTAACTCAGAAAAAACGTGTTGGCTAAAATATTGAACAGTGCTGCCCAATTAGGTCAAACAAAAAAAATCTTTTTCCGATATTGATATTTTTGATGGAATATAACTTTTCTCAGAAAACCTACGGAAAAATAGTTGAACCCACAATCGATGCGTATTTTCAACCTCATTCGATTGCGTATAGTGTCATATGCGCACCCCCTCTACTTTATGAATTATTTGCACATTACTAAAAGTGTTTTTTTTTGTAAAAAAAATGTTGATAAGTATACAACTTTTCTCAGAAAATCTCCGGAAAAATAGTTGAACCCACAATCGATGCGTATTTTCAACCTCATTCGATTGCGCGTAGTGTCATATGCGCACCCTCTCTAGTTTCTGAGATATCAATGAAATAGTGTTTTGAAAATTGATCGAAGAAACCTCCGGATATATTCGTTGTAGTTAAAATGTCCATAATGACAGTCATAAAATCTGATACTAGAGGAATTTCGCTATATATTCTCATTTTTATATTTTTAATTTATTAAAATATTACTTTAAAATTATTGCATTCAAAGTCGTATTTTTTTCACTCTTTGTTTACATTTTTCATAAGAAAAACATAAAAACATTAACTTCCGGTTTGATAACTCCATGTTTTTTTCTTCACACGCGTCATAAATGAATCGTTGCAACAATTCAGGATCAGCTGTTTACTGCGTATCTGTCGTATCCAAAATAATTAAGTAGCTGCTAAACGGCTACAACGGTAGCTAGCAGCATTTGTGTTCTTGTGTTCGTGTAGTCTGCTGTGGCGAATGTGTTTATACCTTAACGACCACAGACGTCAATATATTCTGTGCTAACGACTGAATGCGGTCTGTAAAAAAGAAAACACAGAACCTGCGTATTCGTAAAGCATTAAGGTATAAACACATTCGCCACAGCAGACTACACGAACACAGGTGCGGTGTTAGGTAGACGCATTAACTTTGTTAAGCTGTATTGGCAGGCATTTTATTAATTGTTTTACTTCGCCGATGTTTCTGCTAACCGACGAAGGAGGGCGATGTTGTGTACATTAGCTTAGAACATCATCAATCGCTGTCGGAACAGTTTTTTAGTGACCAGTTCTATGCCTTCATCACTTAAATAGTCCGACAACAATTAATAAAATTTCTCACTAATGTACATTACAGAAATTAATGATGTTGATTGACTTGCTCTGGCCAGGGTTTGAACCCAGGCCCCACGTCATTGTTTGCTTAGTATTCAACGCGCTAACCACTTCAGCCAACACCACCCTCAAGCGATATGAGCGATATGGATATCACTCTAAACTTCTCTAAAATACCTTTATAAAAACAATTTACCCATTGCGAGTGAAATTCAATTTTGAAATTTTTTTATCTGCATTTTCACTTTTACAGAGAACTTACCATGCTTTTATTTGGTGTATACATGAAAGCTGTCACCGATGAAATACGTAAGTTATGCTTCTTTAATGATGATTTTAATTTAATTAAATGAGTTATTTAGAGCATTTTGAAGTGATACCTATGTCGTTTATATTCGTTCATTTCAGTTTCATCTCTTGCAGTGTACAGACGCGTTTTTATAATCGTCGCAACTGAATATTAAAAATTTATTAAAAGAAAATTCACAAAAAAAAAATATACAAAAACAAAACATTTATTAAACAGTTATCTTACTGGTTTTATTTTATTTTTTGCTTGTGTGTAAATACATAAATATTTGTATACACCAACTCATAAGTGAACACAAAAAAGAGAACTCTGAATGAGTTCACCTTCTAACAACAACAATAAACCTACAAGCAGTAAGAATGTACAATATATAACTTTGGTTGCTAACGACGACAAAAAAAAAATGAAGTAAACACAAACCTGAATACTACACAAAACACAAATACTCGTGCGCGATCATTATCTTTGAACATGTTAAATATCGATCAAGAAGCAACAACAATTGCACCTATTAGCAAACTTGTCAGCTTAGCTGTACAATCAAACAAACAAACAATAAATACCCAGGTGACCAACGTGCACAAAATTGTAAATGCAGTGAGTGAAAATAGTGATAATAAAATCCAAACTGGTATGGACAGATACATAACCTTGCTAAAAAGGGGAAGAAGTCCCAAATCAGCTGAAATAGCGTCAACGGCAAAAATGCCCAAAGATGGAAAAAATAATATTAAACATTCTGAAAATCGTTTTGCGATTTTGAATGAACAAGTCGATGAGGACACAAGTACAACAAGGTCCACTAAACCACCGCCGATATATTTAAGAGAATAGAACTCTAACCTTTTGGTAAAAAGCCTTATCTCATTAATTGGAGAAAATGAGTTCTATGTAACTCCAATTAAGCGCGGCAAAATCAACGAAACTAAAATTCAGGTAACACAAGAAAATAATTATAGAAAAATTGTCTCAGATTTTGAGACTAAAAACAAAAACTTTTATACATATCAACTGAAGAGTGCTAAAGGCCTAACAGTAGTTATAAAAGGAATAGATTCAAGCGTGGATCCGGAAGAGGTAAAGTCTGGCCTTGAAAATAGTGGCTTCAAAGTCAAAAATGTTTCAAACATTAAGAACATGGAAAAAATCCCCCAACCTATTTTTAGAGTCGAGCTACAGCCAGGCGACTTGAAAATTAAAAAAAATGAATCGCACCCAATCTATAGCTTAAAATACTTGTTGCATCGAAGAGTTACCGTTGAGATGCCACATAAAAAAACTGGACCTATCCAATGCATGAACTGTCAAGAATTTGGCCATACCAAAACTTATTGCAAGTTGCCTACCGTTTGCGTTGTATGTGGCGAGTTACACAGTACCGCTAACTGTGACAAAATAAAAGGTGATACCAAAGCAAAAAAATGTAGTAATTGCGGCGGAAACCACACTGCCAACTATAGGGGCTGCCCTCTTTATTCTCTTTTTAAAAATTCGTCGAACAGAAAAACAAATGCTACTCCCGCTCAGCCCAACACTCATTTAAACTACCCACAGTTACATCAACCGTCGTCTAGCCATAATCAATACTCAGATGTTTTAAAGTCTAACACGACTCTTACTCAACAAAAACCTAATAGTCAATCTTCATACGCTAATATTTTAAAGAGTAACCAGATTCCGGCGCAAAAAACTGTACCAGTAAATGAAGAATCAGGGCATAATTTTAGTCGTATTGAAGCCTCGATAGAGATCCTAATACAAACAGTAAATACATTTACTCTCAACATGTCCTGTATGATGCAGGAAATGTTGAAAATGCAGTCTACCTTGTTGCAGGCTGTATTGAAAAAACCATGAACTTAAGAATCTGTTTTTGGAACGCAAACGGCATCTTCCAACATAAAAATGAAATTGAATATTTTCTTCTGGATAAACAAATCGATGTTATGCTTATCTCAGAAACTCACTTGACGTCCCGAAGCTATTTTCGAATAAGTGGATATAATTTCTACGACACCAAGGATCCTCAAGGTAGAGCTTGTGGTGGCTCTGGAATCCTAATAAAAACTCGAATAAAACACTACCTACTAAATGACCTTCGTGAAGAATATCTTCAAGCAACGAACATCTGCATTGAAAATTTTTATCAAATGCTTGTGATATCATCTGTTTACTCTCCTCCCAGGTTTTCAATTTCAGAGAGTCAATATACCGCATTTTATACAACACTGGGGTGCCGTTTTCTAGCAGCTGGTGACTACAATGCTAAACACACACTTTGGGGCTCACGTTTAATCAGTCCTAAGGGTCGTGTTTTGTTTGACACAATTTCAAAAATGGGTTTGAATGTAGTTTCAAGTGGTCAGCCAACATATTGGCCAACGGATCGTCAAAAAATTCCTGATGTTATCGACTTTGGGATTATGAAAGGCGTGCCCAGCGAAATGATTGAAGTAGAAGCGTCTTTGGATTTGTCTTCAGATCACTCGCCTACTATTATCACTATTTACTCACACACAACTGCAACACATACATGTGATTTACCGCTGACACCTGCACGTATTAACTGGCTGAAATACAAAAAATATTTGAGTGCTCATTGCACGGAAAATATGCCATTGAGAACACCTGCTGACATAGAAAACTCTATTAGGTTGTTTGAAGCACATGCTAAACAAGGTTCTCTTAATGCTTCTTCAATTCAACCAAATCAACAAGCGAGATTTAACAATATTTTTTGTGCAGACATAGAAAGGCTATTGACTGAAAAACGGAGAGCTCGACGAGAATGGCAACGTTACAGATCGCCTCAGCTAAAATTACGGCTTAAGGAGTGTACCAAACAGCTAAGAAAAGTTTTACAATCACAAAAAACAGCTTCGCTGCAAAAATTTCTGCAAAAACTCGATGCAACACCATCAACAGATTATTCGCTGTGGCGTGCAGCCAGAGGACTTAAAAGGCCAGTGATTTGCAAACCTCCATTACGAGCCTCTAATGGTGACTGGGCAAGAACTGATGCTGAAAAAGGTGATCTATTTGTTAAGCACCTAGAAAAAGTATTTACCCCGAATATTTCTGCTGATATTGTTGAACTGCCACCAGTCGTCTCTTTACCAGAAATACCGATGAGATTTAACATGACTGAGGTTGAAAATACTATTACTAGTCTTAACACCAGAAAAGCCCCAGGTGTCGACAAAATAAGCAACAAAATGCTTCAACAACTGCCTTATATTGCAAAAAGAGTTATACTCTTCATTTTTAATAGTATTCTACGGCTGCAATACTATCCTGCAGAATGGAAGGTTTCGATGATTATTATGATACCAAAGCCCGGCAAGGATCATACGAAGGTTGAATCCTATCGGCCTATTAGCTTATTGCCCAACATTTCAAAACTATTTGAAAAGCTGTATATGAGCAAGCTGATGCCTATACTGACTAGAAGTGGATGCATTCCAGATCATCAATTCGGTTTTCGCAGACAACATAGCACAATTGAACAAACTCACAGACTTGTGAACGTAGTTAGAGACACCTTTGAAAAAAAGAAATATTGCTCTGCGCTCTTTATAGATGTTTCTCAAGCTTTCGATAAAGTATGGCACGAAGGTCTTATCCACAAATTAACACGAAATCTCCCCGCAAACATCGTCAAGCTTTTAAAAAGCTATCTAGAGGAACGAAAATTTGTTGTTAGGGAAGGCAATTTTTTAAGCCCTTCGCAGTCGATCGAAGCCGGAGTTCCCCAAGGCAGCATCTTCGGTCCCTTACTTTATTTAATTTATGCCTCTGACTTACCGTTAAGCAATAACATTCATACATCAACATTTGCCGATGATACAGCTTTTTTAAGCGTCCATGAAAATCCAGTAGAAGACTCCATCAACTTACAAGGGTATATATCCAAATTGGAAAAATGGCTCAAACAATGGCGTATAAAAGTTAACGAGCAGAAATGTGTACACGTCACTTTTACGTTGCGAAGGGAAACATGCCCGCCTATACAAATCAACACCGAGACTATTCCGCAACATACTGTAGTCAAATATCTAGGCGTTCACCTTGACCGCCGTTTAACATGGAAATCGCATATAGACGCAAAGTTGATGCAAATGAAATTAAAAGCAGCCCAAATGAATTGGCTTATGGGTAGAAATTCAATACTAGTTTAGTTTAGTTTAGTTTATTTATTTAGTAGTATTTATAATACTTTAAAAATATTTCAAATATGATTATTTTACAGATTTTTCTTTACAAAATATTATCGAATTCATTGTTTTTTACAAATTTTACCATATTTTTCCTACATATACTCATATTTCTTTCTGTTTTGACATATTCTGGTAAGTGATTGTATAATTTAAGTCCTTTAAAGAATAGAGATCGTTGCATTGCTGTTGTTGTAACCCTCGGTAGCCGGAAATTTTCAGAATCTCTAAGGTTGTACGGTAGGACTTCTCTCACATAGTCAAGTTGTTCAGTAAGGTATTCAGATGCGTTTCCCATTTTCATTTTCTGAATGAATTGCAGTGTGTTAAGTTCCAGTCTTTGTTGAATATTTAACCATTTCAGTGTATCTAGCATTAGTTGAATTGGAGCATATATATTATATTTTAATATTGACCGCATAGCTTTATTTTGTAATTTTTGTAGTCTTTCGATTTGTGTTTTTGAGCAGCAAGTGTATATGATTGTGGAGCCAAATTCAAAATGTGTTTTTATCATGGTGTTATACATATGTATTGCCGTTATTTGAGATATTTTATTTCTAACCCGTTTAAAAAAACCAATTTTTTTGCCAATTTTTTTACATATATAATCAATGTGTTCTTTTAGGTTTAGGTCTTTATCGATTATAAAACCGAGGTATTTAATTTTATTTACTTTTTCTATTTCTTCATTATTAATTGTAATTATTGATTCACTGTTTATATTTATTTCAAGTAGTTTAGTTTTGTTTTCATTAAGTTTTAATCTATTCATTTTAAGCCAATTATTTATGTTATTTAAGTCGTGCATTAGATTTGCTCTACATTGTTCATCTGTGTCACCTTCTGCGTAGATTAATGTGTCATCCGCATAAAGAATTATTTCGCATTTCTTTAGTATATTTGGCATATCATTTATGTATATTATAAATAATAGTGCGCCTAGAATAGAACCCTGAGGTACTCCAAATTCATTGTTTACTTCGTTTGATTTTGTACCATTAACTTTTGTTATTTGCTTTCTATTTGTAAGATATGATTTAAACCAATTTAATTCATTTTCTCTGATGCCGTACATATATAGTTTTTGAATAAGTATTTCTCTATCAATGGTCTCAAATGCTCTTTTGAAATCCAAAAATATTGCCATTATCTTTTTCTTTCTATTTATATATTTCCATCTATTTATTACATAATTAACTGTTGTTTCGCATGAGAATTTTTTTCTAAATCCCGATTGATATTTTTGTAATAAAATTGTTTTATTTAATTTTATTTTTGTCTTAGAGCTTGTATAGTTGGAGCTCCTAAGACTGATGATTTATTAATTTTATTATAAACTAAATGACATTGGCTTATATACTAATTATGAGAATAATTCTTAGGGGTACATTAACATAAGAGTAAAAGAATAGAAATATATATTATTGTTGGGTAAGCATATTTAGCTTCCAACTATTTACATATGTATGGCACGTGTTCAACAGTTTTAAAGTTCAACGAGTGCATACTTAAAAGCAACAGATACTTTGTGTAGCTTATATCTACAATCAAACAAATGCAGTTAATAAATGTGATTCATTTAAGTGCATTGTGCTGCTGCACTTGACTAACTACACAAGTGTCAAATTACCGACACACACAAAATATCTTGCTTGCAGTTTGTCAATGCTTGCATGTTGCGGTACTATTGAATCGCAATGCATACTACACACTGTTGGCCACATGCTACACCTCCACCCTTTACAAGAATGTTCATATAACATTAGTTTTATGGACATTCCTTTACAATTAGTTTTTAATTAGTCTAAGTATAAGTGTAATATAATATTTATATTGTTTTTTAAAAAAAAAGAAAAAAAAAATAATTATAATGTTTAGATTTACTTATATTCTAGTTTTATAGTAGTACGGCCGTACAATGATATTTAATGTTAGTTATTATTATATATCTTAAGTCTATTTTTATGAACTATTTGTTGTTTATTTGTTTTCTTATCTTCTATGGTAACATTATTTCTTAAATCTATTTTCTTAATTTTATACGGACCAATAAAACTAAAATCAATATAAAGGATTTTCTGATTAATTTTCTTCTATTATATTTTTATCTTAATTACAATTTTGTTTTACTTTTTCTTTATTTTGGGTCTTTTTCTTGAATAATAAAATTTTAATTAGAAAAGTATGTGTATATTCATAAATTTTATGTTATTAAACTAGTTTGAAAATCAAATAACTTTTCACTCTGTACCTTTGTACCAAAAATAAAACAGTTTTAAATGATTCTTACTTAAAAATTATTAAGTGGACCAAAAATTTTTTCTGTTTTTATATTGTCAACCTTTAACCCTTTTTTGAATTTTGAATTTTATGGCAGTAATGAAATGTGTATCAATAGACTTCTCTTAGTATATTGAGAGTTTTCGATGTGTACAATAATTTGAAAGGCTTTAGCATTTTTCTAATCAATTATGGTTTATTATTTTTCTATTATTATTTTTGATTTCTGGCATTTTTGACATAATTTAACATATTTCGTTAGTCTTTTATCATATTTTTCCAAAAGTAATACCTCTTTATATTTTCTATTGTTCGATATATTCCACAATGTCCTCCCTCTATCGGATCATCGTGGTATTTCAGCATTAGATCAAGAATTGCCTGAGATTTCTTATCATTTATATTGGTCACCTCATTAAGTAGTAGCGCTACTTTTATGCCCTTTTATTTATAAATTATTTAATTGAGATAAATTCTAAAATTTTCTCGTTAGGTGCCATTTGTTCACCGGCCACTTTCTCAAGCCTTGGGAAAAATTGTCCTAGGTCAATATTCCCATTAATGAACATTATATATAATTTACCGGCCACTTTTTCAAGCCTAGGGAAAACTTGTCCTAAGTCAAGATTCCCTTTAGTAAATAGTTTTCTTCTGACGTCATATTGGGCTTTTTTTCATTATTTTAAATTTGATGCTGAATATTTTCGATATTACTTTATTGTTTATATGCCATAGATTTTGTTGCGATTTTTAATACTGTAATAATTTTTTTTTTATCTTTTACTGCCACAAAAATGGGTTTTGTGTTTATTTATGGTGACATTTTATTTCTAATATTATTATTTGATGAATAACAGATTTTAGCATTAGGCGATTAATGCCTTGGCTGTATATTTGTGCCTTATATCTTAATTTTGGAATTTTAAAAAAATTTTTTTTTTTTTTATATATATATAGATAATAAAGTAAGAAGTATAGTAAATATTTTCGGATTTCAAATAAACCGGAGCTATTACATTGTACAACTACTTTGCTTACAACGTTAGCATTTGGTTTTTCAACTTTCGACTGTTCTTTCTCCATTTTAATAATATTTGTATGTATATTAATTTACTTTCATTATTTTATTCTAATTATTAAAATTTAATTTAATTTTACAATTATTTTATCTTTAATTAAGTTAATTTTTTTTTCATTATAAAGTTATATAAGTTTTTTTTTTGAAAATTTAAAAATAATTAAAAATATTCTTGAAGTGTTACTTTTTGTCTTATTTTATTAAGCTTTAATTTTTATTTAAGTAACATTTTCTTTATATTTCTATTTTAAGTGCCTTTGTTGGCGTTTTTGTAAATAAAAATGTTTTTTTTTTTTTTAGATTTTAGCTACGAGCTATTTAGTAATAAAAAAAAATGTTTGCCACGAGCGGTTAACGCTTACTGGCCCTAGTGTGCGACTTTAGCGCACCACTTTTAAAGTAAAAGTTTTAAATACATATATAAAAATTTTGATGTTGTTTTTGTTGGGCTCCTTTTGTCAGATCATTTAGGCTGGCGTTCTTCCCCATTTTATTTTTGGTGCCTCTTGGCCAGGCGGATCTTTATTTTTTTTCCAAAGTCCCATGTTGGGGTGCCTTTTGGCTAGGCGGACCCTCTCTCTAATATATCTTTGTTGGGGTGCCTTTTGGCTAGGCGGACCCTCTCCTTCTGCTCTTGTTTCTGGGTGCAAATCTAGTAGCACTCCAAGAAAACTGGCAGGATCGCCATGTAATAAAATTGTTTTATTTAATTTTATTTTTGTCTTAGAGCTTGTATAGTTGGAGCTCCTAAGACTGATGATTTATTAATTTTATTATAAACTAAATGACATTGGCTTATATACTAATTATGAGAATAATTCTTAGGGGTACATTAACATAAGAGTAAAAGAATAGAAATGTATATTATTGTTGGGTAAGCATATTTAGCTTCCAACTATTTATGTATGGCACGTGTTCAACAGTTTTAAAGTTCAACGAGTGCATACTTAAAAGCAACAGATACTTTGTGTAGCTTATATCTACAATCAAACAAATGCAGTTAATAAATGTGATTCATTTAAGTGCATTGTGCTGCTGCACTTGACTAACTACACAAGTGTCAAATTACCGACACACACAAAATATCTTGCTTGCAGTTTGTCAATGCCATGGTGGAATAATAAGGTGCGCGTATCAACGCAACAACAAAAAACGACATGCATTTTGTTTGTGTAAAATTCATTCAAAATTGTCAAAACAAAGCTGTATACAAAACAAAACAAAAGTTGTTTTGTATGTATTTATTGGTTATGCAAAAACAAAAAGCATAACGTAAACAAAAATATTCATGATGGCGGCCAAAAATGTAAACAACTTTTGACAAGACCGAATTAACTTACCATATTTTTGCAGATTATTTAACGGTCAAAACACAACCCTACAAAAAACCATATTCCTTCTTGCGCAGACCTGATTATTAGACCATGGTCAATGCTTGCATGTTGCGGTACTATTGAATCGCAATGCATACTACACACTGTTGGCCACATGCTACATTTTGAAAATAAATTATGTTGTTCCATATATGTTTCCATTTGTTCCTTAACAATTTTTTCAATAACTTTTTCACAAGTTTTCAGAGTGTTTATTGGACGAAATTCGTCACATTTATTTGTTTTTGCGATTTTTTCTATTGGTGTTACCATTGAATATTTCCAACTATCCGGGAAAACTCCTGTTTCAAGTGATTTATTTATTATATCACGCATTGATTTTCCTATAATATTCCAGTTATCCATAATGAGCTTAATTGTAACATTGTTGAAATCTGGTTTATTTTTCATATTCTTACAAATATATTTCTTCTAATTTCTTCGATCTTTTATTAAATTTATTTTTAGTCTGATTTTTCCGAGTTTTTTCCGAGAAAAATCAGACTGAAAATAAATTCTTACAAATATTTTGAATTTCTTGGATTGTTATTGCACGGAATCTAAATCTATTTATTATCATAGGTATATTGTTTATATATTGCACATTTTCTATTGTATTATTAATTGACTTAATACTATTAACAAAATAATTATTAAATTGGGTGGCTATTTGGTAGTTATCTTTATATTCTATATCACTAAATATCACATTTTTTATCACAGCTTTATTTTTCTTTAGGACTAAGTCTTTGATTTCTCTCCACATTTGTTTTTGGTCTTTGGCATTAATTATTTTTTTATTAGCGTAATTGTTCTTCTCTGTATCAATTTTGGTTTTATAAGTATTTCTAGCTATTTTATAACTACTCCACGCTATATCTGTATTTTCTGTCTTAGCTATTTGATATTTAAGAACTTTTTCTTTCTTTAATTTTTTTAGTTCTCTGTTAAACCATTTGTTAACTTTACTTTTTGTATTTATTACTTTTTTAATTGTAAATTTCTTTATAGTATTTTCAATGGCTGAATCAAAATTATTAACTTTATTATTTAAATCATCGTTATCATTGTTTCTCAATATTGCACTAATTTCTTGATTAAAACGTATTTTATTATATTTAAATATTTCAATTTCCTTTTTGCTCATTTCGTCTTGATTTTCAGTTACTATCTTGATTTTTATGTCTATGGCTTCGTGATCCGTTATTTTATTAGAAATGTTATTTACTACTGTTACATTTTCACTGTTTGTGATGACGTAGTCTATAATTGTTTTTGTACTTTCTGTTATTCTCGTATAATCATTTACTATTTGTTTAAGCCCATTATCATTAAAAGCGCATTCAAGTCTTTTTTTATATGTATCTTCTTTACACCAGTCTATGTTGAAATCACCTGCTATTATTATATCACATTGTGCTTCACATATTTCTTCCATTAATTTTTCAAATACTTGACAAAACTCTACTTCACTGCTGCTTGGTGATCTATAGACCGCTATTATTACAAATTGTTTATTCTTGATTGTCGCCATGTATGCACCTATCCAGTAATTATAATCAGAAGACTTTTCCCCAATTGTTATAACATTACATTGCTTTTTAAAATAAATAATAACTCCACCCGTCCTGTTTGAATTTGATAATGTAATATACTGATCATAATCTCTGAGATTTATTTCTTTTTCTTCTATATCTCCAGTTAAATGTGTTTCTGTAAGAACTATAAAATCTGGATTTTGTTCATCGGCAATAATTTCTAGTTGATTGTAGTTGTTAACTAGTCCACATATATTTGTATAAATGCCGTATATTTGCTGTGATTGTTAAATTATCAACCCCAACCTCTTCTTTTTCATATTAAGTTTGTTTTTATAAACTGGACATTCTTTGTTTGCTGTGACGTGATTTTCGTCAAGTCCCATATTTAATTTCTTATTAGTTCTAATACAATTAATACATTTATTTATTATTTCTTTTTCGCATTCCTTTGATCTATGAGTTCCATGGCACTTATAACATGTCTCTTCATTCTTACATTCACTCGCTTTATGATTGCATCCTTGACATTTATAGCACATCAAAATATTAGTCCCATCAAATATTCTACACTTTTCCCATCCAATGTTTAATTTTTGTGCTGCCTTAATCTTTGTGTATGTTTCCTTGTCTACTATTATTTTACTATTATAAATTACTTTATTATATTTTTTAGATTCGTAGGATTTTACTACTTTCATTTCATGTTCTTGTAATTGTTGATTTTGTCTCTTTATTTTTTCTATAAGTTCATCATCCGCATATTTAAATGACATGTCAGTTATGATTATTGACATATCATTTTCATTTGGCGTTTTTATTTCGTATGTTTCACCCATTTCATTTTCAATAGCATTTTTAATTTTATTTCTTTCTTCATCATTTTCACTTTGTATCACAATTGTACCATTTTTTCTATTTTCAATGTTTGTTATATTTAGGTTAACTGGATCTACCTTATTGTTTAGGTCCTCCTTTGTTTTTTCTATTTTTTGTTTTTCCTTTGGTTTTATTATAAGGGGAACTTGTTTTTTAACATCTGGCAACATCGTATTTTTTTTTACTGTGTCAGCAAATGACATTTTGTTTTGTTTATCATTATTTTCTTTAATAACTTTTTTTATCTCTTCACATATCTTTTCATTACTTTCTTCAATATTGGTATAAATCTCTTTATTTTTACTTTCATATTCGCTTACAATATTACAAAGTTTTTTTATTTCATCAACGTTTTTTTCACATATTTTTTGTGCATTGTCTATTTTTTTAAGTCTCTCTTCATAACGTTTTTCTATTGCCTCTAATAACAGTTTAATTTCATTTTCATTTTGTTTTAGTGATGATTCGAATTCATTTTTGTATTCAACTAAATTTATTTTGTTTTTGTGAACACCATCTTGTATTTCTTTTAACACCATGTCAACATTATATATATATTGAAGGCAATCACCACACATAAATCGCACAAAATTATCCTCATCAAGAATTTTAACCGAATATTGGTCAACACCCGCGCACTTTACAGAACAGTGATACACCTTTTTGCACACACCAGCACAGCTAATTCCTGACTCTCCACGTATTGAGGCTTTACATTTGTGACACTCAGCCATTGCTGGGTCGGGCAATTAATTAATTTTTATTAAATAAATAAATGTTTTTTCTCTATTAAACTTATAAGCAAGTTTAAACTTTTGTTTTATTTGTCGTTTTTATAAAGTCCTATCTTTTTTAAACAACAATTTATATATTTTTTTAATTATTTTGCAGAGATTTTAAAATTTTGTTCTTTTCACTTTGACGTTTCACAACATCAGGTCGAGAAGCAACTGAGCCTAGACTGTAAACTTCTACTATACAACGCGATCCTGAAACCAATATGGTGCTATGGAATCCAGCTATGGGGCACTGCCTCAGCATCGAATGTAGAAAAAATTCAGAGGCGACAAACTAAAATTCTACGTACAATAACTGCAGCCCCCTGGTATGTCAGAAACCATAGAATTCATAAAGATCTAGACGTTCCGTTGGTAAAGACAGTATTTTCGAAACACGCGAAAAAATACATTAAAAAACTTGAGTTGCACCCAAACCCACTTGCGCGCAATATTCTGGAGTATAGAGGCCACACCCGGCTTAGGAGGAGGGACACTCTTTCTATCAGCCGTACACGAGAGATGTAAAACAACAAAAATCAACCGTTGTAACTAAAAATTATGTTTAGCATTGGCTAAACTTATATTTATTATTTTTTTTTTTAGATTTAAGATTCGAAAAACTTATTGATGTTTCAATCTATTATTGAAGATTCAATAAATAATATACATAAAAAAAAAAAAAAAAAAAAAAAAAATATTCGTTCTATATTGTAGGACTTATGATCAATAATATATTAAAGTTTTTAACCCCGAAGCTGCGGAATCAAGAGAGAGCGCCGAAAAAATTATACAAAAATTTTTGGGTAAAAAAGGGCTATTACCCTTTGAGTTTTTTTAAAACTTTAACAATGTTGGTATTTTTGACTCAAATCAATATTCTTTATAACAATAAAGTTTTGGTTTTGTGGCCATCAGAAATAGAAATTAGTTTAATACGACTACACGACAAAAGTAGCATGGACAAAAACCTGTTGCCGTGTTGCCTTGCTGTCCATGATGATCCATGAGATGAATTTTTTCGGTTTATGTCAAAGCGAATCCATACAAAGTGATGTGAGTGGCGAAATCAATTTGCCGTATTCAATTCGCCCCAGCGAACTTTAAAAAAGTAAAAGCGCTGAATATGCACCACATAAATGAATCGTTGCAACAATTCAGGATCAGCTGTTTACTGTGTCTCTGTCGTTTCCAAAATAATTAAGTAGCTGGCTAAACGGCTACAGCGTTAGCTAGCAGCACTTGTAGTCTTGTGTTCGTGTAGTCTATAGTGACGAATGTGTTTATAGCTTATAGCCAAGGCGAATTTATACCAGGTGGCCTTATCGCTACAATAAAAAAAACAATATGAATAAAATATGAATTTCGCCGCAAATAATCTACACATAAGTAAAAAAAAATGCAACCCTACACAACTAATTTGTTTACAATTACGTGAATTGCAATCAGAAAAAATGATTGAAAAGAAGATGTGTTTGTCCATCAAAGCGCTATTGTTAAAATAATATAGATTATACAGTATTCTGTGGTTAATAATAATCAAAAAAAGGCAGTGAGATCTGTTGGCAACGGTAAAGAGGTAGAATTTGATGTAGCAATTACGGCTGGTAAGGACTTCCGGCACTACAGCGAGGACATCGGAAACGCCATTCCACCAGACGTTACACAGATGTCCATCACAAGTGCCCTCAAGAAGTTGCATCAACAAGCGGTCATAGAAACAACAAGCGGATATAGATGCAACAAGGTCCTTAACTCAAGACCACCCGCGATCGCAGATAGCGAACGCCGGCTCCCCAGACAATCCCGCTCAATCTTGGCACAACTAAGAGCCGGCTGGAGCAGTATACTTAACTGCTACCAAGAGCGCATTGTCCCCGGCACTATAAACCGATGCCCAGATTGTCTCCAGAGCCCGCACAACACTGAGCACTTGTTCAACTGCCCGAACAGATCAACCTCCCTTAGCCCAATAGACCTATGGCTAAGACCAACCGAGGTGGCAGAGTTCCTCCAACTCCCAACCCCAATCCCACCGAATGACACACCTCAATAAAACCCCAATAAAACTCCAATAAAACCCAACAAAACCCAATAACCCAATTAAAACTAACTCTCTCAACTATTACTATTACTATTCTATTACACTTTTAGGAAAGAACTCCCGTCACAAACAGCATCAGAGCTGTTACAACAACAACAGTGGTATCGGGCTGTTAATATTGAAAGAATGTTTATAATAAATGTTAATACGAAATTATTTATTGCGACAAAAAGTATACCTTTTGAAATAAAGCTTCATGCAAATTGGGATTGCATTTTTCATTTAACGGATCCATAGGCTCAAGACCAAGACGTAGGGACCTTGCAGTAGGGAAGCATTAGTCGTGGTCAAACCTTCATATAAATTTTTTAAATGCCGATTACTATCCTTTATTTGATCCTGTGTCACTGCTTTAGTTGCATGACACAATATATCGGCAACTTCGAGTAAATCTTTACAAAATGATTTACGATATTTCTGTAACAATTCATTGTTTTTCTCCTTCAATTCTAAGACTTCTTTGTTTAAAGATTCCACATCGCTGGCCAATTTTTTTATATGTTCAATTTCGCCGGTAGCAGTATGTTCTGTTTGTTGTTGCAATTGTTCGCATTGTTATATTTAAAAATTTATTTTATTTTTATTCAATTTAATTTTATTATCACTTGTATATTTTCACAACCACAATCAGATTAAAACATAAACAATTTTTGACAGTACTGTAGGTAAGTAGCCATTTGTATTATCCACAGCTGATCACGGCGAATGCTAATAAGGCCACCTGGTATAAATTCGCCTTGCTTATAGCTGCTGGTAATAAATTTGCCTTGACTGCAACCAACCAAGGCGAATTAACACCTTTAATTCGCCTTGCAACCAACTGGTAATGAATTCGCCTTGGATACGTCGATATACAACCAAGGCAGAATTAACATACTACCATAGCTGCCAGATTTGACGATTTATCGTCATTTTGACGATTTTGGGTCCTAAAAATGACATAGTGACGATGGGACGATTTTTACCCTAATTTTGACGATTTTAAATAATTCAAGTTTGCAACATATATTTGCACTATTAGAGCAACCTTGAACTGCTGAAAATTGCAATGAGAAACGTTTTTAAAAACTAGTTTGCTTAAAACAGAAAACTTTTATTTAACTGATTATAAAAACAAAAACAATTTTTTAAATTTTGAAGACATTTATTTAGCAATATTTGCGTATTGGAAGAATCACAAATAAATGCAAGAGAAAAATATGATATTAGTAATAATAATGTCGTGTTTGGAATATGTTACCTTCTGATTTAAAAAAGTTTTCTTATTCTTATTCTACATATAGAAAAAGAGTTGTTGAGTTTTATAGACAAATCGTAAGTACCTAATGTTTTACTACCTTCTTCTGTTTAGCTTATGTCATTGGCCATGGAGAAATAGAAATATGCTTTATTTGCATAATTATCTTTGGTATTACTTATATGCATATGTGGCTGGGGGGCCAATCATTGTTATTGTTATATATTCATACAAACGTTTGTAAATATCATTTATCATCTACAATTACATAGTTGTTTATTTTCTTTATTTATATTAAATTGATGTGTTTTATATAATGAATTTATTGTATATACAATAATAAATATTATTTAAATTATATTAAATAATAAATATCTAGCATTAATTTATTCTGGAATTCTTAATTTTATTGTTTTTAATGGACATGCATATTAATCTGAAATACATGTATAATTGGCCTTTTGGGCTTTCTATGTATTGTGGCAAATTGAATAAATAAATAATTGTGTTAATTTTTAAATAGAGCTTTGTTATCAGATATTATCAAGATTTGATTTTGAAAATATGTATAAAGCTCTTGGCCAAATTAATCCATTTAGTATTTTAATGAAGAAAAAAAAGTTGGTTTTCTGAAATTATAAATTTTCCTATTTTGTTGAAGAAAGTAAAAACCAAAACCTAGAAACAGAGGTCAGACAATTGAAATTATTGTCCTGATAAAAACATAAAACTATTGGATTTTTGGAAAAAAACTATTAGAGATGCAAACGAGGGATTCTAGTCTTTTGTTTCCGATTTTGACTAAATTTATTACAAAAATCCTAGTTTTACCACATTATTCAGCAAATATGGAAAGAATATTTAGTCAGGTAAACGTAAATAAGACTAAAGTATGAAATTTAAAAAGTCGTCTTTGGAGGCAATATTATATTCAAAAGATTATTTAAAGCTAAACAAATGTACCTGCTATGATCTGACAGTTGTACCTAAATTAATCAATATGGTTAATTGCAATATATATTTGTAAAAAATTATATTTTGAAAATTGAAAAAAATAACTAAGGGATTTGAATTTTTTTATTTTTTTCCATACAATATAAATATATTTCAAAGTATTGAAAAACATGCAATCTATTTACATGTGATTTTATTGTGAATTCTAAGTGAAGTATTTGATCTCTGTATTTTAAATAATGCTGTTTTTAATAAGATTTGTTGATTTAAGAGTTTTGTTATGTTTTGCCTCTAACAAAAATATGTTTTGTTAGTAAAAAAAGCGGATTTTTCATTTGACGTTTTTATGACGATTTCAATAAGCTATATTGACGATAATGACGATTTTTGCCCAAAAATATGACGATATTACCTAAAAAAATCTGGCAGCTATGCATACTACGTTATTTGGTAGGAAAATTTCGCATGTTTTCTTGATTTTTAATTGATTTTCTCGACTTCCGAAGATTAATTACGGCTACATCAGAATACTAATCTAAAAAGTTACAAGACATCCTTTCAGTGAAGAAAATTTTCAAAACAAAAATCTATAATGGATATCTCAGGAAACAACCGGTACGAGTTATTATTTATGGACGAAGACTCTGTCGCTTCGCCCCGTCGGGGTGAATCTGATGCTCCGAAAAAAAAGTCTAACGCTGCAATTCAAGTAAAAAAACCGACAGTTGCAAAGAAAACTGCAACCGTCGAGAAAGAAAACAAGGCTGGTGCGCTCAATAAGAATAATGCACTTAACCAGAAGTCATCTGGCATTCAAGCTAAGCCCAAAACTGTTTCACCTAGAGCTGATTTAAACAAAACTCATCCGTTCGATGGAGAATCTCGCAGAGTTACTTCCAAATCACAAACTGCTGAAGTTCGTGAACAGTGGAACGCCAGACGAAACGTTCGCGAAGGTGAATTTGGAAATGAACAGCGTGAACAACGCCAATTTAGAGATCGTGAAAATAAAGGTCCTCCTCGTAATCGTGATGGAGTATTTCGCGGTAAACGAGAGTTTGATCGTCAGTCAGGTTCGGATAAGACAGGCAAGTTAAATATTTAATTGTTAACTGTAGTGACTGCCTGAGTGTCTACTTTACATACATACATATGTATGTATTTAGTATTTTTATAATCCTTGTAAAATGTTTTACCGAAAACGCTTGAAAGATTATGGATGTTATATGTACATACTTACATACATATGTATGTAAGTATTTTGCATAAAGTTTTGCAAACTTACTGCTTTTACGTATGCACGCCAATGATGAAATTTTTTGTATTTAATTACTTGAATACAGTGTAAATTTAGAAAATTGGCTATAAATTAATTCATATTAGACTTACACCCAATTCACATGATGACTTTTGCGACGTCGTTTTTACTGAATTCCCTTCTGAAGTTGCTACCAAAATCTTTGTGTGTTCAGATGATGTCTTTTAGTTTCATGTCTTTTTTTCCCAATTTTGTTTTGAAATAATGTAATGGCTCGATTATGGATAGCAACCGAACTTCAGTTGCGTTGCCAGCCGGCAACTGAAAATTTGTGGTTGCCACAAAAGCACTAAATAGCAACTGAAACTGGCAGCTCTCAGTTGCCAGTTGCCATCCATAATACAATTCTCAGCAACTGGCATCGCAACTGTGGTTTGGTTGCCATCCATAATCGACCCATAAGTAACAACGATAAATAACAAAAGTAAGAAAAATAATGAAAAGTAACAAAGAGAAATAGAAGAAAAGTCTTGAAAAACACTAATCAAGTCTTTTTGTTTACCCCTCTTTCTTCCCTACACCGCTCACCAACAAGCCAAAAGAGACGTCGAAAAAGCGACGTCGCAAAAGTCATCATGTAAATCGGGTGTTACACCCAATTCATACGTTGGTTTAAAAATCACGTTTTATATTTAATTCTCTTCAAAAGTTGTTTCCAAAAACCAAATTCATACAATGATTTTTTCCCATTTTTTGAGGCTTGATTTGTTTGTCCGTAATCGGTTGTTCTTATATACTTCATTATTTGTATAAAAACGATTTGACGTGAAATAAAGCAAGATAACAAAAAAAGGAACAAATCTAGTTTAGTGACGCAGCTCCAAATGAAAAAAGAATTACACAGGGCGATAGAAAATCGAAAAATAAGACGAAAATTTAATTTGGTAACTTTCTCGGAAACGCATTGTTTTCGAGTTATTGGCATCTGAAGTTTATATATATATGTGCGATCCCTTTGCATTTCTCAACGTATAAGGACAATTTCGGTATCTTTTGAAAGCTTATCAGGCATGTTCTGTAATCACAGTGATATCAAATCACGAACGTTTTTAAAATCACGGAAGTGATATTGAGGTGTTCTGAAAAGCACGAGATTTTTCATTTTAAGTGGTGATTTCATTGTTCTAAATCACGAGCAAACAGCTGATTTTTTCTGTTTACAAACATTTATTTTGTATCTTTAAGGCCCAAATTCACAGTCATTAGTTAGCTAATAGTAATAGTTTAACTAATAATATTTGATTCACAGCTTTTAGTTTAACATTAGTTAAACCATCAAACGTCATTGGTTAACTAATAGTTAGACAACAGCTGATTCGTTGGAATTTATTATTAGTATTTTTGTTTTGTGAAAAATTTTAGATATGGCATGTGAAATTGAAAATGCGGAGTCAGACATTGAAAGTGACACTGATACGGAATATTGTTGCTGAGCGTCGCCAACGTAATCTAAAAAGATTTTATGGGTAGATTCCGTCTTAGCAAGTAGGTGACGTGGCAAGTTCTTGAATGTATACGCCATTTTTTAAGAAATAATAAATCAAATGTAAACAAAACCCATATGCTGTAACAGAATTGCCAGTACTGAAAGTTAATAGTTTGATAGGGTTACCATATTTTGTTCATATTAAGAGTGTTGGTTAAATAATACACTGTGAATATGAAGTATTAGTTAAACAATAGTTATCATTTTAGTTTACTAACAGCTAACTAATTACTGTAAATTTGGCCCTAAGAAATTTATCACAAAAGTATAATAAATTTACGAATTAAAGTTTTTGTAATTATATCGTAAAAATTCGTTAGCAATAATTGATCTAAAAGCAAAATTTAAAAATGAACCGCAAAAAATTCAGAGTCCCTTAATTTGTAAATTTTGTAAGTTCTTCTAAGTAAAATAATTAATTTTATTGCAAAAACCAATAAAGAACAAATCATTTTAAGTGTGCGTGATAATTTTATTGCAGAGTTTTAAAGAAAAATTATTAAAAAACTTAGTGATTTGAAATCGTCATGCTGTTAGCTGACAGGTTTTAAATCACGAAATTTTAAACATTTGTGCGCCCAGAACTCCTTTTCAATGATTTTATATCACTTTACGAAATAGTGATTTTCAGGACATGCCTGTATGACTAGATCTATATGAATTTGCAAATTTTCTATTTAAATTTTGAAATCTTTAGGTTTCAAAGCAGTTTTTTAGATCTTTTGCATAGCCGGCGTTCGGCCGGGTTTAATGCTTTTCTCCACCATGGTATATCCCGACACGCCGGTATATACAGCAAATCACGAACGATTTTAAAATCACGGAAGGTGTTCTGAAAAGCACGAGATTTTTCATTTTTAGTGGTGATTTCATTGTTCTAAATCACGAGCAAACAGCTGATTTTTTCACTTTACAAACATTTTTTTTTGTATCTTTAATAAATCTACGAATTGAAGTTTAAGTTTTTGTAAATATATCGAAAAACGTCTGGAGCAAGTTCGTTAGCAATAATTGATCTAAAAGCAAAATTTAAAAATAATCTGGATTAAATACAGCGTCCATAAATTTGTAAATTTTGTAGGTTCTTCCAAGTAAAATAATTTTATTGCAAAAACAAATAAAGAACAATTCATTTTAAGTGTGCGTGATAATTTTATTGCAGATTTTAAAGAAAAATTATTAAAAAACTTAAAGTGATTTGAAATCGTCATGCTGTTAGCTGACCGGTTTTAAATCACGAATTTTCAAACATTTGTGCGTCCAGAACACATTTTCAATGATTTGAAATCACTTTACGAAAAAGTGTTTTTCAGAACATGCCTGATAGAATAATTTCCTGCATAGCTGGCCTTCGGCAGGGCTTAGTGATTTTTTCCACCATAGTATATCCCGACACGGCGGTCTATAGAAGAGATTTTCTGGCTAGCAGGCCTTCGGCCGGGCTTAATGATTTTCTGCACCATGGTATATCCCGACACGGCGGTACATATAATAGATTTTCTGCATAGCCGGGCTTAATGGTTTTCTCCACCATGGTATATCCCGACACGGCGGTATATAGTATAGATTTCCTGCATAGCCGGCCTTCGGCCGGGCTTAATGATTTTCTCCGCCATTGTGTATTCCGACATGCGGTATATAAAACAGATTTTCTGCATAGCAGTTAATACTTATTGTTATGCGTCGTATACATCGAAAGAATAACAAAAATTGTGGTAAATTCGTAGTTGGAAAAATATACATTTTCAAAACGTAAAAGTTAAGATGCAAAATTGATGTTTGGCTAGCTCAGCAGTTTCGGTGTTGTTGGTTCTCAACCCAGTTTTTCATAACGCATAATCATAAAAAGAATATATACCCGTTTGCCTTAAGATACCGCGGCGTATATAAATAAAAAAAAATAATGGAATTTTACTTGTTAGAATAAACTACACACTGACGAAAAGATAACATTGGCAAGCTGTTGTGCCAATTGTGGATCATTTTTCCCACCCTACTAACAGATCCACTGCTAGAGACACCATGACAGAATGCGTCCCCAGTAATATTTTTCTGTCCCTAATTTGACATGACTTACTTATTTAAGATACAAGGCATAAACACATTCGCCACAGCAGACTACACGAACACAAATGCTGATAGCTACCGTTGTAGCCGTTTAGCAGCTACTTAATTATTTTGGATACGACAGATACACAGTAAACAGCTGATCCTGAATTGATGCAACGATTCATTTATGTATATTACAGTGGTGCATATTTAGCGCTTTTACTTTTTTAAAGTTCGTTGGGGCGAATTGAATACGGCAAATTGATTTCGCCACTCACATCATTTTGTATGGATTCGCTTTAACATAAGCATTAAACACATTCGCCACAGCAGACTACCGACTACCACCTGTCAAAATGTTAATGTTATACATGTGTGCATATGAGAATGATTATATTGAAGACAGCAAGGCAACACGGCAAAAGGTTTTTGTCCATGCTACTTTTGTCGTGTAGTCAAATTAAACTAATTTCTATTTCTGATGGCCACAAAACCAAAACAGTGTTGACAATATAACAAAATTTGTAAAGCAAATTACTGATTAGAAATATTTTTTATTGTAAAATAAAAAAGGAAATAACAAAATTTAAATGTTATAATATATATAAATAATTTTTATTATGTTTATTGTTATATAGAATATTGACTTGAGTCAAAAATACCAACATTGTTAAGGATTAAAAAAACACACTGGGTAATAGCTCTTTTTTACCTAAAAATTTTTGTGTAATTTTTTCGGCGCTCTCTTGATTCCGCAGTTTCGGGGTTCAAAACTTTAATATATTAGTGATCATTAGTCCTACAATATAGAACGAATATAAACGACATATGTAGGTATCATTTCAAAATGCTCTATATAACTCATTTAATTCTTAAAATCATCATTAAAGAAGCATATCTTACGTATTTCATCGGTGACAGCTTTCAAATATACACCAAATAAAAGCATGGTAAGTTCTCTGTAAAAGTGAAAAGTCAGATAAAAAAATTTTAAAATTGAATTTCACTCGCAATGGGTAAATTGTTTTAAAAAATTTGTATACCAGTATAAAGGTATTTTGGAGAAGATTGATATCCACATCGCTTATATCCGTTCCATATTCTAGGAGTTATGGCCAATAAAAAGTAAGTTTTGAACCCGTAACTCCGGAGCCAAAAGAGATCCATGAGATGAATTTTTTCAGTTTATAGGTATAAACACATTGGCCACAGCAGACTACACCAACACAAGAACACAAATGCTGCTAGCTACCGTTGCAGCCATTTAGCCAAATACTTAATTATTTTGGAAACGACAGCTACACAGTAAACATCTGATCCTGAATTGTTGCAACGATTCATTTATGTATATTACAGTGGTGCATATTTAGCGCTTTTACTTTTTTAAAGTTCGCTGGGGCGAATTGAATTCGCCACTCACTTCACTTTGTATGGATTCGCTTTGACATAAACAGAAAAAATTCATCTCATGGATCTCTTTTGGCTCCGGAGTTACGGGTTCAAAACTTATTTTTTATTGGCCATAACACCTAGAATATGGAACGGATATAAGCGATGTGGATATCAATATTCTCCCAAAATACCTTTATACTGGTATACAAAATTTATTAAAACAATTTACCCATTGCGAGTAAAATTCAATTTTAAAATTTTTTTATCTGACTTTTCACTTTTACAGAGAACTTACCATGCTTTTATTTGGGGTATATTTGAAAGCTGTCACCTATGAAATACGTGAGATATGCTTCTTTAATGATGATTTTAAGAATTAAATGAGTTATATAGAGCATTTTGAAATGATACCTACATATGTCGTTTATATTCGTTCTATATTGTAGGACTAATGATCACTAATATATTAAAGTTTTGAACCTAGAAACTGCGGAATCAAGAGAGCGCCGAAAAAATTACACAAAAATTTTTAGGTAAAAAAGAGCTATTACCCTGTGAGTTTTTTTTAATCTTTAACAATGTTGGTATTTTTGACTCAATTCAATATTCTATACATATAACAATAAACCTAATAAAAATTATTTATGCATATATATTATAACATTTACATTTTGTAATTTTCTTTTTTACTTTACAATAAAAAATATTTCTAATCACTAATTTGCTTTACATATTTTGTTATATTGTCAAAACTGTTTTGGTTTTGTGGCCATCAGAAATAGAAATTAGTTTAATTCGACTACACGACAAAAGTAGCATGGACAAAAACCTGTTGCCGTGTTGCCTTGCTGTCTTCAATATAATCATTCTCATATGCACACATGTATTTTAATTTTGACAAGTGGTAGTCGGTAGTCTGCTGTGGCGAATGTGTTTAATGCTACATATTGCGTTGGCCATCCTTCCCCTTTGAGTTGAATTTAAAAGTGCATTATTTTTGTTTAGTTACTTACAAAAATCAATTCAATAGTTTATTATATACTAGTATATTGCGTAAAACGAATTTCAAAACAATAACAAAATTTAATGATATTAATGAGTATAATAGTAGAAATTAAAGTAAATTATAAACAAATATACATATTAAATTCTCTTTCTAAAGAATGAAATAAGAACCGAAACAATATGGAATCAAATTGACAATCGAAAAAAAAATTAATTGATAAAAATTAATGAATGAAATACTATTGGATAAATACAAAAATAATAATAAAAAATTATACTTTACTCACTACTGGATTAAACTCCATGTAATTCCATTCATGATGTTTAGAGACTGAAGGGCGCAGCAATCAATACATGACGATGGTGATAATGATGTTGTTGTTGCTTTTAAAATGATAAAGTTATTTTTGTAATTATGTTTAACTTACAGTAGAAAATTTATTTTTTCTTCTTATTTTCCTTTGATCTTTTTTAAAGATTTAAATTCTTATTTTTAGAGCTAAAGATCAGTGTATTTTATAAAAATTAACAATTGTTTTTTATTCCGATATTTCGCTACCAACAATGGGTAGCCTCTTCAGGGATTTAAATTATGTTTTTGCTTTAAAAAAATTGTGACAAATTCGTATAAAACAAATATTTTACAATTGTTTGAAAATGAAAAATTTTTTTTTTTTTTTTTTTTTGAATACATATCTTAAGGGTTCTAATATAAAAATTATTTTTGTCATTATATGAAAAGTAGAAAATAACAAACATGTATAAGAAAAATAAAGTTTTAGAACAACATATTTTTAGGCATTCTAATAACAATCATATAACATATAAATTTAACATAACTGTATTTTGAACATTAATTCATACTTTTATTGACTAAATATCTATAGTTCTGAGCTACATTTGCTGTATCAGTTTTGTAATTAATTCGTTGTTTAGAAGGGACTTTTATGATCTGTAACATTTCTAGCATAAGTCTACGTCTATAATTATTTTCTCTATTTAATATCAATGTATTATTAAAATCTGGATAGTGATTTGAATTAACGCAATGTAATGATAACGCTGTTTTCTGATTTAATGAAGTATTCCTATACTTATAATCAGATTTATGTCCTGCAATTCTAGTCTTCAATTTATTTTTTGTTGTCCCTACATATACTTTAGAACATGTCTCATTATCATTACCCTTACATGGTATTTTATATACTAAATTAGACATATCTGATTTATTAATTCTATCCTTTGTTTTACTAAAAAATCTTCCTAATGTATTATATGGTTTGTGGGTCATTGTGTATTTTTTGTTATCATATATTTTTGAATTTTTCAATCTTTCAGATAAAAGAGGAACATAAGTTACCGACTTATAGATCTTAGGTTCAGTTGTAGTTCTTATATTTATATTACTTTGGTTTTTATATTGTCGAATCAATCTGCAAACAAGTTGAATTGGATAGTTATTATTCTGTAAAATTATTTTTATCTTTTCTATATTTTTGTTATGGAATACTGTATCACTAATCCCCAAAACTTTTTCTATAAAATTTTTGGCTGTATTGATTAACATACTTTTAGGATGTTTTGAATAATAATTTAGAATTCTGCCAGATGAAGTTGGTTTTTGGTACCAATCTATTAATAATCTACCATCTTTTCTTATCACTAATGTGTCTAAGTATGATATTTTGGAATTAAATTCTTCTTCCATTGTAAATCTTATATCCTGATGGAATGAATTAAATGTTGTCAAAATATTGTCAATTGAATGTTCTGAAATAACACAAAATAAATCATCCACATACTTAGTAATAAACTTTGGTTTAATAACTAATTTTTCAATACAAAAATCTAATAATTCCTCCATTACAATATCTGCAATAATTGGAGAAGCTGGAGATCCCATTGGTAGACCTTTCTGTTGAATGTATATCTTACTATCATATTTAAAATATCTATTATCAATTATGCAAAATTTTAAAATATGTAAAAATAAATTCTTATCTATTTTAGTAAATTCCTTAATTGTATCCCACTTATTCTCAATAATTTCTAGTGCTATATCTGTTGGTATACTTGGAAATAATGATACTACATCAAGTGAAATTATCCTTTCATCATTATAAATTCTAAAGTCTTTTATCTTTTCTCTAAACTGTAATGCATTCTTAACATTATATTGAGAATTTTCAGTTACTTTTTTAAGAATATTTGTAATATATTTACAAAGTTCATATGATGGTGAATTAACAAATGAACATATTGGTCTCAATGGAAATTGATCCTTATGGATTTTAGGAACTCCATATAATCTAGGTGCTACGGATACACTTGTTCTCAGTTTTTTCTTTTCTAAAAGGGTAATAATTCCTAGTCTAAAAAGATCATCTACAAATTTGTTATTCATCTTCTCCAATTTAGATGTTGGATCTCTAGTAGAAAATTGGTATGTATTCGTTTCACCTACAATGTCATTCATCCTTAAAAGATAATCACACTTGTTCATTGCTACCGTTGTGTTACCTTTATCAGCGTTCATTATTAATATTTCTTTATTATTCCTTAAGAATTTTTCAGTCCTATTTACCCTATCTATCATAAATTTATCCCTATTAGACAAACATTCTCTATTTAAATGTCCATCAATAATAGTGGTAAATCTATTTCTGGCTGTTTCCTGTTCCTCCTTTTCTACTAATGTTTGAACTAAATCTTCCTCTTCTGAAATAATATTTAATATTGGAAAATTATTTCTTTGTACCGGTAATGAATGTTTTTGTCCAAGAGATAGAACCCATTGTACTTCAGTCGGAATGTTAAAGTCCGACTTATTAATAAACCACTTTTTGTTATGTCTAATATCCAAATCTCTTATTTGCAAATCCATAAGACAATTAAATTTTTTCTTATGTACCTCTTTTATCCGCTTTTGAAGAATGAAAGATAATCTATCTTGGTGTTTAATAAATGTGTGGAATTCATCTCTTGATAAAGAATAACTTATACTAGAGGTGAAAAACTTTAATTCCTTTGAAAATTGCTCCAGTAGTTCATGTTTCTGTTTTATTGATAATCTCAGCATCTTGTTTTGTAGAATTTGAACAAATCTTGATACAGCCCGTTGAGAATTAGATACTTTGTTTGTCTCGAAAAGATTGAAAATATTTTTAGTGGAATTCTTTATAAATTTAGGAATTATACCTTTATTTCGACATCTAATTAAAAATGTTAAAGATGCCTTCAACTTTACAATTTTATCCCTTATAGTTTTATACCTATTTAATTTTCTTCTTATTCCCTGGATTCTATTGAAGTCGATGTAGTAATTGCTATTCATTCTTGATGTTATAACTTTTGATGTGCTCCAAGTTATTGAAATTTATTTTTTCTTCTTATTTTCCTTTGATCTTTTTTAAAGATTTAAATTCTTATTTTTAGAGCTAAAGATCAGTGTATTTTATAAAAATTAACAATTGTTTTTTATTCCGATATTTCGCTACCAACAATGGGTAGCCTCTTCAGGGATTTAAATTATGTTTTTGCTTTAAAAAAATTGTGACAAATTCGTATAAAACAAATATTTTACAATTGTTTGAAAATGAAAAATTTTTTTTTTTTTTTTTTTTTTTTTTTTTTTTTTTTTTTTTTTTTGAATACATATCTTAAGGGTTCTAATATAAAAATTATTTTTGTCATTATATGAAAAGTAGAAAATAACAAACATGTATAAGAAAAATAAAGTTTTAGAACAACATATTTTTAGGCATTCTAATAACAATCATATAACATATAAATTTAACATAACTGTATTTTGAACATTAATTCATACTTTTATTGACTAAATATCTATAGTTCTGAGCTACATTTGCTGTATCAGTTTTGTAATTAATTCGTTGTTTAGAAGGGACTTTTATGATCTGTAACATTTATATGATAACAAAAAATACACAATGACCCACAAACCATATAATACATTAGGAAGATTTTTTAGTAAAACAAAGGATATAATTAATAAATCAGATATGTCTAATTTAGTATATAAAATACCATGTAAGGGTAATGATAATGAGACATGTTCTAAAGTATATGTAGGGACAACAAAAAATAAATTGAAGACTAGAATTGCAGGACATAAATCTGATTATAAGTATAGGAATACTTCATTAAATCAGAAAACAGCGTTATCATTACATTGCGTTAATTCAAATCACTATCCAGATTTTAATAATACATTGATATTAAATAGAGAAAATAATTATAGACGTAGACTTATGCTAGAAATGTTACAGATCATAAAAGTCCCTTCTAAACAACGAATTAATTACAAAACTGATACAGCAAATGTAGCTCAGAACTATAGATATTTAGTCAATAAAAGTATGAATTAATGTTCAAAATACAGTTATGTTAAATTTATATGTTATATGATTGTTATTAGAATGCCTAAAAATATGTTGTTCTAAAACTTTATTTTTCTTATACATGTTTGTTATTTTCTACTTTTCATATAATGACAAAAATAATTTTTATATTAGAACCCTTAAGATATGTATTCAAAAAAAAAAAAAAAAAAAAAAAAAAAAAAAAAAAAATTTTTCATTTTCAAACAATTGTAAAATATTTGTTTTATACGAATTTGTCACAATTTTTTTAAAGCAAAAACATAATTTAAATCCCTGAAGAGGCTACCCATTGTTGGTAGCGAAATATCGGAATAAAAAACAATTGTTAATTTTTATAAAATACACTGATCTTTAGCTCTAAAAATAAGAATTTAAATCTTTAAAAAAGATCAAAGGAAAATAAGAAGAAAAAATAAATTTCAATAACTTGGAGCACATCAAAAGTTATAACATCAAGAATGAATAGCAATTACTACATCGACTTCAATAGAATCCAGGGAATAAGAAGAAAATTAAATAGGTATAAAACTATAAGGGATAAAATTGTAAAGTTGAAGGCATCTTTAACATTTTTAATTAGATGTCGAAATAAAGGTATAATTCCTAAATTTATAAAGAATTCCACTAAAAATATTTTCAATCTTTTCGAGACAAACAAAGTATCTAATTCTCAACGGGCTGTATCAAGATTTGTTCAAATTCTACAAAACAAGATGCTGAGATTATCAATAAAACAGAAACATGAACTACTGGAGCAATTTTCAAAGGAATTAAAGTTTTTCACCTCTAGTATAAGTTATTCTTTATCAAGAGATGAATTCCACACATTTATTAAACACCAAGATAGATTATCTTTCATTCTTCAAAAGCGGATAAAAGAGGTACATAAGAAAAAATTTAATTGTCTTATGGATTTGCAAATAAGAGATTTGGATATTAGACATAACAAAAAGTGGTTTATTAATAAGTCGGACTTTAACATTCCGACTGAAGTACAATGGGTTCTATCTCTTGGACAAAAACATTCATTACCGGTACAAAGAAATAATTTTCCAATATTAAATATTATTTCAGAAGAGGAAGATTTAGTTCAAACATTAGTAGAAAAGGAGGAACAGGAAACAGCCAGAAATAGATTTACCACTATTATTGATGGACATTTAAATAGAGAATGTTTGTCTAATAGGGATAAATTTATGATAGATAGGGTAAATAGGACTGAAAAATTCTTAAGGAATAATAAAGAAATATTAATAATGAACGCTGATAAAGGTAACACAACGGTAGCAATGAACAAGTGTGATTATCTTTTAAGGATGAATGACATTGTAGGTGAAACGAATACATACCAATTTTCTACTAGAGATCCAACATCTAAATTGGAGAAGATGAATAACAAATTTGTAGATGATCTTTTTAGACTAGGAATTATTACCCTTTTAGAAAAGAAAAAACTGAGAACAAGTGTATCCGTAGCACCTAGATTATATGGAGTTCCTAAAATCCATAAGGATCAATTTCCATTGAGACCAATATGTTCATTTGTTAATTCACCATCATATGAACTTTGTAAATATATTACAAATATTCTTAAAAAAGTAACTGAAAATTCTCAATATAATGTTAAGAATGCATTACAGTTTAGAGAAAAGATAAAAGACTTTAGAATTTATAATGATGAAAGGATAATTTCACTTGATGTAGTATCATTATTTCCAAGTATACCAACAGATATAGCACTAGAAATTATTGAGAATAAGTGGGATACAATTAAGGAATTTACTAAAATAGATAAGAATTTATTTTTACATATTTTAAAATTTTGCATAATTGATAATAGATATTTTAAATATGATAGTAAGATATACATTCAACAGAAAGGTCTACCAATGGGATCTCCAGCTTCTCCAATTATTGCAGATATTGTAATGGAGGAATTATTAGATTTTTGTATTGAAAAATTAGTTATTAAACCAAAGTTTATTACTAAGTATGTGGATGATTTATTTTGTGTTATTTCAGAACATTCAATTGACAATATTTTGACAACATTTAATTCATTCCATCAGGATATAAGATTTACAATGGAAGAAGAATTTAATTCCAAAATATCATACTTAGACACATTAGTGATAAGAAAAGATGGTAGATTATTAATAGATTGGTACCAAAAACCAACTTCATCTGGCAGAATTCTAAATTATTATTCAAAACATCCTAAAAGTATGTTAATCAATACAGCCAAAAATTTTATAGAAAAAGTTTTGGGGATTAGTGATACAGTATTCCATAACAAAAATATAGAAAAGATAAAAATAATTTTACAGAATAATAACTATCCAATTCAACTTGTTTGCAGATTGATTCGACAATATAAAAACCAAAGTAATATAAATATAAGAACTACAACTGAACCTAAGATCTATAAGTCGGTAACTTATGTTCCTCTTTTATCTGAAAGATTGAAAAATTCAAAAATATATGATAACAAAAAATACACAATGACCACAAACCATATAATACATTAGGAAGATTTTTTAGTAAAACAAAGGATAGAATTAATAAATCAGATATGTCTAATTTAGTATATAAAATACCATGTAAGGGTAATGATAATGAGACATGTTCTAAAGTATATGTAGGGACAACAAAAAATAAATTGAAGACTAGAATTGCAGGACATAAATCTGATTATAAGTATAGGAATACTTCATTAAATCAGAAAACAGCGTTATCATTACATTGCGTTAATTCAAATCACTATCCAGATTTTAATAATACATTGATATTAAATAGAGAAAATAATTATAGACGTAGACTTATGCTAGAAATGTTACAGATCATAAAAGTCCCTTCTAAACAACGAATTAATTACAAAACTGATACAGCAAATGTAGCTCAGAACTATAGATATTTAGTCAATAAAAGTATGAATTAATGTTCAAAATACAGTTATGTTAAATTTATATGTTATATGATTGTTATTAGAATGCCTAAAAATATGTTGTTCTAAAACTTTATTTTTCTTATACATGTTTGTTATTTTCTACTTTTCATATAATGACAAAAATAATTTTTATATTAGAACCCTTAAGATATATATTCAAAAAAAAAAAAAAAAAAAAAAAAATTTTTCATTTTCAAACAATTGTAAAATATTTGTTTTATACGATTTGTCACAATTTTTTTAAAGCAAAAACATAATTTAAATCCCTGAAGAGGCTACCCATTGTTGGTAGCGAAATATCGGAATAAAAAACAATTGTTAATTTTTATAAAATACACTGATCTTTAGCTCTAAAAATAAGAATTTAAATTACAGTAGAAAAATTATGTTAGTATAAATTGATTGTAAATCTACATAAATATATACAGTAAATTTTTACATTAATACAATATTAAGAAATGTATAAGTAGGGTTTGCAGAAAAATGAAAATATAATTATAATATCATTTTATGTTTAAATGATTGGATATTATTGAGATATTATTAAAAACAAAACATATTGCTGCATTGTACTTTTAAGCAAATTTGTGTTGAAAATTTTCTAATGTGAACATAATTTACTCATATAGTGATACATATATTTTTAAATCATGGATGTAATTCTTTGAGGTTAGAATTTTAAGAAATAGTATGTGAGTTTAGTTTTTTTTTTGATTTAGTTAATAGATTAATTGTTCATGGAATTGTTGAATTATTTGATAAAAACGATACAACTTATCTAAGAATCCTTTTCCTCGGTGGTAAATAATGGTTTTTTTTTACCAAACATGCGAGGTAATTTTTGTTTGTGCATTTTACCAATAAAAATTTGATGTTATGCCCTTGCTCTGGAAAACTCCTGATTATATGGATGAAGTTGTTGTATAGGTTTATAAGGTTGATTATATAATTGGAAATGAAGCCACGTGGGTACTGATGATGTGCCAGAGTTCTGCTATGTAATATTGGCTCAATAAATCAATACATTTTTTCTAGAATTATAATGTTATTTTTTTTGTCGGTATTAAGTTTAATTTGTTTTTTGCGACTTGCGTCTTACTATCACCACTTTAACTTTTTTAATGACGTGGTAGATCGATAAATCGTATGATCAAGTGTACATTTTTCAAATTCTTTACGGTCTTGCATATGAATGCAATTGGAGTAAAAGAAGAAAATTTTGCATAATTTTGATTGATCCTAGTGTGATAAAGACGGACAGTGATAATGCTTAAAACGACTCAAATGAAAATATATATTACCATATATGGTAATAAAAGTTGATGAGCGCATTTGATATTTAACATAGGGCCTGTTCGTAAATGCAAAACTGCGCTGCATATTATGCGCAGTACGTTTATATAAATAAATCTAATTCTAAACTTGACATAGGCGTATTGTTTGATAATTCATTGTCGTTTGTTGCTCATGTGGAATACATAGTTCCGAAAGCCTATAAGATGCTGGGTTTTCTGAAAAGAACTTGTTCTGAGTTTGCTGACCCATACACTCTTAAGTATGTTTATACGTCATTTGTTAGGTCTAAGTTGGAATAAGCTTCTGTTATTTGGAGTCCTCACGTAACTAATCTTATCACTCGTTTGGAGAGAATTCAACGTATTTTTGTTAAGTTTGCTACGCGCTCGCTATCTTATGTGTCTGCGGTTCCATATGAGTCAAAATGTTTATTTATTGGTTTGCGTACTTTGGAATCACGTAGAAAAGTTCAATCTGCCCTGCTGCTGTACGACATTATCAATGGCTCTATTGATTGCCCAGATTTGCTTAACGCTATACGTTTCTATATTCCGCCGAGGAATCTAAGGTTAGCTAAGCTATTCGATGTTCCGTTTCGTCGTACTGATTATGCACGTAATGGTACCCTAACCCGCGCGTTTGGTCTCTTAAATGACTTAAATTTTAATTTGCAAAGAGACTCTAACTCATTTATCGAATTCAGCACTGGTAAAATTGAGTTTAAATTGTTACTTTTTAGTGTATTAAAATAGTTTGGCTCAAATCGTCTTAATAAAAGAGTTATGTATATGCACACTTATTATTTTTATATATACATCTACTGTGATTATGTTTGGTGTGATTTTATTTGTTCTTTCTTATTTATTTTATTTTATATTGATTTAAATTTTGTTGCTAGATAACCATAATTTTATTTATTTATATTATATTATACATATTATATTATCTTAGTCTGTAAGGACTTTTTTGTCTATAGACTGAAATAAACAAATATATGCAAACAGTGGCAACTCTGCAAAAGGTATGCGTTCAAAAATGCATTGCTGAAGTATATTATGCGCAAATAAACACAAAACACTAATCATAAAAATGGCTGATGCAACGGATGGGTATGTGTTAAATTTTTTATTTTATTATTTGTTTTGTTTATTATTTCTTAACATTTTACTTTCTTGTAGATTAGATAATTTTACATCATTAGTTTTATCGTCCACCCCAAAAATTAAATTTATCATTAACTTTTCCATTTTTGTTATATTTTTTCGTCCATAAATGCAAACATAAAAATGCGCAAAAAGAATCATAAGCAACAGCTTGTAGCATGTGGCCAACAGTGGGTAGTATGCGATTCAACAGTGGTAGTATGCAAGCATTGACAAACTGCAAGCAAGATATTTTGTGTGTCGGTAATTTGACACTTGTACGGTTAATCAAGTGCAGCAGCACAATGCACTTAAATGAATCACATTTATTAACTGCATTTGTTTGATTGTAAATATAAGCAACACAAAGTATCTGTTGCTTTTAGTATGCACTCGTTGGACTTTAAACACATGCCATACATAAATAGTTGGAAGCTAAATATGCTTACCCAACAATAATATATATTTCTATTCTTTTACTCTTATGTTAAGGTACCCCTAAGAATTATTCTCATAATTAGTATATAAGCCAATCTCATTTAGTTTATAATTTAATTAATAAATCATCAGTCTTAGGAGCTCCAAATATACAAGCTCTAAGACAAAAATAAAATAAATAAAAACTATTTTATTACAAGCTGATTAGCAGTGGCAGTGCAAAATAATCATATTATGCAGCGCAGTGATGCATTTACGAACAGGCCCGTATTCATCTAACCACTCATTAATTGAGCGTGAGGATTATTACAAATGACAATAAAAAAAATAATATAGCATGCGATAATGTAGGAAGGAACCCCAATTATTTTAGCTAAATTTTACCTATTTAATTCTGAGTCAACTTTAAATTAAATAATAATATTTTTTTTTTCCTTTATAATAATGTATGATTGAAAGAAAAACGCAACATTATGTACATATGAATGTATGTAGTCGTGTTGCAACCCAACGATGATATTGAAAATATATGTATCACGTATGGCAGCAGATTGCGCGCTGAAAGAAGAGTCTGACAGCAATTAACAATAATATATCATATTTTAATATTTAAGTAAAACAAGAACAATATATTTTTTTTATATATCACTAAAATCTTTTGTATTATAACAAATTCATAAAGATCTCTTCAAAAGCTTTCAAATGATACCAAAATTGTCCTTATACGTGGAGAAATGCAAAGGGAAATCGCACATATATATAAAAACTTCAGAGGCCAATAACTCGAAAACTATGCGTTTCCGAGAAAGTTACCACATTAAATTTTCGTCTTATTTTTGGATTTTCTATCGCCCTATGTATTTTTTTTTTTCATTTGGAGCTGCGTCACTAAACTAGATTTAAGCCCAAAAAACGGTGTGTAAAGAAAAATATGAAAAAAAAAAATCGTAGAGTACTGAAAATGTGATATTGTGCTTCTCTACCCCGTTCGCCTACATGCACAAAAAATAGTGATTTAAAAATCATCCTATGAATTGGGTGTTATTCAGAATGGTATTCTCATAATTAAGTTATGCATTTTTAGTCGATATATGTAAAGGCCGTGCTTCACTATCCGACACAATCGTACGATTGATTCAATCAAAATGAAATCTTATGCTACATGTTCAATATTTATCACGTCAGTATTTACATATTTTTGTGCTGTGCGGGTAGTGTTAAAGTTATCAGTTGTGGTGGGAAAAGCCTGTGATCTGCGATCCGCTATTCAGATTTCATATTTTAGGATAATCTGCGATATGGATTGCTATCCATTAATATTGCATGCTACACGTTCAATATATATTGTGATAATTGGATCGCGTGATCCATTTCAATGGATTCATACGCTCGCATCGTATGCTAGATGTTCAATATTTTTCACGTCAGTATTTACGTATTTTTGTACTGTGCGAGTAGGGCTTAAATCTAGTTTAGCTACATTGCTCAAAAATTTCCTATCCGATGGACAATCAAAAATTAAGATAAAAAATTTGTCGGCGAGGCTTAGTTTCCGAGTTTTGGTCCTCCGAAGTTCCAATAAAAAATTGTGATTATAGGGTGTGTTTCATAAAATGTGGTTAATATTAGTATCATTTGAAAACTTTTGGAATCAGAAAGTGCCAGAAATCTGTACTAAATACCGTCGTTTCCGGATATACCATGGTGGAGAAAATCATTAATCCTGGCCGAATAATGGCTTTGCAGAGAATCGGTACTACATACCACCGTGTTGGGATGTACCATGGTGAAGAAAATCATTAAACCCGGCCAAAGGCCGTCAATGCAAAAAATCAATTCAGCGAAGCAAATTAATAAAAAAGTATGTGTGGCACTCGGGGACTGCCGCGGTAAAGCTATTGCATAGCATTTTTTTTATCAACTTGTGCAATTATAATTATTTATTTATTTTTTATTTATGCAGTATTTTTTTTTCTTTGATATTAATTCAAGTTTTTTCTTTGATATTAATTCAAGTTACACTTTTTGAGCGTGGTGACCGATAAAAAAACAAATTTTAAGCTATTGCATAGATTTGTTCGCGGGCTTTGGGGACTATATCAAGAAATTCCGTAACGAAAAAACCTAACACAAAAAAGTAGCACAAAAAACCTAACACTAAGTTTGTTTTTTTGTTGTCTTTTGTTTTTTGAAGTGAAAACTTGTTTCAGCGCGGTACTTTAGGTGAGACTAAATCTCTGAACTCGCGATACCGAGACCCTTTTTTGTATAGTCTATGTCATGGTAAAACTAACAGGTATGCGCAGTTCGACAACAACTACAATAATCCAAAAAACAACATTTATTTTGTTACTGTAAAGTACTCGCTTTAGATCAAAATACACAAACAAATTTAAAGCATTTTCTTACGTATGAGTGCCATTATTTATGTACTCTCTTCAAACTATATCAGTTTGTATGAAAATTTGCTATAAAGCGAGCTCAGTCAGCAGTGTAAGGTAAGTCACTTTTTACCTGGCGGGACTAGGGTGCCCCTTCATTGTATGAGGAACTTCCATTATAGCTATAAAGCTGAAATTTAAATTGAAATTGCACAAGTTGATAAAAAATGCTATGCAATAGCTTTTCCGCGACAGTTCCCGAGCGTCACACGTCTTTTTTTTTATTTTGTTGCATAAATGAGAAGTTAATATCGTTTAAAATATTTTTATTATCTTACAATACATGTACAAATCTGTTAACATACATTGGGCGATTCAAATACTTAAAAAAACGACTAAAGAAACAAACTTAGTGCTAGGTTTTTTTCGTTACGAAATTTTTTGATTCGGTCGCCGCGCCTGAAACTATTGTAAATTATTAAGGATCTTGTTAAAAGCTTTTAAATGATACCAATACTTATTTATTTATGTTTTTTTCAACGTAATATAAATCAACACATTTAATTATAATCGCAATTTTACTGCAACTTCGGAGGTCCACAATAGAATGCTGCATAAATGGATGTGCTGCTAAGTAGTTCACGTGTTCTTCCAAAGCATGAACACTTACTCGAAATGAATTACATAAACAATGTTCATATTTTTGAGAACACCAAAAACTTGTTGTCACTTCTTGTTGTTACTCGACTTAGCGTTTGTAAGTTCACTGCTTGTGTGTTTTGCTATCATATTCGCAACATGTAAGAACAGAACGAGGTGAACATAATGCGACAGCCAAACTTCACTTGGTACTTGCAGTATTACGTGAAGTTTGGCAAATAAAAAAAAATTCTTTCTGTTGAGTGTAATAAAAAAATGGAATTAAGTGAGGCAAGTTTATACATAATATTATTTATTTAGATTTTTGTTACTTAGTTACTAATTACTTATGTTTAAAGGTATTAAAAAATAGGCATTTTTTCCTTTTCAAAAAATGTTAATTGAATTTATGAAAAAAAATCATGCATATGTATGAATAATTTTTCCATTATTTATTTTGAAGACTTAAAACTCCGGCATATTAGCCAATGTGGATATAAAGGTTAAAATTGAAAATTTTTAATTTTCAGCATTGCATGAAAAATTCTTGAAGTACCACATGAACTGAACATAGTTTTTAAGGTACTTCTTTTTTGTTGGCTACGGTTTTGTATGTTCATATTTTTCGGTACTGATTTAATTTGCGGTTGCTACTGGTTAGTATTTATCAAACAAACAATCTCTTCTCTTCACTGCCTGTGCTCTGAGCGACAGAGCAAATATCTACTGTATTCGACAGCGAGTTTCACATATGAAGAAAAAAGTTACTCGTTGCAGCCCTTTAGGCCATAACTCTGAAACTAATATTATGTTCACACTTATGGGTTTAACGTCTCATTCGTGTTTAAAAGCTTAAACACTTCGATTTTTAGTTTTACCATACCATGACTTGTTTTGTTAAACATATCAAAGGACAATTAAATAAAATTTTAATTATTTTATACAAAAACACTTAACTGGAATATTTTGTTGGTAATTCTAATGTCTTCCATGAAGAACAATGGATTTAAGCTGTGGAAAATGTGTAAACAAATGTCGAGAACGCAATATAGAGTGCAGCATTTGTAAAAAATATTTCACCAAAAATGGTTACCAATTTCAAAGTATGAATATGATACAATGTTTAGATGCCCGAATTTCATGTTTTTTTTTGTAAAAATTTTATTAAATCATCCAACGAAAATATAAATATTTAATTTCACTTGTAAATGAAAATAACAACAACATTAAGGATGAAATTGATAAAACAAATGCAATGGTCAAAGAACAACTGAAAGAAACAAAAAATGAAATAATCAACGAGCTGAAGAAAAATACAACAACTGTTAAAACCTAAACATACGCGTGTCAATTTAAAAAAAAAACCAGGACAGTGGAATAACAGAAAGAAGTTTTTTTTTTCCAATTTTATTATTTATTGAATCTTCAATTATAAATTGAAATATCAATAAGTTGTTCAAATCTTATATGCTAAACAAAATTTTTAATTTCAACGGTTGATTTTTGTTTATTTACATCTCTTGTGTACGGCTGAGAAAAAGAGTATCCCTCCTCCTCAGCCGGGCGTGACCTCTATACTGTATAATATTGCGCGCAAATGGATTTGGGTGCAACTCAATTTATTTCACATAAATTTTCGCGTGTTTTCAAAATACTGTCTTCACCAACGGAACATCAAGATCTTTATGAATTCGATGATTTCTGACATGCCAGGGGGCTGCTGTAATTAATTGCAAGTAGAATTTTATTTTGTCGCCTTTGAATTTTTTCTACAGTTGATGCTGAGGTAGTGTCCCATAACTGGATTCCATAGGATCATATTGATTTCAGCATCGCGTTGTATAATAGAAGTTTTCAGTCTAGGCTTAGTATAGAATTCCTTCCAATAAGCCAATTCATTTGGGCTGCTTTTAATTTCATTTGTGTCAACTTTGCGTCTATATGCGGTTTTCACGTCAAACGACGATCAAGATGAACGCCCAGATATTTTACTACAGTGTGTTGCGGTATAGTTTCGGTGTTGATTTGTATAGGCGGGCATGTTTCCCTGCGCAATGTAAAAGTGACGTGAACACATTTCTGCTCATTAACTTTTATCCGCCATTGTTTTAGTCATGTTTCCAGTTTTGATACGTACCCTTGCAAATTCCGGGAAGCTTCTACAGGATTTAAACGCTTAGAAAAGCTGTATCATCAGCAAATGTTGACGTGTGAATGTTACTGCTTAACGGGAATAGACAGATGATATTACAAGTTTTTGATAATAATTTTCAATACAAATATTTGTTGCTTGAAGATATTCTTCTCAAAAATCAGGTAATAAGTAGTGTTTTATTCGCGATTTTATTAGAATTCCCGAGCCACCACAAGCTCTACCTCGAGGGTCCTTGGTGTCGTAGAAATTATATCCACTAATTTTAAAATAGCTTCGAGACGTCAAGTGTGTCTCTGAAATGAGCATTACATCGATTTTTTGATTCATTATGAAATATTCTATCTCATTTTTATGTTGGCAGATGCCGCTTGCATTCCAAAAACAGATTTTTAAGTTCATGGTTTGTGTAATACTGCCTGTAACAAGGTAGACTGCATTTTCAGCATTTGTGGCTGTAGCCCGACTCTAAAAATAGGTTGGGGGATTTTTTCCCCCTATTTTTAATGTTTGAGACATATTTTATTTTAAAGCCACTATTTTCAAGGCCTGACTTAACCTCTTCAGGATCAACACTAGAGTCTACACCTTTTATAACGACTGTTAGGCCATTAGCACTCTTTAGTTGGTATGTGTAAAATTGATTATTTTTTGACTCGAAATCAGAAACTATTTTTCGGTAATGATTTTCATGAGTTACCTGAATTTTTTTTTCAAATTTAACAAATGCACACAATTTATTTTCAAACTTTAGAGACTGCATATGATTCATATAACGATTACAATATGATCTAAATTTCTCTTGAGCATGACATGCTGATTGTCCTGTCACGGTCGCCATGTAATGATTTATCTTTTATAAAAATGATCCAACGCGTTCTATTGTTCAGTGCAGACTGTCTGCCTTTATTCAGTCATCTCAACTTATCTATATTTTATCAACTTAACATATTAGATAAAATAGTTGTATAATATATCGGGTGTTTTTTTTAGAGGTATAGAACTTCGAATTGAAATAAAACACAAGAAAATCGTTTTAATGTCCATCAATTTGGCTTTATTGGAAGGATAATTTTATGCCATTAATGTTTAAATATGATTTCGGGCATGTGGCCGCCGCGGCTGGCTCGAATAAAGCCAATTCTACATGTCCAATTTTCAACCACTTTTTCGAGCATATGGGGCCGTATGTTGGCAATAACGCCACGAATGTTGGCTTCCAAGTCCCCTAACGTTTCTGGTTTGTTGGCGTAGACGAGCGACTTCACATATCCCCAAAGAAAATGATCCAATGGTGTTAAATCACACGATCTTGGTGGCCAATTGACAGGTCCATTCCGCGAAATTATGCGCTCATCGAATGTTTCCTTCAATAAATCGATTGTGACGTGCGCTGTGGGCATGTAGCGCCGTCTTGTTGGAACCACAACTCATCCACATTCATGCCATCCAATTCGGGAACAAAATAGTCGGTTATCATGGCTCTATACCGGTCTCCATTAACGGTAACTGACTCTCCAGCATTATTTCGGAAGAAGTATGGCCCAATGACTCCACCAGCCCATAGAGCACACCAAACAGTCAGTTTTTGTGGATGTAATGGCGTCTCAAGGGTCTCATGTGGATTCTCTTCACTCCAAATGCGGCAATTTTGCTTGTTGACGTAGCCATTCAACCAAAAATGAGCCTCATCACTGAACAAAATTTTGCGGGTAAACTTCGCGAACTGAACCATTATTTTCGAAATAAATTTGCACGATTTGCAAGCGTTGTTCTTTTGTCAACCTGTTCATGATGAAATGGCAAACCAAACTAAATATTAATCACTTGACAGCTGACAAAATGGCCGCCAGTTAAAAAAGTGATGCCAACTTAAAGTTCTATACCTCAATAAAAAACACCCGATAGTATTTAATAAGTGTTGTGTTTATCAGGGATGGAAATCCCTTACAAGGGAATTACCATCAACAGCAGCAAATCAATTTTCGGTGTTGATAAGGTAAAATATCTTGGGTGGGTACCAGTTATCAAAGGAAGGTATATCGGTAGATTCCGATAGAGTGGATGCAATAATGAAATTTCCTCAACCCACCAGTAAGGTTGAAGTCCAAAGGTTCCTGGGCATGACAAACTATCTTTCGAGGTTTATAAAAATGAGAACCTCAGTGCTGGAGCCACTTAACGCCCTCATAGGAAACAATGAGTTCGTGTGGTCAAAAATACAGGAAAATTCGTTCAATGAAATAAAGAATCTTATATCAAAGGCACCTACGCTATCATTTTTCGATCCGGAAAAACAAATTACAATAAGTTCAGACGCTTCGAGTTATGGCCTAGGGGCTTGTCTTATGCAAATTGATAAAAGAACGAATGAAAAACAATTGGTAGCCTATGCATCCAGAAGCATGACGGAAACGGAGAAGAAGTACTTCCAGATTGAAAGGGAAGCGTTGGCCTTAGTGTGGGCGGCGGATAAATTTTCCGAATACATTAATGGTATAAAAATAATCTTTGAAACAGACCACAAGCCCTTAGTGCAGTTACTGCAAACAAAACCAATTGATGATTTAAGTTTACGAATACAGAGATTTCGTATGCGCCTAATGAGATACGCGTATGAAATAAAATATATACCGGGAAAAGAACTTATTATAGCGGATGCTCTATCCCGGAGTCCTTTGCCAACCGATACTACATCACAGGAACTAGAAGAAGAGACGGAAATGTATGTCAATCTGATTACTGGTTGCTTTCCGGTAAAAGATTATCACTTGGAAAAATTAAAAATTTCTCAAAGTGAAAATAATATTATTAAAAAAATTAAAACATTATTGCCATAGTGGGTGGCCATCAAGAAACCAAATACCGGATTATATGCTTCCTTATTACCAATACAGAAACGACATTGGCATTGCGGATAATCTGGTGTTATATGGTAGCAGAATAATACCCACCGATTTACAACAACAGATTTTAAATTTCATCCACATGGGACACCAGGGTGTAACTAAATGTCGTCGCCGAGCACAAACGTGTTTTTGGTGGCTAGGATTATCCAATCAATTAGAAAACTTAATTAAGAATTGCAATGTATGTATAGAACATCGAACAAACAGCAAGGAGCCCCTGTTTAGAGATAGAATCCCTTCTAGATCCATGGAAAGAGCGGCTGCAGATCTCTTTAAAAGCAAACACAACAATTCTTGGTATTTAATTGTTACCGACTATTATTCCAGATCTTTCGAAATTTATAAGTTAGAATCGTTGACGGATCTCGTGATAATTGAAAATTTAAAAAAATATTTTGCTACGTTTGGAATTTGTTCGGTTTTACGCACAGATAACGGATCCCAATTTGATTCACACAATTTTAAAAAATTTTGTAAAGATTATAATATCATTCACAACTTGAATAGCCCTTACTTCAGTCAATCCAATGGGGCAGTGGAATCTGCGGTTAATATAGCAAAAACTTTATTACAAAAGAATAAAAATAACTATTATGAAGCATTACTCAGTTATAGGGCTACGCCATTGGAAAATGGATTTTGCCCAGCAGAACTCATGATGGGACGAAAACTGAAAACTCATTTGCCAATCCTGCCGAAATTATTATATGTCAACAACAAAAAAGTGATGGAGAACGAGGAAAAGATCAAAACAAGAAATGAAATTAATTACAACAAAAGACACAAATCTGTTGCACTTTCTGAGTTAAAAGAAGGAAAAAATGTATGGATAACTGATTTAAAGATCTATGGTAGAGTTGTCAAGAAATGTGATCATCCCCGATCGTACCTAGTACAGACAGTACTGGTAGAAGGATATATTCTCCCTCATATTTGAAAGATTATGTGTCAATATAAAACAGGGGATGTAGTGTAAGCTAATGACAACCCTATATTTTAGTATATTAAATACATAATTAACAACCGTGTTATTATACTTAAGAGATATTACTGAATTATCAAAAAAGCACTTGTAATAAGATATTGAACAAATAAAGTTGACCTGAACAGAACAATATACACACACTATTTAAATTTAATGAAATCGCTTGTAAGCCATTTTTCTTGTGCTTGTGCAGCTCTTTAAAGTGGAGTTACATACCACGCGTCACGCATTTTACGCGTTTCAAGCATTCTATGCATTCTACGCCTTTCTTATTTTCAAGTTACATACGACGCGTTTTGTGCAGCAAAATAACCATCAAAACAGTGATGGAAAATAGTACATATTTGTATATCGGTACCAAAAGAATTTTTGATTAGTACTTTTTTGATGCACAGAGTACCAAAAATTATTTTGTGTTTTAATTTTATTAAAAGAATTATTTAAAATTCATTTAAAATATATATGTATGTATATACAGAATACAAAGCGCACACGAACATACATATCGCGCATTTACTAATACAACGTTATAAATCAAAATATCAAATTTATATTCTGTACATATATGTATACGTTTTTTCGTTATGTATTTTGTACTTTCAACGTTTTAAGAGAATAAGTCAGAAATTTTTCTAGATGGTGATGTTTTTTAAATTAGTTCTATTGTAACTTCGTATATTGAAAGAGATTCGTAGAAGAATCAATATGGTTTAGGTAGAGTTGAGGACCTCGTTTCACTTCGGGATTTAAAGTCATGCGGCAGTTCCGCTGGTTACGGTCCCGCACTCCTGGAAAATAACACAATTACAAATGTTTTTCGAGCAGCAATAATATAATATTGTCAATAAATCTTTGGACTAAATAAGACTTGAAACTATCGGAACATAAACCCTGTTCCTTTGATTAGTTTTTATGAAATTTTGGTTAAATAAAAATCTTTTTACATTTGCTGATGAGTGAATGAGGGTAATTTTTATATATAAAAATTAAAATATGTGTATTGGAGTATCAAATGTATAGGGGGAGTTCCACGGTATACTTCGTTATCAAATAGTGTAAAAAAAAGTACGATCGTACCCACTTTCCCATCACAGCATCAAAATGGCTATCAGAAACAGCTGATCGCTTTGAGTGACGCGTAGGATGCTTACAAAAGTAGAACTACGCGTTGTGCTGTGTAACTTGTCACATACAATTACACTAATTCAACTTTTTTGACAGCCGCGTAGAATGCGTTGACGCGTAGAACGCGTGGTATGTAACTCCAGCTTTAGTATATACCACAGAAGAATTTAAATAGTGTATGCTGTATATGTACATATGTAGATGCATAGTAAATATATACGTACGTAGTTATGGTTTGGAACTTAAAACCAATTCAACCAAAAAATGTTCCGAACCAGTGATGGATAACGTGGCACAATTGGGCCATTTGTGCCACTTTTGAATGTTTGACAGCCTGTGGTACTTTCTAATATATTTTGGCCCTTTCAGTTCAAAATTCAACTAGCTGCTTCAAATCGTTCGAACGGTTTTAAACGTACTGAAAGCGTTCAGTACAATTTCAATGTAATTTTCTCCCTGTTTCGAACCCTACTTTTGTAGTAGTAGTAGTAGTAGTATTTAGTTATTAGTATTTATAATACTTTTAAAAAACAATTTTCTTATGTATGTATATAATTTAGAAATTATGTTTTACAAAATATACGACATATTTTCTGAAGACATTTGCTCAATTCACAAGCCTGGTTGTATCGCTTATTGTTGTACATGAAAAGACAATTTCAAATAAAAATTCTGTCAACAAAAACAAATTGTTCTAAAATTGTTTTTGTTTTGAAAGAGTTATGTGCATTTGAAGATTTTATATAAAACAGTGGTTATACAGTATATTTCTCTGCATAGCAGGCCTTTGGCCGGGCTTAACGATTTTCTCCACCATGGTATTTCCCGACTCGGCGTTATATTTAATTGTTCGCTGGAAAAAGTCTGACAGCAATTCACACTAATTTATTATATTTTAATATAACTACAATAAAAACAATATTTTTTTAAGTATCACTTAAATCTTTTGTATTTTAGCAAATCCATTAAAATCTAGTCAAAAGCTTTCAAACGAAACTAAGGGCCCGATTATGGTTTACAACATCAAACATTTTATTGTTGTTAAATTAAAATTGTGATTACGGTTTACAACACCTAGCTTTAGTGTTGTAAATTTAAAGCTGCTTTAGTATTTATTAGAAAAATATCAAATAAAAAACAAATAGAAAAACTGGTGATGGTGATGCAAGCAAATCCGTTTACTCTTAAAATGCAGAAAACTGTTGGTTGTGAAACTCCAATATTTAAATCATTTTTATTTATGTACATTCATGTTCTGCATTAAAATATATAACATACTGAGTACTTGTGAGATCCAATGGGTTCGAACTATCCCGAATTCTTTCCCGTAGAAGTGCCATGTGCGTTTTAGCTGTGCCTTCATCACAATTATCAAAAAATAAATCGACATTAACATCCATAATTATTTATATGTACTTTATTTTACTTATTTGTAACACAATAAAAATGTATATGCATCTTTTAACAGTTTTTATGTACATATTTATTTTTCAACTTGACCGCTTTTTGCAAACATCGTTGGAATTTTGCGGATATGTGTGCTACTATTTAAATCCAACTCTGTGACATACACAACAGCTGGCTGTTGTAAACCATAATCGCAAAACAGATTAATGTTGTGTTGTAGCTGAGACAACACAACATTTAAGTGTTGTAAACCATAATCGGGCCCTAAAATTGGCCTTATACGTTGAAAAATGCAAAGGGAAATCGCACATATATGTGGGATGCTAACACATAGTACATAAGCATCACCCATACAGACAGAACAGAAACAGACAGAACAGAAACAGGCCGAACAGAAACAAACAGAACAGAAGCAACAAGTAACTTATAGTCTTTTTCCACTACGCAACATCTAACATCTACCATCAATTTGAGAAGATGTTAACATCTTCCCATAAGAAATACACAGTACTAAAAGTCAACATCTTTCTACATCTTTAAAAGATGTTCCTAAATCATTTTGTTCCAATCAACATATTCCGATAATTTTAATTTTTTCCACACTAAATTATGCTGTAAGTATTTTTATATTTTTGACAGCTGAGAAGATGGTAGATGTTAGATGTTGCCAATGGAAATGCAATTTGACATTTTCAACATATTTCATTCATTCCTCTAAAATGTATGCTAGTGGAAAAAGGCTATTAGGGCCCGATTATGGTTTACAACATCAAACATTTGAGTGTTGTTAAATTAAAATTGCGATTACGGTTTACAACACCTAGCTTTAGTGTTGTAAGTTCAGTTGTCTATGTTCATTTACAGCGATTATGGTTCACAACATGTGTTCTTAAGTGTTGTTACAACTGAGAAAATCTTACAACTGCTCATTAGCTATTGTCTAATTGTCGTTGCAAGTTGAAAAATTAAAATGGAGAAAAAATTGTAAGTATACATATAAAACTTCAGTTTTCCGCAAAAAATTTAAAGCTGCTTTAGTATTTATTAGAAAAATATCAAATAAAAAACAAATAGAAAAACTGGTGGAGGTGATGAAAGCAAATCCGTTTACTCTTAAAATGCAAGGGGTTATTATGTATTTCGATTCGAATCGGAAAATTTACCAATTCGTAGAAATGGGATTACATAGAACGATTTTCGAAAATTTATTTCCGAACGTTCGTAAATTATGGGAATTTTTTTAATCCCTTTCGGAAAGCAAGAAATTCCCTTTCGAAAGTGCAACTATGTAGTACGAAAGCAAATGTCAAAAGTGTTATTAACGTACATATTTCTTTCGAATGCTATTTTGATTGCGGAAATCTTATAGTCATTGTTTTTAAGTACTTAAAAAAATTAAAAATACACATGGTGCTTTTAACTGTCTATTTCACAATATGGAAAGAATTTGTTAATATTTTTTATTCGTATAATTTCATAATTCTAAAATTTTTTATTAAATGTATTTGTACAAATAAAAATTCTTTCGACATCGTGAAATCGGCAGTAAGTCTTTATTAATGGAGTTTAGTGTTAATTAATGTGAGGCAAAAGATTTTTATGAATCTAAACGAAATTTTTTTCATTCAATTTAATCTTATGTACATACAATACATACCTCCTTTTTACTTTTAAAAAATATATTATTCACGAATTTGCACTGAGATTCAAAATGTTCCTTGCATCTTTTATAAATTTCCTTTGAGAGAGATTCTCTGAAGCAAAATCCTCAACTTTCCCGCAACAAAACAAAAGTTACTTGTGTATTTTTAAATTTGCACTTAAATTGTGGAACTACGAACTTTCATTTATTCCTGTAATATTTTCAAAAATAAACTTTATTCATATTTTGTTGCTAATAATATACATATAGATACCCTTAAAGAATCAATCTCTTTTATGGCGTTCTTATCGGACTAATTCGGTTTTTTGTTTCTTCGCATGATTTTTGGCCTTCATCTACATGCAGTCGGTGCACAGTTTAATACAATTTAATTTAACTTTACTCACTTACTATACAAACATAATTTATTTTTACCTTTTTTTTTTTTGTTCAGCATAGAACATTTATGTATGTATACATATTTATCTTTATTGAAATGTTTTTGTATTGACATTTGTATAAAACAATGCAAAGTGCTACCAAGGTTTTACATATAAAATATGTCATCACTTGGAAATTTCCCTTAAAATTATTAAAGCAACTCTGCAGACCTTTCGAACGTACTACATAATACGATTTTCCTTTCGATTCGGAAATTCCTTTCGAAAGCGTTTTCGATTCGAATCGAAATACATAATAACCCCCCAGCTTTGTTAGTGCTTGTGTTTTCAAAACAAATAGAATACCAACACATCAATGAAACCAACACAGCAATGAAATAAAGAAACGGAAAATCATAGCAAAAGTATCGAGTGAAGTAGAACATTTACAAAAAACGTAAATACATACATATGTACATACATTAGAATTAAAAAAATTCAGTGATTATTAGCTTAAAAGCGGAAATGGATACATTAAATCATTGGTGCCCAGGCCCTATGCTCTTCATGCTCATTTGTTTTTGTAATACTCTTAGCTATAGGCTGTGTTTTAATATACTCATACAGCACTCAGCAACCTCAATGCGAAATACACAAACAACTTTGTCTTATAAGTTTTTTTTGTCGTTCTTCACTGTATACACGCAAGAGCAAAGCAACAACACTTTCGTATGCTTTGCTGGTAAACATTGACGACAGCGATCATCAATGTACATTTTGTTTTTGTTTAACGTATGATATGAAATAAATATATGAAATTTTTCTTTGCATGTATTTGTTTTTACAACAAAAAATTTTGAATAAAAATTTGTTTTTCTTTAAATGTATTGGTGTTTGCTCTTCCATAAGGAACTTGTGGGCTCCGCGGGTGTAGAGGCTCTGAAATTCAGCTTGCCGTTTGCGGTACGCCGTAGAGTTAACATTAGCATGTGTGAGTTTTCTTTGCTTTAAAAACGCTGTCAAAAATATAGCAAGTCGCTGCGATAGTCCTAATATGGCCACAATGAAATCCATTTCCATTTGTGTTATTAGTTGTGGTCCATCTCTTCCCTGTAGGGGCTCATAACCGGTATAAAATGGATCTTCATAAGTAACACCACTTGCGATCTTGAGTTGACCGCCTTCGTGATACAAAATTTTCAGGTGCAAGCTCTGGTAATGTGGCTGTTACAGTTGCTTTATAGATTTTGTTATGCTCAACATGTCGATTTAGATGACATGTGTAATTTACGCATGCATAGCATTTGGTTGCATCATGATTACATGGGCGATTAATCCAGTTTACCGGCTTACAATACTTCATACTATTTTTGCGTCCACTCAACCATGCCATGAGATTGTTATAACATTGGCGAAACACTGTATTAGGTCTGTAATATTCACCGGTCAAGTCTACTTCGTCGAAAAAAAACCTATATGCTCTTTTGAATTCACTAGATTCTTTTTCTTTTGAAATCCTGTAGATTTTTTTTCTGATTTGATGACCGCAAACGTAGCAAAATAAATCAATTTTTTCACACCACATATTGCAATTGTCGGTTGCCAATGTTGTGTGCAAATTATGCTGTAGCACCGCTGCTCTCGTTGACGTCGCGCTGTGTAATGCCTCAATGTGAGCGTCGTGTCGCTTTTATATTGTGTGCTGCGTCCCTTAATGTGTGTGCTGAGCTTACTGCTTTGCCTGTGCTGTTGCGGTCCTTGCGTGATCGCGTGAGTTTTTTATTGAGATTTTAGGTACATTTTTGGAATTGATTGTTTCCTTGAATGTTGATTGTTTTTTCAATGTTGAAATTTTTCACTTTTGCGGCTACCTAAACGGTGTTAAGAATCATTTTTGGGAAGTTCATATTTTCTAGAAAGTTGTTTATTGAGATCTTAGGTACATTTTTGTAGTTGATTGTTTCCTTGAATTCTGAACGGTTTGCTACCTTTGGACCTGAACAGGGGAAAAAATTTTTTTGCGATTTTGATCTTAACGATGAAGTTTTTTTTTTGATTTTATATGTTCACTATTTTTGTTCTTTATAGCAAGAGCTACAACTTTGCCTCAGAGAGTAAAATTCCGAACGGTTTGCAAGATATGAGCGTGAGAAAATAATCAGTTTTTTGCAAAAATGACACCGAGGCCCCAAATCTTTGGGGTCCATAAAAAAGTGCATGACTTTGGGCAAAACTGGGAGACACGGGTCTTTTTTTTTGGTTTTTTTGTCTCGTAGTGGTGTCCGTATATGGTTATATTTCCATGCCTTAAAAAATTACACAGTGTAATCGATTGTGTATAACTAAAAAAAATTCTCTAAAATTTTAATTTTTTTATTTCTTTATTATACAGGTGTTAAAGCTATAGATAAACGTGATGGAGCTGGCGCTCATAATTGGGGGTCTGTGAAACAAGAAATCGATGATATTAACAAATCGACGACTGATGCTGACATTAATTTAACGGATAAAGAGGAATCGTCAAATGAACAGACCCCAGATCCACCTGTTGTGCCAGAAGAAGAAGAAGTAAAGGAATTAACGCTTGATGAATGGAAGGCACTGCGTGGAGAACGTACAAAACCGCAATACAATATTCGTAAGCCAAATGAAGGTGAGGATACTTCGCAATGGAAGAAAATGGTTATACTAAACAAAAAGAAGGATGGCGACAGTGAAGAAGAATATGAGTATGATCCATCTATGTATCCTCAACGTGTTGGGCGTCTCCAACGTATTGTTGACATTCAATTTAATTTTAACGATGGTCGTCGTGGTGGGGGAGGCAGCTTTAATAGAGGCCGCGGCCGTGGTCCCCGCCCTGGTGGCGATAACAAAGCAACACGCCCTGGTGGCGATAACAAGGGACCACGCAATGAAGGTGACAGACAGCCAAGACAGCAGCATAACTTCGGTGACAAACAACAAAAACGTTCTGCGCCAAATGCTCTAAAAGTTGATGATGAACGTCAATTTCCTACTTTGAGTTAAATTTTAATGCATAAAAAAAGTTTTTTTGCTGCACTTGAAAAAGGAGGAAAACAAAATTATATAAATTTTAATCACACAATCGTCCTCTACATGGCCACTTTTTCATAACTTTTAAACAAAAACTACAATATATCCCCATTCAATATAACATTTTACAACTTTTTTTTTTACAAATAACAACATATACATACGTAAATATATGGAGGTTAAAACTGATTAAGAACACAAAAATTTGTTAATTTTTAATAGTTATTATTATAAATTTAATACATTTTTCATAATACGAGTGAAATTAGTTGTAATCAAAACTGTTTTCAGTAAATTCTATTAGTAAAATGGAATGAGAGTGCCTATAAAAATTTCTGTTAATAATTTAAAAGCGCCAATTAACTTTTATGCAGCGCATATTCAATCCTTAATATTGTGTGGAAAAACGGCACAATTACGTTTTGTTACATCTAAAATTTTAAGCAAAAAAAAAAAACGTTTTAAATTCTTTATTTTCTTACTTTTTAATACTAAAGGTATTTTCAGAAGTTAATAGTGAGTAAATAGACTTATTTAAGTAAATAACATCGCGAGGTTTTCCTAAATTTGCTGAAATAAATAAACCGCAGATATCATTATGATATGATATTAGTACACTGAAAAAATAAAAATTAAAAAAAATATATCTTAAAAGACAACATATACTGTTGGCATTTATTGGATATGTTCAGAACTTTATTAGAAATGATAGAAATTTTCATAGCATTGATGTGACAAAAAAATACGTATTATAAATGAAATTTAAAGGTGAATTCACATTATTTCCATTTCGAGTGAAATGCAGAACAGGCTCATTTATTATATTTAATGGCAAGCAAAATTTTCTTGTCTATTATAAAAATGTCTTAATACAAAGTATTTCCATCTGAAATTCCTTTAACTTGTATGCATACATCGGATTAAAGCAAAAATAAAAAAATCGTTTTTTTTTTAAATTTAGTTACATTTTTTGAATGAATTTGTAGAAATTGCCTCTGTTTAATTTTATAATTATAAATAAAAATAACTATTTTGAATAGTTTAAAACTTAATCTCATGTTTTGTTTTGTGTTGATTTTTATAGGCTAAAGTTAATTAAGTAATGATCAGAGAATTAGACATTGTTAAATTTTCAAGCAACAAAAGACATTTTTGGTAGCTCTTTTGAAAGAGATTACATATCAATTATCTGTATAAAAATTTCCAAGGAAAATGGAATTCATACGGGATTTCTCACTACTAAATTAATTGCTAGTCGTCTGAAGCTTTATTTTGCACCACGTATTAACATTCCAGCGTTGCCAGTATTTTTTTCTTTTTAATGTTATTCGATTATGTTGGAGTTCTGATGATCCAGCTTGCGGTCTTCAAATCTCTGAACAATTGTGTCTAGGTCACTAACTGCATATTTCTTCTTTTCGTACACTGATGTTCCAGGCGGATTAATGTCGAGGAATTCATGTGCACCTATCGGGTGTTTAGCATCAAACTTTTGATCCTAAAAAGAATACATACATGTTTTAAGTAAATATATTTACACAATAAACAAGAAAAAAATTTTAATTAAGAAAATCTGCAGATTCAATTATTTTTGCTCTTAAAGCTCAACCTGCGGTGAAAATTTGTACATACATATTATAGAGTTGCATGAACGTGGTCATCAATGAACATATTCATATGTTCGTTCGCTCTTGTATAAGTGAACAAAGAAACTTCATTACACTCGTCTCTTAACTATCGACTGTTGATTGTTCTCTGTTCATAGTTATTCATCTGTATTGAATAGAAACGAATGAACAAAAAATAATGATGAAAGTTTCATGATCATTATTATTAAGTTTCATGCAGCTCTCTAATACATACATATGTATGTATACTTAATCAATTAATTTTCAATTACTACGTTTGTAAAAATTGTTCGAAAATTTAGTTTTTGATCACATGAGGTGCGATCGGCAGACATAGTTTGCTACCCAACTGTTGCTCAACAATCAGCTGAACACTTTGATTAGTGAGCGATGAGCAAACATGTTGAGAGAGCGCTCACTATTTTTGGTAGCAAAGAAAAATACGACGCATTCATCACATTAAGATATTTCAGTCTAGTTTTACTTTTGAATCAAATTTTATTATTTCATTTTAATTCGGAAATAAAAATAATGAAATATTTTTACAAAATAAAATTAATAAATTTTTTTTGAAAACACATTTTTAAGTGAGTTCAAAGTATATTTATAAAAGTATATGCAGGAGCACAGCTGGCCGTGTTTTTTTTATACATATTTTCATTGCCTATTGTCAAAAATTTTTCATTTTCTTTCTACACAATATTCTTCAAGTTCTGCTGAGCAGAGATGTAAAGGAATGATTAAAATTTGGTTTTTAATTCGAAATGATTTACAAAAAGTTTAATTGATTAATTTTACACAAAATGTGAATTGAATTAAAACACGAATGCATTCCTCATGAATTAAAAATTTTCGCATGTATTCACATCACTAAAAAGATTAATTTAATTAAAGTTTGATTGAATTCATTGGTGATTTAAAGAAAATCGATTTTTCTAATTCACTGTTTTCACTACTAGGATTAGGATTGATATTTAACAACCTAACTAGGGTATTGTTTCGGAATAAGAAAATAAAAAAAGGAAAAAAATCGGTAACAAGAATAAAGCCTTTTGAACATATCAAATTTTAATTTGCAATTAGAGACCAGAATTGTCACATTGATTTAACAATTTCAACTTTTGCGATATATTTAGTTTTCTTTATCCTATTTGAGCTATGTGACGCTTAATTTCACGGTTATTGTTTTATAATAGCTTTTTGCGGACTGGGTTGTTATATTTTTATAATTTCGAATAAGAGCTTATTGGCCTTTTGAAAACTGAGTTTTGTAATCACAAATATTTTTTATTTGCGATTGTTTGATAACGTTTCTTGTCAAAGGAGGCTTGCGTATACTAAACAGTTCCAAAGATCAATTTGTCCGATGCTTGACCAGTACTAGTCCTAGTATGTTTCATCCCCTGGGTGCTGATAAATAAACTACTAAATTGCGTTAGTTTACACAGAATATACTATATGAGAACACAAATTGAGAGCCATGCTGCCCACTGTGAAGTGAGCGGTCATAAACCAGATTTAAATAATGTGAGAGCAGAGTAGCAAGCCGACTAATACATTTCGGCGACGGTGAACGGCTTCACGCCGATTTTTTATGTATATATATTTTTTTTTTTTTTTGCATACATATACATATAAATTTGGTTTATGTGGAGTTAGCTTTTGAGTAGTGTATTGTGACCGATTGTGCCCTTGGCTAGGTTCGCATAATAAAGGAATAAAAACCAAAAGTAGTACTAACTGACGCCTGCATTACTTTCCAATGGAACCGATTAACTTGTGATGTCCTAGGTTGTAGTCAGTTGTCCCACTACATTACTTTTCAATGAGCTTACAAGTTACTAATAAGTCGATCGGTAGTACTTCCATATGTACATACATACATATGTATATAAAAAAAATTATTTTACATTTTTATGTTATTTTCCCAATTCTATATTCAGTAGTTTTATATTAATATTGCATAATAAATTTATCTTCAAATTTAATTTTTCCACCGATGCTGTGCTACGACTTGAAGCACATGTCATTAGTTAAACAGTCAACCAACATCATACAGTACAATACGCATATAAGAAACTCGTTTATAAGAAAAACTCGGCTATAAGAAACACTTTTCCAGACACCATGCACATTTCCATATAACTACGTGCTAAATAATCCTTATATAAGAAACTCGCTTATAAGAAAAACTCTGCTATAAGAAACAAATTTTTATGAAAAATTACATTCCTTCCATAGAAAATTGTACGTGTATAAGAAAGTATTCTCACAATGAAAATTTTTTCAATTTGGGGAAAAATAAAAATTTTTTGATTATATTTTACAATTTACATCTGTGAACACTGGTCCAAATGTCAAATGAAGTCGTTAATTTTTGTGAAATCAGCCGGCTTCGTTGGTTTTTTTTTTTGTACAAAATAATCATATCGATTCCAGAAAACGCGTCGAAGAAGACGCATATAACAGCCATACCTAAACAAGAGCGGCAAGCGTTTTTTAGCTGTCAAAAGTTCTCATGCCCATACAATTTGTATGGAGCATCCCGAAATAACGCGGCGGCAAAATTTTGCAATTGGAAAATCCGATTTTGACAGCGCGTTTAATAGGGAAGTTAGCTGCAAAAGACAAGCACTCATGATACAATGACTATAAGGTAGTCTTACAAGCCCAGCTGACAATTCTTGAAAATTACTGGTTTTTTATTTCAAGTGTTATATTTTGATTTGTATTTATTTTTTCGTATTTGAATGAATAATTTTTATTTATATTTTTGTTACAGGTTGAAACATACACACATACACATTTATACTTTTGACTTCTGAGGAATTCTTTTGTTGTGTTTGTTGTAGAGATGCATGTATTCTTAGGTTATGAGTATACTATTATAATCAGGGTTGTTATATATTTTGTAATAACCCTGTTTTTATGACAAAGCGTTGACGCTCTTGTTTAGGTATGGTATTTTAGCGTTAACGCTAGGCGGTAGAAAACGTTCCGCTTTCCGCTCTTGTTTAGGTATGACTGTAAGAAAATATCTTTCCTATATGCGTGTTACATATATAAGAAAATATCTTTCTTATATGCGTGTTCTCTTTATAAGAAAGCTCGCATATAAGAAACAAAATATGTACATTTTCAGACTTTCTTATATGCGTATTGTACTGTACCACTAAGCTATGGTACCATATAAATATTGACAACAAGAAGTTAGCATAAACTTGAGATAATTATAATTGAGAGACCATAAATACTCGTACATATACATATGTATACTCCACTTACTAATCGATTTTGGTTCAGTTCTGCATTACTTTGAAGTTACATATGTAGATTTATAATTAGTCTAAAAACTCAATTTAAAGCAGATTTTTTTTGTATTTAGCTATGTACTTATTTTCCGACAATAAAATTTTTTAGTATTAATTCTTGGAATATAATATCGTACTAAAACTACGTCACTTTGTTTCAAGTGTGGATCCAGAAGATGTAAAGTCTGGCCTTGAAAATAGCGGCTTCAAAGTGAAAAATGTTTCAAACATTAAAAACAGAGAAAAACTTCCCTAACCCAGCGGCGAACTTTGCATACCACATCACGTCTCTTCAATGAAGTTTGTCACACTTTGTAATCAATGAATTCTAGCTTACAAAGTGTATGGAATTTATAAAAATGAATTTCGTTCATTTTTTATATGTATGTATGTATGTGTTGTTTTGTTGTTTGTATATGTACATGTTTAAATGCTTATGAATATGAACGTGCATTGTACAATTCTTGGACCTGTACATTCGCAAACATAAATATACATAGGCACATACATATGTACTTTTGTTTTGTCCCGTTACTTTTCATTTGCTACTATTCTGGATATTCCATAATAAGTGCCGAAAGCTCAACAGGTTATGGGCCCAGACTAACAAACAAACGTAAAACAAGTAAAATTTAAAGTCTTTTTAATAAAAAACTAAAAACTGAAACTATTGTTAATACAGTGATATTTTAACTTTTGTCCTTACATATATTCAATTATTTAGATTCTAATTGCTGTAGTACTTTTTAAGTAAAATCTCATATAACTTGTACATACGAGGGCGGTTCGGAAACTTCTTAGCCTAGCACAAAAAGCGCGGTATAAACAGAAAAAAGTTAAGTGTTGTGGAAACTTCCATCTCTGCTATGAACACATGTTAAATTTTGTTTCGATCTGACAACTCCTTCATATAGAAACAGGTGTTCACAAAAGACGCATCCGCGATTTTTTTACAATTGAAAAATTAGAAATGCGTGGTGTCATTAAATATTTACATAAAAAAGGTTTATCGGGACAAGAAATTCATATTGATATGGTGAATGTGTTAGGTGAAAGTGCTCCTTCATATGCAAGAGTAAAAAATTGGGTTGCTGAATTTAAACGTGGTCGTACAAGCATTGAAGATGAACCACGTACTGGACGTCCAAAAACAGCAACAACAACAGAAATTGTAGCCAAAGTGCATGATATTGTATTAAATGATCAACGAATAAAAGTGCTTGAAATAGCTAATATCATGGGCATCTTAAATGATCGAGTCAATTTAATTTTGCATGAAGAACTATAGATGAAAAAGCTTTCTGCAAGATGGGTGCCGCATTTGTTAACATTCGACCAAAAACGCATAAGAATGAACATTTCTCAAGCTTGTTTGGAAATAAAATGGATTTTTTTTTTGTTTTTTTTTTTTTGATAATTTTATTATTTATTGAATCTTTAATTATTTATATTAAATTATCAATAAGTTTTTCAAATCTTAAATCTAAAAAATATTAAATGTAAGTTTAGCCAATGCTAAACAAAATTTTCAATTTCAACGGTTAATTTTTGTTGGTTTACATCTGTCGTGAACGGCTGAGAAAAAGAGTATCCCTTCTTTTCAGCCGGGTGTGGCCTCTATAATGAAGAATATTGCGCGCAAGTGGATTTGGGTGCAACTCAAGTTTTTTTATATATTTTTTCGCATGTTTTGAAAATACTGTCTTCACCAACGGAACGTCTAGGTCTTTATGAATTCGATGGTTTCTGACATACCAGGGGGCTGCTGTTATTGTACGTAGGATTATATTTTGTCGCCTTTGAATTTTTTCGACATTTGATGCTGAGGCAGTGCCCCATAACTGGATTCCATAGAACCATATTGGTTTCAGGATCGCGTTGTATAATAGTAGTTTACAGTCTAGGCTTAGTATAGAATTTCTTCCAATAAGCCAATTCATTTGAGCTGCTTTTAATTTCATTTGAGTCAACTTTGCGTCTATATGCGATTTCCATGTTAAACGGCGATCAAGGTGAACGCCTAGATATTTGACTACAGTATGTTGCGGAATAGTCTCGGTGTTGATTTTTATAGGCGGGCATGTTTCCCTTCGCAACGTAAAAGTGACGTGTACACATTTCTGCTCGTTAACTTTTATACGCCATTGTTTTAGCCATTTTTCCAATTTGGATATATACCCTTGTAAGTTGGTGGAAGCTTCTACTGGATTTTCATGGACGCTTAAAAAAGCTGTATCATCAGCAAATGTTGATGTATGAATGTTATTGCTTAACGGTAAGTCAGAGGCATAAATTAAATAAAGTAAGGGACTGAAGATGCTGCCTTGGGGAACTCCGGCTTCGATCGACTGCGGAGGGCTTAAAAAATTGCCTTCCCTAACTAAAAATTTTCGTTCCTTTAGATAGCTTTTTAAAAGCTTGACGATGTTTGCGGGGAGATTGCGTGTTAATTTGTGGATAAGACCTTCGTGCCATACTTTATCGAAAGCTTGAGAAACATCTATAAAGAGCGCAGAGCAAAATTTCTTTTTTTCAAAGGTGTCTCTAACTACGTTCACAAGTCTGTGAGTTTGTTCAATAGTGCTATGTTGTCTGCGAAAACCGAATTGATGATCTGGAATGCATCCACTTCTAGTCACTATAGGCTTCAGCTTGCTCATATACAGCTTTTCAAAGAGTTTTGAAATGTTGGGCAATAAGCTAATAGGCCGATAGGATTCAACCTTCGTATGATCCTTGCCGGGCTTTGGTATCATAATAATCATCGAAACCTTCCATTCTGCAGGATAGTATTGCAGCCGTAGAATACTATTAAAAATGAAGAGTATAACTCTTTTTGCAGTATAAGGCAGTTGTTGAAGCATTTTGTTGCTTATTTTGTCGACACCTGGGGCTTTTCTGGTGTTAAGACTAGTGATGGCCTTTTCAATCTCCACAATGTTAAATCTCATCGGTATTTCTGGTAAAGAGACGACTGGTGGCAGTTCAACAATATCAGCAGAAATATTCGGGGTAAATACTTTTTCTAGGTGCTTAACAAATAGATCACCTTTTTCAGCATCAGTTCTTGCCCAGTCACCATTAGAGGCTCGTAATGGTGGTTTGCAAATCACTGGCCTTTTAAGTCCTCTGGCTGCACGCCACAGCGAATAATCTGTTGATGGTGTTGCATCGAGTTCATGCAGAAATTTTTGCAGCGAAGCTGTTTTTTGTGATTGTAAAACTTTTCTTAGCTGTTTGGTACACTCCTTAAGCCTTAATTTTAGCTGAGGCGATCTGTAACGTTGCCATTCTCGTCGAGCTCTCCGTTTTTCAGTCAATAGCCTTTCTATATCTGCACAAAAAATATTGTTAAATCTCGCTTGTTGATTTGGTTGAATTGAGGAAGCATTAAGAGCAGCTTGTTTAGCATGTGCTTCAAACAACCTAATAGAATTTTCTATGTCAGCAGGTGTTCTCAATGGCATATTTTCCGTGCAATGAGCACTCAAATATTTTTTGTATTTCAGCCAGTTAATACGTGCAGGTGTCAGCGGTAAATCACATGTAGGTGTTGCAGTTGTGTGTGAGTAAATAGTGATAATAGTAGGCGAGTGATCTGAAGACAAATCCAAAGACGCTTCTACTTCAATCATTTCGCTGGGCACGCCTTTCATAATCCCAAAGTCGATAACATCAGGAATTTTTTGACGATCCGTTGGCCAATATGTTGGCTGACCACTTGAAACTACATTCAAACCCATTTTTGAAATTGTGTCAAACAAAACACGACCCTTGGGACTGGTTAAACGTGAGCCCCAAAAAGTGTGTTTAGCATTGTAGTCGCCAGCTGCTAGAAAACGGCACCCCAGTGTTGTATAAAATGCGGTATATTGACTCTCTGAAATTGAAAACCTGGGAGGAGAGTAAACAGATGATATCACAAGCTTTTGATAAAAATTTTCAATGCAGACGTTCGTTGCTTGAAGATATTCTTCACGAAGGTCATTTAGTAGGTAGTGTTTTATTCGAGTTTTTATTAGGATTCCAGAGCCACCACAAGCTCTACCTTGAGGATCCTTGGTGTCGTAGAAATTATATCCACTAATTCGAAAATAGCTTCGGGACGTCAAGTGAGTTTCTGAGATAAGCATGACATCGATTTGTTTATCCAGAAGAAAATATTCAATTTCATTTTTATGTTGGCAGATGCCGTTTGCGTTCCAAAAACAGATTCTTAAGTTCATGGTTTGTTCAATACAGCCTGCAACAAGGTAGACTGCATTTTCAACATTTCCTGCATCATACAGGACATGTTGAGAGTGAATGTATTTACTGTTTGTATAAGGATCTCTATTGAGGCTTCAATACGACTAAAATTATGCCCTGATTCTTCATTTACTGGTACAGTTTTTTGCGCCGGAATCTGTTTACTCTTTAAAATATTAGCGTATGAAAATTGACTATTAGGTTTTTGTTGAGTAAGAGTCGTGTTAGACTTTAAAACATTTGAGTATTGATTATGGCTAGACGACGGTTGAGGTAACTGTGGGTAGTTTAAATGAGTGTTGGGCTGAGCGGGAGTAGCATTAGTTTTTCTGTTCGACGAATTTTTAAAAAGAGAATAAAGAGGGCAGCCCCTATAGTTGGCAGTGTGGTTTCGGCCGCAATTACTACATTTTTTTGCTTTGGTATCACCTTATATTTTGTCACAGTTAGCGGTACTGTGTAACTCGCCACATACAACGCAAACGGTAGGCAACTTGCAATAAGTTTTGGTATGGCCAAATTCTTGACAGTTCATGCATTGGATAGGTCCAGTTTTTTTATGTGGCAACTCAACGGTACCTCTTCGATGCAACAAGTATTTTAAGCTATAGATTGGGTGCGATTCATTTTTTTTAATTTTCAAGTCGCCTGGCTGTAGCTCGACTCTAAAAATAGGTTGGGGGATTCTTTCCCTGTTTTTAATGTTTGAAACATTTTTCACTTTGAAGCCACTATCTTCAAGGCCAGACTTCACCTCTTCCGGATCCACGCTTGAATCTATTCCTTTTATAGCTACTGTTAGGCCTTTAGCACTCTTCAGTTGATATGTATAAAAGATTTTGTTTTTAGTCTCAAAATCTGAGACAATTTTTCTGTAATTATTTTCTCGTGTTACCTGAATTTTAGTTTCGTTGATTTTGCCGCGCTTAATTGGAGTTACATAGAACTCATTTTCTCCAATTAATGAGATAAGGCTTTTTACCAAAAAGTTGGAGTTCTGTTCTCTTAAATATATCGGCGGTGGTTTAGTGGACCTTGTTGTACTTGTATCTTCATCGACTTGTTCATTCAAAATCGCAAAACGATTTTCAGAATGTTTAATATTATTTTTCCCATCTTTGGGCATTTTCGCCGTTGACGCTATTTCAGCTGATTTGGGACTTCTTCCCCTTTTTAGCACGGTTATGTATCTGTCCATACCAGTTTGGATTTTATTATCACTATTTTCACTCACTGCATTTACAATTTTGTGCACGTTGGTCACCTGGGTATTTATTGTTTGTTTGTTTGATTGTACAGCTAAGCTGACAAGTTTGCTAATAGGTGCAATTGTTGTTGCTTCTTGATCGCTATTTAACATGTTGAGAGATAATGATCGCGCACAAGTATTTGTGTTTTCTGTTAAATTCAGGTTTGTGTTTACTTCATTTTTTTTTTGTCGTCGTTAGCAACCAAAGTTATATATTGTACATTCCTACTGCTTGTAGGTTTATTGTTGTTGTTAGAAGGTGAACTCATTTAGAGTTTTCTTTTTTGTGTTCACTTATGAGTTGGTGTATGCAAATATTTATGTATTTACACACAAGCAAAAAATAAAATAAAACCAGTAAGATAACTGTTTAATAAATGTTTTGTTTTTGTATATTTTTTTTTTGTGAATTTTCTTTCAATAAATTTTTAATATTCAGTTGCGACGATTATAAAAACGCGTCTGTACACTACAAAAGTTGAAACTGAATGTGAAAAAATGGATTTAAAGCGTCGTTTCATAAGTGTTGATGAGACATGGATCCACCACTATACTCCAGAGACAAAAGAACAATCCAAACAATGGACTGAAGCTGGAGGAAGTGCCCCAAAGAACGCAAAAACAATTCAATCGGCTGGTAAGATTTTGGCAACAGTTTTTTGGGACTTCAAAGGTATTTTATTGATTAACTATCTGCAAAAGGGTAAAACAATAAATTCAGAGTACTATTGCCATCTTTTGGATCAATTAAATATACAAATTCGAAAAAAACGTCCTGGCTTACAACACAAAAAAAATATTTTTCATCAAGACAACGCACCAGCGCACAAGAGTGTTTTAACAATGGCTAAAATCAACGAATTAAAGTACGAGTTGCTTGACCACCCACCTTATTCTCCTGATTTAGCTCCCAGTGACTTTTACCTGTTCCCAAATCTAAAAAAATTCCTTGCTGGCAAGCGTTTTACCTCAAATGAAGATGCAATTACAGTTGTAAACCACTATTTTTTGAAGACCTTGAGGAAAACTATTTTAATCAAGGGATATAATTGCTAGAAAAGCGTTGGACTAAGTGTATTGCAGTTTCAGGAGATTATATTGAAAAATAAAATTATTTTTGAAAAACTAACTATTCTCTTTCATTGATAGGCTAAGAAGTTTCCGAACCGCCCTCGTATATAAAATATTAATTAAGATTTAATAAAGAAGTAATTAAAAAAAAAAAAACTATTATTACATTCTAATTGTAATACAACCTGGAATTAATACAATGGAAAAGCAACAGGAATACATGGAAATCTAAAGGCTTAATGGTGAAGAAAACTTCGCCATGTGGAAATTCCAAGTAAATATTTTGCTAAAAACTGAAGGTTTGTACGAAACTGTATACAAAGAATCTGAGCCAAAGGATCAGAAGTAAAAATTAACCAAAAATTGGACGCTCACGTACAAAAGATAATAATGTGCACAATAAACAAGAAATTACTGCATTTATTAATGAGCTGTGAAAACGCAAAACAAATGATGAACGTTACAAAAATGTAACTTAATGCAAGAGTTGTTCCAATATACATTTAATAAGTCCAGGGACATGACATGCAACATAAGCGCAATAGAAAATATTGCATTCAGGTTGAAAAACATTGGAGTAAAAGTGGATAACAACATGCTAATATCTAAAATACTATCTACCTTACCCGGAATATACAATACATTTACAACAGCATGGGACTCTACAGCAAACACAGAGAAAACTCTTAGCAATCTTACATCTCGACTATTGACAGAAGAAAAAAGATTGAATGATTCATGTGAGACGAAAGAAGCGTATTTCAACAAACTGCACACACAAAAAAATAAAAAATACTTTGAACGAAAAACATCTAGAGACAAGTTCTGTATAATCTGCAAGAAAAATAACCACAATGAAAAAGACTGCTACCTTAAAAAACAATGCAAAATTTGCAAGAAATATAATCATAAAGAAAAGGATTGTTTCTTTAGGAAAGAGCATGAACAAAAGTATGAAATGAAATTAGCTTTATTAACAGCTAACGACAAAAATGTAAGAAAAGAAACAGAATTTGTAATAGACTCGGGGTGTACTGCCCACATGATGAATGTTGGAAATATACTAAAAGAAGTGAAGAGGGATTATACACAAATAAGCACGGCTAAAGAGAACGAAATATTACGGGCCGAAATGAAAGGTAAAATTGAAACAGATGAATTTATAATTAAAAATGTTCTATATATACCCAACTTAAACAAAAACTTGCTATTCGTAAACGCTCTAACGGAAAATAATGCCCAAGTAACTTTTACCAAAACTAATGTCATAGTAAAGAAATATAATAAACAAATATTGAAAGGTAACAAAAATGAAAATGGATTATACACAATAAACCTAATGCTAAATGAAAAAGAAGAAGAAAAATCCTACATAACATTCAAAACAAATGCTGAAGAATGGCACCGTAAGTTAGCACATCCTGGAAAAGACAAGATGAAGAAAATCTTAAATATGGTTGAAGGAATGAAAATAAGTAAGATTGAAATCGATAATATGTCCGATTGTGAGATATGCGTGCAATCAAAACAAAACAGATTTCCTTTTAACACAAATAGAGTAAGATCTAAAAAACCATTAGAAATAATACATACGGACATATGTGGTCCAATTTCACCTACTTCATGGGACAACAACAACAAAAGGTACATATTAACTATTATAGATGATTACACTAACTATACAAAAGTATACTTACTAACAAATAAAAAAGAAACCTTTGAACATATAATAAAATTTATATAAAAGAAGCTGAAAGACAATTAGACCTGAAAGTTAAAAAAATAAGATGTGACCGTGGTGGGGAATACACTAGCGACGCAATGAAAGATTACTGCAGACAAAATGGAATAATATTGGATTACACAATATCACATAGTACCCAATTAAATGGAAAAGCGGAGAGATACAATAGAACACTATTCGAAAAAATAAGGGCAATGATGTTTGAAAATAATGTTGATGAAGAACTGTGGGGAGAAGCTGCAAAAACCGCTACATACATCTTAAATCGTATACCCGTAGAAGGACAATATAAAACACCAACGGAATACTGGACGGGCAGAAAACCAAACCTAAAATACCTACAAATTTTCGGAACTGAAGTATACAGTAAAACTTAGAGTATCTACACAAGCTAGACAGGCGAAGCAAGAAATACATTATGGTCGGATATACACTTAATAGATACAAAATATGGAATAAAGAACAACAAAAAGTGTTAGAAAGAAGATATGTAATATTCTTAAATAAAAAGCTAAATGAAGAAAGTGAAAACGAAGACAAGAATGTAGAAATTATAATTAAAAATACAAATACGCCAGTACAGAAAGTAAACAATGAATCAGACAAAGAATCGGAAAGTGAATACAGCACAGGAAATGAAGAAAATGAAGAAGAATTTAATGAATTTATAAATGAAATACCACCTGCAGAAGAAACAATAAAAAATTCAGAAGAAACTAAAACAAACGCAGGAAGAAGAATAACGAAACCTAGTTACCTAAAAGATTATGTTACGAACGTAGCTTACTGCTTAATAACCCAAGAAGGAGTACCTGAAAATTACGAGGAGGCACTTAAAAATTTAGAATGGAGAGAATCAATAAACAAGGAACTGACAGCATTAAAAAATTTAAAAACACGGAGAGAAGAAAACCCACCAAAAGATAAAATGCCCATAGATACAAAATGGATTTTTAAAATTAAAGAAGACGGAACAAAAAAGGCCAGACTAGTAGCGAGAGGTTTCCAATTGAAAAGAGACGAACGAAATGACATATTCTACTCGCCTGTTGCACGAACTTCAACAATAAGAATACTTTTCTCGAAATCTGTAAATGAAAATCTACCTATCAGACAATTAGATTTTCCAACCGCATTTCTGACTGGTAAACTTAAAACAGAAGTATACATAAATCCGCCTCCAGGACTATCCTGCAGCAAAAAAGCTCTCAGACTACAACGTGCCTTATATGGATTAGATGAATCACCAAAATGCTGGAATGAAAGTATTGATGAATTTGCAAAGAAGAAAGGGCTCAATCGATCAGAAAATGATTATTGCTTGTATTATAAAAGTGACTGCTGGATGTTGATCTACGTTGATGACATTCTTCTAATAGGCAACTCAGAGGAAATAATAAAAGAAATTAAAAAGGAATTTAATGCAAAGGACTTAGGAGAAGCAAAGAAAAAATTTTGGGTATGGACATTGTAAGAGAAAACAAATTAATTTTGAAGCAGACAAACCTAATTGAAAAGATACTACAAAAATTTGAAATGACAGAATGTAATGGAGCTAAAACACCTATGGAAATCAACTTTAATATAACAGAAGAAAACAACGAAAGAAGACAAGAAGAAAATGAAAGATACAGAGAGTTAATAGGAAGTTTACTATATTTAACAATAACATCAAGACCAGACTTGACATACGCAGTTTCATACTTGAGTCGCTATCTAGATAAATCGAATAAAGAAACATGGAAAGCCGCTAAAAGAATATTAAGATACATAAAAGAAACTAAAGATAGAGGGCTGATATTCAAAAAAGGAACAGACATTGATTTGAAGGCATACTCAGATGCAGACTGGGCCAACAGCAAACAAGATAGGAAAAGCGTAAGTGGAGGCATAATATTACATGGTCAAAACCCAGTTGCATGGTTTTCCAAAAAACAACACTGTGTGGCGTTGTCGACAGCAGAGGCTGAGTACATTGCTGCAGCTATGACGGCACAAGAATTAGTCAACCTAAAAGGAATAAGTGAACATCTAAACTGCAAAACTACCGTCAAACTTCTAGTTGATAATCAAGGAGCCATTTGTATGATCAAATCTATGAGAACTCAAAAAGAGCAAAACACATAGATATAAAATTTCATTTTATTAAAGATTTAGTTAACACGAATACAATTAATATTGAATACGTAAGTTCGAGTCAAAATTTGACTGATATTTTTACAAAATCATTGTGTTATCAAAAATTTGAAAACATAGTAACAAATTTTATGTCATAATTTTTTTTTATATATTACATGTACGTATTTATGACAACTATAAAACTTTAAACTCATTTTGAAACGACAAGATATTAAAACTAATGAAATTAACTAAATTAATATTGAAGTAAATAGTTGAGGTACAATAAGACTTAAAATTGATATTTTTATGATAGTTTCTCATTGAATTTTGAATACCAACTTTAATTTTGTTAAAATTAAACTTGAGGAGGAGTGTTAACATGAACTGTATCTTGTATAATAAAAGTATAATAAAAGTAATTTACTGAACTCTAAAACATAAAACATGTTTGTTTGTATTCTGGATATTCCACAATAAGTGTGCCTAAAGCTCAACATTGTTTTTTTACATATACTTACATATGTGTATATAAATTAAAGTGAATAAATCTTTTAGTTTGAAATAAAAAAATTTTATATCAGAATACTTATTTGGAGTTTCCATTCTTTATAGGATTTGCTGTTATACAAAATAAGCTTATACTCCTTCTACTTGCCTATGAAGTAAGCGAGATTGTGTGTAGATTGTCTACTGTTTAATTCATAATTTGACGTATTTGTTGCACCGAAGAATTACAGTTGAGCAACCACATAAAAGAGCTGGACCTATCCAGTGCCTGAACTTCCTACCGTTTGCGTTATATGTGGTGAGTTACACAGTACCGATAACTGCGACAAATTGAAAGGTGATCCTAAGGCAAAAAAATTTGGCAATTGGTAAACTAAACTACCCACAGTTACCTCAACCGTCGCCCATCAAGAATAAATTTTCGAAACGTTTTAAAGTCTAACCCGACTCTTGCTCAACAAAAACCTAATAGTCAATTTTCATACGCTAATATTTTAAAAAGTAATCAGACTACGGCGCAAAAAACGGTTCCAGGGTCTAATTTTAGTCGTATTGAAGCCTCAATAGAGAGCTTAATACAAACTGTTTGCCCGAAAACGAAAAGAAATAAAACAATGGTTTTTTAAAATAAGGAATAAATGAGACAAGCTCGGTATATTTGATATTACCTTTGTGTATATAAATTGTAGATAATTTTTATAGAATTTGGAAATTTAGTTAAATTTAATTAATTTAGTTATTTTTAAGGTTTTATAAGATTTTTGTGTGTAACACAACCAGCGTTCCAATTACAAGAATGTAATACACGTGTTATAATTTAGATTAGACAATAAGAATAAATGGCAACCCTTTATTAATGTCATATTAAAAACAATAGAAGAGTAAGAATGAGAATAAATAATAACGCACTTGAATTTAGCGTATAAAATTAAACACACGTTTTTCTTCTTGGATATAACATTTGGCGACGAGTATTAAAATTAAAAGAACCAAATAACGAAATAAAAAGTAAAAGTCGGAGATAAATAACAGTTGCGTTTTTTTTTATTAAGAAAGTCAAATGAGTGGTGGTTACACACCAAATTAATCGTGGTCATTACACGGCACATAACCTCAAATTACAATGGCACAACCGGCACCTATAACAACAACAGCAGGATTTAACTTTGATGCGTTCGATGGGAACCATACAACGTGGTCGCGGTGGGTGCGTCGGTTTGAGACAGCTTTAGAATTGTTTGACTGTAATCCTAACAAAAAGCTCAAGTTTCTTTTGCATTTCATGGGGGCGGGAACATATGACATTCTGTGTGATAAGCTGCTTCCGATAACTCCTGAAAGTAAATCATATCAGGAACTGGTACAAATTTTGACGGATCATTTTGATCCTAAACAAAATGAAATCCTGGAAAAGTATAGGTTCCATTTGCGAAAGCAAAAGGTGGATGAAACTTGTGCGGAGTACATGGTGGCACTGCGGAAATTATCAGCTCATTGTAATTTTGGCAGCTATTTGGATACAGCGTTAAGAAACCAGTTTGTTTTTGGCTTAAAAAACCAAAAGATTCAAAGCCGCCTGTTAGAAAAATCAACGTTAACGTTGCAGACGGCTCAAAGTACGGCGGTAACGGACGAGATTGCTGAAAAGCGCGGTCTTGAGTTACATCAGCATGGTTTGAAGGAAGGAGTTGTTGATCTTATTGGAGATAAAAAGAAAGTGCACAAAAATCCAGTAGGCGGGAAGAGAGACGATTCAGTAAAGAAATGTTATTGCTGCGGTAGTTCGGCACATCTGGCAAATCAATGTGGACATAAAGATGCTATTTGTGGATTTTGTAAAGCTAAGGGCCATCTTCGGCGGGTCTGTCGTAAAGCCATGAGACAAATGAATCAAATCACAGATGGCGATGATTTAGATGGTGAAAATTTATGTGGGAAATGTTAAGTCGATTGATAATAAAAGTTTGGGGGTAAATCGTTCCAAAATTTCTTGTAATTTATTAGTTAATAATTCTCTTTTATGTTTTGAAATGGATACAGGCTCCCCGGTGACGATTGTTAGCTTGACAGACGCTAAAAAGCATTTCGGCAAAGCAACCATACATCAAAAGGATATCGCACTCTACAGTTAGTGCCATACTCCCCTCGACTGTGTTGGTTACATCAGTGTGGAGGTACAAACTCCTACGGCTAGTCCCCTATTAAAACTACACATTGTACGTTCAGAAAGAAAACCGCTGTTGGGATAAGAATGGCTGCGTTTTATTAAATTAAATTGGGCACAGATTCTTAACAGACAAATTTAAAATCCAAGCAACTCTGTGAATGAGGTTTCAACAAACGAGCGGGATGATGAACTTAAAATGATTATTAACAAATATCCAATGCTGTTTACAACCCCAATGGGTAAAATAACGGGATACCAAGCACGCCTACAAATCAAGGACCAGTCTGCAAAAAAATTCTTTAAGGCAAGGCGCATTCCTTTTCCATTAATTGAAGCGGTTGAACAGGAACTAGAAAAACAAGTAAGAGAGGGACTTTTAGTGGCAGTTAATACAAGTGAAGGGGCAACGCCGATTGTCGTCGTACCCAAGAAAGACAGGCAGGTCAGAATATGTGGTGATTATAAAATAACTTTAAACGCAGCATTAAAAGTGGACGAATATCCATTGCCCACGGTCGATGAGTTATTTAGCACGATGGCAGGGGGAACAAAATTTACAAAAATTGACCTCTCAAAAACGTACTTGCAGCTGGAAGTCCACCCAGATGATCGCCACTTGTTGACTTTAAACACTCATAAGGGGCTTTTCGAACCAACTAGGTTAATGTTTGGCATTGCCTGTGCTCCTGCAAAGTGACAACAGTTCATGGAACAGCTGCTTAGTGGAATTCGTGGAGTTGCAGTGTTTCTAGATGATATTCGAATTACTGCGGAAACGGACTCGGATCATTTAGCAAGAATTGATGAGGTTCTAAAACGCCTTAATAATCACAACATGAGAATTAATTTAGAAAAATCAGAATGGATGAAAGATCAAATTGAATATTGTGGTTATGTCATCAACAAATCTGGTATACAAAAGATGAAAAATAAAATTACGGCTATTTTAGAAATGAAGCAACCTGCAAACAAGGATGAAGTCCGAGCTTTGGTGGGATTAATTAATTATTATGGTAGGTTTGTTAAAAATTTAAGTACGATTCTTTACCCTATAAATAAACTTCTTCAAAAAAATGAGCCATTTGTATGGGACGGATTGTGTGAAAAATCATTTGTAGAAATTAAGAAACAAATGCAATCTGAAACAGTATTAGCGCATTACAATGCCAAACTACCTGTAATCCCAGCGGTGGATGCTAGCCCATATGGCGTAGGAGCGGTTTTAAGCCATATATATCCAGATGGATCAGAGAGACCAATTCAGTTTGCATCTCAAACGTTGTCAAGCGTTCAGCAGAGGTACTGTAAAATAGATAAAGAGGCTTACGCTATAATTTATAGTGTACGCAAATTTTACCAATACCTATGGAAGAAAGTTTACGTTAATTACTGATAACAAGCCACTTTCGCAAATATTTTCCCCTCATAAAGGACTGCCAAGGTTATCTGCTACAAGAATGCAGCATTATGCTATATTTCTTGCGTCCTTCGATTATGATATCCAATTTAAAAAATCTAAGGATAATGCAAACGCGGATGCGTTTTCTCGTCTTCCGACTAATGATAAATACAAGGACATAGAAGAGGTCGATATTTTTGAAATAGAGGCAATACAAAATTTACCAGTTACGGTGGATATGTTGAGAGAGCATACTGAAAGGGATGCGGATGTGCGGCTTTTACTCGAAGCGTTAAAATATGGACGGGAATGCAATGCGAAAGATCGTTTTGGTGTCTCACAGACTGAATTTACATTACAACAGGGTTGTATACTACGTGGTATAAGAGTTTATATTCCAACTAAATTGCGCAAGTACATCCTAGAGGAGTTGCATTCAGCCCATTTCGGAATGACAAAAATGAAATCATTAGCTATTATTATTGTTGGTGGCAAACAATGGATAAAGAAATCGAAAACTTAGTTTTAAATTGTGCAGAATGCCAGTCAGTACGCTCAATGCCATCTAAAACGACACCAATTCATTCGTGGAATGCGGCAAGAAAACCATTTGAACGTGTGCACGAGGATTTCGCTGGGCCCTTCCTGGGTAAATACCTATTTATTTTGGTGGACGCATACAGCAAATGGCCCGAAGCCCATATCCTAAATAATATTACAACAGAATCGACGATACAAGTGTGTCGCGAAATTTTTGCAAGAATGGGAACGCCAAACATATTTGTAAGCGATCATGGAACTCAATTCAAATCGAAGGAGTTCCAAACCTTTTTGCAGTGTAATGGTATTCAACATAAAATGGGTGCGCCTTATCATCCGGCAACCAATGGGCTAGCGGAACGGTTTGTACAGACCATAAAAAACAAATTAAAAACCATTAAATGCTCTCGGGATAATATTAAAAAGAAATAGCAAAAATCCTGTTAGCGTATCGCCGAGCAATACACTCAACCACTAAAAAATCACCAGCAATGCTTATGTTCGGGAGACAAATTCAATCACTTCTTGATTTATTAGTACCAAAACAATCAATTTCGACTGAACACTGTTTACCAAAAAAACAATTTATGGAGGGAGAAAGAGTGTCAGCAAGAGATTATTTGTCTGAAAATAAGTGGCAGTTTGGTAAAATTTTACGTCAAGTTGGTGAATTACATTATGAAATTAAATTAGACGACCATCGGGTTTGGAAGCAGCATGCAGACCAAATTCATAAGGTAGGAGAAGAGTTGCAAACACCTGACAAAAATATAAACGTTACAGATTTTGATAAAAGGGATGAAGCAATAGACAACTCAGCTATGCCTGACTTAGGAGTGGCTATACGAGAGGAGAGTGATAAGGAAGGTGCAGAAGGCGATGGTGCTTTATCGAGAGGTCAAATGCAGCTGGAAAGTCCAGCGGTCGTCCCGTACCTAACAAGGAGTTTTCAGAAAATGATTCACAACTTCGTCGTTCAAAGAGAGTCATAAAAGCACCAGAGAGATTAAATATATAAGTATACTTACATATCAAAATTGTAGAGAGGGAAAAGATGTTATATTTTAGATTAGACAATAAGAATAAATGGCAACCCTTTATTAATGTCATATTAAAAACAATATAAGAGTAAGAATGAGAATATATAAATACGCGAATTTAGCGTATAGAATTAAACACACGTTTTTCTTCTTGGATATAACAACACGTAATAAACGAAGCAAAGTAGCGAGTGCAATGCTCAAGACCGTTAGGTATTTATTCGTTAGAATTTGTGTAAAAACTCCCAGCCAAGGGTGAAGAAAAACAAAGTGATACAAATTCTAACAATAGCAGTCATGCGACCGCACCAGATCAGCTGGTAATAATTCCCAAAGAACAAAGCCTATAGGACGTGGTTTTATACAGACCACATACTGCACCCATGGGGGTGAACTCCTTAAAAAGGAGATTGGCCAGAAACGACCCAACACAAAATGGTATATTTGTAGATTATAATGTAGCTATAGGAGGCACAACCACTAACAGTAACAGCGGTACTTGAATTAAAAACATTAGAAAAGACGCGGGAACATCGGATACCGGTAACACTACGGGCGTTGGTTCGCTGGCCACAAGTTGAACTTCAGTTTCTGGCAACGACTTCCATTCGGCTCCTTTGTCCTCTACCTCCATTGCTTCTTCGTAGTCTTCAAGGAACCAGAAATATTCTTAACTTGTACGTATGTAGATCAAAAAATATTTTTTCAAACAAAGATTTTAAAAGGTCCATGACACTAGGAAACAATGAAGATTAATAAAAATAATTCAAATAAATGCTTAACTAGTCAGAATGACCAGTTTTGCAATCGGTCGTTTCACAATTCCATTCCCCGTGCGAATATCCGCGACACGTACGTGATTGTCACTTCCTGGATATTTCCTAATGACTCGGCCTAATTTCCAAGAAGTTGGCGAAAGTTGTTAATTTTTAATTACCACTAAATCGTTGACTGCAATATCACGTTCAGGATATTTCCATTTGTACCGTTTATGTAAATTTGACAAATACTCTTCTCTCCATCGTAGACAAAATTGTTGAGCAAAAGCTTTAATTTTCCTATATCTATTTAACAAACTTATAGGAGATTCATTAGAAAAATAGGCTCTTATCAAGACTTAACAAAATAATGTCAATTTCTCAACTTTATTGCTTTTAAGAGAACTTCAGGAAGAAGTCACAAAACAAAATATTTTTGTTCCAAAAAAACAAACATTACTCGACAAATTTTTTATGTAAAATTTTCAAGGAAATTGAAAATGAATTTGAACCTATTATTTTTCATTAAAATTATTTTAGGTTTTATGCTACCAGTGTATGAATTGTACCTTTTTTAATTTATTTATTCATAACATGGGTACTAGACATAAGTATGGCATATAACGAACTTTTCAGTTTAACGAACAGGCCTGACAAAGTACTGGTTCGTTAAACCGGAAAACTACTGTATTAGCGTATAATTGCGTGTTTAAAATTTTTCATTAATAATTGTGTAAGTGCAGGTATGGTATTTTAATTAGTAGTTACTCTAATATAATTTCAAAGAAAAATAGTGTATAAAAAGCATACACTATTTTTATTATTTTTTTTTTAACAAAATAAAATCGAAAAATTACGTATATTGATATACACTACTTTTTAACAATACAGTGGAGTCGCAGAAACGTGAACATCCAAAAACATGAACTACTCAAAAGCATGAACATTTTTTTACATTGACTACTTCAAAACGTGAACAAAGTTAAAATAAAGGCTCTAAAACGTAAACATTTTTTCAAACGTTTAAATTTAATTTTGTAAAAATTTTGGGGTTCCCCGCTGAAGAATTTTGAAGTGAATATCCATCCACTAAAATCATTTTTATTATGTTATATAAAGCCTTTGAATGAGATAATTACAACAGACCCTTTTTTATTTTAAAAAATTATTTATTTTTCTTACAAAAAGTAGAATCGAAAAATGTTTCATAGGTAAAAAATCACGTAGTTTATTGAAAATAATGGAAACGAAAACAAGTCAGTGAATTGTTTGAAGATTAAGCCAATTAAAGTGTAGAAAGTTTGCTGCTCTAAAAAGAGAATTGGTACTCCGAGTGGCAAACACTTGAGATAATGGAACGAAAAAGGAAGAAAGCAACCACTTATAACTGTGATTTGTGCCCTAAATTTAAGCAACATCCTACCATATCTTCTTTAAAGTTCAATGATATTAAGGGGCTGTGTACCAAAAATGTCATTCCCAAAGAATTTCAATCTTTTTATCTTAATCTTCAACCCGTGGAGAAATAAAAATTGCTTGGATGAGCCTGAAGTAGAGGATGTCCTCCTCCGTAGATTAATATTGCTTTCTATTCATGTATTTTTTAATTAATGAAAACTGTAAAAATTGTATTGCAAAACAACAACGTGTCATTGAAATACCAAAAAATTACTGTGAATTATGAAAATGGATTGTTAATCTCGAATACTTTATTTTACTGCATGGACATTCGTCCGACAATTTAAAAGTATTTCGTGATATATGATGTAAAAGATTCAAATAAAATGGTTATAGCATACAAAATAAAATGGTGTATAATGATTTTCATACATGTTATAAAACAAATAAAATAGCCAAAGTGACATCATGGTACTTTGAATCCCATTTATTTGCAATTAAAGCACTTGTAAATTAATGAAATATCATCTACTAGTAGCCTGATTATTCCACCACATATTTAAATGACCACAACTTAAAAACATTGATTATTTTCTGAAATATTACTGTTTTCCCAGATGTCTAATAACACAAAATTATTAAACTCAATTATCTCGAAGTGGCAAAAATAGAATACACTATTGTTTTATTAATGGGACGATATATTTACAGATCTTTGAAAATTACAACGAAAGCCCAATTCGAGAGACTGGAGAGAGAAAAGATAAATCAAATTTTAACTAAAAATAACTATGTACTATGTACGTAGTATATCTCACAATCATAACATTTAAGCTAAAGTATCCCTTCCGATTTAAGTAAAGATGCTGTATATCTTTACGCGGAGAAATACATAATTCGGACATCTGTACCATCGATACAGCCCAACACACCGGGCCACCTTTTGTAAAGAACCAAACCTTCGACGCACTTTTTTCTTCTTCACTCATTTCTGTTTTAATCCATTTGCTGCATATGCGCTGCTCCAGCACATCCAACACTTCTTTTAAAACAAGTGACATTGTAGATTGAGCTAACCCTATATTGAAGTCGTTGCCACTGCACTTCTGGTAGCTCCTGTTAGCGAAAATTCTAAGGGCAGAATACAGTTTCGATATCGGTGGTATAGCTGATATACGTACAGGTTTCTTTAATTGATCTTTTATGTCATCCAGCAAAAGGCTTCTTTAGTCAGTCGGAAATAGGTAATAAATCTGTAAAAATTATTTTCTTACTGTAATTGTAACTTATATTTTGAATATTTTTACTTTGCAGTAGATAGTTCAAGAGGGTTGCATTCATCACCAATTTTCCTCCTTATGCGTAGCACATTTATATTACCATCTTCGTTTCCATCTTCATAAAATAAATCTACACATACTTATATACATTTGAAATTATTTTCTTTCGAATAAAACAAGTTAAAACACTTTTTTCTTCTAACATATTTTTTCTAATTTTTACAAGAATTTGTGTGCTTTTCTGTCAAACTGGATATTTTAAGTTGGTAACGTTTTAACAGTTTCAACTAAAATCAGTTGTGTTTTACAATACAACCAAACAATTTGGTGGTGTGAAAGTTGTGCCGTCTCGTACACGACCAAACTGAGTTGAGTTGAGAACGACAATAGGGGCATCTTTTTCTCAGCCGTACACGAGAGATCTAAAACAACAAAAATCAACCGTTGAAACTAAAAATTTTGTTTAGCATTGGGGTAATTCCATTTTAAATCAACGAAAAAAAACGCTATTTTTGACCTTACCCTCTTAGAATTGTACAATAATTTTCATGAATGTTCTACAGTGCTATACAAATATAAATTCAAATATTTTAGGTATCTAGCTTTTGTGGTTCCGGAAATATGGCGCTTCGAAAAGTAGAGAATTCATTAAAAACACAAATAAGTGGTCTGCCAATATTGCTCATATCTTCAAAAGTTTTTAACGTACATGGTCGAAATTCGTCTCATTTAATAGTTATTGGAAATAGCTTTAAAACTACATTTAGAAATTTTTTTTTGCGAAAGGTCAAAGGTCACTGTCACATGATTTATAGTTTAGGAAGCTATATCTCAAAAAATGAAATTTTAAAAATTCTGAAAAAATATATGTTGATCCTCATAGTCTCCTCTGCATTTTGTGCTAACAATTTTGAGTGAGCTGTTATTAGTTCCTGAGATATAGACAATAATGTGAAATTTTTTGAAAAATTTTAATACTATTTATTTATTATTTTTTTTTTTTTTATTACAAATTTCAAACAACACAGTTGCAGTACACTTGTTCCATCGCCATATGATGTTTCTACAAACTGAGTTTTGTTCAACACCACGAAAAATTTTTTATTTTTCAGATGGCTCAGCCGCTCAATTTAAGAATAAAAAAAAATTTATTATTTATGGCTCTGGAATCCTAATAAAAACTCGAATAAAACACTACCTGCTAAATGACCTTCGTGAAGAATATCTTCAAGCAACCAATATCTGTATTGAAAATTTTTATCAAAAGCTTGTAATATCATCTGTTTATTCTCCTCCCAGGTTTTCAATTTCAGAGAGTCAATATACCGCATTTTATACAACACTGGGGTCCCGTTTTCTAGCAGCTGGCGACTACAATGCTAAACACACTTTTTGGGGTTCACGTTTAATCAGTCCTAAGGGTCGTGTTTTGTTTGACACAATTTCAAAAATGGGTTTGAATGTAGTTTCAAGTGGTCAGCCAACATATTGGCCAACGGATCGACAAAAAATTCCTGATGTTATCGACTTTGGAATCTCGAAAGGTGTGCCCAGCGAAATGACGGAAGTAGAAGCATCTTTGGATTTGTCTTCAGATCACTCGCCTACTATTATCACTATTTACTCACACACAACCGCAAGACCAACATGTGATTTACCGTTGACATCTGCACGTATTAACTGGCTGAAATACAAAAAATATTTGAGTGCTCATTGCACGGAAAATATGCCATTGAGAACACCTACTGACATAGAAAATTCTATTAGGTTGTTTGAAGCACATGCCAAACAAGCTGCTCTTAATGCTTCTTCAATTCAACCAAATCAACAAGCGAGATTTAACAATATTTTTTGTGCAGATATAGAAAGGCTATTGACCGAAAAACGGAGAGCTCGACGAGAATGGCAACGATACAGATCGCCTCAGCTAAAATTAAGGCTTAAGGAGTGTACCAAGCAGCTTAGAAAAGTTTTGCAAACACAAAAAACAGCTTCGCTGGAAAAATTTCTGCAAGAACTCGATGCAACACCATCAACAGATTATTCGCTGTGGCGTGCAGCCAGAGGACTTAAAAGGCCGGTGATATATAAACCTCCATTACGAGCTTCAAATGGTGACTGGGCAAGAACTGATGCTGAAAAAGGTGCTCTTTTTGTTAAACACTTAGAAAAGGTATTTACTCCAAATATTTCTGCTGATATTACTGAACTGCCGCCAGTCGTCGCTTTACCAGAAATTCCGCTAAGATTTAATATTGTGGAGATTCATAAGGCTATTACAAGTCTAAACTCAAAAAAAGCCCCAGGTATTGATAGAATAAGCAACAAAATGCTGCAAGAATTGCCTTTCATTGCAAAACGAATAATACTATTCATCTTTAATAGTATTTTACGACTGCAATACTATCCAGCAGAATGCAAGGTTTCGATGATTACTATGATACCAAAGCCCGGTAAGGATCATACAAAGGTTGAATCCTATCGGCCTATCAGTCTATTGTCCAATATGTCGAAACTTTTTGAAAAACTGTACATGAGCAAGCTGACTCCTATAGTAACTAGCAGTGCATGTATTCCAGATCATCAATTCGGTTTTCGCAGTCAGCATAACACTATTGAACAAACTCACAGACTTGTGAATGTCGTTAGAGACACTTTTGAAAAAAAGAAATATTGTTCAGCGCTTTTTATTGATGTCGCACAGGCCTTTGACAAAGTATGGCACGAAGGTCTTGTCCACAAATTAACACAAAATCTACCTGCAAACATCGTCAGGCTCTTAAAAAGCTATCTAGAGGAACGAAAATTTGTAGTTAAGGAAGGCAATTTTTCAAGCCCCCCGCAGTCGATTGAAGCCGGAGTCCCTCAAGGCAGTATCTTCGGTCCTTTACTTTATTTAATATATGCCTCTGACTTACCGTTAAGCAGTATCATTCACACGTCAACATTTGCTGATGATACGGCTTTTCTAAGCGTTCATGAAAATCCTGTAGAAGCTTCTCGGAATCTACAAGGGTACATCTCAAAATTGGAAACATGGCTAAAACAATGGCGGATAAAAGTGAATGAGCAGAAATGTGTACACGTTACTTTTACTTTACGCAGGGAAACATGCCCGCCTATACAAATCAACACCGAGACTATACCGCAACACACTGTAGTAAAATATCTAGGCGTTCATCTTGATCGTCGTTTAGCATGGAAATCGCATATAGACGCAAAGTTGACACAAATGAAATTAAAAGCAGCCCAAATGAATTGGCTTATTGGAAGAAATTCTATATTAAGTCTTGACTGTAAACTTTTGTTATACAACGCGATCCTGAAACCAATATGGGCCTATGGAATCCAGTTATGGGGCACTGCCTCAGCATCAAGTGTAGAAAAAATTCAAAGGCGACAAAACAAAATTCTACGTACAATTACTGCAGCCCCCTGGTATATCCGAAATCAGCGAATTCACAAAGATCTTGATGTTCCGTTGGTGAAGACAGTATTTTCAAAACACGCTAAAAAATATATTGAAAAACTAGTATTGCACCCAAATCCACTTGCGCGCAACATTCTAAATTATAGAGGCCACACCCGGTTGAGAAGGAGGGATACTCTTTCTCTCACCCGTACATGAGAGATGTAAAACATCAAAAATCAACAGTTGGAATTAAAAATTTTGTTTAGCACTGGCTAAACCTATATTTATGTATTTTTAGATTTAAGATTTGAAAAACTTATTGATGTTCCAATTTATAATTTAAGATTTAATAAATAATAAACCTACCACCAAAAAAAAATTAATTTATGTCATCATGAAGATGATTTTGGGTTTCCAGCCGAATGGCATTTTTTTGCCACAAGCCATGGAAAAGGTCCTAGCGATGGTCTTGGTGGAACCGTAAAGAGAGAAGCTCGCCGAGCCAGTTTGCAGCGTACAATACAGGACCAAATTACTACCCCGCTTCAATTGTATGAGTGGTGCCGTGAACGTCTTTTAAATTGTAATTTTGTATTTTTAACAAAGGAAGATTATAAAGCAGAAGAAGAGATTCTTAAAAACAGATTTATTGGCTTGAGAACTATACCAGGAACACAGAAATTCCACTATTTTCTTTCAGAAGAAAATTCAAAACTTAAAGTAAAACTGTTGTCCGAAGACCAGGAATTTTTAATTGAAAAAATTTACAATTAATTAATCGCATGTGTTTGTAATATAAATATGTAAAATAAATATTTCTTACTTTAAACTACTTCTGTCTAAATTAATATTTGCATTTAATACCAACCAAATAAATTAAAAAAAAAATATATATAAAAAAAGTATAAAATTTTTTCAAACAATTTCACATTATTGTCTATATCTCAGGAACTAATAAGAGCTCACTCAAATTTTTTGGCGCAAAATGCAGAAGAGACTATCGGGATCAACATATATTTTTTCAGAATTTTAAAAATTTCGTTTTTTGAGATATAGCTTCCCAAACTCTAAATCATGTGACAATGACCTTTGACCTTTCACATAAAAAAATAAACTAAAACAGTTTTAAAGCTATTCTCAATACCTTCAAAATAAAACCAATCTTGACCCTGTTTGTTAAAAACTTTTGAAGATATAAATAATAATGGCAAACCACTTATAAGTGTTTTTAATGATTTTTTCATTTTTTGACGCGCCATATCTCAGGAACAACAGAAGCTGAAAGTCCAAAATTTTGCATTTGGCTTAGTTAAGTAAGGTGCAAAAATTCAACTAACTTTCAAAAGATTCAAAGGTGGTCGGGAAAATCCGTTCGTCGGTTATAAAAATTTTAACCCATTGGCTAAACATATCGACCCCTGTGCGCGAAATTATCGTATGTTACATTTTTTTCGAAATTTAATTTTTAATTCAAATTGATTTTAAATTCATTAATTCATATGCTGATAAAATATTATAAACCTAACTGTTATATTTATGGAGATAACACTGTTAACATTTTATCGTATGTGACATTGTGTGCTGCCAGCCAAAAAAAAAAAAAAAAAAAGCGCTCCCCCGTAAAATTTTGTTTTTGTAACATACGATATTTTCGCGCACAGGGGTCGATATGTTTAGCCAATGCTAAACAAAATTTTTAGTTTCAACGGTTGATTTTTGTTGTTTTACATCTCTCGTGTACGGCTGAGAAAAAGATGCCCCTATTGTCGTTCTCAACTCAACTCAGTTTGGTCGTGTACGAGACGACACAACTTTCACACCACCAAATTGTTTGGTTGTATTGTAAAACACAACTGATTTTAGTTGAAACTGTTAAAGCGTTACCAACACAAGGGTCGATATATTGAACATTTTTAGATTTAAGATTTGAACAACTTCTTGATGTTTCAATTTATAATTGAAGATTCAATAAATAATAAAATTATAAAAAAAAACCTTTTTGCAAGCAACTCCATTTTTCAGTGGGAAAGCAAGAGAAGCCGATAGTCAAGTTTGAGCCTGTTCGTAAATTTGTAGCATATAACGTTTAAGAAGTGGTAAATGGTAATAATGGTGATCGGAGGACGATGCACGTATGTTTCTCCGGCCTTATCGCACGTCGAAGGAAGGGGTTCTTGTCGTCACCGCACCGAAGTTCCACAATGCTACGCGATAAACTTATTTCAATTACGTGCATAAGTAAAGAAAAATATTTCATTTTTATTAATACATATACATATTTAGCTATTAAATAATAATAGTTTAGTTGGTCACATTAACGTGCAAATAAAATTAAAGATATGTATAACCAATCTACGTAAGTACGAGTATATACTAAAAAAAACTCGATGCAATTTCAAAAAGAAAACAAAATACTTAATATATAAATACTATTTATAACTACATAAGAAATGAAAAAAAAAAAATTAAGCAAAAAAAAAAAAAAAAGAAAAAAAAAGGTAAACAATGAGTATCACTTACTTTAAATAAGAGTATGAGCAGCTCTTTCGTCGAAAGATCTTTCGCTGTTGGTGATGCTGTTAAAGTTGTCACTAATCGCTAAGAGAATCAACTCTCTCAAAGCAGATTTATTTTATGTGTGCTTCTTAGTTTTTTTTTTTTCTTTTAGTGTACTTCTATTCAATGTTTCTGATTGTTTCTCTTTTTGTTTATAGTTGTCGTCCCAAAATTTTACTGCTCTACCACATTTGTTGTAAGTTTACATAACTATATATGTATATATAATTGTAGAGTAGAGCTTGGTTTTAATATCATGTACTTATATAGATTTAGTCACATGGGTATCAAAATAAATAACCCAACAACAAAAAAAATTTATAGAACTTTTAATGCAATATTTCTGAAAGGAAAACAATCAGAAACATCCCAATAAGCTAATTTGCGTGATTGGTGACCAATACAAAATTCTCTTTATGCCAGCTGGGCTGATAACTTTATATCTACGTAGATCTCCAAGTCTGTTCCTCTGACTATTTTCTTTTGTTTCGTATTTGGGCTGCATAAAACCTTGACAGTAACTGAATCTGATCTCCGATTGACCCGTACTGATTAATAAAAAAAAAAACTGCAGTATTTCTTTATATGTTCTTCGCTCCTACATTCGAGGCTGGTATGGTTTTGTGCAGTATTTGTAGAAATTTTTAGTACATATAATGAGCTAAATCTTAGCATAAAACGAGAGTTAATTTGCCTTTATATATAGATATGTACAGTAATTTAAATAAGACATTTAGCAGTTGAGTTGGCACATGCTGGTCATGAAGAGATGCAGGTGAACCTTTGCCCACAATAAGTCCCTGGGGAATAACTGAAGCTAGGTTGCGTCCAGAACAAAATGCAATGTTGCCAAAATAAAAGAAAATGTGGATGACCCACTGTGGCAACTGGTTCGTTTATAATCATGCACCCCAAAATATTCGTGTCACGATTTTGTATGGTTTATTTTGATTTATGACAATGGTTAATTTACTATGCCTTAGTTATATTGAATTAGCTTGAGCGATTAAATATATCCAAATGTATAAATGCAATTCTTTTGGTTTTTTTTCTTTTCTTATTTTCGTTCTCACTCGCCTTACTAAATTAAATGCGTGTGCAACTCCAAAGTCTAAAGTAAAATGTAGTGTTGCAAATTTTAGGGTGAACCGAAAGCCTAACTTTCGTAAGTCGGAGGATCGTAAGCTGACGTGTCTTTCCGATAATGATCGCATTAATAGAACCGCCGACAATTAATAAGAAACAAGAGAAACGTCATAAGGTTGATAAGTGACGATTAATCCACCACCTTTTAATTCACATATAGATGGCTCTGACATGAAAACATCTCTTTGAACAGAAATTATAAATATTAAAACACAAATTCTTGCAAGCGCCATTACAATCCCCCCGCTCAAATCAGACTAGGGGTTGGAACACCCAACCTAAGGATGATCCCGCTTGCAAAGGAAACAATCAATCATTGCCTAATATCCTTAGCGTGGAAAACTCCTAATACAGTACCTTGCATATCCTCTAACTCCTAACAGCTGTTGCCCAGTTTACGCCTGATACGTGCTTTCACAAATATGGGAGCTAGCTTGGCGTTGTATCCCTGCGCGAACTCGCTCTGCTTAAAGTTGCGTCTATAAACTTCCTGTCTCTCTTTATACGATACCTCCCGTGCCCGAAGATTATAGGTTCTCTCGTTTCTTTCAAATTGCTGATGCATACGCTCCATAGCCTTTCTACTCATAATCTGTAACGAATCTTCTCTACTAAACCTAACTGCGCGATCGTCTAGCATTTCAAGCTGCCGCATTAATGAATAAGTCGACCCGTTCGTTACCATGTGCTGGCCAAAAGCCAAATAATAAGGTGTTGTCCCAATTGCAGAATGTACCGCAGATCGCAAAGCACAACATACATATACTGCTTAATCGTTCGTTCTAATTCTTTTGGTCAGGGCTTATGTATGACTTGATGGCTGCTAACACTGATGTATTCATACGTTCTAATGCATTCGCTTGCGATGCATGAACGGCTGTGTATACATGGTTTATACCATACCAATTTAAAAGTTGATTAAACTGTTGAGATCGGAATTGTGACCCGTTATCGGATACCAAAATTTCTGGCACACCGAAGGTGTGAAACAATTCGCGCTCTAAATATTCTACTATAGGATCAGTGGTGAATTTTTTTACTGGCTTTAAAAATGGAAACTTTGAAAAGTGATCGAGAACAATAAAGACTCCAATGTGACCAGAGCATGATCTAGGGTATGGTCCTAGAAAGTCAACATATAACTTCTGAAAAAATATTTTAGTTTCCCCGGTATTCCCAATGGGAGGTCTTAATATTTGGTTAGGATGCTTGGAGGACTTACAGATTTCGCAGTTGTTAACATAGGTTTTCACATCAGCTGCCAAGTTGGGCCAGAAATAGAACCGACGGATTCTCTCTAACGTTTTGTTTATATCTCCATGGGACACCAAGGGATGGTCATGAGAGAGTGAAATTACTTCGTGAACCATAGTCCGAGGAATCCACAGCTTCCATGCTAAGTCATCTTGAAGCTTTTCCCCCGTAGCATGTTCTGCTCGCCTGTACAAGTACCCGTCCACTATCCGTAAGTCTGGCATTTTGTCAATGCTTCTGCCTATTTTTTTCAATAGTTCTTCTGATTGAAAGTGAGTAGAATTAAGATCTACAACAACCCCAGAATCACAGTCGAGATTGGACAAACTGTCTATTCCAAGTTCGGACAAATCCTCAGTGTTGGCCCTATATAAAGTATCTGGAACTATGTTCAAACTACCACGCCTATGCTGTATGTTGAATTTATAACCCTGCAGTTTCAAGGCCCATCGAGCTAGTCGCGTTGTGCTTGGTTGAGTTTTCTGGACATAAAGGCCACCGGAACCTCTTCGCCATTCCGCTTTTTTTTGCATCAAAACACCTCCAATTCCTGTTCTTCTAGCATCGCAGTGTATGAAGAAGGGCTGTGAGAAATCACGACTATTCAAAACTGGCGTAGAGCTCAAGACTTCAAAAGCTTCCTGAGCTTCTTCCGTCCAGACAAATTTCCTGTTTCCTTTTAATAAATCAGTCACCGGCGCTGTAATAGCAGCATAGTTCCAGATAAATTTCCGGTACCATCCTGTCATCCCTAAAAGTCGACGAACTTGTTTCACAGATCGGGGAACAGAAAAGTCAGTAATATCAGACACTTTTTCCGGATCTGTACGAATAACTCCATTTCCCACCATCTGACCCAAATATTTTACTTCAGGGACACAAAATTTACTTTTTTCTACGTTTATGGTCAAACCTGAATCGCGTATTCTCTGTGCGACCACTCTTAGGACTTCAAGGTGCCTCTCAAAGGATTCCGATATGATCAATAGATCGTCTAAGTATACGAACACTTCTGTCCTGAGGGCCGGTGGAATTAATTTGTCCATAAGGCGGGACATAGTTTGTGGTGCATTGCACAGACCAAAGGGCATTACATTGAAATGATATAACGGTCTCTCAGGAACGGTAAATGCGGTTTTATCCTTAGATCCTGAATCTAAGGGAATCTGCCAAAAAGCATCCTTGAGATCCAGAGCAAATATAGGTACCATCTATCTGAGGTAAAGGGTAGGCATCGCCCACTGTGACCGAATTTAGCTTCCGACTATCCAGACAGAGCCGGTTCTTTCCAGGTTTCCACTGAAGAACTACCGGGGAAGACCAAGCGCTATTGGATTCTTCTATGACTCCTAAAGCTATCATCCGATCTAACTCCTCATATATTAGTTTTTCAATTGCAGGGGATACAGGAAAGTGTCGCTGCTTAATCGGGGTCGCTCATGCTGTATCTATGACATGGGTCAAGGTAGCTGTTCTTCCCAAGCCTTCCCTAGCACACGATGGAAACATATTTATAACTTGGCTCATTCGCTGTTTTTGAAGTGCGTTTAAGGGAATTTGGGTAGAAATTTCATTCACTTCGCTGGACATTTCAGATGAACTCGTCTGAGATAAAGACGGTGGCAGCAATTCAAAAAGTTTCCAAAAGTCTATGCCGAGAAACAAGTCCCTATTTAAGGAGTGTATTATAAAAATAGTAATAGGTTTTGCAATGCCTTTAAAAGAGATAACTGTATCCACAAACCCAATAACGTTCTGACTTTTGCCGTCGGCAGTCTTGATATGTGATCTAAGTTTTCGATAGTTTGATCCAGAATTCAGGTAATTATCAGCAGCTTTAGAGCCAATACAACTAATGGATGTATCAGTATCCATTAGGCCTAACATCTTACTTCCGAAAAGGTTTACCTCTGCATACGGTCTGACATCGCCCTAGGTATTTAAAACAGAGCAAACAAATTTTTGTTTTACACGCTTTACCTGTTGCCAGAACAGTTTCATGCGTCGAGCTGAGCGTGTAGGTTTAACCTTACTGCCAAAAATTCTTTCTCTAGCTTCATTATAATTTCTCAGCCTAATATGGAAGGGTTTGAACTGCCTAACGTCATTGTTCTTATTTCTTTGGTTTTCGTATTTTAAATTAAAGTTGTTAGTCTCTGAATCCTGTTCGTCCAGTCTGGATAAAATTTGGTCATTGTTAATATTGGTGTCACATTTGTTAATAGTATTTTGATCAGGCGGCCTTTTTAACAGAACTACTCCATTTGCAGATCCGATTTCTTCAGTGGCCACGAAGCATTCCGTTGCCCGCCCGCTTTTCCGTTTTTTGAGTTGCATATTTTGCAATTCGGTTTATACGTGTCGGTAGCACCGCATCCATAGCAAAATATCGTCCGTTCGGACACACAGTCCTGATATCTATGTCCCGGCTTACGACAATTCCAACAATTCAATGTCAGTGCTGAAACTTCTTCATTTTGAAAACCTAGTGAAACATCTCCTTCCTCAGAATCTTTAAATATCTCGGCAATGGTGCCATTGTCAGATGCATCAATTTAAACACATCTGCCAATAGCAAAGAGCTTACAATGTCTGTCAATAAGTGTGTTCGAGTACGCAAAAGTTTTTACTATATTTTATTGAACTTTAATTCATTTTACTAAATTGCGTTCGTTTACACAAAATACAGTAAATGAGAACACAAATTGAGAGCGTAATGTGACAGTTCTTAACTGAGAACATGTAAATTTTTACTACAGAAATTTTTCGCAGTAAAGTTTAGCAAAACAAGAACACATATGATTCAAAAGGTAAACAAACAAAAAGTGTGCAATATGTGACTAAAATATTTATCAAACTAAAAATTTAAGTAAAATAAAAGAAAACTAAAAGTAAATTAACATTAAATTTAACTTCTTTGTGAAAAAAAACTAACAAACCTTTTAATGGAAAATAGAAGTAATTTTAATTTTGTGAATTTGTTATTTTAATTCTTTAGAGTTGTGAAATTCTAAAGTACTTGGGTACTTACTAATGCACTTATTTTTACGATAGTCAGTAGCAAAAACAAATATTCATGTACTTTGAATAAATTTAACCACACAAAAATGCATAATCAAATAAAATAAAAAAAGAAGAAATGGGAAAGATGACATAAATTAAATTGTTTATATGTATATTAATTGTAATTTTTTAAATTACTACGAACTGTTTATTATTAATATTTGTTAATATTTGTACAGGCTAAAGTTCGTAAATGTTTATAATCAGAAAAATATTAGGTAGACATTGTTAACATATTTCGAGCATCAAAGTAAAAATTTTAATATGTATACATCCCTTTTGTAGATTTTTCAACAGCACTAGCTGAATAGCAACAAACGTTGTTTTTGTAAAAAGCCACTAAACCTCGTCAGTATTCATGTGCAAATACTTTTTCACTACTTGTTAGGTAGCCTCATTGAACGTCATTACATTCTCTATTTATACACAATTACAAATAAAAATAGAATACGCGACTTATTTCTACTGGATGCTAGCTGATGAATTTTTTATTTTTTTTTGTTTTTATTTGTTATTATATATTAAACATTGCGGCTCGCCGTTAACAATTACATTAAATTTTATGCAGTTGTAGTTGGAAACGATACGATAGTGGAACATGAAATTGATCGAAATCTATCAAATGAAAGTCAATTTGAAAAAGCGACTTTTTAAATCACACAACTGACTATGTATATTTTTTAAGTATTTGCAAAATATTAGTTTGAATTTGGAGAAATATAGGGTATTGAACATAAAATCTCGATATGTAAAAAATTAGCATACATTTTCCTAAATTTGAAATATTATATGAAAACCTTTAGAAAAAGTATAAATGTCTTAAGAATTATGTAGGTATCTTAGTAAATTTTATATTCTATTTTTTACTCACCAAAAAATGGCCATACTCAGGGGAAATTGATTCCAAGACGAGTAACCGATCTTCAACCACTTTTAGACGTTGATAAATATTTTTAATTTCAGATTGAGGAATATTAAGGTATTCTTCCATGTTTACTAATCTTTCTAACATTGTCGTATACTTTAAGTTAAAAGATTCTTCTTCACGATTGGAAAGGCTGCAGTTGCTGTCGATTTTGTAAACATTAACCATTAATTTATCAAGTGTATTTAAGTAGTCTGACTGAGTTTGGGGTCCAAAATTATTTTCTACTCGTCTTACTGTAAAAATAGTAATCAAAAAATCATTTCGAACTAATTTGCTTATTGTTATGGTTATACCTTAATTTAATTCTAAATCATAATTTGCGAAAAGTTTCTCACAATAACTGTAAAAATAAATTACGTTTAATATTGGTGCGAGCAAAAAAAAATAAAAATATACTCGTATATGTACATTAGGGTGGGTCAATTTGTTCGGGACCGAAAAACATGACAAAGCGTATAGCAAGGTCGTAATCTACGGAAAATTCTAATAACTTTTCCCAAAGAAACCATGGTTCTAAAATCAAAATCGAGCTTCCGGTTTTTTAAGAGAAAATTTGGTGCTCAGGACATCCGAAAATAATGCTATTTTTTTGGAAATATTCATTGCAAGAGGTGAATAGTTGACCTGTAACGCTGGAAGAGGGCTTATTTTAAAGGAAATTTTCTCAGCTTTCTATATCTGTCCTCATTTATAGAAAATTATTTACCCAAATAATGGTTTTGGAGGTTTATGTTAAAATAACAATAGTCCTGAGCACCAAATTTTCTCTTAAAAAACCGGAAGCTCGATTTTGATTTTAGAACCATGGTTTCTTTGGGAAAAGTTCTTAGAATTTCCCGTAGATTACGATTTTGCTATACGCTTAGTAGGCAAAAAAAGCAATACAACATAAATTTATTTGACAAACTTAACGCTAATATCACAGTACTTTTTTAACTAATTAAATTATTGCAGCAGAATATTGTAGCTTGGTATTGTCTTTATCTTCTTTTGTGTTTATTGTCCTTTGTACTTTCCAGAGTGTATCGTTTGTTTTCTTTCTTTTCCCTGTCCAATATTTTAATGTTTTCTAAATCAATGATATGTTTACATTCTTTTGCGTGAAGGGATACCGCAGTCGTCTCCTTTCCCTTTTCGATGTCAGATTTATGTTCCTTTACTCTCGTCCCAAGCTTTCTTTTTGTTCTGCCAATATAAACTAAGTCACAGTTTTCTCTTTCATTTCCATTGCATTTTATTTCGTAAACAACGTTGTTTACTTTTAGTCTGTCCAGTTTTGTTTTATTATTTGTAAACAGGTTTCTTAAGGTTCTGTTTGATCTATGTGCTATTGTTGTTGTAGGATCTTTAATTATATTATTTAATGCTCTTGTCTCAGTAAGCTTAGGTATGTAGGGTACACTGTAAAATTTAACTTCATGTTTTTCTTGTTGATTTGTTGAAGTTTTCTTATCGTTTTTAAGGATTTTATTTATTAAATTATTTATTAGAAAGATGGATAGTTATTTTTACTTAATATATCCTATATTGTGTCTATATTTTGTCTTCTGTACATTTTGTCACTTTATTGGAATACTTTTTTAATAAAATTGGTAGCTGTGTTTATCTTCATTTGGCCATTGTAGACTGAGAAAACACCTCTACAGACTTGGCATTGAGAGAAATAGCCTGTGTAGATTCTGTGATTATGAGGATGATACTCCAGAGCATGTTCTGAAGGACTGTGAATCGTTGTGCCACAGAAGCAAGCACCTATTGGAGGACTGGGAACTGCCAATGCTAAAACCACTGGCAATCTTGAGATTCCTCAGGAAAGTGGGTCTGGCTGAGGTGCTATAGCACCTGGCAAGGGATACAATAGATCTTCATGGTCGCAGTGTCCTGCATGTTTTCCCGAGAACCAATCAATCAATCAGATAAAGACAATACCAAGCTACAATATTCTGCTGCAATAATTTAATTAGTTAAAAAAGTACTGTGATATTAGCGTTAAGTTTGACAAATAAATTTGTGTTGTATTGTTTCTATTTTATTTATTTATTTATTTTATTTATACAAATTATGTGTCGTGAAGTCCAGTTTTGATATATTAAAGTATGAATAAATAAAACAACAGCGAAATTTAAAACAACAAAAGTTTGTAAGTCAAAATATTATACCTACTAATTATTTGATATGAAATTTATTAAATTATTGTGTTTTGGGTGCTGAAAATAAAATGAATTAGTTTTTGTTTTATTTAAATTTTGGAATGACCATTACTAGCCCGAAGGTAACACCTATCAATAAACATTAAAAAATAAAATAATTTTTTGTTCAAAAATATACTCGGGTATATATGTATGTATATTTAAAAAAAAAAAACTTAAAAAAATAAGAGCTAAATATTAAGTGTTGAAGCGATAGTTTAGATGCAGCGTTTGTTTATTGCATTCTTACTTTTATGTGGTAAAATAATTCGGATCCTTTTTGGAAAGCGAACAAAACGAAATAATTCCAACAAATTAAAGATTCTCAAATCCGCGGGCAATGAACCTCTTGCTTTGCATATTGATCAGGAATACAACAGCTTGTGCATTATTATCAGACATTTTTTTTTAAATAAAGTTTTTAAGCTTTAATATTCAAGATGTATGAAGAATTACTTACATGTTCTGTTATGTTCCCCATCAAAAATAAAGTGAATAAATTGATGGGAAAAGTGAAAAAACTTGTGGGAAAAATATTATTCACGATAAGGGGAATTTTTTCATGGGAGTTGTTCACGATTGCAATTAAGGGAAAAGGGAAAAAATTACGAGGGACAATTTTTTCCCGATAGGTGTGAATAATTTTCAATACAAATATTTGTTGCTTGAAGATATTCTTCACAAAAATCATTTAAAAGGTAGTTTTTATTCGCGAATTTATTAGAATTCCCGAGTCACCACAAGCTCTACCTCGAGGGTCCTTGGTGTCGTAAAAATTATATCCACTAATTCTGAAATAGCTTCGAGACGTCAAATGAGTTTCTGAGATAAGCAAAACATCGATTTGTTTATCCAGAAGGAAATATTATATTTCATTTTTATGTTGGCAGATGCCGTTTGCGTTCAAAAAACAGATTTTTAAGTTCATGATTTGTTTAATACTGCCTGAAACAAGGTAGACTGCATTTTCAGCATTTCCTGCATCATACAGGACATGTTCAGAGTAAAAGTATTTACTGTTTCAATTAAGATCTCTATTGAGGCTTCAATTCTACTAAAATTAGAACCTGTATCTTCATTTGCGCCGTAGTCTGGTTACTTTTTAAAATATTAGCGTATGAAAATTGACCATAAGGTTGTTGTTGGGCATTAGTCGTGTTACACTTCAAAACATTTGAATATTGATTCTGGCTGGTAGACGGTTGAGGTAAATGTGGGTAGTTAAAAGGGGTTTTAGGCTGAGCGGAGGTAGCATTAAGTTTTTTTGTTAGACGAACGCTTAAAAATCGAATATAGAGGGCAGCCCCTGTAGTTAGCAGTGTGGTTTCCGCCGCAATTGCCACATTTTTTTTTGCCTTGGGATCACCTTCTAATTTGTTGCAGTTAACGGTACTGTGTAACTCATAGACTAATATAACTAGACAAGACACCTATAAAATCGTCAATACGTTTTGCAGTGAAGGACAGCAAATCTTAGTAATGGTATATATCTGTCTCTCTCTGTAAATCGTATTGATTGTCATTTTATTTTTTTGTTTACAATAGTGAAATAGTGAAATTCTGGAGAAGATTTTTGGTGCAAAATGGAATAAAATTCATTTTGCGCCAAAAATCTTGACATATTGGTTGGTAATTTGTGGTCAAAATGTTACGTAGTATTTTGTCCACATATTACCAATACATAGTCATACAAAAATACGTTGGAAACATTAAAAAAACAGGCGCGAAGATGTAAGTATGAAATTTTTTTTTCGATTAAAAAAATATTACATAAAACTTAATATTTCTTTTTTAAACTTTTTCAGGAGTCGACGATGTGCAATGGGCTGTCCAGACTGGGAGAATCTGCATCGGGTTCCCAGAGATATAAACAGGTAAGTGAAATTTAGTTAAATAAAATTCAGCTTAAAAACCACCCTTATTTTTTCATACTTTTCTGCAACCAATATTGTGGAAAAGTGTGAATTGACAAGGTGCACAAGAAAAATAGTGTCTTTTTAATAAAATATCACCTCCCAAACAAGATTGGGAATAACTATTAAGGGCTTAGGAATACAAAAATGAAAAAAATGATATGTGCTACACAGCAACAAAGAAATTATATTTTGTAAAAGTGAAGTGAATATCAAATCCCAAACAAGATTGGGAATAACTAATAAGAAAAATAGTGCCTTTTTAATAAAACATCAACAGCCAGTCAATAAAAGTGAAGTGAAACATATAGAAACACCCAACAGAAGCAGCAACAGCAGTGGCCAAGTGTTGAATTAGTAATTTTTTAAGCTTTTCCTTTTCAAAAGAAAAAAACATCAACAGCCAGTCAATAAAAGTGAAGTGAAACATATAGAAACACCCAACAGAAGCAGCAACAGCAGTGGCCAAGTGTTGAATTAGGAATTTTTTAAGCTTTTCCTTTTCAAAAGAAAAAAACATCAACAGCCAGTCAATAAAAGTGAAGTGAAACATATAGAAACACCCAACAGAAGCAGCAACAGCAGTGGCCAAGTGTTGAATTTGGAATTTTTTAAGCTTTTCCTTGTTTTTTGAATAGAACAATATTAGCAAAATACAAATAATAAAATAAAATAATCATTAAAAAAAATTTGGGCATACATTTAGTTTTTTTATTTAAGAGTTTGAGGTAAAGCAATCAAACCAGAACGTTACTCAAATAAATAAATTTAAAAACGTAATTTGTTTAAAGTTTAAAAATAATAAATAAATCCTCGTATTTGTAAATATTTTTGAATTTTGAATGAAATAAATAATAACAAATAAGAAAAATGAATTTTACCTAACAAGAATAATGATGAAATAATTGTTACTTTTGCAAAATGTAAAGCAAAACTAATCAAAAACAATATTTATTTTTTTGTTTACTTTCACAGCAATTTCATACATACTTTTGGGATAAAAATTTGGTTTTGTACGTCCCCGTACTTTTGTTTACGCTCATTTTACCAAACTTTACCAGAAAAGTAAAGAAACAGAGCTAATTTTTCATAAATTCTTATGCATGTTATTTTTGTGTAATATAAAAAATTGTATTTATGGTATAGGTGACTATTTATTTATTAATGAAACAAAAGCATTAAATATTATTAGTTTTGTTATTGTTTATAAATGAAATTTAAATGTTATTGAGTATTTATTGAATTGAATTTTTTGTGTTCATTTATATATTTATTGTTGCTGAAAAATGTTTACTGAATTGAGTTTTATAAGTTCATTTTTATATTAATTATTGTTTTACTAAACTTTATTTATTGATAACAAATTAATATACATAAGTAGTATGTTACTGTTTACAATTGTTATTGTCTATGAAAATATGTACCTATTGATTTATATGTATGTATATAGGCTCAACAAAACATAAATTAAAAAAGCCCGATTAAGTTAAAAAAATAATTATAAAATATGCTAAATTTTATATTTTTAATACAATAAATTAATTAACTTTGCAAATACATGCATATATATGAATTTTTCATCAATATTGTTAATTAGAGATTCTTTTAATTTAAGATTTTTCTTTATTAATTTGAATTGATAAATGTCGATATATATGTCCATTTAAAACCCAAAAATTTTTTGGATTTAAATAATAAATGTTATATTTCATTTGTTATTAAATTTTTAAAAGGGATAATGATGAAAATGATTATAGCTAAGGAAATCCACATCAAATTAAACCACCAATGTCTGGACTATAAAGAGGCGTTGTCAATGTAGTCATGTGACAAAATTTATTAAGTTTTCGATGTGAATGTTTTTTTTCCATCTCTGTAAGTTTGCAAACGTGTTATATCGAAGCCAGCCGGTACCATGGAAATGCTATCATATCCAGACTATAAATAAAAGATTATATGTATGTACATACATACAAATAAATTTTTAATAACAAGTGTGATCTTAAAGGATTTATGTACATATGTATATAAATTTTGTTATATGTATATAAAGTTGTTTTACAATTTTAAGAATAACTTACCTTTACACATTCCATTGTCACATTTTTCGAAGCTGAAAACGTTGAATACAATTGATGCACCACCTGCTTTGTTTTATCATCTGATTTTGAAACCGTTTTGGGTGTGAGTTGAAAATTGAAGTCATTTAAAGCTTTCATATATTTATCCATATCCATGCTGTTGTTCTCTTTTTTTTTCTGCACATAGCCATTAACTCCTTGACTCTTGTATTTTTTGCTGATAATAAACTCTTGTTATCCTTTAAATGTTTAAATTTTATTTACATAAATATTATTTATAAAATAGTACACATTTTACTTACCTTTGTGTTATAAACGATTGTGCTGTTGGGTGTGAATAATACTGATGACTGTTCAAGTAATTGGTAAGGATAGATAGCTGCGTGAGTTATTGTTAAATCATTAGTTGCATTTTGGTTGCACTAAAAATATAATTTAAATAAAATTTCACATTAAAAATATCACAACCGAACACAAAAAACTAATGGACATTCGGCCAAAAAATTTTCAATGCATCATGTATTTTCTCACAGGGAACAAAAAAAAATTATTTCATCAAAAACATTTTGCATTTTGTTTCATATTTGAATTGAAACACTGACCGTGAAAACTTTAGTTTTTTTAGTTCAATTGATCGAATAGTTCAAGATTGCTTCTTGTAGTTGTGAATTCGAAATGTTTAGAATCTATCGCAACACTTACTTACCATTGTCTTGTTTTTTAATTCTCTTTGAGCTCATGCAAGTTTTGAGCGAGTTTCGTATAATATTTTTTGACGCATTTTTTCACTAGAAACTTTTGACGATGAATTTGATTCCAAGACAACTAAAGGGCTATCTTTGTTTCTAAGATTCTCCTCTTTTAAACCATTTTGTGATTTGTTTTCTAACATCTATATGATCCAAAGATAATTCACAGCCACTCTCAAGTACATCAGCAGACATATCATTTTTTTTTCCTTTCATATATCTGTTCCATGCTATAAAATGTACTGCAACTTCATCTCCTATTTGAGAACGTAACAAATTATTACACGATGGTTTATTTTTATAAAGTTCTAATAGAATTTGCTGGAAGGTATTTAAAACCTGGAGCTTGAATTCGCCAGGAATTCCGATTGGTTTGTACCAATGAGGATTTATGAAATGCGTTATTGTGATACAATTATCGGTTTCCATTTTCTCAACTAAAATATTTAATGTTCTTTTAGTAATATGGAAAATATCAATCCTTCTTGGTCACTAGCTTCTTCTTTGGTCTGGGGTAAAATAAACAAACACAACGCAGTTGAATCAATCTGCTTGGAATCACTAAATCGATGCACTAAATCTCCACTGTTGTGGCCGTTTGTTTCACAAAACACTTTGTATTTATATATATATATATTTATATCAATATATTTTGTTAATTTTTCTAATAATTAAATTTTATTTCAATTTTGTGATTTCCATTTAAATTTTCTGTAGCATTTTGCTATAGCTTTATTAAACATATGCTTAGAAATGGTTACGTATAACCATTTCTTCTAACACATACATATTTCTATAAATGTAAATTTATCTTCCGTTTCGCCTGCAAAACGTACTAACAGATGAGAAACGCCTTTTTGACCTGTCAAAGTTGAGAATTCTGGTCATATTCTGTGGTGTAACTCACCACATACAACGCAAACGGTAGGCAACTTACAATAAGCTTTGGTGTGGCCAAATTCTTGGCAGTTCAGGCCACAAAATATACAGAAATGACACGAGACGGAAGATTTTGCATACTTGTTTGTATACACTCTTACAATCTCGGGTTTTGGTTTTTTTCTTTGTGCTATGTTTGTATCCAAATTAAAATTATAAATCGCAAAACTAATTAAATATCCATATATTTCTCTAATTCACATTAAAAATATTATTAATTAATTAATTTAAGTTGGTTTTCACTAATCGTTTGTATTTTATTACTATATACATCTGCAATATATCAGAATTTATCAAGTATGTATGTGTGTATGTAAGTTAAAAACCACCACGATTTGGAAAATTTCCAGCATATATGTACGTATGTATCAGTGATGTTAACCGTACGGTAATTACCGTATTGTACGGTAATTTAGACCTCCAAAAAGTAGGCAGGTAATTTCAATATTTGTACGGTAAAATTATAAAGCTTTAATTTTTAATCAAATCATAAAACCCACGGTTTTCCAAAAACATTGTAAAAATGCCAATTGTGGCTAAATGCTAAAAATTTCTCCTATGGAATATTTATACAAGTACTCGAATTAGCTAAAATGTTGATTTTTTTCTTGTGTGACAAACTAGAAACAAATAGGCTGGCCTGCGGTGTCGAACGATATCAATCGGTGGTTTTCTAGATGTAAAAAAATTATCTCGCATTTCTCTAATAACCGATTTTATTTAACTTATTATTTATTTACAGCCACAAAAGCTAAATATGCAAATAATAATAAATTGATGGTTAGAAGGTCGCAAGCCGGTTGTATTTCGTGTACAATTTCAGCATTATCGATCGATCAGGCTGGGCCGAAAATATATAAAATCTTTAATTAATCTATGAATAACACTCAGCTTTAAATATAAAATAATTTATATACTTATCTAAGTATATACACATATGTGTGTATATAGCCTTTAAGAGAATGGTGATTGAATGTATAAGTTTTAATTCTAATATTTTATTAATACTAATTGTTTCTTAAGTTTTTGTTGTCTTTAAAATATGTATGTACTTATATTGATTAAAAAATATAACCTATTTTAATAGTAAAATATTACTATTTCTATAGAACGGTACTGTAATTTTACCCAAAAAACGGTAATCTTTATAAGGCTGTACGGTAACTGGAAAAAATTAGTTAACATCACTGGTATGTATATAAATTTAATATACTGAGTATATAAGCACACACTAAATTGTTTTATCACTTTATTTTCGAATTAAATGCCGTAAATACTTAATATTATTACATTTTATTAACTGCCTAACCCACGATATCGAACGATGTCGATCGCTTGATTTCTAGACGTAAAAAAATCTATCTTGCGTTCCACTAATAACTGATTTTATTTATTTGTTTAGCTTTTCTTCCAGTAAACAATTAATAAGTTAAATAAAATCGGTTATTAGTGCAACGCAAGATAGATTTTTTACGTCTAAAATTCAAGCGATCGACATCGTTCGATATCGTGGGTTAGGCAGCTAATTTAAGCGTGCTTTCATGTAGCATTTTCCACTAAAAACTGAACTTTTTTTTTGCTTTTCGTTTTGTTTACTTTCATAACAAACACACTAATGTTGTTTCATTTTCACGATGCCGGGTTATGACAAATAAAATATGATCCAAGTACAATTTTTTTTCGTCATACCTGTGGTTCAGGCATTGAACAGGTCCAGCTCTTTTATGTGGAAGCTCAACCCTAACTCTTCGATGCAACAAGTACTTTAAATTATAGATAGGGTGCGATTAATTTTTTTCTATTTTCAAGTCACCTGGCTGTAGCTCGACTATAAAAATATGTTGGGGGATTTTTTCCCTATTTTTAATATTTGAAACATATTTTATTTTAAAGCCACTATTTTCAAGCCTGACTTAACCTCAACACTAGAATCTATACCTTTAATAACGACTGTTAGGCCTTTAGCACTCTTTAGTTGGTATGTGTAGAATTGTTTATTTTTTGACTCGAAATCAGAAACTATTTTTCGGTAATGATTTTCTTGAGTTACCTGAATTTTTGTTTCGTTGATTTTGCCGCGCTTAATTAAAGTTACGTAGAACTCATTTTCTCCAATTAAAGAGATAAAGCTGAGATGGGTGGTGGTTTACTCGACCTTGTTGTTGTTGTGTCTTCATCGCGAAACGTTTTCGGAATTTTTAATATTTTTTTCATCTCTAGGAACTTTTGCCGTTGATGCTATTTGAGCAGATTTGGGACTTCTTCCCCTTTTTAGCACAGTTATGTATCTGTCCATGCCTGTTTGAATTTTATTATTACTATTTTTACTCACTGCATCTATAACTTTGTGCACGTTGGTCACCTTGTTATATATTGTTGGTTTGCTTGTTTGTGCAGCTAAGCTGACAAGTTTGCTAATGGGTGCAATTGTTGTTGCTTCTTGATCACTATTTAACATGTACGGAGAGCATGATGGCGCACGAGTATTTGTGTTTTGTGTAAAGTTTAATGGCCAATAAATGAGTGGATATTTAATTATAGTTTTAGTTAATTTTCATAAACTTTCATTTCTTCAGTCAAAATTAAAGTTCTCATTTAATTACGATGAAAATATGGTAGCACTACGTAATATAAAAAATTTCCCAAAAATTTCCCCAAAAAACAGCTGACTAGAGCAAATAAAGGTAAATCTAAAACAAATATATTATTATTTTAGCTATAAATAAGAATAATTAAGAACTGCTGAAATGTTTTAAAAGAATAAGAGCAACTTTCAGAACGATTAAAAGGATAAAAGCGAAAAAAGATACCAAAATTTCATCCAACTTGTCAGCAGCCAAAAATATTTTATTTGCTTTTTTTTAACAAGAAGAACAAGCTGTCGAAAACATATGGAAATTCTTAAAACTTATGTTGTGTTTAAATACACAACGTTGGCTATTTAATGTTGATTTAATGTTGCATTGAAAAACCAAATTTTTCATTTAAACGAGTTTTAAAAATACATGAAACATTATCATCCACTCATTTATTGGCCATAAGTTTGTGTTGTCCTCATCAGCAACCAAGGTTAAATACAAATTCCTACTGCTTGTAGGTTTATTGTTATTGTTGTCAGATGAACTCATTTAGAGTTCTCTTTTTTTTTTGTGTTCACTATATGAGTTTGTGTATGCAAACATTTATGTTTATTACACGCAAGCAAAAATAAAATAAAACCAGTATAATCAGGTATGTGATGGAAATCGATTTCGTCATGAAAACGTTTTGAAATCGACAAAACATGTGATAAGGAAACATGCGTCGATTTACTGTGTCGATTTCAAATTTCATTTTGTTTCATTAAAAAAGACAATCTTTGCTATGTGACGAATTTCGATAATCCCAGTTTAAATTCGTTTTTAAATCGTCTTATTTTACTGTAAGTAGAAGTAGAAGTATACTAAAAATATACGTGAAACTTTTTTATATAGAAAAAATTAATTTTTTGTTTCATGAGAAAGCATAAAAATATTCATAATCTGTGGTCAAATGAAAATGTCCAATAAATCTGCTAAAATAAATAAATATGTACATGCATAGGTACATATGTTAGTACCCACATTTCTTCTAGCAAATTTAAAGTATTCGATTTGTGTCTTAAATATTATCGTTGCAAATTTTCGCAATTCGAAAAAAATTTATAAGGGAAACTACAATAACAAGGCGTTTTTTAAATTTAAATTATAAAATTTCTGTTGATGAAACATTAACATGTTTCTTTAAATATACAATTATGTATACATATTTATGTATGTCAATGATTTACATTTATTTATGCTGTTAACAGTTACATTATAATATTTTATACATTTGTATTTGGAAAAAATATGTAGAAACGAAAGAAAAGTGGAACATGAAATCGATCGAAATCTATCACATATAAGTCGATTTGAAAAAGGGATTTACTTTTCAAATCGATCGATTTCTATCACATACCTTAATAACTGTTTAATCAATGTTTTGTTTTTGTTTTTTTTTTGTGATTTTAACTTTCAGTAATTTTTAATATTCAGTTGCGACGATTATAAAAACGCGTCTGTACACTACGAGAGTTGAAACTGAATGATACAAAATGAATTTCATTTGTTATTAGAACGATAGTCGTCTAGGAGAGAACTTGATTAGTTAATGTAATTTGAATTTAAGCATTCGTGTTTGTTGGGCAGCATGCTTAGCAATGTTAACAAGCAGCCATAAATATACGTAGCAACTGTTTCTACAAATATATTTTTGTGAATTACAAAGCATAAAAATAGGTGAAGAAAAGTAAACACATTGTGACGACAAAAGTCCTAAAGTCGTTTTTGCCACACTGGTTTTAATAACAAAAACACAATTGCTTGACTTTTGTAAATGAATTTCTTTATTTTATTATTTTTATGAATTAGATAATTTTTATTAATGAATATAAATACTATTTTATGAACTTATTAGAAATAATACTCGATATGGTAGTATTAAGATAATTATATTTAATCATTTGAACTTAACGGAAGAATTAACTACCATCACTGGTAGTCATGATATAAATAGTAACTTACGTTTATACACAGCTCTGAACAACACAATCATCGAACAACTGATCACGTACACAACTCGTGCACAACGTATGGGTGCGGTTGTGTGTGTATCTTGTGTGTGCCAGCAATTTTCTATAAAAGGCGACACATTCGTTGATTGAGGGGAGTTGGTTGGCAGCTGCTAATGTGGTAAGAGCTCTTATTAAACTTGTTTACTAAGAGGGATTAATACATTTTTTTGTATAGACTAAGGATTCTATTGTGGTGGGTCTAAGCACGGCCACAATTGGATTTTTAGTGGAAGGAGGTTGACTAGCGGTGTGGGTCTAAGCACGGAATCGGTAGGCAACATCCTTCGATACAACCGGTTGTAATTAACTCTAAGAGAAATACCGTGCTCTATTGTGGTGGGTCTAAGTACGGCTACAATAGAGATTTCGTCATATTTCTCTTTCATCGAACGTGCTCTATTGTGGTGGGTCTAAGCACGGCTACAATAGGGATATCGTTATCCAACCAAGAGACGTCACCAGAGATGAAGAGAACTTTTATAAACAACTCTCAGAGAATATAACTACATACCGCAGAAGAATCTATATATATGTACATATATACATAAACAGAAGAGTAAATAAAGTGATAAGATTTATAACGTATTCTAAAGAATTCTTATTCAAAAACCAAATCTAGTAACGACCCTGGACAACGCTGAGCCTACCCCAGCTTCAAAGCGAGAAAACGTGTCGTTACAGTGGCGCCCGAGCAGGGACTTTGCATTGTCCAAACAACATCGACTTTGCATCGTCAAGAAAAAAAAATAATAAATGAAAAAAAAAAGAACTTTATAAAAACTAAACAATTAAAAACAACAAACAAGAGAAAAAAAATATTATTAAAAAATAAGTCAACGAAAACTTTTTGCCAAGACTGTACCTACAGAAGTCATAAAAAAAAAAACAATCATTGTGTTGAAGAAAAAAATTTTCCGCTACAACTGTATGCTGCCCACAACAAATTGATATTTGTCAGCGACGCAGTTTGTCACGCAACAACGGAAAAAAAACAACAACAACAAAATATTTTAAAGAAGAAATTTAAAATAAACCAGCCTGACTGCTTTTGCTTGAAGTCAAACGGTAAAACTTTTGAGTACGTACAAAAGTAAAACATTGTATGGGAAAAAAAAAATTCCACAACGTAGTTTTGATTCAACTGTACATCGCTACAAGAATTTACAACGGTACACACAAATATTTTATTTGCCTACGTGTACAAACCAACTGCTATATATACATAGATATATATAGATAGAGACACAGCAATACAGCAGCAAAGCAGATTATTCTACAAGAAAAAAAAACAATATAATACATATCGGTATATAGATATATATATACCTAAATAAACTACATTTTTGATAATCATCGAAAAATCAACTAACGACAACGAATAAAATAAATTATATATACATACAGATATATAAAATAAAACTCATTTTTTTTTGGACAAAATACCAGCAAGGAAAAATTTTGATTTTAATCACCATGTTAAAGGCGTCGTGGATTTACTCCCTAAAGAAGGATGAACTGGTACAATACCTGACCCAGTTTGAACTCGAGATAACAGGCACAGTCGAAGAGTTGAGAAAACGCTTCGCCAAGTTTGTTTCATCAGACCACGATGATGTTCAACGTACAACTTTACTGGCAATTCAAAATAAACACGATTGTGGCACTACTTCATCAACTAAGCTACAATTACCCGAGGGTGCGACGGATAATACACCAGATTCACCAGCTAAATGCGAACGACCTGGGTCATCCCGCCAAAACACACCCCACGATTTTCCCCAGAAGACAACCGTAGAACATCGGATTATGGTAATTGATACCATCAGAAGATGGGGTCTGAAATACGATGGAGGTAAGAATCCCTTAGAATTCGTCGAGCGAGTGGAAGAACTAGCGGGTACGTATCAAATAAATTTACGTGATGTTTTAAAAGTAATCAATGAGTTTCTTCGAGATAAATCATTGCTGTGGTATAGGAACAATAATAAAAACTAGACAGAGTGGGAAGCGTTTAAACACGATCTATGTGATTTCTTTTTACCGCCACGCTACTTTGAAAAACTAGAAGACGAAGTCCGAAAGCGAGTCCAGCGGCCACGTGAGCCGTTCAAAGAGTATGTCTTGGCATTGCAAAATTTAATGCGCCCCACAAACCTCACGGTTGAACAACGTGTGGAACGCATTTTCCGCAATGCCCAACCCGACTACCAACGATACATTCGCAGAATCGATTTTTCAACACTCGAAGAGTTAATACGACTGGTCACAGATCTTGAAAGCATCCCCACGAACTCTGCTCCACCCCGCAACGAACATAACCGTATGGTTCTCCACCACTCGACAACAAATCCACATATTGAACCCGAATCTCCGTCTCGAAGAAATGGGACGTCAATACGATGGGAAGATGACAAAGTAAAAGCCACCATTTGTCTTGACCAGAACTTAGTCACCGCCATAATTGATACGGGTGCAACCCGAAGCTTCATCAGACCAGCATGTATCAGACTGGTAAAGAAGCCAATATATTTACAGGTTGACATCGACGTCACTTTGGCTGACGGCTCTAAAAGGATAGTATCACGCGCAGTGAAGTGTCCTATAACCCTGGGAAATCGGACTGCCTTCCACGAATTTCTTATCTTACCTGGGGCGACTGAACATATTTTGTTGGGGCTAGATTTTCTGAAAAATTTCGAGACCAGCATATCCTGTGCCGGTTTAACCGCTACCTCCAAACTTTGTGCGACGGTAAACTGGTGCCAGGGTAATTCAGATGACCAGTTAAGCCCTACTGACGTGGTTACTCCACCAGCGGAAATCACAACCCCGATCAACAAGCAGACTATACTGCAGCAACAGATCGATGATTTTCTCGCACACGAGTTACCAAAATTTCAACAACTTAAAGGCTTATCTACGGCAGCATCACATTCAATCGTTACAAAGGACGGCATCAAAACTGATCCAGAAAAAATTCAGGCCGTGGCACAGATGACCCCCCCTACCAACGTCAAAGACGTCAGACGCTTCTTAGGAATTACGTCTTGGTATCGTCGTTTTGTGCCCGATTTCTCCACCATATCTCGACCACTCACTGATTTATTTAAAAAAGGCAAACACTGGAAGTGGGGAAGTGAACAACAAAAGGCATTCGAAACTCTCCGCAATAAATTGACGGAAGCACCAGTACTGGCGTGTCCAGATTTTTCCAAACCGTTTGTGCTACAAACCGATGCTAGTGACTTCGGATTAGGAGCAGTCCTCACTCAGGAACTAGAGGGGACTGAACATGTAATCGCCTACGCTAGCCGCCATCTAAACGCCGCCGAGAAAAACTACTCAGCCACGGAAAAAGAGTGTCTGGCCATCGTATGGGGCATTCGGAAAATGCGTCCATACCTGGAGGGGTACCACTTTAAAGTTATCACCGGCTATCTAGCCCTCAAGTGGCTGAATACAATTGACAACCCTATGGGCCGGCTTGCCAGATGGGCGTTAGAATTGCAACAGTTTAACTTTGAAATTATTTACAGAAAAGGCCAACTCAACAAGGTTGCGGATGCACTTTCCCGACAACCACAGGCTGAAGTTAACAGCGCTAATACAAAAGACAACCACACTTGCCGATGGCTCCAAAGCTTGCTCGAGGGGGTGCGTCATTGCCCTGAAGAATTTCCTGACTACAGCGTTATCAATCACCAACTCTACAGGCATTTTGCCAGAGAATTGAATAACGAAGATAGTTACCCCTGGAAATTATGCGTGGCCACACCCCAGCGTCAACAAGTACTCCAAGAAAACCACGATCGGCCTACTGGAGGCCATCTCGGCATAAGGAAAACACTACACAAGATAGCACAACGGTATTACTGGCCAGGTATGGCCCGTGACGTCAGCCGTTATGTGCGGAATTGTGTCAGCTGTCAACAATATAAAGTGTCACAACAACAACCGGCAGGTAAGATGCTTACACGTGTACCCGATGAACCGTGGTCACTTGTATGTGCCGATTTTGTCGGACCCTTACCCCGTACTCGTCACGGAAACACTACATTACTAGTGTTCTTCGACTATTTTTCGAAATGGTGGGAATTAATCCCCATGAGGAAAGCCACGGCCGAAGGGGCTGTGAAGGCTTTCCGTGAGAGGATCCTCGCCCGATATGGCGTGCCTAAAGCCATCATCACGGACAACGGTACTCAATTCACATCACGCGTTTTTCAAAAATATCTACACGACGTAGGTATTAGTCAGCAGTTTACGGCCCCCTACACTCCCCAGGAGAATCCTACGGAGAGGGCCAACCGCACTATAAAAACAATCATCGCTCAGTTCGCCGGAAAACAACATGCTTCATGGGATGATCTCTTACCCGAAATCATGCTCGCCATCAATACAAGCATGACTGAATCCACAGGATACAGTCCGGCGTACCTTACACAAGGGAGGCAACCACGGTTACCAAATACGCTGTACGACCAAGTCACGGTCGGTACAGGAGCTCATCAGCTGTCGCCCGAAGAACGGGCCACAGAACTAAAAGAAATTTTCGACATTGTTCGAAACAACCTATCCAAAGCGACTAATAAACAACGCCACCACTACAATCTGCGCCGCCGCAACTGGCAACCTCAGATTGGAGAGCATGTTTTAGTTAAACAGCATCCGTTGTCTAAGGCTATAGACAACTTTGCAGCCAAATTAGCACCAAAAAAAGGGGGGCCATGGGTGATTGAAAAATTCACCTCCCCCGTAATATTAGAAATTCGTAGCATAGAAACTAACAATCGGCGCACCGCGCACATTAGCGAATTAAAGCCATTTCATAAACAAATATAGTAACTAATTGTTTTCTCTTCGTAGACTTCACCGGCAATCAACACACTCAATAAACGTGCCGAATCAATGACATCATCATCATCATATGCAACAACTCGTATACATCGACAAAATCCACAGCCAAGTCATCAGTATTTTCAGCGAAATCGAAGGACAGTGTAGGGCTGCCGGAAGCATCATCGCGACAATACTCGATATGGTAGTATTAAGATAATTATATTTAATCATTTGAACTTAACGGAAGAATTAACTACCATCACTGGTAGTCATGATATAAATAGTAACTTACGTTTATACACAGCGCTGAACAACACAATCATCGAACAACTGATCACGTACACAACTCGTGCACAACGTATGGGTGCGGTTGTGTGTGTATCTTGTGTGTGCCAGCAATTTGCTATAAAAGGCGACACATTCGTTGATTGAGGGGAGTTGGTTGGCAGCTGCTAATGTGGTAAGAGCTCTTATTAAACTTGTTTACTAAGAGGGATTAATACATTTTTTTGTATAGACTAAGGATTCTATTGTGGTGGGTCTAAGCACGGCCACAATTGGATTTTTAGTAGAAGGAGGTTGACTAGCGGTGTGGGTCTAAGCACGGCATCGGTAGGCAACATCCTTCGATACAACCGGTTGTAATTAACTCTAAGAGAAATACCGTGCTCTATTGTGGTGGGTCTAAGTACGGCTACAATAGAGATTTCGTCATATTTCTCTTTCATCGAACGTGCTCTATTGTGGTGGGTCTAAGCACGGCTACAATAGGGATATCGTTATCCAACCAAGAGACGTCACCAGAGATGAAGAGAACTTTTATAAACAACTCTCAGAGAATATAACTACATACCGCAGAAGAATCTATATATATGTACATATATACATAAACAGAAGAGTAAATAAAGTGATAAGATTTATAACGTATTCTAAAGAATTCCGAAGTCTTTTATTACTCTTATTCAAAAACCAAATCTAGTAACGACCCTGGACAACGCTGAGCCTACCCCAGCTTCAAAGCGAGAAAACGTGTCGTTACAACATTCATAATGGAAAATTATTGTTGTGTGTGTGAGAAATTTTTTAAAGGCTATTTTTATGCTTTGTCATTCACAAAAATATATTTGTGAGTTTTTGTATAAATAGATGAGCTTTGGAATTTTTTTAAACATAAAGGGTAAAACATCTACTGATGAATTGGTATAGCTACCAACGAAATATACATCTAGATATTGCTAACCAGGTTATACATTATATATATATATATATGTGTGTATATATATTTATTTAAGCTAAAAATAATAAAAAAAATTGCTGTAATGTTTTTAAAAGAATAAAAGCAGCTCTCAAAATGATTAAAAAAATATAAAATTGTATGGAATTTGCCACCTGTCAAATTTGGCTTTGTTTTAAATAAGAAGAAGAAGCAGTCAAAAACATATGGAAATTCCTACACCTTAATTAATATTTAAATACACAACGTTGTTCACTTAATTAATAATTAAGTATTTTTTTAAATATGCACTAAAAAACACTAATTGGTATTTAATTAGAACTTAAAAATAGTTATAACTTAAATATCAAATCAAAAACTGGCCCTTAGTACAGGTCACTTATTTCTGAGATGAGAGATGTTTAATATTTACTAATGTAACCAAAGGCCGACACAATCGACCGCGTTCTAGTCATGGAATAAAAATCAAAAAATCTGCTATAAAACAGTCATACTACTAAAAATAATATTTAAGACCACATTTAGAAAGGCAAAGTTTAGTTTGCAAAGTCTTGAGTTTATAAGCGAGACGGGGAAAGAGAGTGACGAGATTTAAAAGTATGTACTCGCTAAGTTCTGATTTGTTTCTCTTTCGTCGTATACATAGTATTTATGTATGTACGTATGTATATAGAAATCATAAAACACCAAATCCAAAACTTCAAAAAGCTAAGAAAGGAACTAGAATTTGTAAAATAAAACTTTGTGTGTCTAAGCACCAAACAAAGTTGAAAATGATTTTTAAAAAAGTTTGTCAAAGTAAACTTTGCGAGTCTAAATTAGCTCTAATAATCCATTTGTATGCATTCGAAAACATTAAAAGTAGAAAAGGACGGTTAAATGCCAAAACAAAATACCTTTCATTGAGCTAAATCAATGTATTAAACTCTCTCATCTCTTTTCCTACAATTATCCAACATGTATTGTTGTTATTTTTTTTATTCCACCCAAATGTGTAAAACACATGTATGGGTCTGCATGAAGGGCAGCGTAAAATAACTAATCGGACTAAGTTCTCTGAACGCTCATCGAGGTCAAAGGTCTGATATTTTCATATTTTACAATATATACGAAAAATATTTGTTAAACTGGTTTATTTTCTTCAATATTTAACGAAAGTATGTGGATTTATTTACTTTCGTATAGATGCTTTTATTCAAAAACGTTAATTGCATAAACAAATATTTCTAGACAACCCATGATAAAATGAATATAAGGTATATGCAGAAATACAAAAACAACCAACTCTATGTATTTTGTTGGTAGAAAATTTGATTTCGGAAGTCAAAAGTATAAATATGTATATTTGTATGTTTCAAACTGTGACAAAAATATAAAAAATATAAATAAAATACTATATCGAACACCGGCTTCGCGTTCCAAGCATTCTCTGCATAACCTGCCTACGGCCGGGCGCAAGGAATTTATCCTCTATGGTATATCGAACACAGGCTTCGCGTTCAAAGTATTTTCTGCATAACCGGGCGCAAGGAATTTATCCTCTATGGTATATCGAACACAGGCTTTACGTTCAAAGTAATTTCTGCATAACCGGCCTACGGCCGGGCGCAAGGAATTTATCCTCTATGGTATATCGAACACAGGCTTTACGTTCAAAGTAAGCTCTGCATAACCGGCCTACGGCCGGGCGCAAGGAATTTATCCTCTATGGTATATCGAACACAGGCTTTACGTTCAAAGTAATTTCTGCATAACCGGCCTACGGCCGGGCGCAAGGAATTTATCCTCTATGGTATATCGAACACAGGCTTCGCGTTCAAAGTATTTTCTGCATAGCCGGCCTACGACCGGGCGCAAGGAAATTATTCTCTATGGTATATTGAACACCGGCTTCGCGTTCAAAGTATTCTCTGCATAACCGGCCTACGGACGGGCGCAAGGAATTTATCCTCTATGGTACATCGAACACCGGCTTCGCGTTCAAAGTATTTTCTGCATAACCGGCCTACGGACGGGCGCAAGGAATTTATCCTCTATGGTACATCGAACACCGGCTTCGCGTTCAAAGTACTCTGCGCATATCCGGCCTACGGCCGGGCGCAAAGATTTTAGATCTATTTTACGGATATGAAATAAGCCCCAAATAAAATGAAATAAGCCCCAAAAAATTTTATAAAATAAGCCCCAAATTTTTAAAAAATTAAATAAGCCCCAAAAAAATTAAATAAACCCCAAACAAAATATTTGAAAATTTTTTGGGGCTTATTTCATTGGGGCTTATTTCGTGCCACCAAAAAAAACATTTGCTATGAAATTTTTTCTGAAGACTTCTTTCAACGACTTTAGCTTGATTTCTTCTTTGGGAGCTTAAAAAAAGTTCCTTTGCAATAGCTCTAATATTTTTTAAATATCACACACCTTTTGCACAAATGCAAACTCATATTTATTTCGAATTCATTTTCAAGAAATTTTACAATATTCTGCATTAACGAAAATTTTTTAATTTAAATTTAATAAATAAATACATATCAAAATTTTACACCTGAAATAAAAAACAAGTGGTTTACAACAATTGTCAGCTGGGCTTGTAAGACTACCTTACTCGCAGTCTACATTATTTGTTATAACATTTATCAGGAAAAAAATTTTGCTGGTATAGACCGCAGTTTGTTACTCTTATAAAATCGTTATCAGAACAATTACCAGAACAACGATGTCAGACATCAAATGTCATTTTCCAATATGAAAAAACGAGACAAAAAACAAAAGCTATTTGCTGTGTCTGCCACGCCACCTTAAAATTGTGGTAAAACAGCAGATGAACATTTACTAATATTCCCCACATAAAAAAAAATGAGCAAATTTAGTACTGTTATTCTGCTGGCGCTATGTTAATGTTATAACAAATAATAAGTTAATGTAGACTGCGAGTTATAGTCACTGTATCATGCAACAACTATTCTTTTTAAATTTCAAGGCTTACTAGATTTTTAAAATATTACAGATATGTATATTACACACAAGCAAAAAATAAAATAAAACCATTAAGCTAACTGTTTAATAAATATTTTGTTTTTGAATTTTTTTGTGACTTTAAAAACTTTTTTAATATTCAGTTTTGACGATTAAAAAACGGGATCAAATCCTGTTCAATTTTCCGATCCATTATTGAAAGCACTAATTGGTAGTTTATTTCAATAGCCTGTCTATCTCCAATTCTAATTATAGCAGTGTTGAAATTTGAGCTGTAATATTACCTACTTAAGGTACGGTCACATTGAGAAAACATTTGCTTTAAATATGTTTCCCCATATCGCAATAAAATGTTTTCAAAATTAAAGATAATTTGTTTTGTGGTCACACATCGCATATTTATTTGAACATTTTTGTTTGGTAAAACATCCATCAAATAGTGTCATGTGCAAACATGGGAAAATATATTTTCTGTGCGGTCACACTTATGTCAAACAAAATATTTAATACAAAGGTTTAACCAAAGTGTCAAAATTTAAAAATATGATTTCCTAGATAGTTTAGTAAAAATTTGTTACACATACTATATTTGCATTTTCTGCAAATCACTTTTTGTGGAAGTGATTTGAAATCACAAAAAAAGGTTTCTGAGCCGATATTGTCGGTGTCCTCTTTTATGTTCATCGTTCTCTCTATGTTCTTTTATATGCGCAAGCTTTCAATTGTGTATCTTCTTCTCTCTATATTTTCTCTGTCCAAAATTCTCACATTATCAAAATCAACTGTATGTTTGTTGTTGATGATATGTGTTGACAAAGCTAGTTTAGCCAAACCGGTTCAAAAGAAATAAAAATTAGCTCATGTTGTAAGTTAGCTGCGACCCATATTTTTCGAGTAATATGCTTCTGGGGGGTTATTATGTGTTTCGATTCGAATCGGAAAATTTACGAATGGTATTACATCGATTTTCGAAAATTTATTTCCGAACTTTCTTAATTTATGGAAATTGTTTTAATCCCTTTCGGAAAGCAATAAATTCCTTTCGAAAGCATTTTCGATTCGAATCAAAATGCATAATAACCCCCATTAAGTTTTCATATGAAAGTTGAAAAGATAATGGGATAATATTGGTGTCTTTTAAAAGATATATACAGAGAATCTTTTCTAAATAGCCCTGCGTCGGGAAATACCATGGATGAGAAAATCTTTAAGCGCAATTTTTTTATTTACATTTTCTTATTATTGTTCAATTTCCTACAACATAAGGAAAACTAGATTTGTTAAGGTACGGTCACATTGAGAAAACATTTGCTTTAAATATGTTTCCCCATATCGCAATAAAATGTTTTCAAAACTAAAGATAATTTGTTTTGTGGTCACACATCGCATATTTATTTGACCATTTTTGTTTGGTAAAACATCCATGAAATAGTGTCATGTGCAAACATGGGAAAAAATATTTTCTGTGCGGTCACACTTATGTCAAACAAAATATTTAATACAAAGGTTTAACCAAAGTGTCAAAATTTAAAAATATGATTTCCCAGATAGTTTAGTAAAAATTTGTTACACATACTATATTTGCATTTGCTGCATATCACTTTTTGTGGAAGTGATTTGAAATCACAAAAAAAGGTTTCTGCGCACAAAACTTTTTGAATTTTAATATTTTAAATTTTATTAAAAATATTAAAATATTATTTTCTTTAAATATTTTGTTTAAAACACTATTTATTTTTCAATCCATAAAAAATGTCGCCACATCAAAACAAAAGTCAGCTGTTTTATTGTGTTTTCGAAAATCCAAAAACACATCGAAAAGTAAACATTTTTGTGATTTGCAAAACAGCATAAAATTGCAATTGTGATTTTGAAATCACTTTGTGATTTTAAATATTGTGATTTGCAGAACAGACGTGATATACTTGCAACTCCAATATTCGGTGGATTTGTAAAGTTGTCTGTTACGTAAATAAAAATATATTTATTTTAATATGAAGAACTGACTTAAATCTAGTTTAGCCATATGTGTTGTAGGAATGATTTGGCCAATGATGCAATTTTGTTGATAATGATATTTATCAATCTTTAAGCCAATAAGGCCTAACGTAGTTAATGTTAATAAAACAGCTTTATTACATTTTTTACCCAACGTTTCGTCAATTGTTTGTTGACTTCTTCAGGGGTTTAGTCTATTTAAAATTTAAAAAACATTATATGTATATTTTGAAAAAGTTTTTTCACCGTACCATGGTATAATAAATAAGGTAGTCTTACCCTAAAACAAATACGACGTCACAAAAACAACAGGCATTTTGTTAGTGTAAAAACTTGGCTGTTGTCAAAATGTGATGTGTAAACAAAAAAAAAATTATATTAAAAAAAAAAATCAATTGCATAAAATAAAAATATAAGTTAAAATTATTTACAATACAGAAAACAAAAAGGTGTTGATAGATGTATGTATAAAATCAGGATGTGTCCTTTATTTGGGTACTTGGAAAAACTTTCTTTCCCCCTTTGCAAATTTTTTGCAGACACTACATACACGCATTTTAACCGATATTTTTAATTTTAATTAAATATTAAAAATTTTTCACGCTTGTTTTTTCACTTTTTTAAATTTTAATTAAATAAAAAAAAATGTCACAATATTTTTATAAAAACATAACAAAGTTTTGAAAACAAAAAATCAATCAGCTGATGTCAATTTTAGCTAATGCGACTACCTTATAATTAATATACCTTGCACCGTACATTATTTACTTACAATAATACAAATGTTGAATTAAAAAGAATTGCAATATAAAATTGTTTTTGACATTTTTTTAATGCCGAAAAAATTTTTTAAAAAATTAATAACTAAAATTATACTTTAAAAACACACACAGTTGGTGTTATTATTTGATTGCAACAATATAACTAGCGCCGATATTGTCGGTGTCCTCTTTTATGTTCATCGTTCTCTCTATGTTCTTTTATATGCGCAAGCTTTCAATTGTGTATCTTTTTCTCTCTATATTTTCTCTGTATAAAATTCTCACATTATCAAAATCAACTGTATGTTTGTTGTTGATGATATGTGTTGACAAAGCTAGTTTAGCCAAATCGGTTCAAAAGAAATAAAAATTAGCTCATGTTGTAAGTTAGCTGCGACCCATATTTTTCGAGTAATATGCTTCTGGGTGGTTATTATGTATTTCGATTCGCATCGGAAAATTTACGAATGGTATTACATCGATTTTCGAAAATTTATTTCCGAACTTTCTTAATTTATGGAAATTGTGTTAATCCCTTTCGGAAAGCAATAAATTCCTTTCGAAAGCATTTTCGATTCGAATCAAAATGCATAATAACCCCCATGAAGTTTTCATATGAAAGTTGAGAAGATAATGGGATAATATTGATGTCTTTTAAAAGATATGTACAGAGAATCTTTTCTAAATATCCCTGCGTCGGGAAATACTATGGATGAGAAAATCTTTAAGCGCAAATTTTTTATTTACATTTTCTTATTATTGTTCAATTTCCTACAACATAAGGAAAACTAGATTTGTTACGAAAAAATTTCTGTATACATATATGCATATACATATACATATATGTACATATGTATATTGTTTTTCTTGAAATGTATTTTCTTTTTGCCATTTTTGGGAAAGAAGTTACATTACATATTTTGAAACGTCATCTCTTTGAATAAAGTTAACTTCTGGCTAAAGGGTTTTGTAAAGAAGCAAAACTTTTCGTAATTTAATATTATGGTTCTACGCTAGAAGCATGGTGGAATTAATAAGGTGCGCGCAAGAAGGAATATGGTTTTTTGTAGGGTTGTGTTTTGACCGTTAAATAATCTGCAAAAATATGGTAAGTTACTTCAGTCTTGTCAAAAGTTGTTTACATTTTTCATGAATATTTTTGTTTACGTAATGCTTTTTGTTTTTGCATAACCACTATGTATGTTATGTATACAGCTTTTTTTTGACAGCATTGGCTAATTTTTACGCAAACAAAATGCATGTCGTTTTTTGTTGTTGCGTTGATAAGCGCACCTTATTAATTCCACCATGGCTAGAAGTAACATCACAGAAGATTTAAGTACATATTTGTTAATACTTTTACGCTAAACATGTTCTGTATGATGCAGAAAATGTTGAAAATGCAGTCTACCTTGTTGCAGGCTGTATTAAGCAAATCATGGACTTAAAGATCAGTTTTTGGAACACAAACGGCATCAGCCAACATAAAAACGAAATAGAATACTTCTTAATGGACCAACAAATTGATGTAATGCTCATTTCAGAGACTCAATTGACGTCTCGAAGCTATTTTAAAATTAGTGGATATAATTTTTACGACATCAGGGACCCTCAAAATAGAGCTTGTGGTGGTACGGGAATTCTAATATAAACGCGAATAAAACATTACTTATTACATGATTTTTGTGACGAATATTTTCAAGCAACATATATTTGTATTGAAAGTTATTATCAAAAACTTCTGTTCTCATCTGTTTATTCTCCTCGCAGGTTTTCAATTACCGAGAGTCAATGTACAGCATTTATAAATCACTTGGTTCCCGTTTTTAGCAGCTGGCGACTGCAATGCTAAACACACGTTCTGGGGCTCATGATTAATCACTCCTTAGGGTCGTATTTTATTTGACACAGTTTTTAAAATGGGTTTGAATGTTATATCAAGTGGTTAGCCAACATATTGGACAACAGATCGACAAAAAATCCTGATGTTATCGACTTTGGAATAGTTGAAGGTGTGGCCAGCGAAATGATTGAAGTTGAAACATCTTTGGATTTATCTTCAGACGAATGGTCTGCTCTTGGCCTACTATTGTCACTATATATACACATTAAACTTTAACACCTACATGTGATTTACCGATGACATCTGCACATATTAGTTGGCTGAAATACAAAAATTATTTGGGTCCTAATTACTCGGAATGTATGCCGTTGAGAACTCCTTCTGACATAGACGATTCTATTATGTTGTTTGTATTTGAGCTATTCGGAAATTAAAGAAGTGTTTTGTGTAGTAGTACAAAACGTAATATTTATATTTTTATTCAAAAAATATTTTTTTTTCAAACTTTTACAAACATGTAATATAACCGCTACTTCAATTTATAAAATAAATTATTTAATTATCAATTAAATATTTTGTTCTTGTCGAACACCCTCCCTAAACACAATATTCTATAGGTAAGGCTTCTAAATGTTGGCTGTTAAGTCATAATTATATCCGTAAAAATAAGTTATATTAAATAAATTCTCTAGTAATTTTCATATTAAATAAAATTTTTTTCTTATTTTTTATTACATGGACCGCCCTAATGTCAAATCAGTCACCACAATGTGATATTCTGCTTTATTATATTAAATTACATTTTTGTAGTTTGTCTTTCCTCATTGGTTGAGACACAGTAAATTTCATGTTGTATTTTGCAAGTTGGCATAATTCTAAGTTTCCTTTTTTGTTATTGGTTAAGACACCTTAAATTTTACATTTTATTATCTTGCAAGGTGGCATAATTTTAAGTATAAATAATTTAATAAAGCATACAAATTTGTCAGTAGTTTAAAATCTTTTATTTTAATTACTCGATCGTTCTATTTTTCAAGTCCAAGTGCTTGAAGATAAATTCCTTTAAACCTTTAAATTCCAAGTGCTTAAAGACAAAATCCTCTAATGTTCAAGTGCTTGAAGACTAGACAGGATTTCAAGAAACAAAAACTCAGTGCAATCCAAATTCAAGCGTTTGGTTTGATTTACGCTGAATAGTTTCATCTCACATTATCATTTCTGGTGACCCCCCAAAAAACACACAGTCACGCACCAGGACATTTACATTCCCAGAGCCAACAAAAAAAAGTTTGTGAAAATCTTCAGTCCAAACATCGGGTCAACAATCCATATAAAATGATCAGACAAGGAAGTTTAATCGGGTTAACAATCCATATAAAATCATCATACTAGGAAGTTTAATCAGTCAATAAGCCACAATGGTCGTATCGGAAGAAATTCTGGAATCGCTAAGGACGATTGGAGACGACATCCAAGTCATTATCCGCAACTTCAAAAAAGATTCAGCGGAGATAAAAACAACCGTACGCTACTACAAGGAGCGTTTAAGAAAACTAACGAACGCCTGGAATCAATTTGAAGAACAGGATTCAAAATTACGTATACGAAGATGCATCCATATTGTGGCCAAAGCATGAGTATTTCACGGATGATTACTACACAAAAATAAATGATTTGACTAATTCATATGTTGAAACGTTCACAACAGAACTTAAAAGACTTAAATTAGCGCAACCATCAAGTGAAAATGAATCTTCCACACTACAAAATCAAAAAAAATTCAAAAACATATGAAAGTCCAACGATCATCAAGGTCTTATTCGAAGCACGAATGAGAGCACTTAACCGATTACTTAGCGGTATATCATGCAAAGAGCAAGCTCAATCTCGTTGTAGGCACTGTATGTTTAAGTTACTTTATTTTGATTTCATCAAAACTTTAAAAAATATCAAATACTCTTTTTTATAATTGTTAATTTTAATAATTTTTATAATTAGAATCTAGAAATTGTTTGGACTGTAAAAACATTAAATAAATAAATATTTTCTCGTTATCTTAAATTTAAATCAGATACAAAATTGGCGATCCTGCATATTTTAAATGTATCAAGAGATTACCTAAAATTGGTATTGCAATAAAAATATCTGAACAATACTATTACTTTTTAACAACAAAAAAAATTGCGTTTGCTGATTGGAGAAGAAGACTGCAATAATCATTAAAAGAGGATTTCAACAATCAATAAGCTTTTATTTATTTTTTGGGAACTAGTTCGATTACTTGAGAATCAAGAACGACATTACCGTCTGCTCTTTAATGCTGATGTCAATCAAAACAAAATTTTCAACTCTTATTTGAAACACAAAGGAAAAAAAAAAGATAAGTTATATTAGTTTTTGTTTTTAAGCAAGAAATTTTGAAAATACATATTGTATTGTATATGAGTGTATATTATTTTGTTTTTAACAGAATTAATTGCATCCTTTAAATTTAAAACAGCATCATTATTTTAATTTGTTGTGAGTTTGTAAACTTTCCCTCCTAAAATGACTACACGCTCTCCTACAAGAAATAACTTGTATCCACAAAATTCATTTTCTACACAGTCAAATTCTACTGATGCAGCAGATAATACAAACACACACACAATGCATAATAGTCAGTCGATTAATAGGACGTCACAACTAGATTTAGAAATTTGTGCTACTTCGGTCAAGCTCCCTCAGTTTTGGACTAATTGTCCAGAGGCTTGGTTTGTTCACGCTGAAATGCAGTTTGCTACTAAGGGCATTTCAGGTGAACAAACTAAGTATGAATATATTATAACAGCTCTTCCAGAAGAAGTTATAATAAAAGTTTTAGATATTATTCAGAATCCTTTATCTGGTGATAGGTACTTAAACTTAAAGAAAATTCTAATTGAGCGTCATTCTTTAAGTGAGAACAACAAATTGGACAAAATTCTCTCTGATAGTGATATGGGAGACAGAAAGCCGTCCGAATTTTTTACAGCTTTGGCACATCTTGTGGGTTCAAACTTTAGTCATGATCTTCTGAAGAAAATTTGGTTACGCAAATTACCGAAATCTCTTAATGTTGCCTTGACGGGCTCTAATATTAGTGATCAAAATGAATTAATTCAATTAGCGGATAGATTGTGGGAGGTTATTTATAATGGGGAAGTTTGTTCTGTTAGAAGGAATACTGAAACATCCAACAGTGAGAGATTTATGAAAGATATAACCACTTCTTTATGTGAAGCAGTTAACAAACTGACATTAGAAGTAAGTTCGCTTAAAAGAGATTTTGAGTACCGGACTTCACGTCCTTTATTTAGAAATTATAATAGAACTAGTTCTCGTTCCCGTGGTAGTTCAGTAAACAAAAAATGGTTGTGTCGTTTTCATTATAGATATGGTTCTCAAGCGAGAAAATGTGAACAGCCTTGTTCATTTTCAAATGATAATGAGAATGCAACAAACTAAAGTCATCCATTGTTGCAGCGACGAACAATGGAAATATTGACCTTATTTCAAGTCGCCTTTTTATTTTTGATCAGAATAGCAAAATTAAGTTTTTAATCGATAGTGGTGCTGAAATTTCAGTTTTGCCAGTTTAAAAATAGTAACAAACGATCAGATATTATTTTAACTGCAGCAAATGGCTCAAGCATCATGACATTTGGAAAAAAGTTGCTCAATTTAAACTTAGGTCTTCGTCGTGAATTTCCTTTCATTTTCCTTATTGCTGATATATCTAAACCTATTATTGGAGCAGATTTTCTTTACAAATATGAACTTCTGATAGATTTAAAACATAAATGTTTAATTGATCCACTAACCAAACTGTCAGTAAATACTTTTTCAAATATGTGCCAAGTTTCACTTCCAAAACTTTTCTCGATAGATAATCAATACACTGAATTATTGAAGCAGTACCCCTCCTTAATATCAGAGCCAGATTATACAAAACCAGTTAGACATTCAACTATTCACAGATTAGTAACAGAAGGTCCCTTACCTTTTTCAAAACCTAGACGTTTGGATCCTGTTAAATATAAAGCAGCAAAACCTGAATTTGATTATCTCGTGAAGTCGGGTATATGTAGACCATCAAGTTCTAGTGTAACATCGGCTTTGCACTTAGTTTCTAAAAAAGATCCAAACGACTGGCGTCCCTGCGGTGATTTTAGGCAATTGAATGTAGTTACAATACCGGACAGATATCCTTTGCCACATATTCAAGATTTGAATATGAATATGAGAAACAAGAAAGTATTTTCCAGATTAGATTTAGTGCGTAGATATCACCAAATACCAATGGCAGAAGAGGATGTTTTTAAAACTGCAATAACTACACCATTTGGTATGTTTGAATTTCAACGAATGCCATTTGGATTACGTAATGCCGCTCAGACTTTTCAAAGATTTATCAACGAAGTTTTCAATGGTTTAGAGTTCGTATTCGTATATATAGATGATATCCTGGTATTTAGTGAAAACGAAAGTGAACATCTGGTTCATTTAAAAAAGGTTTTTCAACGATTGGATAATTATGGATTAAATATCAAACCAGGAAAATGTGTTTTTGGAGTTCCAAATATGGATTTCCTTGGACATAACATATCGGAAAGCGGAATTAAGCCTTCTGAAGAAAAGGTGGCAGCTATTCGCAAATTTGAACGTCCAAAAACAGTTAAGCAAATGCAGAAATTTATAGGTATGGTCAATTATTACCATAAATATATTTCTAAGTTAGCTGAATCTACCAGTTTTCTGCATGACATGATTAACCAGGCATTGAAAAGTAAGAATAAGACATTAGAATGGACAGAGCACACATTCAAGGCGTTTGAAGATATAAAGGAGTCTTTTGCCACACGAATTTTGTTAAACCATTTTAATAAGGAAGCAAAGTTAACGCTTACAGTTGATGCTTCAAATGTGGCAATCGGTGGAGTTTTGCAACAAATGTATAAGGGAAATTTGGAATCTTTAGCTTTTTTCTCTAAGAAACTAAGTTCATCTGAAATTAAATACAGTGCTTTTGATCGGGAATTATTAGCTATTTATTTAAACATTAAACATTTTAGATATTTGTTAGAAGGAAGAAATTTTATTGTCTACACTGATCATAAGCCCCTTATATTTGCTTTGAAGTCAAAAACCGAAAGAAGTCCAAGGCAGGTTAGGCACTTAGAGTATATATCTCAATTTACGAGTGATATAAGGCATATTAATGGCAATGCTAATATGGTGGCTGATACTTTATCTAGAGCATTTGAAATATACTCTTTTAGGGATTCTGAGATTGATCTGAGAGGTTTATGTGAAGAGCAGCAAAAGGATAAAGTTATTTTAGATTCTACTCAGGAAAGAGATAATCATCTTAATCTTAAATTGATCAAAATACCAACCTGTGATGTAGAAATTTGGTGTGAGTGTAACTTAGGTTCAGCAAGACCTTTCATACCATATAATTTGCGAAAAATTGTTTTTACAAAATTGCATGATGTTTCACACCCAGGAATTAGGGCAACGCGAAAGCTGGTAAACCGATGTTATTTTTGGCCAAATATGAACAAAGAGCTCAACATATGGTCAAAGGAGTGTATTGATTGTCAAAAATCAAAAATTACTAGACATACAAAGTCACCAATAATTAAAATTGATATACCAAAAGGAAGATTTGAGCATATACATATGGATATAGTTGGACCACTACCAATTTCTCGCGGGCATCGATATTTTTTTTTTTTTTTTGATAAATTTTATTATTTATTGAATCTTCAATTGTTAATTAAATTATCAATAAGTTTTTCAAATCTTAAATCTAAAAAATATTACATATAAGTTCAGCCAATGCTAAACAAAATTTTTAATTTCAACGGTTAATTTATGTTGTTTTACATCTCTCGTGTACGGCTGAGAAAAAGAGTATCCCTCCTTTTCAGCCGGGTGTGGCCTCTATAATTTAAAATATTGCGCGCAAGTACATTTGGGTGCACCTCAAGTTTTTTTATATATTTTTTAGCGTTTATTGAAAATACTGTCTTCACCAACGGAACATCTAGATCTTTATGAATCCGATGATTTCTGACATACCAGGGAGCTGCTGTAATTGTACGTAGAATTTTATTTTGTCGCCTTTGAATTTTTTCGACATTTGATGCTGAGGCAGTGCCCCATAACTGGATTCCATAGAACCATATTGGTTTCAGGATCGCGTTGTATAATAGTAGTTTACAGTCTAGGCTTAGTATAGAATTTCTTCGAATAAGCCAATTCATTTGGGCTGCTTTTAATTTCATTTGTATTAACTTTGCGTCTATATGCGATTTCCATGTTAAACGACGATCAAGATGAACGCCTAGATATTTGACAACAGTGTGTTGCGGTATGGTCTCGGTGTTAATTTTTATAGGCGGGCATGTTTCCTTGCGCAACGTAAAAGTTACGTGCACACATTTCTGCTCGTTAACTTTAATACGCCATTGTTTGAGCCAATTTTGCAATTTGGATATATACCCTTGTAAATTGCGGGAAGCTTCCACAGGATTTTCGTGAACGCTAAGAAAAGCTGTATCATCGGCAAATGTTGATGTATGAATGTTACTGCTTAACGGTAAGTCAGAGGCATATATTAAATAAAGTAATGGACCGAAGATACTCCCTTGGGGAACTCCGGCTTCGATCGACTGCGGTGGGCTTAAAAAATTGCCTTCCCTAACTACAAATTTTCGTTCAATTAAATAGCTTATTAAAAGCCTAACAATGTTTGCGGGTAGATTTTGTGTTAATTTATGTATAAGACCTTCGTGCCATACTTTATCGAAAGCTTGAGAAACATCTATAAAGAGCGCAGAGCAATATTTCTTCTTTTCGAAAGTGTCTCTGATAACATTCACAAGTCTGTGAGTTTGTTCAATTGTGCTATGTTGTCTGCGAAAACCGAATTGATGATCTGGAATGCATCCACTTCTAGTCACTATAGGCATCAGCTTGCTCATATACAGCTTTTCAAATAGTTTTGAAATGTTGGGCAATAAACTAATAGGCCGATAGGATTCAACCTTCGTATGATCCTTGGCGGGCTTTGGTATCATAATAATCATCGAAACCTTCCATTCTGCAGGATAGTATTGCAGCCGTAGAATACTATTCAAAATGAATAGTATAATTCTTTTTGCAATATAAGGCAGTTGTTGAAGCATTTTGTTGCTTATTTTGTCGACACCTGGGGCTTTTTTGGTGTTAAGACTAGTGATGGCCTTTTCAATCTCCACAATGTTAAATCTTAACGGTATTTCTGGTAAAGAGATGACTGGTGGCAGTTCAACAATATCAGCAGAAATATTCGGGGTAAATACTTTTTCTAAGTGCTTAACAAAAAGAGCACCTTTTTCAGCATCAGTTCTTGCCCAGTCACCATTCGAATCTCGTAACGGAGGTTTGCAAATCACTGGCCTTTTAAGTCCTCTGGCTGCACGCCATAGCGAATAATCTGTTTGTGGTGTTGCATCGAGTTCTTGAAGAAATTTTTGCAGCGAAGCTGTTTTTTGTGTTTGTAAAACTTTTCTGAGCTGTTTGGTGCATTCCTTTATCCTTAACTTTAGCTGGGGGGATCTGTAACGTTGCCATTCTCGTCGCGCTCTCCGTTTTTCAGTCAATAGCCTTTCTATATCTACAGAAGAAATGTTGTTGAATCTTACTTGTTGATTTGGTTGATTTGAAGAAGCATTAAGAGCAGCTTGATTAACATGTGCTTCAAACAACCTAATAGAATTTTCTATGTCAGTAGGTGTTCTCAACAGCATATTTTCCGTGCAATGAGCACTCAAATATTTTTTGTATTTCAGCCAGTTAATACGTGCAGATGTCAGCGGTAAATCGCATGTTTATGTTGCAGTTGTGTGTGAGTAAATAGTGATGATAGTAGGCGAGTGATCTGAAGATAAATCCAATGATGCTTCAACTTCAATCATTTCGCTGGGCACACCTTTCATAACTCCAAAGTCGATAATATCAGGAATTTTTTGTCGATTCGTTGGCCAATATGTTGGCTGACCACTTGAAACTACATTAAAACCCATTTTTGAAATTGTGTCAAACAAAACACGACCCTTGGGACTGATTAAACGTGAACCCCAAAATGTGTGTTTAGCATTGTAGCCGCCAGCTGCTAGAAAACGGGACCCCAGTGTTGAATAAAATGCGGTATATTGACTCTCTGAAATTGAAAACCTGGGAGGAGAATAAACAGATGATATCACAAGTTTTTGATAAAAATTTTCAATGCAGATGTTTGTTGCTTGAAGGTAATCTTCACAAAATTCATTTAACAGGTAGTGTTTATTCGCGTTTTTATTAGAATTCCAGAGCCACCACAAGCTCTACCTCGAGGATCCTTGGTGTCGTAGAAATTATATCCACTAATTCTAAAATAGCTTCGAGACGTCAAATGAGTTTCTGAGATAAGCATAACATCGATTTGTTTATCCTGAAGAAAATATTCTATTTCGTTTTTATGTTGGCAGATGCCGTTTGCGGCATCGATATTTGTTGACAATAATTGATCGTCACACTCGATGGCCTGAAGTATATCCTTTGAAAGATATTACAACAGATGTTATTATTGATACTTTCATAAGAAATTACATCTCTCGTTTTGGAGTTCCGTTGTATATAACCACAGATCAGGGTAGACAATTTACTTCCAATACTTTTAAGGAATTGACGAGGATTTTAGGATGTTTTAGGATTACAACTTCTCCGTATCATCCTCAATCTAACGGCATGATTGCCGTTTCATAGGCAAATCAAGGCAACATTGATGGCTAAGGGTAAATCAACAGATTGGTTCGACGAACTACCGATTGCATTGCTAGGACTTCGATCCATATTTAAAGAAGATTTACAAGCTACGCCTGCAGAGATGGTGTATGGCCAAAATTAACGTTTACCAGGAGAAATAGTAACTTTTACAGAGAATTTGGATGCTTCTGATTTGTTATATAAGTTGAAAAACCACTTTAAAAATGTTAAATCAAATATAAGTCCCCATAGGGATTCTGGATCAGGTATCTATGTTCCTAAGGAACTCAAAGATTGTAATTATGTTTTGGTGCGTGGAATACGCAAACGAGCACTTAAACAACCATATGAGGGACCATACAAAGTAATTGAAAAGAAAGGAAAATATTTTAAAGTTCAAATAAATAACCAATTGACAACTATTCCTATCGATCGTCTGAAACCTGCTTTAGTAGAAAACGCTATTACTAAATCAAATATATATAATGATCACATTAATAAGAAAACAAGAAGACTGTCATTTAATATATCACGAATAGACTTTTTGGAGGGGAAGTACTTGTAGGCACTGTATGTTTAAGTTACTTTATTTTGATTTCATCAAAACTTTAAAAAATATCAAATACTCTTTTTTATAATTGTTAATTTTAATAATTTTTATAATTAGAATCTAGAAATTGTTTGGACTGTAAAAGCATTAAATAAATAAATATTTTCTCGTTATCTTAAATTTAAATCAGATACACTCGTCAATACTACAAGTTGAAACCTAACACAATAAATAAGCTTTGGAATCAAATCCAGGACATAGATTATGAAATTTGTCGTCAAGTAGAAGAACCAAAAAAAATACGGATTTGAACTTCACGAGTACAACGATTTAGAAGATTTGGTTCAAGAACAGCTGATAAATCTTTCCATAACGGCTTCCACGCATCAAGCAAGTACTTCACCCACACAAACGACATCATCTTGTGTACATAGCACTCTACCATTGCCAAAGGTCACAATTTATTGGGGATTATCTTAAATGGCGGCAATTCCATGATATATTTTCCGAAATAGTAGACAAACAAGCTATCCCTGCAATACAGAAAATGTGGTATTCGAAATCGAATGTATCCGGAGAAGCCGAACATTAAATTAGACAGTTTACACTAACAGAAGAAAATTATATCACCGCGTGGCAAACGCTGCAAGACAGATACAGTACCAAAAAAATTCTTGTTGCTACCTTTGTAGCAAGAATAATCATCGTTGAACGTCATTACATATTCTATTTATACACAATTACAAATACAAATAGAATACGCGACTTATTTCTACTAATGGATGCTAGCTGGGGAATTTTTTGTTTTGATTTTTATTTATTTTCATATATTATACATTACAGTGTTGCCAGCGAATTATATCCTACTCCTGATTTTTTGTTCTACTTAAGACAAACTTTTTTGGTTTGATTTTTAGACTTAAGTATATTTTTTGATTAATGTTCGTTTTGAACATATAATTAGCACATGCACTTGCCTTTTTGTATATGTATATTAATTGTAATTTTTTTTTAAATTACTACGAACTGTTTATTGTTAATATTTGTTAATATTTATACAGGCTAAAGTTCAATAAATAAATAATAGAAACAACAGCTTCCAACAGAATAATAATTACAATCGTTTACACACAAATAATTCTTATCGCGGGAATAGTAATGCCAATTCCTATCGAGGAATCCAATCGTACCAATTATCGTAGTAGTAATTATCTAAGACATATCAATTACAATCCCAACAGCAATCAATATCAAAACAGTTATCGCGGTAACAACAAAAATAATTTATCTTATAACAATAACAATCAAAGGGCTTTAGTACGGACTTTAAAAGAGTCAGTCCCTCAGCAAGTAACGTTACGGGAAGAAGACAATTAATACCAGATAAACAAACTTTGCAAAGAGCAGTATATAGTTGCAGTTTTAATTATCTGATTTGATTAAAAATGGCTGTACTTATACTATCAAATCATACGCTTATTGCAGTTAAGTTCCCCTTATTATATAGATGGTATTTTAGACAGTTAAGGTCGTACAAAGTACTTCTCGATCATTGATTTTTTTTCGGAGTTTCATCATATTCCGATTCACAAGGATTTTCGCGATATTACGGCATTTAATACGGACAAAGGTTCATTTCGTTGGAGAGTTTTACAATTGATTGAATGTGGCCCCAAACTCTTTTTCTAGGATGATGTCAATCGCATTCTCGGGGATTGATCCAAACAAAGCTTTTTTAAATATCGATGACATAATTATTGTCAGGTGTAGTAAGCAACACCATTTAAACAATTTAAAAGACTTTTTCGTAGTACTTAGAAAACATAACCTGAAAATAAACCCCCATAAATGATAATTTTTCCGCCCCGAAGTTACATTTCGCATATGTAAGTATAGAATTATATGAATAGATGTAAGTACATATATGTATATAAAAAATAAAACAAAAATAATTAATTTATACTCAACAAATTTCTAAAAAAATTATCTTGTTTTCATAACAAATATCTACTGCCAGTAAAACATTGTACTGAAATTTTAAAATCCTAGACTTTGTGTTAACAAATTTTTTTATTTATTATTGTTGTTAAGTCATTAAAATATATATGTATATCTGTGGAGTTTTGACAGAAGCACTTAAGTCAAGTTATGAAAATTCGCCAGATTTTTTTATCATATATAGTATATGTAACTTTTCAATACACATCTTTTGGTATTATCGGCATGGTTCTACGATATTTAGTTCGAGAAATATTGTATACAAAAAATCAGCTTAACTCCAGATTTCACTAGTTTGCATTTGACAAAACATATCTTCTTAAATATATTGAAAAAGTAAAAAAATAAAAAAATATTTAACTACCTTTTGATTAAACGTCTTATTTTACCTTAATACCCTGTGGGTTTTCTAAAATGTTTTTCACAAATAAGTGCCTTTACGAAAAGCAAAGTTTGAAAAACAGTGTACTCATATCGAACTAAGTTTATTTTTTGTATCATTATTCATTGGACAATAGAACATAAGTACAAATAAGTATAAAATATATTTCTTAATTTTTTTTTCTTAACAAAATATGTATCTTATCTCAAGAAAAGTTGAATTCAGTTGTAAAAGTTCGCATGACAAAACAACATATTTTATAAATTAATTTTTTCTTGTAGAAAATAAATTTAAAGAAATTTTTTGATTAAATCCGAAATTGCAAAAAAAAAAATTATAATAAAACAATATTTTTCTTTTTCTTTAAATGTTAACGCAAAAAGTTTTGGTCAGCATTTTAACAGTATTTTTGCTCTCCTGAAAAATTTGAAAAATATACATAATTGCTTTTGTCAAAAGTCCACAGATATACATATATATGTATATATCAACAATAAGTTTTTTTAGTGAGAATGGCTCCCGTGACGAGACAAATTCCACATTTAATTATAATACTCTTATAATAAAAACATAATTACCTTTTAAATGACATTTAGAATATTCCTGCTTTACGACAAAACTATTTACTCTTGCACAGTTCATTGAAAAATTTTCATTGATTTGCGTTACTTCTTGGTTTATATCGTCTTGATGTATATTTTCTTGACTTTTTCGTTTTATGTTAGTAAAATCCATAATATTACACAGATCAATTTCATCGCGTTTCTTTTCAACAAAACATTGGATACGTCTTTTAATTTCATCTTCAGGGACAGAAATTTGAACTAGCTGACTAGAAAGCGAGTGTGTGTCTTCTATGAAGCACATGTTTTCGTAAAAGTTATTTGATTTATTATTGCAGGCAACTCCAGCTAAAATAATAAAGTATATCAGTTAAAATTAAAAATAAAATTGCAAAGAATTTGTCTTCATATAACAAAATAATAAACTTTTATTATTGAAAGTACTTAAGGGCCATATTCATAAAATATTAATAAAGTTAATGTTACTTAAAAATAGATATGGGCACCACTCACTTCTGTGAAAAATACCAGACCGTATTTATAATATGCAATTACTTACATGCATATTTTGCATGATGGTTTTGTTTGGTGTTAAGATGTGTAGTGAGGAAAGCAGGATTGTATGGAAATGATCAACACAAGTAGTTTGGCTGACTTCATAAACGCAGTTTGCAATGCAACACTGCAATGCATATTGTTCATAAGCTCACGAAACTTTTCTAGGCATTGCCTCATGTTCATTATTGCATGGTAATACTTTTCAATGCGCCCGCCACATCTGTCAAATTAGTACATTGTTATTATTTGTGATTCTTTAGCGCTTGGTATATGTTTATTTTATAATTTTTCTTAGCGGCAAAACTAGAAAAACATTTTTATATATGGTAGAAATGGCGGATTTATGGAAAGTTAAAATTTTATTTACCTAAAATTTGTAATTTTATGAATGTAGATGATTTTTGTATATGTATTTATACATAGTGAAAAAAAGTGGAACCAATTCAAAAGCGAATTTCAACAGAATAGCACATGATTTGCGTATATTCATTTTAAAAAACTGAATTTTACAAAAAGTTAAAATTAATGATACCAGGGGGTAGATTCTGGTTCTGCAATAACGTGAAATGTAAACATTTTTCTCGTTTACATTTTGTTTCTGATTCCCGTTCTGTGAAGAAATTCAAACAAATTAAAATATTTTCACAATGAGAGAAACAAATGGAATGAAACAATTTTTTTCTCAGTTTCACAGCAAAACTGATTCTCGTTTTATGTAACTGCGAAAACAAATGTCAAAACATTTTCATATGACGCGTTTTTTTTCACTTAAAATTTTTCAGCGAAAATGGAAAAAGCAGCAAAAGGCATGCGCACAAGCATAAATCAAAAAGAATTTTTATTAATTTTTAGAACATAAATGTCGATATTGCAAACAATAAGTTGTATGTAGATACATACATACATATGTATAGAGTTCAAAAATAAAAAAAATTATTTGAATAATTGATTTATGTATACATGCGTATGTACATACGTACATATGTATATGTATTTACAGATTTGTTACTACATCTAAAAAAAAATAATGCATACATTTTCAACTTTTATACATTTATCCCAATGTACAACATAATTTATTTTTGTTGTTTGACAATTGTAGAGACCCAAGCAGAGAGAAAGTTGGTGTCGGCTTAAAAAAAATAAACTAAGAGGCGGCTTAAACTTATTTTGGAGCCGGCTGCTTAAAATATACATAAGGCGATAGAAAATCGAAAAGTAAGAAAAACTTATTATGCAGTAAAAGTCTCGGAAGCGCTATTTTTTCTGCTATTGATATTTCCGATTTTACTATCGATTGAATGTTTGTACTTATGTAAGAAAATTTTACCTAATTATAACTATTCAGGCAATTTGTTGTTATTACTTTATTTAAATTACTACCTGCAACCGCGGCGTCGCCCGCTCGGCACTAAGCTTTGATTTACTACTTATAAAGTGCCCTGGGTACGATCAAAGAAACTCGTCAATCAGTGCAAATGTGTGAGTATCCTGTTTTTGTCGTTTAAAGGGAGACGTACAAATAAAATCATCAATCATAATTTTTGTTGTGACTTCGCGACGTCTTGTGCAATTTTGTCAAAAAACAAAAAAAATACATGTGTTTGACACTGTTTATACACAAAAATACCAGAACATAAAATTAACAAGTATGCGTGTGCTGCCATCTTTTTACTCATTACACTTCGATACAAAACAACTGACATTTTCTTTGTCAATCACAATTGGAGACTATCAAAATAATATATCACAAGATTATGGTTTTCATCAATCAGAGCCGACAACGTATACGTGTACGTTGATGTATTTTTTATCGTCTCCAGAGGGCACAAGGGAAAGGTTAAATAAAACATTTTTAAAACATCTAGCATTAATCTCGTTTAAAAATTTGTTACTCTTCGCAACATGCATACATACGGGTATGTAATTTGAAAACATATCATTTTATTAAAAAAAAAAAATAAAAAGTAAATAAATAGAATTAAACTAAAGGAACGGTTCAAAACTGTATTTTAAATATTATCGATACCGATATTTATTCCTATTTATATTTTCGATATTTTTAAACTATCGACTTATATTTTCAGAGTTTTTACCATCTGAAATTACAGTACAAAAGTGTGATTATACACTATTTTTCGATTATATTTTTTTTGTCAATAAGACATTAAATAATATCTCCGATTATATATACAAATATATATATATATATATTCCTTATTCAACTTGTAGGGTTAACTCAGTATCTGTAATGATAGACCATTAATAAAATTGCCTACTTATGTATGTAATTCATACAATTTCTTCACCACCGCTAATTTGTTTTTTTAATATTTTCTAATTTTTATTCAATTTTCTATAACATAAGCTATGTACATATATTATGTAATACATACATATATGTTGAAAAATCCAATTCAAAATTTCAACCCCCTGGGGGTAGATTCTGGTTCTGCGATAACATGAAATGTAAAAAAATTTTTCATTTTCGTTTTCATTACAACTTTACGTAATATCTTTTCGCAGTTGCACAAAATGCGATTCCCGTTTATAATATGAAAAAGTGTTTCATTCCATCTGTTGAAGTGTAACTTTATATCCATGTTATTCAACTTGAAATGTCATACACAGACAACGAAGTTGAACTATTTCGATGCGGTGCAAGGCCGCATGCAATTATATATGTATTTGCTTTTGCGGCTTTTACAACATGCATATATTCTTCATTGAAATTTTGAAGTTGATTTTTCAACATATATTACATTATATATGTACTTACATAGCTTATGTTATAGAAAATTTAATAAAAATTAGAAAATATTAAATAAACAAATTAGCGGTGGTGAAGAAATTGTATTACATAAGTAGGCAATTTTATTAATAGTCTATCATTACAGATACTGAGGTTATCCTACAAGTTGAATAAGGAATAAATATATGTATATTTGTATATATAATCGGAGATATTATTTAATGTCTTATTGACAAAAAAAAATATAATCGAAAAATAGTGTATAATCAAACTTTTATACTATAATTTCAGATGGTAAAAACTCTGAAATTAAAATTCGATAGTTTGAAATATCGAAAATATAGATAGGTATAAATACCGGTATCGATAATATTTAAAATACAGTTTTGAACCGTTCCTTTATTTTAATTCTATTTATTTACTTTTTATTTTTTTTAATAAAATGATATGCTTTCAAATTACATACTCGTATGTATGCATGTTGCAAAGAGCAACAAATTTTTAAACGGGATTAATTCTAGATGTTTTAAAAATGATTTATTTAACCTTTCTCTTGTGCTCTCTGGAGACGATAAAAAGCACATCAACGTTCTAAGTGTGTGCGTGCAGTCGTGCTTTTTCGGGTACACGTATACGTTGTCGGCTCTGATTGATGAAAACCTTAATCTTGTGTTATATTATTTTGATAGTCTCCAATTGTGATTGACAAAGAAAATGTCAGTTATTTTTTATCGAAGTGTAATGAGTAAAAAGATGGCAGCACACGCATACTTGTTAATTTTATGCTCTGGTATTTTTGTGTATAAACAGTGTCGAACGCATGTATTTTTTTGTTTTATGACAAAATTGCACAAGACGCCGCGAAGTCACAACAAAAATGATGATTGATGATTTTATTTGTACGTCTCCCTTTAAACGACAAAAACACGATACTCACACATTTGCACTGATTCACGAGTTTCTTTGATCGTCTCCAGGGCACTTTATAAGTAGTAAATCAAAACTTATGGCATGTTTCTACATAACAAGTGACTCAAAATTCTTGTCTGTGTGTGTATAAAATTCAGTTTTGGGGTTTTACAATACAAGTGTAAATTTCTGTTGAGTGAAAACGTAAGACTAGAAGTTTTTGTGGTTTCTACATTGCAATTTCAGTTGTCACTACTGTCAGAATTAGACAAGCAGAAATTATTACTTGTGAGCATAAAATAATAATATTATATTTTCATATACTAAAAAAGAAATCGTTTTCGCATAAGTATATGTAATTATTTCCTCAACAATTATGGATCTAAACAATAAAAAATTGTAAGTATATATCTATGTAGATAAGAATACATATACATATGTGTATTACATATATATGAATATATATACATATGTAGAAACTATGAGTAAATTAATAACTTTATTTAAATTTCAGCATCAAGAAAACCAATATAAGCCAGTTCCAGAAATTAGTTGAATTAATGGAGGAATACCCACAACTGGCAAAAGGCAGTCCTGCATTTGGAAGCAGCAAAGTGTTGGTAGAAGAGACTTGGGATAGCGTTGCAAAAAAAAATAAATTCTTTCGGCCCTCCAATAAGAAGTGGATTGGAATGGAAAAGGGTATTATTGTCATGTATTTTTATTGAATAAAAATTAATTAACCATACAATTACAAATGTATTAGGTGTGGCAAGATAAGAAGTGCAGAGTTAAGAAAAAAATTAGTGATAATAACAAAAGTCTTCATGGAACTGGTGGCGGCCCCTGTACCGTAATTAACTTGACGGAATTAGAGCAACATATTGACAGAATATGCCATCTTTCGTCAGCAGCAGCGCCAGGAGGTACCGTTTTGGGCTTGCCTTCTGCTCATAATACTGTTGACATCACACCACCTAGATGTTCTACAAAAAAAGTAGCTGTTGTAACACCCACTTCTTCAAAACAAGTGGATGTTAATATAGAGCCACAAGTGATAGATTCATTAGATATATTTACTCCAAATATATCAGATATAGTCTTGGAACACTCATACATATCACCTACACCAACAATAAAATTTTTACACCACTCGCATCCAATATCACAACAAAGAAAAGTAACGACATCAACCCCAGAACCAATAAAACAATCACGAAATTATAATAGAAAAAGAAAAAATGTTGAAGCAAATAATGACAGGCTCAAGCTGGTACGTCAGCAAGTTGACATACAAAACAAAACGCTTGACATTATGCAAAAACAAATGGAAGCAGCGAAAATGCAAGCTGAAGCTGGCAGAATTCAAGCTGAAGCAGCCAAAACTCAAGCTGAAGCAGCCAGAACTCAAGCTGAAGCAGCCAAAGACCAAGCTAAAACACTAAAAGAAATTGCTGAATCAACAAAAGTTATAGGACAAGCACTAATTGACATAATCAAACACCTTAAAGATGAAGATTAATTTATTTAAAACATTAGGTAAAATTTTTCATTTCATAATTTTACGTTTCATAAATTTCTTTTAATTTTAGAGCACCATGATCAAAATTGATGGACATTACTCCTGAAACAAAATACATACTTACCTTATAGTATTAACATAAATACATACATACATACATATGTGTATTATTCAATTTATTTTATTCATTTCTTATTAAAGTTTTTGTTTTTACTTTAAATATAGTAAATATGAGTTTTTAATTAATAAACTTAACTCTAAATTATTAAACTTAAAAATAACATAACTGCTTACATACATATGTGCATTATTAAATTTTTATTTAAGTTTTTGTTTTTAGTTTAAAGATAATAAATATGAGTTTTTAATTAAAAAATATTGTAAAACTTCACTATCATTCAAACCAAATTTCTTACTATCTCTGCTCGGGTTGCTTTAGCAACTGCTTCTTCACTAAGTTCTCCAGAATCGTCGGCCTCGTCATTATTCGCATTCTCATTAAGGTCACTGATGGAAGGCTCCCAGTTGTTTTTGTAAAAAATGCAGATGTTATGCAAAATGCAACATGCATTAATAATTTTTGTTGCTTTATCGGGGCTATAGTGCAATCCTCTTGACCCTATCATGCACCTAAAACGATTTTTTACAACGCCATTGCATCTTTCAATGACGTTTCTTATATTTTACAATGTTTATCATTGTAGTTCTTTTGACGTGAATCCGTTGAATTTCTTATTGGTGTCATTAAGTATGGCTGGAGCTTATAGCCGGACTCACCTGTTTTGAAAAATTATATATACATATATTAGTTACAAATGCATGTATGTATATTTCAAATATGGTTTACCTAAAAGCCATGAATTTCGCTTTCCATTCAAATACCTCGTTTTGAAGAAATAATTTGCTGCACTCTGGTCCCAAACGAAAGCATCGTGGTTAGCTCCAGGGTGTCGTGCGTCCACATATGTGATTGTTAAATTTTGGATACAAATCTGAAGAAAATACACATACATATGTACATACATATATAAGTATATTCATTATTAGGTGGTTTCTTTTACTTTGTACATACAATACAATACTTACCAACATAACGTTTATGCTATAGTATCCTTTCCTGTTATAGTATAGGTGATTTTTTCTGTTACCGGGAGCTTTTATTCGAACGTGTGTTCCATCCACACAGCCGACAACACCGGGAATGCCACCGATTTGATAAAAGCTCTCTTTTGTTGCATTTTCTTCATCTACACTTCTATCCAACTTAATCCATTTCGGGCCTAAGTTTTCCTCAAATATGGTGAGCAGTTCTGAAAGTATTTTTGATACTTGCGACTTAGACATTGCAGAAACATATTCATTTCCTACTGATGTCTGATAGCCACCAGTAGCAAGAAAACTCAAAAACGTTGCAAGCTTTGTAGGTGCTGGTATGTGGGTGTTGCGATAAGCAACTGTCAACTTTGGCGCTATTTCCGCAAGCAACATTGCAAAAACTTCCTTGTTTATACGAAATGTTGCAAGAAAATTAAAAAAAAATATTATAAAGATTTAATATTTTCCACTTGTTGCACTTTTTACATACTGTTCCTCCGCTAGATCAAGTACATTGAAACCATCTCGTATATTTCTGCTACATAAACGATTGTCCTCACTTTCACTTTCACTGGAGTCGGTATCAAAGTTTATTTCGACAGAAGGAAACATTCTTTTTTTAGATTTATCACTAAATTGTAAATATAAATTTTATTTAACACAAATTATTTTTGATTGTAAATAAAACACAGCTGTTTAACTTTGGTTTTTAGGGTTGCCCCTTACAAATTAAGATATTGCATATTAACATGAGAAAAAGTAAACAAAAAATCAAATTAAATACTTTGGCAATAATACAGTTTAACAACTCAATATAAGCAACGTAGCCAAACGTAAGTCAGAGAAGTACTTTATAAAAACTCATTTGCTTACGTACTTGCCTGTATACCGCTTGTTTGCATGAGAATGTACTTGTTATCTGGAAACATGCTATTAATGCTGGGCGGGCGACGCCACGGTTGCAGGTAGTAATTTAAATAAAGTAATAACAACAAATTGCCTGAATAGTTATAATTAGGTAAAATTTTCTTACATAAGTACAAACATTCAATCGATAGTAAAATCGGAAATATCAATAGCAGAAAAAATAGCACTAAGTCGAATACAATTTTTTTTTAATTATTTCTATTTATTGATACATTTTCCATAACATATGCTAATTGCTTTCTAGTTTTGGCGCGAGTTTACTCAAATGTGTTAGATATTCAATTTTATGCGTTTCCGAGATTTACTGCATAATAAGTTTTTCTTACTTTTCGATTTTCTATCGCCTTATGTACTTTTTAAGCAGCCGGCTCCAAAATAAGCTTACGCCGCCTCTTAGTTAATTTTTTTAAGCCAACACCAACTTTCTCTCTGCTTGGGTCTGTACAATTGTCAAACAACAAAAATAAATTACGCTGTACATTGGGATAAATGTATAAAAGTTGAAAATGTATGCATTATTTTTTTTAAATGAAGTAACAAATCTGTAAATACATATACACATGTATGTATGTATGTACATACGCATGTATACATCTATATGTATGTACATACTTACATACTTATTGTTTGCAATATCGACATACTTATGTACATATATGTTCTAAAAATTAATAAAAATTCTTTTTGATTTATGCTTTTGCGCACGGCTTTTGCTGCTTTTTTCCATTTTCGTTGACAAATTTTAAGTGAAAAAAAAACGCGTCATATGAAAATGTTTTGACATTTGTTTTCGCAGTTACATAAAACGAGAATCAGTTTTGCTGTGAAACTGAGAAAAAAATTGTTTCATTCCATTTGTTTCTATCATTGTGAAAAGATTTTAATTTGTTTTAATTTTTTCACAGAACGGGAATCAGAAACAAAATGTAAACGAGAAAAATGTTTACATTTCACGTTATCGCAGAACCAGAATCTACCCCCAGGAATAAAACTTTTGCGCGTTCATAAATTTAATAAAATGTCATTACATTATTTGACAAAGCAGAGTTGCCATAAAACATTGCTTTGCCTTGTAAATGAATTTCTTTGCAGTGTTGCATAAACTGCGTTTATGAAGTCAGCCTATCATACATATCCATTCACGACAGGCATATTGCGAAATTCACAAACAAAATTAAATTATTTATTACTAATAAATATATTATTACTCTAATAAAGGAATTTATTACTTTTTTGCTAATGAGTTTATTATTGTCAATGAATTTATTAATTATTCAATATAGTACTGATTTACTGGATTCACTTCATTAATTATATTTAAATTATAAGCTAGCAATTGTAAAATATTTAATTAAAATTTAACGGCAGCTAAGAAAGGCTACACTTGTATGTCAGGATAGAGATTAATTTATCTTCAAATATAACTTTGAATTTACATAGATAGAATTAGTTTTGACTCCCTGTTCTGTTCCGGATCCGCTGTTCGTTTTTCGTTTATGGAAAACATGTATTTTCAATTAGTTCTTCGGTTCTGTTACGGACCATTCTGTTGAAAACAGAATTTTACTTACAGTTCTAAGTGACAGCTGCTTATTTCACTGAACCAAGCCGATTGCCCGAAATTGCCACGTGATCGCTGATGAATTTTTATTATGAAAAATATATGAATGAAAAATTTATAATCAGTCGAGTTTTTTTAATTAAATAACGTTTTCTACTTATTTTCTTTAAAATTATACAACGTGATAATTAAAACGGTGCGCCGTACATTATGCTTATATGTTTTCAAGTTCGAATTTTCGAAATGAGTTGGACGTTTGTGCTGTTTTGTTTACATTAGTTTTGCAAATTCTTTGAAGATAAAAAGTGCTCAATATTTCTTGTTTATGTGGCTAACAAAATTAACGACAAACGAAGGTTAAGGTTAAATAATTTTATTTATAACTTTACTTTTTTACTTCAAACGAAATGAGCGCAAGTTTTTATTCGTAGCTAAATGTAACTTTTTTGGATTTGTACAACAACAATAACCCAGAGCACCATTTGTAATCATGGAAGATACGCAGTGTTGCATAGACATATATCGATATAAATGAGAAATTATTATTAGGCTTAAGTTCAGTTTTATTGATTTAATAAAAATTCAAATTATTAAGAGTTTTTATTTTTAAAAACATTAGTGTATACAATCAGATTAGCATAAAGTATCAGTATACCAAATTACAAACAAATTTTAAATCTATTAAATTTAGCTTATATAATATTTCTAATCTTTTTCAGAAAAATGGATTCTCATATATTCAAAATTCAATGTAAAGATACATCCAACTTTTGCAGAGCAAAATTCTAAGTTTGGCAATTAAACAGAAACATGATTTTGAAGCAATCAACATATTGGTTTTCAACAATTTTATTGAGCATCAAGATAGGTTATCGATAATTTTAAACTTTAACCCTTCGATGTTCTGTTGTGTCGGTTGCCTTGCGTGCAAAATAGAAAACGATGCGTCTATTGTCTGGTGTCTGTGTTGGACGCGTTTTCTTTTCTTTTTTTTTTGTTAGGTTCTTGGGCACAGATAACCAGAGATGACACGAGACGGAAGATTTTGCATACTGATTTGTATACACTCATACAATCCTTCGTTTTCGTTTTTTTTCTTTGTGCTGTCTTTGTATCCAAATTAAAATTATAAATCACAAAACTAATAAAATATCCATATATTTCTACAATTTACATTAAAAATATTATTAATTAATTAATTTAAGTTGGTTTTCACTCACCGTTTGTATTTTATTACTATATACATCTGCAATATATCAGAATTTATCAAGTATGTATGTATGTATGTGTGTATGTAAGCAAAAAACCACCACCATTTGGCAAATATACAGAATATATGTACATATGTATATAAATTTAACATACAGAGTATATAAGCACACACTAAATTGTTTTATCACTTTATTTTGGAATTATATGCCGTAAATACTTAAGATTATCACATTTTATTAAATTTAAGCGTGCTTTTATGTAGCATTTTCCACTAAAAACTGAACTTTTTTTGCTTTTCGTTTTGTTTACTTTCATAACAAACACACTAATGTTGTCTCTTTTTCACGAAGCTTACATATGACAAATAATATATGATCCAAGTCCAATTTTTTTGTTTTTTGTCATCTCTGGTTATCTGTGGCTTGGGTATGATAGTTATTGGTTGTTGATTATTGTATTGTGACTGGATGTATATGTTTTAGTTAATTGTGTTGTGTTGAATTATTGTAGGAAGTTGAGGTGCATCTGTGTCTGTTTTGGATTATTTTGTTTTATTAAATAGCTTAGGTATAGTGCGTGCGGCAAATAAATGATATGTGCATGTATGTACGTAGCTGTCAAAATGTCAAATGTGTAGGCCGTGTTTACATAACCTGTGTGCAGTGGGCATATCTAGGAACAGGGTATGCCCGAGTTAATATTATGAAGGAACCCGAGAGTTGTTAAGCAATTTTCTCTTTAATGATCTGGGATCCTGGAAAATATATAAAATTATAGCAACAAAATAGGTTCAAGAACCGAGGTCAAGTACACCGAACTTAGGTGTACAGAAAGTGAAAAACTGGGTGAATATTTGTATGTGTTAGTCATAACTGTGAGGAATTGTACCGAAAAGTCAGTTGTTGAATTTAGAGAATGTTGAACATAAAGAAGTATAACAGGAACTACCGAAAAGAAAAGAAGTTGAGTGCGTTAAAGAAATAAAATTCGTTTGGTTTAAGTTTTATTACTTAGTTGTAAAATAAATAATATTAAATAAAAAGATAGCAGCGTAAAAAAAATAAAGTCCGGAATAATTATTTGAAGAACAATAATTATATTAAAAATAGTTGAAAAAAAAACTTTACCTGTATCTGCGTCCGGTGAGTATGGTTAAAGAAGTTCTTTAAAAATTAGCCTTGTAGAACCGTAGTGTCTGCAGATTAGAAGGTCATACAAAAATTTACCATACTCAAAAGGATTAGAAGGACAGCATAGGGAAAGTTCCTGGCAGGAATTTCGAAGGTATAAGGCAATAAGGAATAATATAAGAGATAGTCTATAAACCTAAAGGAGCAGAACAGGTAAAAGAATATTTAGAAAACATAAAATTAAAATGAAGTCAAAAATAAAAAAAGTGGAAGACGGAAGTTAAAAAACACTATTTAGTGACGGTTGGCACCAAAACAAAGCAGGAGTGCCATCTGTGGGATAAATTGATTAAGAAATTCATAGAGCGAAGTGTCAAACCCAGAAATTTATTAAGAAACAATTATAGCAAAAATCTCAATAGGGTAGCGCTTAAGGTTAGGTAGAAAATAGTCGTAAATTAGATTTGCAAAAAAAAAATAAATAATTTAATTTGTAATAATTGTGTTTTATGGTAATTTTATTGTTTACTTGCTTATAAGCGTTATATAAGAAAATAGATATAAGGAAACGGTTAGTGCCTAAATGAATTTTTTTTTGGCTAATCAGTTCTGTCTCGCCAAAGTTTTGAATGCGTTTTTTTTTATTTTATTATTGAATTTGTGTTGAGGATTGGTTTTTTCTTTTGTCCCAGCGATAGCGGTGACATACAGACCGCCTAAAAGAGCTCGTTTAGGTAGGGTTAAAATAGAATAATGAGATTAAAGTTTTTTTTTTCTGATATGCATATATGATCAGGGAAAATTCAATAACAAGTTGAAGAAAAGTACTTATGAGATATTGTTTTTCGGCGGTAGTAGTTTTTTTAAAGTTTAAGTAAATGAACATATCCGTAATTTTAATAATTTAGGCACCAACAAGAATCTTTAGTTTAAGTTTTTTTTGCCATACTTTCTTTTATTTTTATTCGATAAGTAATATATTGTTTTTTTTTGTTTTCTATTAAACTTTATTTAAAATATCCAATCTTTATTTAATGTTATATTTTTTTTGTGTTCCCATGTTTTTTTTTTTTGTATTTAAAATATAAATTTTTTTTAATAAGGAAATTGTTTTATTGTTCATATTTTTAGTTGTAAGCGTTTTATTTAATAAAGTATGTAAGTCCATTTTGTGCATCATAACGAATATGTTCGTGTTCTGAGTTTATTGTTCGAGGGAGGAGATGTAAAACCAGGTTTGTGAGGTGAGTGTGTGTGGGTATTGGGGGACCTAAAAAAATAAAATTAGGATTCATTGTGTCCCAGGTAGGGTGGGCGAGTAGAGGAATGCGACCTTTTTCCTATCTTCGAAATGTTTCTCGTTTGTTTAGTTTGTTTGTTTGTGTTGTAACTTTTAATTGTTCGTGCTTCAGCTGAGATTGCGGGTTGGGACCTGCCCTGCGGATGCCGTTTTTAGCTGGCTGGCATCACAACCTCAGCGACCTGAGGACACGTAACAGTTCATATGGGTTTGGCGAGACCAAATCGAGTTTTAAATGTATGAGGTTTTTTTTTTAATTACTGAGCAGCCACCGTCCATGACTTCATTATATACGAGTATGTTGTGCAAAATGCGGTAAAAAGGTAAAAGTGAAATTTGAGATATTGGTTTTCAACAATTTTATCGAGCATAAAGATAGGTTATCGATAATTTTAAACTTTTACCCTTCGATGTTCATATGGGTCTGGCGAGACCAAATCGAGTTTTGAATGTATGAGTTTTTTTTTAATTACTGAGCAGCCACCGTCCATGACTTCATTATATACGAGTATGTTGTGCAAAATGCGGTAAAAAGGTAAAAGTGAAATTTGAGATATTGGTTTTCAACAATTTTATCGAGCATAAAGATAGGTTATCGATAATTTTAAACTTTAACCCTTCGATGTTCATATGGGACTGGCGAGACCAAATCGAGTTTTGAATGTATTAGTTTTTTTTTAATTACTGAGCAGCCACCGTCCATGACTTCATTATATACGAGTATGTTGTGCAAAATGCGGTAAAAAGGTAAAAGTGAAATTTGAGATATTGGTTTTCAACAATTTTATCGAGCATAAAGATAGGTTATCGATAATTTTAAACTTTAACCCTTCGATGTTCATATGGGTCTGGCGAGACCAAATCGAGTTTTGAATGTATGAGTTTTTTTTTAATTACTGAGCAGCCACCGTCCATGACTTCATTATATACGAGTATGTTGTGCAAAATGCGGTAAAAAGGTAAAAGTGAAATTTGAGATATTGGTTTTCAACAATTTTATCGAGCATAAAGATAGGTTATCGATAATTTTAAACTTTAACCCTTCGATGTTCATATGGGTCTGCGAGACCAAATCGAGTTTTGAATGTATGAGTTTTTTTTTAATTACTGAGCAGCCACCGTCCATGACTTCATTATATACGAGTATGTTGTGCAAAATGCGGTAAAAAGGTAAAAGTGAAATTTGAGATATTGGTTTTCAACAATTTTATCGAGCATAAAGATAGGTTATCGATAATTTTAAACTTTAACCCTTCGATGTTCATATGGGACTGGCGAGACCAAATCGAGTTTTAAATGTATGAGGTTTTTTTTTTAATTACTGAGCAGCCACCGTCCATGACTTCATTATATACGAGTATGTTGTGCAAAATGCGGTAAAAAGGTAAAAGTGAAATTTGAGATATTGGTTTTCAACAATTTTATCGAGCATAAAGATAGGTTATCGATAATTTTAAACTTTAACCCTTCGATGTTCATATGGGACTGGCGAGACCAAATCGAGTTTTGAATGTATTAGTTTTTTTTTAATTACTGAGCAGCCACCGTCCATGACTTCATTATATACGAGTATGTTGTGCAAAATGCGGTAAAAAGGTAAAAGTGAAATTTGAGATATTGGTTTTCAACAATTTTATCGAGCATAAAGATAGGTTATCGATAATTTTAAACTTTAACCCTTCGATGTTCATATGGGTCTGGCGAGACCAAATCGAGTTTTGAATGTATGAGTTTTTTTTTAATTACTGAGCAGCCACCGTCCATGACTTCATTATATACGAGTATGTTGTGCAAAATGCGGTAAAAAGGTAAAAGTGAAATTTGAGATATTGGTTTTCAACAATTTTATCGAGCATAAAGATAGGTTATCGATAATTTTAAACTTTAACCCTTCGATGTTCATATGGGTCTGCGAGACCAAATCGAGTTTTGAATGTATGAGTTTTTTTTTAATTACTGAGCAGCCACCGTCCATGACTTCATTATATACGAGTATGTTGTGCAAAATGCGGTAAAAGTGAAATTTGAGATATTGGTTTTCAACAATTTTATCGAGCATAAAGATAGGTTATCGATAATTTTAAACTTTAAACCTTCGATGTTCATATGGGTCTGGCGAGACCAAATCGAGTTTTGAATGTATGAGGTTTTTTTTTAATTACTGAGCAGCCACCGTCCATGACTTCATTATATACGAGTATGTTGTGCAAAATACGGCAAAAAGTAAAAGTGAAATTTGTACATTTGTGGTAAAAAAAACTAATTTCAAACAAAATAATAAAATATTATTTAACTGGCATACAAAATACACATCAACAGGCAGAATTATAAACTTCAACTCAACACAACCAAAATCACAAATAATCAACACCGCAAAAAATTTTGTTCAAATAGTATTAGATATCAGTGAAAAACAATTTCACACACAAAACATAATGAAAAAATAACAAAAATATTAACAAACAATAGCTTTCCTATTGGAATAACAAAATCATTAATCAAATCCTACAAACCGACAATAATCAATAATCATGACAACTATAACCAAGATAAACGGTTTTTCAGTATAAAATACATACCTGGCCTTACCGACAAAAACACCATAAAAACAGCAATAGATAATAATAACATAAGTTTTTGTTACAAACCAAATAAAACGCTTAATACAATTTTTTCAAAAACTAAAACACCAATAGAGATATTACAACAAAACAACGTTGTATACGAAATACCTTATAATGGCATGGACAATAACAGCTGTAATCTTGTGTACATAGGCACAACAAAAACAAGTTTGGAAACAAGAGTAAAAGAGCATCAAGCTGATATAAGCAAACAAGAGATATATAACAGTAAGTTTAAGAATACAACAAAAAATAAGCAAAACAATGAACAGCAAAGAGGACACAGACAATTTGTGCACGAGCTATAAAATTGCAATAAAATAAGATAAATAGTTGTGATTTTATACTTTCTTAAAAACATCTATTTTAATTAAGTCTATTCTAAAGTATAATGTTGTTTAAAAAACTATTTTTCAAAGTGGTACTCAACACACAAAAAATTTAAAAAAATTATATTCATGTGACGTCATAGTGTAAGCTATTGTACATTATTCTTTAATATTATTCAAAAATTGTTGATAATATTCTTTTTAATAGAAATTAAAAAAAAAATCCAAAAGTGAACATACAATTCACGAAACGTCGGGAAAAATATAGAATAAAAAATTTTACTTTTATTTACATAAAATACGGTAGGCCAATAGCTAAATTTATAAATTAAAAAATAAAAGTAATTTCAAACTACTTTCGTTAATCAAACACACATAGGTCTGAGCAGACCCCAAAAAAAAACTCATGTAATTTGTATGACCGTTATAGAGGTGTGAAGCTCCTGAAGGAACTAGTTCAACTGAACGTTTCACACAAGTGAGCTAAATGAGCCGCTCACCTTACTGAGCGTTTTTAGCTCAGTAAGTGAGCGCTCTTTACAATCAATCAATTCAATTTCATGTATTATGACAATTGAATTTTACGTACCCTAAAGAGCTTTTATTTCGTATGGAATATGACATTTGGCACAATACAATACTTTTGCGATAGTATCTACAGTATTGTATTAAATAAGGGTTGATTTTGATAGCCAGCGTTGCCAAATAAGCTAATTTATCTTTACTTTATAGTTTTTCTAAGCATTGATCAATTTTGAAATAATTTATTTAAAACATTAAATATATAAATACAGCAGACTGCAGGATTTATATTTCACCGTATTGGTCTGAATTTTGTTATATTAATTCCAATTTCTGAACCTATTATTCCTGCCCCATTTTCCTTATATCACAGTGCTAAGGTTTAAACTTACTTCTTTGTACCTGCTAATATTGGGAAGAATAACAACCAAAGTATTTTTGAATTAAATCATTTAACGCCAAACGTAAATCATGAAACAGATGATGATGACTGATACTCATTAGGTTTAACGAATTATTAAAAAAAAAATTATTGATAAGTTTTGGGAACAGAATTATTGGAATACCAATTATACTAACAACTTTAAATTTAGTATCATTATTCTCAAATAATATAAACTTAAAAATATGTTTGGGGCAAAGGAAAATATTTAAGCAATTTTCCGAAAAATCACTCATTTTTAAAACTTTTTGATGCATGAATATTTTTTCACAATTTTTTTACATAAATTAATTATTTTGAATTTTTCTTATATTTGTTTTTTTACACTGGATTAAGATTTGTTTCAATTTACTAAACAGTCACACATTTAAAAATTGACTATCAATTTGATATAAATTTTGCTTGCAAGTTATGTTTCAATTTTTCATTCAAGTAACACTGCAGTCAGACGTTCAAGTTTTTATTCAATTCTCTTTCAAGAAATTTACACAAACTGCTAGTCAAAATTCACAAAAATTGAAGGCTGTGACGTAGGCTGCACGCAATTTGCTTTCAAGAAAACAAAAATTATGGCAGCAGAATATATGTACTTATGTATGTATATGAAAACTAACGAGAGTTTATAATCAAAATGGCAATCAGCTGCTTTCTTCAAAGCAATTTGAAACACTCAATTGAACGAAAATGTGAAAGCAAATTCTCAGCAAATTTTAAAAGTGTGAGTGTATTGGTAAAAAAATGAGAGAGGATTGAATCTTGAAAAATTAAATGAAAACTTGATCGTGTGACACCTATGTTAGGCTATGTCTTAATAAAAAATATATAAAATTAGCTGTATATTGTAGCTTATTTTTATATACATAATTAAAATTAAGTTGTTTTCCAAATTAGTTGTTTAAAAATAAAAACGTTATGGTAACGCTGATATCAGAAACATTTTTTGTTTTCGCTTTGTTTACTTTCGTAAGAAAGATAGACTGAGCTGAAACCAATGGAGCTAATGTATTTTAGTGAACTAAAGTGAGCTATTGAACTAAACTGAGCTATTGAACTAAAGTGAGCTGTTGAACTAAACTGAGCTATTGAACTAAAGTGAGCTATTGAACTAAAGTGAGCTACTGAACTAAAGTGAGCTATTGAACTAAAAGAGCGAACTAGTTCAGTTAACTGAGCTGAGCGGAAAAGAGTGCTCACTCAACTGAGCTGAAAAACCCAACTCTAGACCGTTATAAGAAAACAATAAAATTTTTACAATGGCAGCGGGAGATATCATATATTTAGTTGATGTTTAGCATTCAGAGTGAACACGTGTTTTTAACGTCTTTAGTGAGAGCTATAATTTCAATAAAATGGAGCAGAAGGAATCGATGAAGATATGATGACGCGTTTGCTTCGTAAATTAAGTGCAAGAAATGTTAAGCCTGAAGAACGGGAGCGACTTAAGGAACATATTGAGCAAGTTATGGGGCAGGAGCTTGATTCATTTGAGACAAGTAATGACTTAGGAGATGATGACTATCTTTCAGAATATGATGAAATTTTTGATGAACACCCGACATTTAAGAGAAAATTGAAATAGAGGCCGCCGGTGCACTTCAAGATCCAACCACAACTGCGAAGCCTCGGTCTCACAAGGTGCCAACGAGAACGAAATGTATGCTTATTTCGGATGCTATATTTACTTGTCTGTTTCACGCAAATTCTCAGCTAGCAAAAAAAATGGGGGCGAGCTATAATATGCCAATTTATAAAGCCACCATGTCATTATTAAATAGATTCAAGCACTTGATTGCTTTCATCCGCTTCGATAAGACAGCACTCGTGCAGATTTGTTAAAACAAGGAAAATCTGCAGCTGTTCTTTCATAAAATACAATAGTCAGTTGAATAATTATAAAAAGTTGGGAAAATTCATCATGGGTAGAAAATCAAGTGAACTTTCAGATGAACACCGAAAAATAGTAATAGATTTGCACAATGATGGAAAATCCTTGAGGGAAATTGCTGAAACAATGAAGAGCAGTGCTTCTACTATTCAATACGTGGTGTCGAAATATAAAAAAGCGGACAATTTAAAAAAACGAAAAGAAATGTTAACCGATGCAATTTAACAAGAAAATACTGCTCAATACTATGTCGCCAAATTCACGTCGACCCTTCAATAAGTGGCGTAACACTGGCTGGAAGTTTAGCACAGAACTTTGAAATTCACGTTACACCTCAAAAAAATGTGGATTGAAAAGTCGGTGTGAGCATGATTAATAAGCAAAAGCGGGTTAAGTTTGCTAGAAAGTACCGAAATGAGGATTTCAGCTTCTGGAAAAGAGTTATTTTTACGGATGAGTCCAAATCTATATATATATAAAAATGAATGCTTGTCTGTATGTCATCGATGAACTCAAAAACTACTGGACCGATTATTATGAAAATTGGTATATATATGAATTTTTCCACGGAGAAGGTTTGTATAATATGCTCATTTAAGCCACTCGCCACCAACTTCTGCCCCGTTCAACCGATTGTCATGAAAATCATTATGACTACTCGTGTGTATTTTTACACAGAGGCAACGAATATGATATTCATATTAATGGAAGTTAGGACCAGATGGCGCTTTTATTTATATATATAAAACAGGATGTGTGTATGTATGTAACGTATGGACTCCAAAATGGCTGGTCCGATTTTGATGAAATTTTCAAGGAATCTTCAGGCGGGTGACATAGGCTATATGAAGTTTTGATTGGACAAAGAGGCGTGGCCCCGCCCATATAACCAAAAAATTTAAATCGCCATATTTTGGACATTTTTTGACCTACGTCGATGATATTTGGAACATATGGTGTTGGCATAATTTGAAATACGTACCAGGAGAAAAGTGAGTGGGACCACGCTCCTTTTTTGGAAAACCAAACCCCTGGACCGATCTTCCTGAAATTTTCACAGCATGTTACTGTGACTCTAGAAGAAATAATAGGCTATATGAAATTTTGATTGGACAAAGAGACGTGGCACCGCCCATATAACCCAAAAATTTAAATCGCCATAGTTTGGGCATTTTTTTACCTAATTCGATGATATTTGGTACATATGGTATTGGCATAATTTGGATTACGTGCCAGGAGAAAAGTGGGTGGGACCTCGCCCCTTTTTAGGAAAATAAAAAATCGTAATATAGCCTTAACTACTGAACCGATCGTCATTAAATTTTCACAATAGGAACTTTATTTTATAACGAGGGGGTAGCGAAGCGCACTGGGTATATCTAGTTCAATATAAAATTATCGGATGGACGACATAAAATTTGGTGAGAGAAGAACACGAGCTTATTTCGCCATAACCTCATTTATACATTCAAACAAGGTGGAGGGTCGGTAATGGTTTGGGGCTGCTTTTCAGCATATTGAGTTGGGAATCTATATTTCATTGATGGAATTACGACAAGGGATTATATCAATATTTTAAAGCAAAATTTGAAGCAAAGTGATTTTATCTTTCAACAATATAATGATCCAAAACATACGGCGCTGGATTCCCGACTTTGGATCCTGCAAAACTGCCCCAAATACCTCAAAACTCCAGATCTCAATCCCATTGAGAATTTATGGTCGATTTTCAAGAAAAAATTTGAAACATTACGACATTAGAAACGTAAACGACCTGAAAGTAGCATTGAGGACAGAAAACATAAATTATCAACTATTTCCTCGAAAATGTTATATCATATAATGTACTTACACAGAAGTTGATTGATCGGTCGCTAAGCCGTAGTACGATTTGAATGAGAATAAAGTGAACACAATTGAATGTTTAGTGTGAAACTTAATAATTTTTTAAAAAATTTATAAATAAGAAATGATAAATAGATAAGTATTTCCTAAATTATAAATATTGGACTAGTGTTACTTACGTTTGTGAATCTAAATGTAACAACTAGAACTAAAGTCTATAAAATGAATTAATTATTTGTATCATTAAATAAAACATATTTTATTCTACTTATGTACATATATACATATCTACAACTATTCTACATATCTACATATTTACGTTGCTTTATTTAAAATAAAATAGGAATCAAATCAATAAATATTTGCGTTTTTGTATAGTGTTATGGTGCAATGTTTACTACGATTTTTTTTAATAAACTGACATTTTTCCGTTTCTTTCCAAGTTGGCTGATGTAGTTCATATATTTCCTTTTTCCAGATAGACACACTCTTTTTTAGATCATCAATTGCAATCGAGACAGCTTTCAATGATGTTTCACGGTGTGGCGATGATATAGCGACAACAACACTAGATTCGTGGATTCCAACTAAGCCTAAACGGTGATAAATGGCGATATTTACTATATCTGGGTATTGGCATCTTAGATCTTTACAAATAGTTTCAAGCTGCTTCAATGCCATTGGCTCGTAAGCTTCATATTCTAATGTTAATACCTGTTAAAAATGTTGTAACAAATTAAGTTTAGTGCCAAAAAAATTTCGCTCATATAACCTAACTAACCCTCATATGAAATACATTTAATGAAATTAAATAATAATGTAATATGCTATTCAATAGCATATTTAAATAATGTCATTTAAAATTTTTTTCCTTTGTGAAAAAAAAGAAGGTGTAATCATGGTGTAATTACCTAGGTGGCAGCAGGAGAAAACAGGAACATGGCAGCACGAGAAAAAGTAAAGCCAAAACAACTCGTTCTGTCAAAAATATAAGACCAAAACAACTCTTTGACATTTGCAGCCAAAACATAAGTAAGGCATAAAATAGTCAGATGTCGTAGCGCTGCCACCTTGTTTAATACGCCTTAGGTGTAATGAAGGCCAAACATTATTTGCTACCATTTAACAAAACTATAGGGGAAATCACTCTTAGTATTGTAATCAGTGCATATCTTGCAAGTCTAGCTTATTTTCATCAGTTTGCAGCAATGCAATAACAAAATTTATAAATAAGCTAGACCTGCAAAATCTGCAACAGATGCAAGAGCAGTTTTCTACCAAGAGTGATTACCCTCTATGTAATAACGAACAATGTATGTATATATAGTTATGTTATAAAAACAGAGAACAAAGGTTATCCAACAGGTGAGCTTTCTAACACAGCTGACTCTGCTCGCTTTATATCTCAAATGTTCATAGTAACTGATACAACTTGAAAAGCATACATAAATATATTAATTGTAATTTTTTTAAATTACTACGAACTGTTTATTATTAATATTTGTTAATATTTAAACAGGCTAAAGTTCGTAAATGTTTATCATCAGAGAAATATTAAGTAGACATTGTTAACATATTTCGAGCAACAAAGTAAAAATTTAATGTTAAGTTTTATTTTTTATGACCAGTGAGTATATTGCAATAATTTCAATAGGTTTTTACCTGCGGGCTCTCTGCGGTCAGTTATTTGTTTCCAAATATAAATAAAATAAAACGAATTTTATTTTACATTTAGCCAACGTTTTGTTTGTTTTTTGCAAACTTCTTCAGGGGTTTATTTGTTGTTGTTTTTATTAAAAAATCTAGCAAACATAGGTAATTATTTTATTATTATATTTTTATCTGAATATAAAATTATATTGGAAAAAACAAACTTACATTTTACATATTTAAATAATGAAAATTATTATTCTAAAAAACTGGACTTAACGACACAGATTTTAATAAAATAAAAACAATGTTCACAAAAGAGGACAAGGATAACACAATGCTCTAATACTCGGTAGCTATAAGATAATTAATCAAAGTTCTGTGATATTAATAATAAATTTGACCATTGATTCTGTGTTGTGTTGTACTGATTTACATTTTTATTTAATTATTAAAATCTGTGTCATGAAGTCCAGTTTTTTAGAATAATAATTTTCATTATTTAAATATGTAAAATGTAAGTTTGTTTTTTCCACTATAATTATATTTTCAGATAAAAATATAATAAAATAATTACCTATGTTTGCTAGATTTTTTAATAAAAACAACAACAAATAAACCCCTGAAGAAGTTTGCAAAAAACAAACGAAACGGTGGGTAAATGTAAAATAAAATTCGTTTTATTTTATTTATATTTGGAAACAAATAATTGACCGCAGAGAGCCCGCAGGTAAAAACCTATTGAAATTATTAAAAATTTAATATTTATATATCCCTTTTGTAGATTTTTCAATAGCACTAGCTGAATAGAAACAAACGTGCAAATGCCCTTTTCACTACTTGTTAGGTAGCTTCGTTGAATGTCATTACATACTCTAATTATACACAATTAGAAATAGAATACGCGACTTATTTCTACTGGATGCTAGCTGGGGAATTTTTTATTTTTTTTGGTTTTTATTTATTATATATTAAACATTACAGTGCTGCTAGCGAATTATGTCCTACAATGCCCAATCTCCTTATTTTTTGTTCCATTTAAGACACACTTTTTTGGTATGATTTTAAACTTAAGTATATTTTTGATTAATTGTTCGTTTTTTGAACATAGAATTAGCACATGCCCTTGCTTTTTTGTTTATGTATATTAATTGTAATTTTTTTAAATTACTACGAACTGTTTATTTATAATATTTGTTAATAAAATTTTACATTTATTTAACACATTCATAATGGAAAATTATTTGTTGTGTATGTTTGAAAAGTTTTTAAAGACTATTTTTATGCTTTGTAATTCACGAATTTATTTGTAAGTTTTCATATAAATGGATGAGCTTTAAAATTTTTTAAAAATAAAGGGTAAACATCTACTGATGAGTAGGTATGGCTACCAACGAAATATATATTTAGATATTGCTAACCCGCAACAAATAAATAAAATTTAAAATAATTGTTAATATTTAAACAGGCTAAAGTTCGTAAATGTTTATAATCAGAGAAATATTAAGTAGACATTGTTAACATATTTCGAGCAAATATGTTAACAATGTCTACTTAATATTTCTCTGATGATTTCGAGCAAATATGTTAACAATGTCTACTTAATATTTCTCTGATTATAAACATTTACGAACTTTAGCCTTTTTAAATATTAACACATACATAAATAATTGTTACAGTTTGGAATGCATACGTAAGAAAACGTGTTAATTTTGTTTGTGTGCTTTAAGATAAAGCGAGTACTGTAAAGTACGCACACAACACAAACAATTTAAATATACGAGCACAAAAAAGAAAGACAAAAAAAAATTAAATAAATAAATTATTTGTATTTGTATGCTTCTCTAATACAACAAGACATAATATCTTATAAATTATAGTATTAGAGTCAGACAAGTTACATTAGGCGTGTGACAAAAGGTGAACATTAACTAAAAAAATAACTAAAAAATAACTAAAAAATAAATAAATAATATCAACAAGTTAAATGTGTGTTAAGATATTAAAAAATTTAGTTTAACGAAACGATTGACACAGTAAATTTTGAAATTTAATTGCGTTGCTAGTATTTTGCAAATTGGGAGAAAGTTGGTTCCAGAGACGAATTGTTAATATATAAAACTGTCTCTCAGATGCCGTGTCATTATGCCGAAATTGGATAATGCCATTTCCTCTCGATGATCTTGTGAACTGTAAGCGGTCATAAAGGTATTTTGGTTTTTTCGTCATGATAATTTTATGTAACAGGAGAAGGTTTTTAAGCATTAGATAATAATTAAGTGAAATATTAAAAATACGGGTGGAGTATTGCGATATGTGATCAAACCTTTTTAGACCATAAATGTAGCGTATAACGTTATTAAAAGTTGTTTTAAGTTTCAAAGTGTCCTTCGAATTACAACCATAAAAAACCTCAGACGCATATAGTAAAGTAGGCAGTATATAAGTTTTAGCAAGTAATAGCCTTATTTTCAACGGTGTGAAATACTGCGTAGCCCATAAACTCCTTAGCATGCTATATATCCTACCACAGGACTGATTAACATGATCAGACCAGGTTAAAGTACTGTTGAAATTTACACCAAGGTTTCTGGCAGAGTTAACTATATCAATTTGAGTACCTCCAAGGAAAATATCAATGTCATACTCAATTTTGACTGATTTCTTACAAATTATTAAACATTTGGACTTTTTAGGGTTAAGACGAAGGCCATTTGCTGATGCCCAAAGAAAAATGCTATTTAAATCAATATTAAGATTACTAACATTAGAGCTAATGGACGTCATAGGACTACTAAGGTAAATTTGAATATCATCAGCATACATTTGTATACTGGAATATCTAAGTTGTTCTGGTATATCATTTGCGTACAGTGAGAACAACAATGGTCCAAGTACAGAGCCCTGCGGAACACCTCTTACCACCCGTAAAGGATATGAAACAAGACCATCACATGATACGCTTTGTACTCTATCTGTTAAATAAGATGATATTAATTTAACAGCAGTTGTAGAAAAATTGAAAATTTTTGTTAGCTTCATGCACAGTATTGAGTGATGAACGGTATCAAAAGCTTTTGAGTGGTCAAGTAATACCAAAAATGATATTTTCCCAGTATCTAGGTTACCCCTAATGTCTTCAACAACATCAGTTAGGGCAGTTACACAGCTATGATGAGGTCTGAAGCCTGATTGACGATCAGTTAATAACTTTTTGGTATTTACATATTCATAGATTTGTTTCTGCAAAATATGCTCAAGAACTTTGGAGAGGTAAGGTAGAATTGAAATAGGGCGATATTCGCTGTCTGTCTTTGGGACGGGGATTACTTTGGCATATTTCCATTCTATCGGGAATGTACTTGTGGTAATAGCAGTATTATATAAATGTACAATAGAACGTACTATCCAGGGTAGAATTAATTTTATGAATCTAGGATTGATATCATCCAAGCCAATAGCATGAGATTTAACTTTACTAAATCCTTCTGCAACATCAGCTACTGTGATACATTTAAAATTGAATTTTTCACTCGAGGCATCATATGATGGGACTCGATCATAAAAACTAGGGTCAGCTGACGGCATGGGAATATTGACAAAATTTTAATTTAACCTATTGACATCAACATCAATACAACAATTCTTTGTCTTACCAATACCAATGTCCCGTATTTGCTTCCACGTCTTATTGGTATCAACTGCATTATTAAATTTATTTGAATAGTAGGCACATTTTTCGCATTTAATTTTTGAAACTACAGCTTTCCTAGCCAAGCGATACTGCTCATGATACTCAGGTGTTCGGTATCTCTTCCATAATTGGTAAATGCTATCACGACGTTGTATTAGTAGCTTAACATCATCAGTGAACCATGGTCGGGCTGTGGCTCTTATGGTTTTGTTTCTGATCGGAATATGCTTGTTATATAACTCTAAAATAAGACTGTTTAGCAAAGTCACTTGTTCATTAACCGAAGGCAAGAAAAAAATTTGATCCCATAATATATTATTAAGATCGGATTCTAAAGAAAACATGTTAAAATTATTAAAATCACGATAAGTAAAATTTTGAATAGGAATTTCTGAGCCAAAATCATATAAGGTAAAAATAATGTCATGTTTCGAGAAGGCAGGAGCAGCTAGTTGATCATAGTGTAATACTTTCCTACTATTACAGACAAAAAATATATCAAGCAGAGTGCGATTCGTGTTTGTAAAGTGTGTGGGCCTCGAGCTATTTATGGGAAACAAATTAAATGACGACATCATGGTTACCACACTAGTATCTACGAGTAAATTACAATTAAAGTCTCCAGCAATAATAATTTCTGAGTAGGATACAGATAACAGCTCTAATTGAGCAACTAGTTTTTCGAATTTTATAGTTCTATCCCGCCTATATACACATCCAAGTAGCATAGTGGTACCATTAGAGTTTAAGTCAACAAATATGTATTCAACATCATTCGTTTCATTAAAACTACAATTAAACTTGCATGAAATATTGTCCTTAACATATATTGCTACACCACCAGCATGCTTATACCTATCGGATCGAAAAACACGGTACCCATTCAGACTATATAAGCCATCATTTATTTCACTTCTAAACCAAGTTTCAGAAACACATATTGCATCAACACCTGAGTTCTCAAATAAGAAACGAAATTCATCCATTTTATTGCATAAGCTTTGTGCATTGATATGGCAAATACTAAAGCCTTGTTTTTGTTTTGCCAAGATGCGAATCATATTAAAGTTACTATCCATAGAACCAATTTGCTCATACAAGATATTTGTCATAAGTATACATATATTAACGCAACGCAATTAAATAACCATGCAACCGAGAGATTTGACATACTATAATTTGTTGTATTTATGAAAAATATAAAAAAATTGATGACCAATTTAAAATTTGAGCAAAATAATTTTAAGTAGACAGGCAAAAATAAAAAAAGGTTAATTATAAAAAAATCAATAAAAATATAAATAAGTAAATTTGTTCGGCGACTGATGTTATTAACGAAAAAGTTGTGTAAGCTCCTCGAGGAATTCAATTAAAAACGGTTCGTCTGTCTCAAACTTCTTTACGTATACGAGACCTCGCATTGTGAAAGTTGATTTTATCTTTTTATTTTTTTTCATACCAAGTGCCTCTTTAAATATTTGGTAATTATGAGGCGTTAAGTTTTCACAAACGTAAATAGGTTCATTGCTTTCGAATCCTGCATTTTTTAGACATAACGTTGTTTTGTTATCCCTATGGAATTTAGATATCGTCTTCAGAAGATAATTTTTTTCATATATTTTTATATATTTTTTAATATTTTTTTTATATATTTTTTTTAATCTATATATATTCTCAACTTGTGGTGTGTTAACATAAACATAACATTAGACCAACGAACTTGTTTAAACTTTAGCAACTATGAAAAATTGAAATTTTAGTAATAAAATAGTTTCTAAGTATGTTAGAAAAAAAACTGCATAATAGTAAATTTAAAATATGTTAACAAAAATTAAGAAATAAACTGCATAATAGTAAATTTAAAGTTAACAAAAATTGTATAAATAGAAAAGTTAATTGCAAATAAAGACAGAATCATACTGGCAATTATAGACAGCTTGTGACTCTCAGATTCAGGCACCTAGTAAATCACTAGTAGCAGCCTACTAACTAGCTCAGAACACACTTGAGCTATAAATAAACCAAAGTGCTATAGGGAAAACTTTAACACATTAAACAACCATTACAATACCAACATAAAAAATTTTGTTTTTGGATTGTTGTACTTGTTGTCGAACATGCCAGTGTTGTCGAACCTGGTAGTTTTGCAATGCCAGGTGGTGTTGATTTTACAACAAGTACATTACAAAAACATTTGATATATCGACCTCTTGCTCGCATGTACAATTTGACATATCGAACTCAAAGTAGGTCAGATGTGTTAGTAACACCACCTTTACGTCAAATCCCCTTGCATATTTGTTTCCATAATAGAGAAATAAAAATGATTACTGCAATGCAGTCAGATAAACAAACGAGCAGTCATTCTGCGCACATTCGAACCTCTCATGTCGACCGAGACATTCAAAGTAAAAATTAAAGAGCGCAGAAATAAGATAATTAAGGTAAATTTTTTAAATATATTAAACATCAAATTTGTGGGCGCTTAGCTTAGTGTTCTAAAAACAAAGATCCTATTAAAAATATTCTCTTTATTTTAAATCGATATCCAACCGCTAACTAAAGCATTAGCAATGTTTTGTGAGGTTATATCAACCATCGGTATTGCCGAGGGTCATCTAGAAAACCTGTGGATGCACGTTAGACTATATCGGAACCCGTTTGATGTTGGCAATGGTCCAACAATATCGATGTTAATATGTTCGAATCGAGCGTCGAGTTATGCATAATTGGTCAATGGTGTTTTCCCATGGCGGTGAACTTTAGATTTTTGACACGGAAAGCATGTCCGGACATAATGCGACATCTTTTCACATAAAAGGCCACATATGTTATGTGTTACTTATTTCTTGGTCACCCCAATGCCAGGATGTGATAAAAAGTGAAGTTTGCTAATAACAACCTGACAAAGATTTTTCGGTACATCGGATTGTTAAAAACATGACAATACAATGTGTTTGTCGAATCTGGTATTGCTAATTTGGTAAGGGTAATTGAGTCGTTCTTTCCTTCTGTTAATAAATTGCACAGTTCTTGGTCTGATCGTTGTTGTTGTGATATATCATCAAAACTTACATCGCTTGCAATTTGATTATGCGTGGCATCAAATCGACTACACTATTTTCTACGCCAGGTAGATGTTAAACATTGGTGATATATTGACTTATAATAAAGTCCAGCTAACGGTCTCTTCTAGGCGACGCTTTATTGCTTTTTTTTAGTAAAAGCAATGGGACGAAGTCCCATCACTCAAGGGTAATATTTGAAATATTGTATTGCCTAGTATATTGCTGTTAGTTGCTGTACCTATTTTGTGTGTCTGAATTTTCTTAGAATAGGAACCAAGTAGTTAAGCCTGGTCGTTTACAATTTGGCATAACAACAACCCACAGCACCGTCAGATACGTCAGTTGTGAGTGTGACTTTTGCGTCGGGAGCCATGTGATTAAATAATGTAGTGTTTGCGAGTTCATCTTTGCACACATTTATCGCATCTTTGCCGCGGCATCTAATTTTTTAAACTTTTGTAATTTTTCTTGTTGCCAGGAATTGACAGAAGTAGAATTTGCTGACTCTTAATAGGGGTTTTTTATGAATATCCGCTAGAAATTTATCATACCAAAAAATTTCTTGAGGTCTTTTGCAACAATTGGCTGCGGAAAATCACGTGTTGGCTTTAGCAGAACCCGACTTCAGTAGAATAGGGTGTGATGAGTGCAACGAATGCCACCCTATTAGGTGTGCCGGCGCTTAAAAACGCCACTGGCTTAAAATCTTTTTAAAGGCAGATATAATGCCTATGTTTAATTAAAAGAAGCCGATTCAAGGCTGATTCAAAATTAATTTATTTTTATAAAAATCGCACCTTATATTCTACCTTACCGGTAGAATATAAGGTGCTTAGCTTTTGTAGCTTATCTTAAAGCTACAAAATTTCCATCATTATTATTTTTTTTTTTTTTTTTTTTTTTTTAATTTTATTATTTATTGAATCTTCAATTTAATTGAAACATCAATAAGTTGTTCAAATCTTAAATCTAAAAAAGATAAATATATGTTTAGCCAATGCTAAACAAAATTTTTAGTTTCAACGGTTGATTTTTGTTGTTTTTACATCTCTCGTGTACAGCTGATAGAAAGCCTGGTGTGGCCTCTATACTCTAGAATATTGCGCGCAAGTGGATTTGGGTGCAACTCAAGTTTTTTAATGTATTTTTTCGCGTGTCTTAACTAACGGAACATCGAGATCTTTGTGAATTCGATGATTTCGGATATACCATGGGGCTGCTGTTATAGTACGTAGAATTTAGTTTTGTCGCCTTTGAATTTTTTCTACATTTGATGCGGAGGCAGTGCCCCATAACTGGATTCCATAGGCCCATATTGGTTTTAGGATCGCATTGTATAATAGAAGTTTACAGTCTAGGCTTAGTATAGAGTTTCTTCCAATAAGCCAATTAATTTGGACTTTTAGTTCCATTTGGATCAACTTTGCGTCTATGTGGGATTTCCATGTTAAACGACGATCAAGATGAACGCCTAGATATTTGACTACAGTGTGTTGCGGTATAGTCTCGGTGTTGATTTGTATAGGCGGGCATGTTTCCCTGCGTAAAGTAAAAGTAACGTGTACACATTTCTGCTCATTCACTTTTATCCGCCATTGTTTTAGCCATGTTTCCAATTTTGAGATGTACGCTTGTAGATTCCGGGTAGCTTCTACAGGATTTTCATGAACGCTTAGAAAAGCCGTATCATCAGCAAATGTTACTGCTTAACGGTAAGTCAGAGGCATATATTAAATAAAGTACAGGACCGAAGATACTGCCTTGAGGGAACCGGCTACAATTGACTGCGGGGGGCTTCCTTTGCCTTCCCTAACTACAAATTTTCGTTCCTCTAGATAGCTTTTTAAGAGCCCGACGATGTTTGCGGGTAGATTTTGTGTTAATTTGTGGGCAAGACCTTCGTGCCATACTTTATCAAAAGCCTGTGCGACATCAATAAAAAGCGCTGGACAATATTTCTTTTTTTCAATGGTGTCTCTAACTACGTTCACATGTCTGTGAGTTTGTTCAATAGTGCTATGATGACTGCGAAAACCGAATTGATGATCTGGAATGCATCCACTTCTACTCACTATAGGCATCAGCTTGCTCATGTACAGCTTTTCAAATAGTTTTGAAATGTTGGGCAATAAACTAATAGGCCGATAGGATTCAACCTTCGTATGATCCTTGCCGGGCTTTGGTATCATAATAATCATCGAAACCTTCCATTCTGCCGGATAGTATTGCAGCCGTAAAATACCATTAAAAATGAATAGTATTATTCTTTTTGCAATATATGCCAATTCTTGAAGCAATTTGTTGCTTATTTTGTCGATACCTGGGCTGTCGAGGTTTACTCGACCTTGTTGTAGTTGTCTTGTTCAGATAAAATCGCGAAACGATTTTCGGAATTTTTTATATTTTTTTTTTCCATCTCTGGGAACTTTCGCTGTTGAAGCTATTTTAGCTGATTTTGGACTTCTTCCACTTTTTAACGCGGTTATGTATCTGTCCATTCCTGTTTGAATGTTATTATCATTTATTGTACTCACCGCATCTACCATTTTGTGCACGTTGGTCACCTTGTTACTTACGTATTGTTTGTTTGTACAGCTAAGCTGACAAGTTTACTGATGGGTGCAATTGTTGTTGCTTCTTGATCACTATTTAACATGTTCAGAGATAATGATCGCGCACGAGTATTTGTGTTTTCTGTTAAATTCAGGTTTTTGTTTAATTCATTTTTTTTATTGTCGTCATCAGCAACTAAAGTTATATATTGTACATTCCTACTGCTTGTAGGATTATTATATTTTTTGTGACTTGAAATTTTTTTTTATATTCAGTTGCGACGATTATAAAAACGCGTCTGTTCACTACGAGAGTTGAAACTGAATCATAGTTCCAATATTACTTTCAATTATAATCCAGGAATTTAATAAAGAATTTAACATTAGGGAAATTCTAATGTAATAGGGATAAAATAAACATGATAAATCTATATATATATATATAAAAGTTGCGTGGGTGACTGACTGACTGACTCATTCATTCATCATCGCCCAGCTCAAACCGCTGAACCTAGAAACTTGAAATTTGGCATGTAAGTTCCTTTTACAGAGTGTAGATCCACTAAGACGGGATTTTTGGAAATTCGAATTTTTAGGGGGGTAAAAAAGGGTAAAAACGGCCGAAAAATTACATTTTTAAAAAACTTTTAAAAAAGGTCCCAGGAATATCAAATTTGGAAAATAGGTTCCTTTTACGACGCAGACTCGAACCAAAATATGTATTTTTGGAAATTCGAATTTTAAGGGGGTAAAAAGGGATAAATACGCCCCAAAAAGGTACATTTTTAAACATGGTCCCAGGAATATGAAATTTGGAATGTAGGATCCTTTCAAGACGCAGCCTCCAACCAAAATAAAAATTTATAGAAATTCGCACTTTAAGGGGGTAAAAAGCGTCCCAAAAAGGAATATTTTTAAACATGGTCCCAGGAATATGAAATTTGGAATGTAGGTTCTTTTCAGGACGTAGACTAAAAGAGAATAAAGAGGGCAGCCCCTATAGTTGGCACTGTTCTTCCCGCCGCAATTGACACATTTTTTTGCTCTGGTATGACCTTTTATTTTGTCACAGTTAGCGGTACTGTGTAACTCGCCACTAGGCTTGCCACCCGTACTTTATAATAAAGTATTGTACGTTTTTTTGATTAATTGTACTCTATACTTTATAGAAGCAATAAAGTAGGCCAAAATACTTTATTTCGCATGATTTGATTTATCTACAATTCAAAATATATTCGGGTTATATTAGTCATTTGTTGTAGTGTTTTTACAGTGGCGATTCTTTCTTAAGACTATGTCATGGCAATTCGGATATTTGGATATGAAACAAGCAAAAAAATTAACCTTTTGTCTGCACCGGAACTGACCAGGGAAATTCACATGAATTTTTTATGATTTATCGATAAAGCCTTATGGTGTTTTCTTTTCTACAAAAAAATGCTACATCTCCATGCAGAAAGTGTACTTTCGTGTTTGTTTCTTAAAAATGTTTTGCTCTCTAAAAGGGCAGTGTGTTTGATTCTAAAAAAATTGCCCTCAATAATGGTGGAAGGCATTGCACTTTTTGCCCCGTTAAAATCGGCAGTGTTGTAAGTGCCCTGTAAAACAGCAAAGCGAATAATACCAAGTGGCCTTATTAGTAAAACAAGATCTAGCATTCACCAAACTGTAATGTAAAATGCATATACAAAAAATTGTTGTTTAGTTTTTCACATAGAGTTTGACACTTTGGTTAGAAATCTGCAGATAATCTCCACTAATAACGCCACCTGGGGGTAGATTCTGGTTCTGCGATAACGTGAAATGTAAACATTTTTCTCGCTTACATTTTGTTTCTGATTCCCGTCCTGTGAAGAAATTAAAACAAATTAAAATCTTTTCACAATGGGAGAAACAAATGGAATGAAACACTTTTTTTCTTAGTTTCACAGCAAAACTGATTCTCGTTTTATGTAACTGCGAAAACAAATGTCAAAACATTTTCATATGACGCGTTTTTTTTCACTTAAAATTTGTCAGCGAAAATGGAAAAGGAGCAAAAGGCATGCGCACAAGCATAAATCAAAAAGAATTATTATTAATTTTTAGAACATAAATGTCGATATTGCAAACGATAAGTATGTAAGTATGTACATACATACATACATATGTATGTATAGAGTTCAAAAATAAAAAAAATCATTTGAATAATTAATTTATGTATACATGCGTATGTACATACATACATACATATATACATATGTATTTATATGTATTTACAGATTTGTTACTGCATTTAAAAAAAAAATAATGCATACATTTTCAACTTTTATACATTTATCCCAATGTACAACGTAATTAATTTTTGTTGTTTGACAATTGTACAGACCCAAGCAGAGAGAAAGTTGGTGTCGGCTTAAAAAAAAATAAACTAAGAGGCGGCTTAAACTTATTTTGGAGCCAGCTGCTTAAAAAATACATAAGGCGATAGAAAATGGAAAATTAAGAAAAACTTATTTTGCAGTAAATCTCGGAAACGCATAAAATTGAATATCTAACACATTTAAATAAACTCAGGCCAAAACTAGAAAGCAATTAGCATATGTTATGGAAAATGTATCAATAAATAGAAATAATTAAAAAAAATTGTATTCGACTTAGTGCTATTTTTTCTGCTATTGATATTTCCGATTTAACTATCAATTGAATGTTTGTACTTAAGTAGGAAAATTTTACCTAATTATAACTATTCAGGCAATTTGTTGTTATTACTTTATTTAAATTACTACCTGCAACCGCGGGTCTTGTGCAATTTTGTCAAAAAAAAAAAAAAAAAATGCCTTTGACACTGTTTATACACAAAAATACCAGAGCATAAAATTAACAACTATGCGTGTGCTGCCATCTTTTTACTCATTACACTTCGATACAAAACAACTTACATTTTCTTTGTCAATCACAATTGGAGACCATCAAAGTAATATATCACAAGATTATGATTTTCATCAATCAGAGCCGACAACGTATACGTGTACCCGAAAAATCACCACTGCACGCACACACTTAGAACGTTGATGTGTTTTTTATCGTCTCCAGAGGGCACAAGAGAAAGTTTAAATAAAACATTTTTAAAACATCTAGAACTAATCCCGTTTAAAAATTTGTTGCTTCGCAACATGCATACATACGAGTATGTAATTTGAAAACATATCATTTTATTAAAAAAAAAATAAAAAGTAAATAAATAGAATTAAACCGGTTCAAAACTGTATTTTAAATATTATCGATACCGATATTTATACCTATAGGTACATATGTATATAGATATATCTATATTTTCGATATTTTTAAACTACCGACTTTTATTTTCAGAGTTTTTACCATTTGAAATTATAGTATAAAAGTGTGATTATACACTATTTTTCGATTATATTTTTTTTGTCAATAACCCATTAAATAATATCTCCGATTATATATACAAATATATATATATTTTTTTTCCTTATTCAAGTTGTAGGATTAACTCAGTATCTGTAATGATAGACTATTAATAAAATTGCCTACTTATGTAATTCATACAATTTCTTCACCACCGCTAATTTGTTTATTTAATATTTTCTAATTTTTATTCAATTTTCTATAACATAAGCTATGTACATATATTATGTAATATGTGTTGAAAAATCAACTTCAAAATTTCAATGAAGAATATATGCATGTTGTAAAAGCCGCAAAAGCAAATACATATATAATTGCATGCGGCCTTGCACCGCATCGAAGTAGTTCAACTTCGTTCTCTGTGTGTGACATTTCAAGTTGAATAACATGGATATAAAGTTACACTGCAACAGATGGAATGAAACACTTTTTCATAATATAAACGGGAATCGCATTTTGTGCAACTGCGAAAAGATGTTACGTAAAGTTGTAATGAAAACGAAAAAAAAAAAAGATTTTTTTCTGTAATGAAGAGCAAATGACGAGACGAAAGAAACAAAGCGTCTCTGAATCTGATAAAAAATGAATTAATTATTTACTTTAATTAAAATATGATAATTATTTGATAAAACTTGCGAAAAGCAATAAAAAATACGTTTTCAAATATAACAATAAGGAAAAATAAATTGTACTTTATTTTTATACTGTGTACTTTTTTTCCTAACCTTTAACCACTAATGTACTTTAACTGCAAAAAAAAAGGTAGGAACCCTACTCGCCACATACAACGCAAACGGTAGGCAACTTGCAATAAGTTTTGATAAGGCCAAATTCTTGACAGTTCATGCATTGGATAGTTCCAGTTTTTTTATGTGGCAGCTCAACGGTAACTCTTCGATGCAACAAGTATTTTAAATTATAGATTGGGTGCGATTCATTTTTTTAATTTGCAAGTCGCCTGGCTGCAGCTCGACTGTAAAAATAGGTTGGGGGATTTTTTCCCTGTTTTTAATGTTTGAAACATTTTTCACTTTGAAGCCACTATTTACCTCTTCCGGATCCACCCTTGAATCTATTCCTTTTATAACTACTGTTAAGCCTTTAGCACGCTTCAGTTATATATATGTTCCCGAAGCTCCTATAAGGAGCATAGGGCCCCGCTTCAGTTAATATGTATAAAAGTTTTTGTTTTTAGTCTCAAAATCTGAGACAATTTTTCTGTAATTATTTTCTTGTGTTACCTGAATTTTAGTTTCGTGTATTTTGCCGCGCTTAATTGGAGTTACATAGAACTAATTTTCTCCATTTAATGAGACAAGGCTTTTTACCAAAAAGTTGGAGTTCTGTTTTCTTAAATATATCGGCAGTGGTTTACTGGACCTTGTTGTATTTGTGTCTTCATCGACTTGTTCATTCAAAATCGCGAAACGATTTTCAGAATGTTTAATATTATTTTTCTCATCTTTGGGCATTTTCACCGTTGACGCTATTTGAGCTGATTTGGGACTTCTTCCCCTTTTTAGCACGATTATGAATCTGCCCATACCAGTTTGAATTTTATTATCACTATTTTCACCCACCGCATTTAAAATTTTGTGCACATTAGTCACCTGGGTATTTATTGTTTGTTCGTTTGATTGTACAGCTAAGCTGACAAGTTTTCTGATAGGTGCAGTTGTTGTTGCTTTTTGATCGCTATTTAACATGTACGGATACAATGATCGCGCACGAGGATTTGTGTTTTGTGTAGTATTCAGGTTTGTTTTTACTTAATTTTTTTTATTGTCGTCATTAGCAACAAAAGTTATATATTGTTTATTCCTACTGCTTGTAGGTTTATTGTTTTTGTTAGAAGATGAACTCATTTAGAGTTCTCTTTTTTGTGTTCACTTATGAGTTGGTGTATGCAAATATTTATGTATTTACACACAAGCAAAAAATAAAATAAAACCAGTAAAATAAGTGTTTAATAAATGTTTTGTATTTTTTTTGTGAATTTTCTTTCAATAATTTTTAATATTCAGTTGCGACGATTATAAAAACGCGTCTGTACACTGCAAGAGTTGAAACTGAAATGAATGAATGAAAAATTGTTGTTCTTTATTAATATAATTTTGGACAACTAGTTCAGATACAACAACATTATTAGATATGTTTATGGACTGAAGAGGCATGATAGAGTATCTTCGTTCTCAACATGTCTTTATGGTGTATCATTTGAGGACATAATAAATATTAAAATCCTTATGTTTCTGCAAAACTTTAAAGTACCAACTTATTTATATAATATGATACAATTTACAAGATCCTTGCGAGGCAGGAGGTTGATAATACCTGTGCATCGATATCTTGTTTCTGAGTGACAATTTTTCATTAAAGCAGCACGACTTTAGTATTCTCTTCCTACTAACTCGCAACAACCAAGCAACGCAACACAATTCAGAAAAGCACTTTATAACTTCTTTAACACTTGAACCACCATACTTGTTTTTCATCTTGTTCGACTTACTGTTTACTAAAGTATATTTTAATTAAAATTGTATTTTCAATTTTAAATGTTAACTACATAATTTATTTTTATTGTTATACTTAATAATTTTTTTTTATTTTATCCTTTATACTTTATTTGTAATTGAACTTTAATACTCCTGCCCTATAACTATAAGAATATGGTGCGGTTTATATAAGCCGAACGAGTGATTTGAGTGTAAATTTTGTATGAAAACCACTCAAAAAACTGAGTGATTTTCATAGAAAATTTACACTCAAATCATTCGTTCGGCTTGTATAAACCGCACCTATGTTGTTCGTTATCAAAATTAGAGATGAAAGTAAATTATACGAGTTCGCAGCAAGGTTCAAAATGAAGCACGATGGTTCGCTCTCAAAATTTTGTATGTCCATGAATGAGAGCGCGAACCGCGATAATTGCTGTCAGTGTGAACATAGTTTTAGATTACGTTCATGGTCTTATTACAAAGTCTGTGCAAATCCCCAGATGTTTTTCTGTAGGGTTGCGCTTTGACCGTTAAAAATCGTCAACAAAATGCTAAAGATGTCAAAAGTTGTTTCCATTTTTGGCTGCCATCATGAATATTTTTGTTTACGTTCTGCTTTTTGTTTCAGTACAACCAGAAAATACACATTTTTCTTAGTCTTGTAGACATCTGTTTGTGACATCACCAGTATGTTTTTACACAATCAAAATGCATGTTGAATTTTATTGTTGTACTAGTGCACAGACCTTGTATTGGACAATGATTACGTTAAATACGTAAAACCAGACGACCGACAAGTCGATATTTAGTTGGGCGCTTAAGAGAACGATAATGAGTGCCTTGCTGTCACTCGCTTGAGTTGTCTATCGACATCGTGAACCAGGCTGTCAGTTTCTTGACTATAATAGACAAATTTTCTAAGTTTGGGGCGGCATACCCACTTAAAGACAGAAATCATAGAACTATAGTAGAACAACTAGATGATCACTTTGCCAAAATAGGATAGCCAAAGAAAATAATATCAGATAAGGAATTTAAGGCTATTATGATAAAAGAATTTCTAGACAGTGAGAATATCGAATTACATTTGACTAAACCTAACAGTCACACAGGTAACGAATATATAGGACGGTTACACAAAATCATTGCGGATAAATTTAGATAAATGTGTAAAATTAACAAGGAAATGCCAATCAAATTACAATGAGCGATATCATTCGGGTATTAAATGTACTCGCAGTGAAATTTAACAAGGAAAAATTAATTCATATAAATTAGCTAACCCATAACAAATAATAATTTTTGAAATGCAAAGTACTCGTACATTCATATTAACCAAACCTGTAACTGAAAAATTGTATTAAATGGAAACTATTTACTTAGTTATAACACAGTGATACAAAATCGTACTTTCCGTATGAGAATGGGATGAGACCAATTGAAAATGAAAGTTGACATTATCCATAACAAAACCTTGAAGGTTTTTTTTAGTTCAGTGCGAGATTTTTTTTGATACGCATTCTGGGTTGGTGATTTTGGAACTATGTCTATCAAGGAAAGATCATTGAAAGTTTGATAAAATAATGCTTATTTATTTTTATTATCCTGGAAAGTTGTGGTATCTTACTGTTTTATGGGTCTCTGCAGACAAGCTTTAAAGATTTGCGGAAACCACTGTAATATGAATTGTTAAATATAAATAAAGAAATAAAATAAAAAAAAGAGTAATTTATTTTCGATACTTATTTTTACCTAAAACTGACGCTAGATGGCGCTGTCATACAAAACCACTTTTTTTTTATTTAAAGTATTATATCTTATTTGGATCCGCTTAATCATCATAACTATCAATTTGCATGTTTGAAGTAGCAAAAGATCCCGAAGTGGCTATTACCGAAAACAACGTTTTATCTATTCGGCCAGTGTAGTTGAAATCTTTAGTGATGTTTAGATATTAAAAAATTTTTCTTTTTTTACTGGAAATATGGTAACAATGTCTATTTAATATTTCTCTGATTATTAACATTTGCGAACTTTAGCCTGTATAAATATTAACAAATATTAATATGAAAGATTTAAGTTACCATAAAAAATAACATACATAACATTTTAATTATAATTGAAATAATTATCTTTATTAATATAATTTTTATTAAACATAAATACATAACTGTAAAAGTAAAGAAGAGAGTTCAGGACTTCCTATCTAAAGGGAGGAGTAGTTACATATCGCAGTTGATCAACAAGAGGGTATTAAATCAAAATTTTATATATTACATAGATAATGATAAAAACAAAACTACAAATAAAGTCGACGAACTTGGTAACAGAATAATTGCAAACGCAACTATAGACAAGTTCCACGACTTCTTACAGAAAATATATATAATAGTTAGACTCGCCACAATTCGTTTTGATAAATATATAGTTCCGATGTGAAAATAATGGACCAATACAATGTGACAACAATATATAATAATATAATAATATATTTTGTCACATGTTCTGAAAATACAGTCTTCACCATTAATTTCATTGGCATCAACTTTGCGTCTATGTGCAATTTCCATGTTAAACGACGATGATTTGACTTCAGTGTGTTGCGGTAGTGTCTCGGTGTTGGTTTGTATAAGCGGGGATGTTTTCCTGCGTAACGTAAAAGTGACGTGTACACCTTTCTACTCGTTAACTTTAATACGTAATTGCTTTAGCCATTTTTCCCATTTGGATATATACACTTGTAATTAGCGGGAAGCTTCTACTGGATTTTCATGAACGCTTAGAACAGCTGTATCATCACGTGAATTTTACTGCTTAACGGTAAGTCAGAGGCATATATTAAATACAGTAAAAGACCGAATATGCTACTTTGAGGGACTCCCGCTTCAATCGACTTCGGCGGGCTTAAAAAATTGCCCTCCCTAACTACAAATTTTAATTCCTTTAAATAGCTTTTTAAAAGCCTGACATCTTTTTCAGCATCAGTTTTTGCCCAGTCACCCAGTCACAGCTCGTAATGGAAGTTTGCCTATCACCGCTCTTTTAAGTCTTCTGGCTGCACACAGCAGCGAATATTCTGTTTGTGGTGTTGCATCGAGTTCTTGAAGAAATTTTTTGTTTGTAAAAGATTTTAAGCTTTTCGGTACATTCCTCCAGCTTTAACTATAACTGAGGGGCCCTGTAACGTTGCTATTTTCGGCGAGCTCTCCTTTTTGCAGGAAATAGTCTCTCTAAGTATATCTACAGAAAAAAATATTGTTGAATCTCACTTGATATTTTTTTTTATTTGAAGTAGCCTTAAGAGCAGCTTTTTTAACGTGTGCTTCAAACAACCTAATAGAATCATCTATGTCATAAGGTGTTCTCAATGGCATATTGTCTGAGCAATGAGCGCTCAGGATTTTTTTTTTCTTTCAACTAGTTAATACGTGCAGATCTCATCGATAAATCACATGTAGGTGTTGCAGTTTTATGTAAGTATATAGTGACAATAAATCGAAAGATGCATGCACTTCAATCATTTCGCTGGGCACACCTTTAACTATTAGATAGTCGTTAACATCAGGAAATTTTTTCGCTCTGTTAGCTGACCACTCGACACTACGTTCAAATTCTTTTTAGAAACTGCATTAAACAAAACTCGAGCCAAAAGAGTGATCAAACGTGAACCCCAAAACACGTGTGTGGAACTGTATTCCCCAGTTGCTAGAAAACGAGGGCCCAGTGATTCATAAAAAGCAGTAAATTGACTCTTGGTAATTGTAATTCTGGGAGTGGAATAAACAGATGAGATCACAAGCTTTTGATAAAAATTTTCAATACAGATATTTTTTGGTTGAAGATATTCTTCACAAAAAACAGTTAACAGGTAGTGTTTTATTAGCGTTTTTATTAGAATTTCCGAGCCAACACAAGTTCTACCTCGAGGATCCTTTGTGACGTAAGACTTATATCCACTAATTCTGAAATGCAACAGGATATATTGCATATTCAATATATCCTGCATCATACAGGACTTGTTGAGATTAAGAGTATTTACTGTTTTAGTACAAACACCATTGAGGGTTCAATACAAAAAATTAGAGCCTGAAACTTCATCTGCTGTTACCGTTTTTTGCGCCGTAGTCTGGTTAGCACTACCGTCTGATAAGATTTCAGATTTGAGTATTGATTATGGCTGGTGAACGGTTGAGGCAACTGTTGGTAGTTTAAAAGTGTGTTGAGCTGAGCAGGAGTAGAATTCTTGCTTCTGTTCGAAGAACTCTTAAAAAACGAATAAAGAGGGTAGCCCCTATATTTAGCAGTGTGGTTTGCGCCGCATATTTTTTTTCGCCTTGGGATCACCTTTCAATTTGTGACAGTAAGTGGTACTGTGTAGCTACCACATACAACGCAAACGGTAGGCAACTTGCAATAACTTTTGGTGTGGCCAAATCATTTATGTGGCAACTCAACTGTAATTCTCTGGTAAAAAAAATACATCAAATTATAAACTGGGTGCGATTATTTTTTTATTTTTGTCACCTGGCTGGGCTGTAGCTCGACTCTAAATATAGGTTGGGGGATTTTTTCTCTATTTTAATATTAAAACATTTTTATCTTGAAGCCATTATTATCAAGGCCAGACTTTACCTCTAAACCTTTAATAACGACTTTAAGACCTTTAATAACGACTGTAAGGCCTTTAGCACTCTTCAGTTATATGTACGGTGACCATCCGTCCTTTTTTAAAAAGGACAGTCCTCTTTTTTGAAATAACGTCCTTTTAAATTTAAACAAAATAAATTGTCCTTTTCTTAATTGAATTGTCCTTTTTTGTCCTTTCTTTTTGATGGCTAATGTTCTTCTTTAGTTTCCAAAATTAAATGTTTTATTTTCACAAAATACCGAAATTTTAAACTCAATACAATATAAATTTATAACCACCCAAGACAGGAATTGCCTGGCAACACTGAAAAGTGTATGTTCAATGTGTCAAATTTTCTGTCGGCTTTCAAATGGACTGTGCAGAATTTAAATTGTTTTTATCAAATAACATTGATATAATAAAAAAAAAAATACATTTTTCAGAAAAATATCAATAATATATAATCCTTAAACTATTGTTTTTAGTTATTTTTATTTATTGAACTTTGTTATTTTTGTATTATTGGCTAAATTTAATTTCTTTGTTAATTTTGATTAATTAATTAATTTTTTGTTTTAACGAGGTATGAACTTCTAGGCATATTTAATTTTTGTTTTAAACATTAAAATAAGTACCTACATATGTAACTACTTGTACTAGTCACTAATATTACATTGTTTGAATTATATTTTTATTTTATTGATATAAAATATATCTATGTAATTAAGTTAATACCAATCATTTTTATTTAATTTTGAGTGTACTTTTTTTTGTCGAAAAATATGGTCACCGTAGTTATATGTATAAAATTTGTATTTTTGTCTTAAAATCTGAGACTATTTTTCGGTATTTATTTTCTTGAGATACCTGAATTTTTGTTTAGTTGCTTTTCACACGCTTAAATGGAGTTACGTAGAACTCAATTTCTCCAATTTTTTTTTTGTATAACTTTGTTATTTATTGAATCTTCAATTAAAATTGAAACATCAATAAAATATTCAAATTTTATATCTATAAATGTTAAATATGTGTAGGCACTGATAACAAAATTTTTTAGTTTACACGAAGGATTTTTTTTTATTTTACATCTCTCGTGTACGGCTGAGAGAGAGTATCCCTCCTTCTCAACCGGGTGTGGCCTCTAGAATTCAGAATATTGCGCGCAAGTTTATTTGGGTGCAACTGAAGTTTTTTAATATATTTTTTCGCGTGTTTTGAAAACAGTGTCTTACCAACGGAACATCTAGATCCTTATAAATTCGGTGATTTCTGACATACAAGGCGGCTGCTGTAATTGTACGTAGAATTTTGTTTTGTCGCCTTTTAATTTTTTCTACATTCGATGCTGAGGCAGAGCCCCATAGGACCATATTGGTTTCAGGAGCTCATTGTATAATAGAAGTTTACAGTCTAGTATAGAATTTCTTCCAATAAGCCAATTCATTTGAGCTGCTTTTGTTTTCATGTGTGTCAACTGTGGGTCTATGTGCGATTTCCATGTTAAACGACGATCTAGATGAGCGCCTAGATATTTGACTTCAGTGTTTTCCGGTATAAACTCAGTGTTGATTTGTATAGGAGGGCATGTTTCTCTGCGCAACGTGACGTGTACACATTTCTGCTCGTTAACTTTAATACGCCATTGCTTTAGCCATTTTTCCAATTTGGATATAAACCCTTGTAAGATGTGGGGAGCTTCTAGTGGATTTTCATGAACGCTTAGAAAAGCTGTATCATCAGCAAATGTTGATACATGAATGTTATTGCCTAACGATAAATCAGAGGCTTGTATTAAGTACAGCAAAGGCCCGAAGATGCTGCCTTTGGGAGCTCCAGCTTCGATCGACTGCGGAGGTCTTAAAAAATTGCCTTCTCGAACTACAAATTTAAGTTCCTTTAAAAAGTTCTTTAAACGCCCAACGATGTTTCCGGGTAGATTTTGCGTTTATTTCTGTATAAGACCTTCGTGCCATATTTAATCGAAAGCTTGAGAAACATTTATAAAGAGCGCAGAGCAATATTTCTTTTTTTCAAAAGTGTCTAAACAACGTTCACAAGTCTGTGACTTTGTTCAATAGTGTTATGCTGTCTGCGAAAACCGAATTGATGATCTGGAATACATCCATTACTAGTCACTATTCAGCTCTTCAAATAGTTTTTATAGTTTTGAAATGTTAGACAATAAACTATACTCCGATAGGATTCAATCTTCGTATGATCCTTACCGGGCTTTGGTATCATAGTAATTAGCGAAATTTTCCATTCTTTTGGATAGTGTTCTAAGTGTAGAATATAATTAAAAATGAATAGTATTATTCTTTTTGCTGCGTAAGGCAATTCTTGAGGCATTTTGTTGCTTACTTGTTGCTATATTCTGTTACTCGCTAAAGCTAAATCTCCATCGCTACATATTGATTTCTGTAATGCGTATTGCTAAATTAGGCAATGTCATAAAAAGTGAATTCGGCGCAATTTTGGCGTTTGCTGTCATCGCTATAATTTTATACATTTGTATTCTCTAAGCACTTATAAGCAACTTTTCTAGCTAGAAACGCTAAAATTTAAGCTACGATATTTTGAAGGCGCTAAAAAGTAATTGAAGCAAAATATTTTTTATATCATTGTTGTTCAGCCTTTTTTTTTAGAAAAATAATGTAGAAAACTACAAAAAGGATAAAAAAAGGGCAAAAATACATGCTCATTTAGCATTTGGAATAGAGAGTTTGCCCATGACAGGTTGAAGTCTTTTAGATGTTGTGAGTAGTTTAATTTAAATAAATTTTTTATATAAAAAATTTGTTTAATAAGAAAAAAAGATTTTTACAATTTATATATTTGTCAAGCATTGACCAAATATTACAAAATTAAAGAAAACTCTGTACACAAATTTTAAATTTATTATGATCAAAAACATTTTTTGTACAAATAAATACTTTCAAATAACTATGCCACAGGAACGCCAGCAAATACCACAGTTTTATCATAGAAAAAAATTTCAATTGTTTACTGAAATTAATATTTAACAGTGATGCCATCTCTTATAAATGTTCCCATAACTTTCGGACATAATGCTTCCATGAGAAAATACTGAGCAAAAACTATGCGCTTTACAATTTTCAAAATGCATGTGCTGCAAAAAAAAAAACAATAAGATTTGACTAGAACTTTTTAAAATAGCTTTTAAAAATAGACGTTTTAAAACATATTTTAAAAATGTTTTTAACAAAAACGCAATCATTGTTACGGAGTATAAATTATAATGAAAGGTAACACTAATATAAAATGTCAAATATAAATAGGTATATATTTGTCTCTTTTCGATATTATATTTGCAAATAAGAAAGAAAGGAATGGTCTAATAATAACAAATTAGCTACGGCGAAAAAAGTAAAATTTAGCTAAGCGATTAGAGTTACAGAATACCTTTTTGGCAAAATCGCTAAAATTTTCACCCTAAAAATTTTAGCGATCGAGATTTAACTTTAGCTACGAGAATTACAGAATATAGCTGCTATAGTGCGATTCAGTAACTTAACAATAATATTAATATAATATTAATATATAAAATAATTATATAAAATATATTAAAAAATTTTACATTTATTTGAGCATGTACTCAAGTATTTATGTTTTAAATTTTATTTATTTGTTGCGGGTTAGCAATATCTAGATATATATTTCGTAGGTAGCTATACCAATTCATCAGTAGATGTTTTACCCTTTATGTTTAAAAAATTCCTATATATTTTTGTGAATTACAAAGCATAAAAATAGGCACCACGAAATAAGCCCCAATGAAATAAGCCCCAAATCGAAAAATGAAATAAGCCCCAAAAAATTTTATGAAATAAGCCCCAAATTTTTAAAAAATGAAATAAACCCCAAAAAAATGAAATAAGCCCCAAATTTGTTAACTTTATGATGTAAGCTTAAGAAGAAATCATAAAATGCAAGAATTTTATCCTCTAAATTATATCGAACACCGGCTTCGCGTTCAAAGTATTTTCTGCATAACCGGCCTACAGCCGGGCGCAAGGAATTTATCCTCTATGGTATATCGAACACCGGCTTCGCGTTCCAAGCATTCTCTGCATAACCGGCCTACGGCCGGGCGCAAGGAATTTATCCTCTATGGTATATCGAACACAGGCTTCGCGTTCAAAGTATTTTCTGCATAACCGGCCTACGGCCGGGCGCAAGGAATTTATCCTCTATGGTATATCGAACACCGGCTTCGCGTTCCAAGCATTCTCTGCATAACCGGCCTACGGCCGGGCGCAAAGAATTTATCCTCTATGGTATATCGAACACCGGCTTCGCGTTCCAAGCATTCTCTGCATAACCGGCCTACGGCCGGGCGCAAGGAATTTATCCTCCATGGTATATCGAACACCGGCTTCGCGTTCAAAGTATTTTCTGCATAACCGGCCTACGGCCGGGCGCAAGGAATTTATCCTCTATGGTATATCGAACACCGGCTTCGCGTTTCAAGCATTCTCTGCATAACCGGCCTACGGTCGGGCGCAAGGAATTTATCCTCTATGGTATATCGAACACCGGCTTCGCGTTCAAAGTATTTTCTGCATAACCGGCCTACGGCCGGGCGCAAGGAATTTATCCTCTATGGTATATCGAACACCGGCTTCGCGTTTCAAGCATTCTCTGCATAACCGGCCTACGGTCGGGCGCAAGGAATTTATCCTCCATGGTATATCGAACACCGGCTTCGCGTTCAAAGTATTTTCTGCATAACCGGCCTACGGCCGGGCGCAAGGAATTTATCCTCTATGGTATATCGAACACCGGCTTCGCGTTTCAAGCATTCTCTCCATAACCGGCCTACGGCCGGGCGCAAGGAATTTATCCTCTATGGTATATCGAACACCGGCTTCGCGTTCCAAGAATTCTCTGCATAACCGGCCTACGGCAGGGCGCAAGGAGTTTAGATCTATTTTACGGATATGAAATAAGCCCCAAATAAAATGAAATAAGCCCCAAAAAATTTTATGAAATAAGCCCCAAATTTTAAAAAAATTAAATAAGCCCCAAATAAAATGAAATAAATCCCAAACAAAAAATTTGAAAATTTTTTGGGGCTTATTTCATTTTTCGATTTGGGGCTTATTTCGTGCCACCTAAAAATAGCCTTTAAAAAATTTTTTCAAACACACACAAAAACAATAATTTTCCATTATGAATGTGTTTACTTTTCTACACCAATACAATTAGACAACCGCTGGTTGCCATTAAAAGGTCCGACTTCCTGATAAATTCTACCTTTCTGAGAAATGTAATATCTTCGGAATTAGTAGATGGTGCTACGTTACTACGTTTTTCCACAAAAATAGAAAAATAAAAAAAATTATTTTTAACAAAAAAAACCTCGAAGTTAGCACTGTATTATTTATATCGTGTCTACGACCTATATTATTTTTAAGTTCAATTGAAATTTTACTTACTGTTTGGGTTTTGCAAAAATTTTCGAATTCTTCTTTATCTTTTTGCTTTAAAACTGTAATTTTTTTAAGGCACTCTGTATGATATCCAAAATCATCAGTAGATTCAATTGTTAATAAAGTGTCGTGATATTTATATTTTTTCACACGACGAAATAATAACATTAGCGAACACTTTTTGAATGATGCATCATTAAAGTCAAGTACATTGCTTTTTTTGTCACACAGAAAACACGCCTTCATCTTTATCAATTTTATTTTACATTAATAAATTTTATAATTTTAGATGCGCAAATAAAATAACTATATAACGTTGTATATTACGAACTCCAAAACATCGGGTTTATACGTTAGAATAAATATGTGGCACCTGGTCACTTGAGAACACTATCACCCGACGCATGCGCAATGGCTTTAAAAAGTCGTACAACTGGCAATCGCAGTCCTCGTCTGACTGGTGATGTTATGCGCTACACACAAAAAAATGTTGTTGGTAAATCTAACCGATTTCGGTGGTTAATGAACTATTAATGTAAATTGTTGCTGCAATTTTCAGTGTCATACTATTTCCATTGGTTAAATTTACATACATAAACATAAAATACTCAGTTGCGCTGTTTTTTTTTTGTGCGTAGCTTTCTTTCACTCTACTTTTAATATTTACCATCTTTAGCAGCCAGCAACTCTTATTTGCGGCCAGATTTAATTAGGCACCCTTATATCATAATAACGAGAAAAAAATTAGCTTTAATTTGATATATAAACATAGCTGCCAGATTTGACGATTTATCGTCATTTTGACGATTTTTAGTCCTAAAAATGACATAGTGACGATGGGACGATTTATACCCTAATTTTGACGATTTTAAATAATTGAAGTTTGCAACTTTATTTGTACTATTAAAGCAAGCTTGAAATGCTGAAAATTGTCATGAGAAACTTTTTAAAAACTAGTTTGCTTAAAACCAAAAAATTTTATTTAATTGATTATAAAAGCAAAAGCTATTTTTTTAAATTTTTGAAGACATTTATTTAGGAATATTTGCCAGAGACGTTTTGGAAGAAGCATAAATAAATGCAAAAGAAAAACATGATATTAGTAATAATTGTGTTAATTTTTATATAGAGCTTTTTGATCAGATATTATCAAGATTTTATTTTAAAAATAAATGTAAAGCTCTTCGCCATATTAATACATTTAATATTATTAATGAAGAAAACAGTTATTTTTCTGAAATTATAAAAGAATTTCCCTATTTTATAGAAGATAGTGAAAGCCAAGAGCTACAAACTGAGTTCAGACAATTAAAATTATTGTCCTGATGAAAACATATAACTATTGGATTTTTGAAAAAAAAAATATCAGAAATGCAATCTAGATTGGGATTCTAGTCTTTTGTTTCCGGTTTTGACTAAATTTATAACAAAAATCCAATTTCTACCACATTCTTCAGCAAATGTGGAAATAACATTTAGTCAGGTAAACATTAATAAGAATAAAGTAAGAAATTCATTGAAAATGTCGTCTTTGGAAGCAAAAACAAAAGATTATTTAAAGCTAAGCAAATGTAACTGATATGATCTAGCAGTTTTACCTGAATTAATCAATATGGTTAATTGCAATATATATTTATAAAATATATTGAGCCTTACTATGGTTCTCGAGTCGACTTCGACTGTTGTAATAGATTAATTAATCAGCGGTCGAAGTCGATTCGAGAATCGTAATAAGGCCCATTATACATATCGTACTTGATCAACAAGAAGGTATTAACTCAAAACTTTTAAAATTTCATTTTTTTGCAAGAAATTGATGTACAGTGATCATATCTACCCACTGTAAAAATATTACACCATTTTTCAAAAAAAAAAAAAAAAAAAAAAAAAAAAAATACATTGTGATAGAAGAGTAGTATTAAAAAAAAGGTTTTTGTCTCTACTGAAAATTTTAAAATTTTGAGTTAATACCCTCTTGTTGATCAAGTGTGATATATGTATGTATATGTATACAAGTCTATTTTCTTTAACAATTATAAATTTATTGTATAAATTTTATTGTAGTTTTTATACATTTTTAGAAAAAGTGTTTCAAAAAATTAAATTTAAAATGCAGATTTTACTAAATTGGAAAAAAATAAGGATTGAATTTTTTTTATTTTTTTTCCATACAATGTATGTATATATATATTTCAAAGTATTGAAAAACATGCAACATATTTACATGTGATTTTATTGTGTATTCTAATTGTAGTATCTGATCGCTGTATTTAAAAGAATGCTGTTTTATTGATAATATTTGTTGATTTACCAGTTTTGTTAAGTTTTGCCTCTGATAAAATATGTTTTGTTGGTAAAAAAAAGCGAGGTTTTTCATTTGACGTTTTTATGACGATTTCAATAAGCTATATTGACGATAATGACGATTTTTGCCCAAAAATATGACGATATTACCTCAAAAAATCTGGCAGCTATGTATATAAATAATAAATGTACGTTATGAACGTAAAAAGGTCTCAAAATCATACCTGTTTACACCTGGCTGCGAAGAGGTGCGGCCAAGTGCGCAACGGCAACCGTGACTTTTCAGAGTCTTTATACATATTGCCGTGAAGTGGACGATATTTTATTTTAAAAACAAGTCAATGAATTTTTTTGCGAAAAATCAATTAAAAATAATTTAATTAAAAAAACTAGCGGCCACATTTTAATAGGCAACCTAGTATATATATATTCTCCCGATGATAAATATGCGTCAAAATTAGGTTTTTAGCATATACTCGATGAGTACACTATTTCTGCAGTGGGATCTCGTACTATTGGGACAGTCTACTTTTAGTCCAACTTCACCTTCACTTGCACCTGTAAAATGCATGCAACACATTTTTGGAACCATGGCTTTTTTCAAAATATTACCTACAGCAAACAATTCGGCAAGGCGGGAAGCTGGAAATTTTTGCATTTGCAACCAAAAAACTTTTTTTTTAATACATATATAGCAAATATAAAAATTTTTAGTTTTTTTTTCATCAGAATTGAGAAAATGGATAGTTGGTAAATATTAGAGTTGTCAACCGATTAAGAATAATTCGATTAGTCGATCAAACAAAACGAAACTCTTGTTCGAATAATTTTAAAATGCCGATTTTCGAATAACGAATAAATCGATTAATTAATGTCAATTAATCGAACAACTTTTTTTAGTTTAAAATGCATACGTGAAAAATGTTTAAATTTGTTTGTATGATATGAAGCAAAGCGAGTACTTTATATCAACCAAATACATATTATTTTGGATGTTTGCGGTTGTTGTCGAAATGTGCATTACCTACATAGTAGTCGTGCTACGTTTTGAATGAAACGTTAAAAAATTTTCAAGAATGGGGTTTTTTCACTCTCAGGTGAATAAATTAGAAATACACTAAAGCCAAAACATTGAGCTCGTTTTGGAAGTATTTTACCAAGCACAAAAATGAAAAAAAAAAAAAATTAACATGTAACAAGTGTCCTAAAGTATACAAAATTGTTGGATCAACAACAAAAAAATTAATAATTCTTTTCCAACAGATTTACGAAAACGTATTAAAATAAGAATAAATGAGGGACGTATAAAATTTTTAATAATATTTTTTTAAATTCTGGAAATTTTCCGAGCAATGAAAGTTTTTTAAAATATTCTTAAAAAAGTGAAACTAAAGAATAAATTATACTCCAGATTATTTTATGTTGAAAGTAACCACAAAAATTCAGATGAAAGTAATGATAAAGAAGATGTTACTAGTAATGAAATTAACAAACTTTTATACGAATTAAATAATTATATTAAAAGTATTAAAAATTCAAAATATAAAAATATATATTCAAATTATAAAAAAATATAATTAAATAATTATATGAAAAGTATTAAAAATTCAAAATATAAAAAGACTTCAGCGATATATTAGACGATATGGTATATTTGAAAAAATGTAAAAAACGAACAGAAAAATTAGATAAACTATTTTATGCTCTTCTCACAATATCACCTACCTCGACAATTAGCGAAAGATTTATTTCAAAAACCAAAAGTCGTTTGAAAGCTAAAAAATTTAGTCAACTTTTATTTGTAAAAGATTATTTCTTAAGAACAACCCAAATTGTCTGATTTCACAAAAAAAAAAAAAAAAAAACATTTCATATTTTTTTTATTCGTTGTTCTCATCGATTAATCGAAAAATTTTTCAGCTTTAATCGTATGATAGAACGAACAAAATCAATTATTTGAATTATTGAATTATTCGAACAAAGTTGAAAGGCGAATAATTGACAACTCTAGTAAATATTGAGTTAACTGCACAAACACAAAGCTATGAATAAAATATTTTTTTATTGTTTTCTTAGTAAATATATCTACCAATAGAATCAAAAAGAATGCAGATCCGTTACCTAGTTTTTGAGATACTGTATCTGAAAGTGGACCAATTAACAAAAAAGCAATATATCTTCTGATTAGCATATTTGGACAATTTCCTGTAAAATAGGTTTATTCAGTAATTTTTAGGGACGCATAAAAATATATATTTTTACAACCTCACTGGCGCAGATGTGCGCCGGTGGAGGAATGTGAAAACATATTGTCGTCGATGGCTCACATGGACTTAATAATAGAGTTATAAAAACTCGATAATTTTGAGTTCAATACTTATTAAGTACTGACTCAATACAACTTAATGGTTAAAGCGATAAATGAAATTTAACAAAATGTTTAAAATATGCAATAATATTCGTCTTAAAATTTAGTTTATTCACATTTTACACGGAAATGTACATGTTTATTGTTATACAACGTATTAATTAAATAGAAGTTATGTACGTGATTCGATATTTTTTTTTGTAATATTAAGTTTTCATTGTTTAGAATAGAATGATTGAACATATTCTTTATCTACTCCTGACCATAAACTAACGCCTGTAATTATTATTTGTATAGTTGCCTATGATTTATCATATTGAATACAATATATAGTTTTCAATTTTAGTTAAATAAATAAATTTATATCAATAGGTTATGGGGGTATGTCACGAGTAAAAAAAAAATAAATTAATTTAAAAAAAAAAAAAATTTTATAACATTTTTCGAATTGGTTTTGTTTTTCTTTAAAAACAAAATATATAAGTCGTAATGGCAAACCTCCCTGGACCTTTTTCTATAGATAGTTTGCGTGGAAGCGAGAACTTTGATGTCTGGAAGAGGCAAGCAAAATCGTGTTTGGTCATTAAGAGTTGCTGGACTGTTGTCGGAGAATGATTCAATTATGTATGAACGGGCATTAGCAGAAATAACATTAATGCTCCATCCCAACAATTATGGACACATTGCTAGTGCTACGACTGCAAAAGAAACCTGGGATGCATTGATGAATGCGTACGAAGACAAAGGACTTACAAGGAAAGTCGAGCTGTTGAAGCATTTAGTTTGTGTCAAGATGCAAAATTACAATTGGATTCAAGACTACGTAAATGAATTGGTAATTATTGCTATAAAAGTGGTTGTTTAAATTGGATTATTGATAGTGGTGCAATTAATCATATGGTATTATTTACATATATAAAAAGAATACTGTTGAAAACAAATAGGTGATCATAGCAAGTATTTTTTTTCTTTCTCAATTTTATTATTTACTAGCTGTTTGTACCCGGCGTTGCCCGGGTTTCCCCAAAAATAAGCATAAAAAAGAGTCATTGAGAGCTTTTTTTCAATAGCCAAGTAAGTGTTTTATTGAAAATTTAAGTTTAAAACTATTTGAAAATCAGCTTGATGATAGGACGCTTCTATGAACAACGTTAAAAGATTTTCCGTTTGGAGCAAAGATGTACAAATTTCTCCCACTTGAAACTCTTGAGCATGCCACATACAGTTGGCCATGTGAAAAGCATGGTGTCTCCAAATGTAAACCGGCAATTTTTAATGTTTGTCCTTGGGACTTATTCACTGTAATTGCAAACGCTAATTTAATTGGAAATTGAAGTCGTTTGAACTGAAACGGTAAATCCTTTGGTATGAGGGGTATGCGTGGAATGAAAACATCTTCTCCTTTTGCAGAGCCGGTTAATATCGTTGCTCGGATGAGATTAGGGCTGAGATGAGTTACCCGTAATCGTGTGCCGTTGCAAAGTTTTGGTGCATTAAGATTTCGCATGAGAATAATTGGAACTCCAACCTTAAGTTCCAATTTATGGGGAGGAACTCCTGACAACTCAATAGAGTTAAGAAACTCGGGGGGATATGTAGTACATTGATTTTCATCCATAACGGTATCAATGGACTTAAAAACTGTGGATTCTCCGGTAATTTGACACAGAATTTGATAGTTTATGTGATCCACAATACTATTTTTGGGTGCTAACAACGCTCTTTCACATAACCATGTTTCATTGCACATATTTCTGTTAATCTCTGGATAGACTTTTACTGGTTTAAAAAGTGTTAATAAAAGTGGACTGTATTTTAGTTGATATATGACTTAAGGTATGCAGTGATAATTTTGTCAGTATGTTAGCTTTTGTTTTTGTGTAAATCATTGTGGGACGTATTTAAATCATATGGAAAGTGAAAAAAACAGTAGAATTTTAGCTGATGTTTAATTTGTTAAAATATTCAGCGGCGTTTAATTCAAGAAAGATATTTTAAAGATATAAAGTGGAATGTTAAAGAAAACAAACAACCAATATATTGTAAAATGTCGAATTGATAAAAAAGGTGGGCGTAAAGCCACTATTCAATCAAGATGCGGTATGGCTTATATTGTCTTCCAGAAAACTCACTGTGTGCCAAATTCCTTTTGAATCGGTTACATCGTTTTGGCGTGAAAACGACACGAACTAACAAAAGTGGGCGTAAAAAAAGCGGGGCATCAAATCCGAATGCGGTAAGGCCTATATTCACTTCCACAAAAGTTGCTATATGTATCCCATGTGAAATGGTAACAATCAACCAAATATTGTAACAAACAGGCAAATATATTGAAGAACATTGAATTTACAAAAGTGGGCGTAAAAGTGGCGTGGCTTCCAATCAAGATGCGGATGGCAAATTTTATGGTAATCGGTAAGAAACATTCAAATATAGTAACAAACATCCAAATACAGTAACAAACAACCAAATATGTATATTGAAAAATCTGAAATTCACAAAAATTGGGCGTAAAAGGGGGCGGGGCATCCAATCGAGATGCCATTGGTCGCATTTTTCATTCCAGAAAATTCTCTATCTACATGCCAAATTTCATTACAATCGGTTCAGTAGTTTTCTTCTGAAGCCGACACAAACAAACAAACAAACTAACATGTCATTTTTATATATATATAAGGATTCAATCTTCAATTATAAATTGAAACATCAATAAGTTGTTCAAATCTAAAAAATATTACATACATGTTTAGACAATACTAAACAAAATTTTTAATTTTTGTTGATTTACATCTCTCGTGTACGGCTACGAGAAAGAGTATCCCTCCTCCTCAGCCGGGTGTGACCACCACACTGTAGAATATTGAGCGCAAGTGGATTTGGGTGCAACTCAAGTTATTTTACATAAATTTTCGCGTGCTTTCAAAATACTATCTTCACCAACGGAACATCAAGATCTTTATGAATTCGATGATTTCTGACATGCCAGGGGGCTGCTGTAATTAATTGCACGTAGAATTTTATTTTGTCGCCTGAAAATTTGAATTTTTTCTACACTTGATGCTGAGGTAGTGCCCCATAACTGGATTCCATAGGACCATATTGATTTCAGGATCGCGTTGTATAATAGAAGTTTACAGTCTAGGCTTAGTATAGAATTTCTTCCAATAAGATAATTCATTTGTGCTGCATTTAATTTCATTTGTGTCAACTTTGCGTCTATATGCGATTTCCACGTTAAAAGACCATCAAGATGAACGACTAGATATTTGACTAAAGTGTGTTGCGGTATAGTCTCGGTGTGGATTTGTATGGGCGGGCATGTTTCCCTGCGCAACGTTAAAGTGACGTGTACACTTTTCTGCATGTTAACTTTTATAGGCCATTGTTTGAGCCATTTTTCCAATTTGGATATATACCCTTGTAAGTTGCTGGAAGCTTCTACTGGATTTTCATGGACACTTAGAAAAGCTGTATCATCAGCAAATGTTCATGTATGAATGTCACTGCTTAACAGTAAGTCAGAGGCATATAAAAAAAAAGTAAAGGACGGACGATGCTGCCTTGAGGGACTCCGGCTTGGATGTACTGCGGAGGGCTTAAAAAGTTGCTTTCTCGAACTATAAATTTTCGTTCCATTAGATAGCTTTTTAAAAGCTTGACGATTTTTGTGGGTAGATTTTGTGTTAATTTGTGTATTAAACCTTCGTGCCATACTTTATCGAAGGCTTGTGCAACATCAATGAAGAGTGCAGAGCAATATTTCTTTTTTTCAAAAGTTTCTCTAACAGCATTCACAAGTCTGTATCTTTGTTCAATAGTGCTATGTTGTCTGCGAAAACCGAATTGATGCTCTGGAATGCATCCACTTCTAGTCACTATAGGCATCAGCTTGCTCATATACATCTTTTCAAATAATTTTGAAATGTTGGGCAATAAACTAATAAGCCGATAGGATTCAACCTGCCGGGCTTTGGTATCATAATAATCATCGAAACCTTTCATTCTGCCAGATAGTACTGCAGCCGTAAAATACTATTAAAAATGCATAGTATAATTCTTTTTGCAATATATGGTAATTCTTGAAGCATTTTGTTGCTTATTTTGTCGACACCTGGGGCTTTTTTGGTGTTAAGACAAGAAATGGCCCTTTCAATCTCCACAATGTTGAATTTTAGCGATATTTCTGGTAAAGAGACGACTGGTGGCAGTTCAACAATATCAGCAGAAATATGCGGGGTATATACTTTTTCTAAGTGTTTAACAAAAAGAGCATCAGTTCTTGCCCAGTCACCATTAGAGGCTCGTAATGGAGGTTTGCATATCACCGGCCTTTTAAGACCTCTGGCTGCACGCCGTAGCGAATAATCTGTTTGTGGTATTGCATGTAGTTCTTGAACAAATTTTTGGAGGGAAGCTGTTTTTGTGTTATGGTGTTTTCTTTTCTGAACAAAAATGTTGCCCTTTCAATGTGTAACACCTTTTACAGTTTGCACCTACCTTTAAAAAGTGGTACATTTTTTATTGCCACAATGGTACAAAATATTTGAGGCTTAACATTACTTAATATTAATTAATTAATTATCGGTTTAATTATAAGTTTTTTCGCGTAAGTAAGTAGAATGACAAAAATACTAGTTCTTACTTGTATAAAATTATACTAAACAAAGTTGTAAAAATGGGCAGTATCTCACCCCGACCTGATAGTTGAATATGCAACATATTTTGCCATTTATTGGTGCAACATAATTAGAAAGGAACGAAATCGCTTTTAAATATGTTACATATTTTTTAGAATGGATCACGAAAATTAAAGAATGTAGCATAAATGCAACACTTTTTTCAGAAAAGAAAACGCCATTAGTAAAACTTTTCGAAGTTGCTTGGTACACTCCTTAAGCCTTAATTTTAGCTGGGACGATCTGTAACGTTACCATTCTCGTCGAGCTCTACGTTTTTCAGTCAAAAGCCTTTCTATATCCACACAAAAAACATTGTTAAATCTCACATTAAGAGTAGCTTGTTTAACATGTGCTTCAAGCAACCTAATAGAGTTATCTATGTCAGAAGGTGTTCTTAGCGGCATTCTTTCCGAGCAATGAGCACTCAAATAGTTTTTGTATTGCAACCAGCGTTTCCATTTTGGTGCTTTTCGGGTATTTTTTGGTGCTTTTTTACTTAATCAATACCCGAAATATTGTTAAATACCCGTTTTTGAAAAGCGGGTATTTATAGTGCTTTTAAGAATTTCTCACAGTGCAGGTGCGTTTTAAATAATCAACATTTTTGATACTGAACCATTTTTCTACTACTCTTTAAACACACCTAATACTTTTTTAACCAACTACGTATAATTTGAATCTATATTTTGATTAGTACTCGCAAACTGTTAAGAGTTTGAATTCTAGAATTTCTCAAGCATCTTTTTTTTTAAATTCGTTCAAAATTTTTTATGATTTATTTGTTTAGCAGTGATCTTACTTTCAATATTAGTACATATCCTTTGATTTGTTTGTTGTGCAAATTTAAGCAAGAAAGTGCCTTGGTTATTATCAAGCTGCACAGTTATTAAAAGTAGGTTCTTCATTGATGTTAAAGTTCATCATCTAACAATGGCTTTCCCTTAGATCGAAAAACAAATACTTACATAGAAAAGCTTGGGAAAATTATCCAGCTTTTAAAAGGTGGCTTAGAAGAGCAAAAGATGAACTAAAAGCATATTTTATTTGCTGTAATTGTGAAATAAAAGCACGATAAAGCGATTTATTCTGACAAAGTCACACAAAAAGCCATGAAAAAGCAATAGATCTGTCTTTTGATCCACCAGACCCAAAACAAAATTAGGTTAGTGCTTTTGTACCCGATTTTTTTTTTTTTTTTTTACCCTTTTTTACCCTATTTCCATAGTCTCACAGTGCTTTTGATGTTGCAATAGTTGGCATCACTGATTGCAACCAGTTAATACATGAAGATATCATCGGTAAATGACTTATAGGTGTTGAATATTTGTGTAAAAATATAGTGATAATAGTAGGCGAGTGATCTGAAGATAAATCCAGAGATGCTTCAGCTTTAATATAGCAATTTCCAAACAGTGATGAGGGAATTTCGTACTAACCAGCACTGTTTCAATGTAGACTAAAAAATGAATTAAAAATTAAGTCTCGTATTCTCTTTCTGTTGAAAACTGGTTAAATAGTTGATATTCTTCACAATTAGTATCCACTTTACGAAAATTGTAAAGATGGACAAGTATTATTTTTATATTTACATATGCTGTGATTATCTTGGGTGCGATTTTATTTGTTCTTTCTTATTTATTTTATTTGACACTGATTTCAATTTGGTTGCCAATTATAATAATATTATAATAATTTTATTTATTTTTATTATATACATATTATATTCACCCCTATCGCGAATATTATGGGAGTAAGTTGTTTGGGAGAAAAATTGTATTCCCATCCCCAACAAATTGCTATCGCGAATATTTTGGGAGTTTAAGTCTCTATTGTGAATTACTTGGGAATAAAAGTTTTTATTTTTAATAGTTTGTTTTGATTTAACAAAAATTTTTGCGGGATTTATTTGTGGTGTATGAATAAAAGAAATTAAAGCTAATAAGGTAAAAATTATGAATAGCGTTTATTTGCGTTTTCTGTTGCTGGAAAAGGAAAATCAATCCATAGAACGACTGCAGCGAAGACAAATACGTGATGAATTTGATCCGCATTGTTTTGTTGCGGTTTTTTTTGTTTTCATTCAGGTTTTGGTCGATCCACACCTATGCATGAAAAATTTAAGTTACGCTTATTAAACTAATAATTAAAACTAATAATTAACACCATTTACAAAAGCTTAACTCGTTTCAAAATTTACCCACGTCCTCTTTTTTATCCTCTTGGAAACCTTTGCTATAGTCTTGATTCGCACACATTGCTTCTACCAGACAATTAATTTGTTCTTTATTAACACTCCTGTGTTAATAAATAAGAGAAAAAAATGATTACATGAAGTTTTGGATTAAAAAATAAATTGCTACTTACATGTTCACTTCTTGTTCCCACTTTCAGTTGTTGTGAATTTTTTTAGTCAAATTATTCGCGGGAGTAAACATTTGCGATGCCATATTTGTAAGGTATGGGAATTCATTCCCAAAAAAAATTTATGGGAATCATTCACGATAGTAAAACAAAAAATTTGGGAGTTTTTTCATGGGAATGTTTATTCGCGATAGGGGTGATTATCTTAAGGTGTAATTCATAAACGATTCATAGAGTTATTGTGGCGTTATTGTACGAATTTCGTATGGGAAAACAGGTTTTTATGTGCACTTTAACGTTATGAATCATTTATGAATTACACCATTAGTCTGTAAGGACTTTTTTGTCTGTAGACTGAAAATAAACTAACAAAAAAACATATAAAAAAAAATGAATTAAAAATTAATTCTCGTATTCTCTTTCTGTTGAAAACTGGTTAAATAGTTATTATTCTTCTCAATTAGTATCCACTTTACGAAAATTGTAAAGATGGACCATTGAACGCTGATGAGAGGTGTAGCGGCCTTGAAATCAGTACTGATACGTTCTGCTAAAAAACTGATTGGATATAAATAATAATATTTTTCAACATAAAAAAACTCTTAGCAATTTTGAATTTTCCTTAATTCAATAAAACTGAACTTGAGCCTGATAATATTACTTTTCATATGTACATCAATATAAGTTCGAATAATAATTACGTTTATTTGTAATAATAATAATATAAAATTATTAATTCCGCTTGGGCACGAGCTATAAATACCCTAATAACAAGGGTCACAGTAATATGTGAATATCACTAATATAGAGTAAAAACAACAAAAACGTTAAATTACAAAGTAGAATACTTTGATGATAACGGACTATGAGTTTGTGTTGATTATTAGTAATTTCCAAACAGTGATGAGGGAATTTCGTACTAACCAGAATTGTTTCAATATTCATTTATTGAATTCAGCACTGTTAAAATTGATTTTAAATTGTTACTTTTTAGTTTATTAAAATAATTGGCTTAAATCATTTTAATAAAAGAGTTATACACACACATAAGTATTATTTTTATATTTACATATGCTGTGATTATCTTGGGTGCGATTTTATTTGTTCTTTCTTATTTATTTTATTTGAATCTGATTTCAATTTTGTTGCTAGATAGCCATAATTTTATTTATTTTTATTATATACATATTATATTATCTTAGTCTGTAAGGACTTTTTTGTCTATAGACTGAAAATAAACTAACAAAAAAACAAATAAAAAAAAATGAATTAAAAATTAATTCTCGTATTCTATTTCTATTGAAAACTGGTTAAATAGTTGATATTCTTCTCAATTAGTATCCACTTTACGAAAATTGTAAAGAGGACAATTGAACGCTGATGAGAGGTGCAGCATCCTTGAAATCAGTACTGATACGTTCTGCTAAAAACTGATTGGATATAAATAATAATATTTTTCGACATAAAAAAACTCTTAGTAATTTTGAATTTCCATTAATTATTTAAAACTGAACTTGATAATATTACTTTTCATATGTACATTAATATAAGTTCGAATAATAATTACGTTTATTCGTAGTAATAATAATATAAAAAAAAATATTCATTCCGCTTGGGCACGAGCTATAAATACCATAATAACAAGGGTCACAGTAATATGTGAATTTCCCTAATATAGAGTAAAAACAACAATAACGTTATATTACAAAGTGGAATACTTTGATGATAACGGACTATGAGTTTGTGTTGATTACACTGTACAACACAAAAAAAAAAATTACAAGATCCGACCAAAAAATTTTGATAGGAGAGACATAAAAAAAAGACACGTGTATCGGCGTTTTGAAAGTTTACATCTGGGTTTCATTTAAGGGGTAGGTAAAGTTTCCCCCAAATGCAAATATTGTATTGTAAATCGGCAGAGAAAATCGAGTAAAGCTTACGTTTAAAGTATATAGTATGTTTAGCAAATTTATGTAAAATATTACAAGGAACATTTTTGTAGAATATATTAACCCTCTAACTCGTCAACGTATGGGTCTTTTTTTTTCTTATTTTAAAAAATAGCAAAAAACACCATTAAAACAGGTATTTAAGGGGTTAAAATGCTCCGCAAAAATATTCGCCGTGAAATTTTACTATAAGTCCCTGAACACATCGAAACAGTAAATTCAACCAGAAAGTCAGAAATAAGACACAAAAAAAGAGAGCTTAGGGTTAATTTCGCATTTATTAAGAATTTTTTTTTAAAGTACCCCAAAAATTTTGCATTATAAATTTAGCAATATATTTTTCATTGTTTGGGGATTTTTGGGGATATTTTGTTATATTTTTGGGGACAAGGCAAAAAAGTACCTGGTATTGCTGGTTCTGTGGCTAATTAGATCAGTTACATTACAACAAAAACAAAAAAAAAAACAAAACAAAAATCAAGTGCTATATTTCTTATTGTACAAAAAACGTGTCAATTTGCGGTGCATATATTGTGTACATAATTTGTTTTGTGATTTGAGTATTTTATTAAAAAATATAAAATAAACAATAAAACTTTACATATAAGATTTGTTTTGGCAAAAATGTCCAATTGTTTGGAAAAATTAGATTTGTTTTGCTATATCTGCGGTAAACATACTATACCGAAATATAAAGTTACGTTTTTCAATAGTAAAGTTGAAGACATCTATAAAAGGTATTTCGAGCTAGAAGTTTTTCCAGATGAACTGTGGACGCCGAAGCAATGCAGTCGCATTTGTTATAATGGCTTGATTTTGTGGTCCAAAGGTAATTAATTTTTTTTCTAAAACTATAGCTTTATTTTTAAACTCTCGCTGAAGGTCAACGAAATTCAATGCAGTTTGGTATTCCAATGCGGTGGTTAGATCCAGGTGAACATAATGACGCTACGTGCTACGTGTGCCAAAATAGTGCTATATTAAAGTTGAATAGATATAGGCGAAAGAGTTTTGTATACCAGGCTGTACCATCAGCCATGCTCCCAGTTCCGCATTCGGACGAACTCCCAGTACCTGTGCTACAACTTCAAAGCCCTAGTCAATATATTGACCAAGACCAATATTAATGTCGCAAGAGCATTTAAATGCATTGGCCCGGAGTCTGAATCTGTCTAAAACCAAATCAGAAATTTTAGTTGCAGACTTAAAAAGTCTTCATCTACTTGAACCTGGTGTCAATGTTACCAGCTTTCGTAAGCGTCAAGACAGCTTTCTGCCGTTCTATTCAGTAAACGATGATCTAAGAAGAGTCTAAAAGCTGTACTTCTGTATTACGATAATACCAAAAATCCTATTCCAATTGCCTATGGAATGAACATTAAAGAAAGCTATGATTCTATTAAATTGATACTGGACTCTGTAAAATATGATGACCATAAGTGGCGGATATGTTGTGACTTAAAAGTCGTAAGTTTCCAGGCTGGATACGTTAAGTACGGATGCTTTTTATGCACTTGGGATAGGAGATGGAAGGGCGACCAATACTCTAAAAAACAATGGAAGTTGAGAGCTGAGGGAACAATAGGAGAGCACAATATCGTTCATCAAGCATTGGTACCAACTGAAAAAATTCTCTTACCCTCATTGCATATAAAACTTGGTGTGGTAAAAAACTTTGTTAAATGTCTGGATACAAATGGATCAGCATTGAGTTTTCTAAAAACAATGTTTCCAAAATTAAGCGAATCAAAGGTTAAAGAAGGTATGTATGTGTTCTTATAGCCGTTGTTATTGTTAAAAGCCTTAAAATTGCTTTCATACAAACAGGTGTTTTTGTTGGTCCAGATATAAGAAAGTTAATGCAAAACGCTGACTTCGACGAAATGCTCTCACCAATTGAGCTTGATGCGTGGAAAAGCATTAAGGAAGTGATATACAATGTCTTAGGCAAACATCTTTCTCTTACTGCTCGAATATACGTAGACAACATGCTTTAAGCTTTTGAAAAACTAGGCGTTCATATGTCAACAAAAATTTATTTTTTAAATTCCCATATGGATTACTTTGAGAACCAGTTATCAACAGAATCTGATGAGCATGGTGAAAAATTTCATCAGACATGCGCACCTATTGAAGAACGCTACAAAGGCAAAAGCATTCATTCGCTTATCGCTGAAATATGCTGGACATTGTATGATAATGAAGTGGAATTGCCTAGAGTCAAAAATAAATTAACTAATGAATACTTCCTATCCAAATTTGCTATCGAAGGTAAAATAACAGAGATATTACTGATTTTAAGTTAAATTTGAACCATTTTTTTTACTGCTAAATTTTTGCTAACTGTGATAAAATAAAAGGTGATCCCAAGGCGAAAAAATGTGGCAATTGCGGCGGAAATCACACAGCCAACTATAGAGGCTTAAAGGGGGTAGCCCTTCATCAACCAAAAAAACCAATGCTACTCTCGCTCAGCCTAAAACCCCTATTAACTATCCACAGTTACCTCAACCGTCCACCAGCCAAAATCAATTTTCAAACATTTTCAAGACTAACGCGACTAGTGCTCAACAACAAGCTAACAACAAATTTTCATACGCTAGTATTTTAAAAAGCAATCAGAGTACGGCGCAAAAAACCGTAACTGTAAATGAAGATTCGGGGTATAATTTTAGTCGTATTGAAGCCTCAATTGAGAGCTTAATACAAACTGTAAATACATTTACTCTCAACATGTCCTGTATGATGCAGGAAATGTTGAAACTGCAGTCTACCTTGTGGCAGGCTGTACTATGCAAACCATGAACTTAAAAATCTGTTTTTGGAACGCAAACGGCATCTGCCAACATAAAAACGAAATAGAATATTTTCTTCAGGATAAACAAATCGATGTTATGCTTATCTCAGAAACTCATTTGACATCTCGAAGCTGTTTCAGAATTAGTGGATATAATTTTTACGACACCAAGGATCCTCGTGGCAGAGCTTGTGGTGGTTCGGGAATCCTAATAAAAACGCGAATAAAACACCACCTGTTGAATGATTTTTGTGAAGATTATCTTCAAGCAACGAACATCTGCATCGAAACTTACTATCAAAAACTTGTAATATCATCTGTCTATTCGCCCCCCCAGATTCTCAATTACCGAGAGTCAATATACGGCTTTTTATAAATCACTGGGCCTCCGTTTTCTAGCAGCTGGCGACTACAATGCTAAACACACATTCTGGGGTTCACGTTTAATCACTCCTAAGGGACGAATTTTGTTCGACACAATATCTAAAATGGGTTTGAATGTAGTTTCAAGTGGACAGCCAACATATTGCCCAACAGATCGACAAAAAATTCCTGATGTTATCGACTTTGGAATTATGAAAGGCGTGCCCAGCAAGATGGTTGAAGTTGAAGCATCTTTGGACTTATCTTCAGACCACTCGCCTACAATAGTCACTATTTACTCACACACAACATGTGATTTACCGATGACATCTGCACGTATTAACTGGCTGAAATACAGAAAATATCTGAGTGCTCATTGCTCGGAAAAAATGCCGCTGAGAACACCTTCAGACATAGACGATTCTCTCAGGTTGTTTGAAGCGAATGTTAAACAAGCTGCTTTTAATGCTACTTCAAATGAAATAAACCAACCAGTGAGATTTAACAATATTTTTTCTGTAGATATAGAAAGGCTATTGACTGAAAAACGCATAGGTCGACGAGAATGGCAGCGCTACAGATTGCCCCAGCTAAAATTAAGGCTTAAGGAGTGTACCAAGCAACTTAGAAAAGTTTTGCAAACACAAAAAACAGCTTCGCTGCAAAAATTTCTGCAAGAACTCGATGCAACACCATCAACAGATTATTCGCTGTGGCGTGCAGCCAGAGGACTTAAAAGACCGGTGATATGCAAACCCCCATTACGAGCCCCTAATGGTGACTGGGCAAAAACTGATGCTGAAAAAGGTGCACTTTTTGTTAAACACTTAGAAAAAGTATTCACTCCGAATATTTCAGCTGATATTGTTAAACCGCCACCAGTCGTCTCTTTACCAGAAATATCGCTAAAATTCCACATTGTGGAGATTGAAAAGGCTATTACTAGTCTTAACAACAGAAAAGCCCCAGGTGTCGACAAAATAAGCAACAAAATGCTTCAAGAATTGCCTTACACTGCAAAAAGAATAATACTATTCATTTTTAACAGTATTCTACGCCTAGAACAGTATCCTAAAGAATGGAAGGTTTCGCTAATTACTATGATACCAAAGCCCGGCAAGGATCATACAAAGGTTGAATCCTATCGGCCTATTAGTTTACTGTCTAACATTTCAAAACTATTTGAAAAGCTGTGTATGAGCAAGATGATGCCTATAGTGACTAGTAATGGATGTATTCCAGATCATCAATTCGGTGGTCGCAGACAACATAGCACAATTGAACAAACTCACAGACTTGTGAATGTTGTTAGAGACACTTTTGAAAAAAAGAAATACTGCTCTGCGCTTTTTATTGATGTCTCACAAGCTTTCGATGAAGTATGGCACGAAGGTGTTTTCAACAAATTAACACAAAATCTACCAGAAAACATCGTAAAGCTTTTAAAAAGCTATTTAATGGAACGTAAATTTGTAGTTAGGGAAGGCAATTTTTTAAGCCCTCCGCAGTCGATTGAAGCCGGAGTCCCTCAAGGCAGTATCTTCGGTCCCTTACTTTATTTAATATATGCCTCTGACTTACCGTTAAGCAGTAACATTCATACATCAACATTTGCGGATGATACAGCCTTTCTAAGCATTCACGAAAATCCTGTAGAATCTTCCCGCAACTTAAAAGAATATATATCCAAACTGGAAAAATGGCTCAAACTATGGCGTATAAAAGTTAACGAGCAGAAATGTGCACACGTCACTTTTACGTTGCGCTGGGAAACATGCCCGCCTATAAAAATTAACACCGAGACTATACCGCAACACACTCTAGTAAAATATCTAGGCGTTCATCTTGATCGTCGTTTAACATGGAAATGGCATATAGACGCAAAGTTAACACAAATGAAACTAAAAGCAGCCCAAATGAATTGGCTTATTGGAAGAAACTCTATACTAAGCCTTGACTGTAAACTTCTCTTATACAACGCGATCCTATGGTCCTATGGAATCCAGTTATGGGGCACTGCCTCAGCATCAAATGTCGAAAGAATTCAAAGGCGACAGAATAAAATCCTACGTACAATAACAGCAGCCCCCTGGTATGTCAGAAACCATCCAATTCATAAAGATCTAGACGTTCCGTTGGTGAAGACAGTATTTTCAAAACACGTGAAAAAATATATAAAAAAACTTGAGTTGCACCCAAATCCACTCGCGCGCAATATTCTTCATTATAGAGGCCACACCCGGCTGAAAAGAAGGGATACGCTTTTTCTCAGCCGTTTACGAGAGATGTAAAACAACAAAAATTAACCGTTGAAATTAAAAATTTTGCTCAGCATTGGCTAAACTTACATTTAATATTTTTTAGATTTAAGATTTGAAAAACTTATTGATAATTTAATTTATAATTAAAGATTCAATAAATAATAAAATTATCAAAAAAAAAAAAAAAAAACTATAATAAAAGAAACCAGTTCAGCTCTAAAAAATTTACAAAGGAGTATAAATGGCTTTTTGACGGCTATGTCAATTTATGAAATTGACACTACGAATTGGGATCCAATTATCGTTTTTATTTGCACACAACGTCTGCCTGCACAAACAGTTACATTTTGGGAACAAGGCATTAAAGTTAAAACGGCTTTATCTAAGTGGAAGGATTTGGACATGTTCTTAACAGAACGGATTCAAACCTTAGAGTGCATACGCGATATTACTAGTTCTGAAAATGAAAGCAAAATCGTCGAACGAAAAGTTAAAGCTCATGTCTCGACTAAAAACTCTGTAATTACGTGTGTTTTGTGCCCCAAACAGAATCATGTATTAAGATTTTGCCGTCGATTTAAAAATATGTCTATCAGTGAAAGGTTTTGGACTATTTAAAAATTTCATTGTTGCGTTAACTGTTTGTCGAAATCCCATGTGGCCAAAAATTGTACAAGCGGTCATGTCTGTTATAAATGCAATAAAAAACACCATACTATGCTAAATCGTGAAGAGCCGAATAACAGTTTTCCTCATAATTCAATAGACACATCTGCTTCAAATAATTCTCAATTTAACCCAACCCGTTCAAATGATATGCCATCGGACAGACCATCGACATTGGCAGCTGCTCCCTCGAACTTCAATCGGCAAGTTTTTCATCTTTCACAAAATTCCTCTGTGTTATTAGGGACTGCTATGGTATCTATCATTTGTCAAGATAGTACGTATCCAGCAAGAGCATTAATTGATCCAGCTTCAGAAGCTTCGTTTATTACCGAGCGCTTGCGAAATCAATTAAGAATTCCTTCACAGACTACGAAGGTAATGATTTCCGGCGTGGATCATAATGCTGTTACAACCAAGGCGAATTAAAGCAGGCAGCAGCAGGAGAAAACAAGAACTTGGCAGCACGAGAAAAAGTAATGCCTAAACAATCGAAGTTGTCAAAAAATATAACCAGGAAACAGCTCTTTGACATTTTCAACTAAAAAATAAGTAGGCAAAAAATAGTCAGCTGTCGCAACGCTACCACCTGGTTTAATTCGCCTTGGTTACAACCTCTACAAAAATATGTTCAATTCGAGTTGGCTCTCCATTAGGTGAGAAAATCGACTTAGAAACAACTGCTCTTGTTTTGCCCTGCATCTCGCAAAATTTACCGTCATTTGTTTGTCCTCCCGCAATTGAAGGGGAACTTAACAGTCTGCAATTAGCTGATATTAATTTCTATAAGAGCAGACCTGGGGGCTAATTCTCGCAGTCGTGATCGAATTATTGCTTCTGATGATAACACTCGATAAGAAACGAATCGAGTTATTGCTTCAGTGTTGTAAAAAACGTGCCGAAATACGTTTGACAACACTGAATGAATTGTAATAAAATATAACCAAAAAACATATATGTATATGTTTGTACCAAAAATTTAATAATTAAAACTAATTAGGTACAGGAGCAAAATGTGAGTTCAATATGGTATATTTAGTTCTTGTTATCTTTCTTTCATTTTAAGGCTTTTTGTTTTTATGTCAATTAGTTGAACAGAGAGTTCGACCAATTTTTTCTTTAATTTAACCTTTTTATTTCAATTAGTTTATCTAATCTGCTCAACAATTCGTTCTGATACAGTTCTGTAGACATTAAATTTTGCTTCAATAAAGTTTTTTTACTTTGTTTTAGCCTTTGGTTGATATTTGGTAATTCTTTGTAAGCAACTTTTGTTTTAATTGTCACTGATTTTTCTTTCTCTTCACTTTCTATAAAATATGAAATATTATGTATATACGAGTATATGATCTTCATTATCAGCCAATAGGCTGGTGTTGGCTGAAGTGGTTAGCGCGTTGACTACTAAGCAAACAATGACGTGGGGCCTGGGTTCAAACCCTGGCCAGAGCAAGTCAATCAACATCATTAATTTATGTAATGTACATTAGTGAGATATTGTATTAATTGTTGTTGGACTATTTAAGTGATAAAGGCATAGCACTGGTCACTAAAAAACTGTTCCGACAGCGATTGATGATGTTCTAAGCTAATGTACACAACATCGCCCTCCTTCGTCGGTTAGCAGAAACATCGGCGAAGTAAAAACAATTAATAAAATGCCTGCCAATACAGCTTTACAAAGTTAATGCGTCTACCTAACACCGGAGACGCCTCAACACTGCTATAAAAATTAACATAACGCGCAAAGCAGAGTTGTAAAAGAGTTAAGCCTTCTACATTTTCAACATCTATCTTCTCTACTCTGTCCCTCTCTCTGAGTTCCGGCACAATGCACTGCATACGTAGGGGTCATCCCCTGAGTGCTGGTCCTAATTAAAAAAAAAAAAATAACCGGGGCGATGTGCACAAATGACTAGTACTGATTTTTTGAGATGTAGACGCAAAATTTTCGTCATCTTGTGACAGATCTTTCCCTTTTTTTGATCCGAAGCTTTCAACCATAGAATACATAGAAGTGACTCGAGACGGAAGATTTTGCATACTAGTTTGTATACACTCATACAGTCTCAAGTTTTCGTTTTTTTCTTTGTGCTTTATTTCTATACAAATTAAAATTATAAATCGCAAAACCAATTAAATATCCATATATTTCTCTAATTCACATTAAAAATATTATTAATTAATTAATATAAGTTGGTTTTCACTGATCGTTTGTATTGTATCACTATAATATCTGCAAAATATCAGAATTTATCAAGTATGTATGTATGCATGTGTGTATGTAAGTTAAAAACCACCACCATTTGCAAATTTCCAGCATATATGTACGTATGTATATAAATTTAATATACTGAGTATATAAGATCACATTAAATTGTTTTATCACTTTATTTTCGAATTACCTATATGCCGTAAATACTTAATATTACTACATTTTATTAAATTTAAGCGTGCTTTCATGTAGCATTTTCCACTAAAAACTGAACTTTTTTTTTGCTTTTCGTTTTGTTTATCTTCATAACAAACACACTAATGTTGTCTCTTTTTCACGGTGTCTCGTTATGACAAATAAAATATGATCCAAGTCCAATTTTTTTTGTTTTCTTCATATCTGGTTACCTGTGCTTTCAACCGAAGCAGCTAGTATTTGTTCTTCGACATGGGAAAGAACTTTTTCCTCATACGGTCCACCACCAATTTTTTTTTTTGGGATAATAAATAAATGAGAAATAAATTTGGGTATATCAAAGACTGGTGCTATGAAACAATTCTTCCGAATTGAAGCTTCTCTTTCACGCAAACCGGAAATAAAAACCATGTATGACGATGTCATGATGGATTATTTAAAATTGGGTCATATGCAACCCGTTGTTAAATCTGCTAACCAAGCCGTCACTACTTCTTGTTATTTACCACATCATCCGGTAATTACACCTGAAAGAAAAACTACCAAATTACGAGTCGTGTTTAACGCATCGAATCGTACGTCAAATGGTAATACTTTAAATGACTGTCTGATTATAGGGCCCACATTACAATCGGATTTAATTGCTTTGATCCTGCGCCGGCGTTTGTTTGAATTTGTATTTATTTGTGATATTACAAAAATGTATAGGCAAATTTGGGTTCAACAATCGCATACACCATTTCAACGCATTCTTTACCGAAGTTCATCTGATGTCCAAATTCAAGAATATGAGTAAAAAACGGTAACTTTTGGACTGAACTGTGCTCCCTACTTGGCAATCCGCACCTTATTACAATTAGCGGAGGATTGTACAGAGCAGTACACAATGGCAGCGAATATTTTGAAGAAAGGGATGTACGTCGACGATGTCTTAACTGGAGCCCATGATATTGCTACTATCGTATCAGCGAGAAACCAATTAACAGACCCGCTGTTGTCAGTTGGGTTTGAACTCAGGAAGTGGACATCGAATCAAAGCGCCATTTTAGAATGGTTACCATCAGAAATTTAGTATACGCAAAACTTCTAAAGTTTGAGGAATCTAGTTGTTCCAAAACCCTAGGGATTTTGTGGAATGCTCAGTTAGACTCGTTCTTTTTTGATGTAAGCCTTCTCAAAGTAAAATCAGGGTACACAAAAAGAGAAGTACTGTCTGCTATAGCCAAATTTTTTGATCTTATTGGATGCGTTAGCCCAGTGATTATCACAGCAAAAATTATTATGCAACGCATTTGGCGTGATAATATTGGCTGGGATGATACACACTAGTTTATTAGCTGCAAAAACTAAGGTGGCTCCAATAAAATTTGTATCTCTACCTCGTCTTAAGTTGTGTGGAGCGGTTCTGGCATCAGAACTGTTAAAAAACATTTTAACGGAAATTGAAATTCCGATTAGTAAAATATATTGCTGGACAGATTCTACAATCGTCTTATAGCCTTTTTCCACTAGCATACATTTTAGAGGAATGAATGGAATATGTTAAATATGTCAAATTGCATTTCCATTGGCAACATCTAACATCTACCATCTTCTCAGCTGTCAAATATATAAAAATACTTACAGCATAATTTATTGTGGAAAAATTAATATAAAATTAAAATGGATTTTGAAGAAGCATTAATAATTGGACTCGTTCATAATTTACAAGAACAAACAGAATTGTTAATGCAGTGTTCAGAAAAAAGCATTAACACGAACTTCTTATATGAATTCTTTGGTTTTTTATTTATTTAAAGTTTTTATATGCATAGCAAAAATAGCGATTTCCTGAAAGACATGAGAGTTCTTTCTTGTGCCTCGCAACTCTTCTATTTTGTCATCCCAGAAGTCCAGCAACATGTTTTCCAAATCCTGGTTCCATACTATGCGTGGAGCAGTGCTTTTCTTTACTAAAACCAAAAATAAGTTATTATATTTCTATACGTACAACATCTAAAATAAAGTTAAAAAAAGTAAAAACTTACGTGTGCCACTCATTTTGATATATTTTTCTTTATTTATTCTTACACAATTATGTATACATACATATGTCATTCACAAAAAATTAAACTGTCAATATGTATGTATCTGTCATTTTGCTAGAGATGACATTAAAATTATCGGAATATGTTGATTGGAACAAAATGATTTAGGAACATCTTTTAAAGATGTAGAAAGATGTTGACTTTTAGTACTGTGTATTTCTTATGGGAAGATGTTAACATCTTCCCAAATTGATGGTAGATGTTAAATGTTGCGTAGTGGAAAAAGGCTATTAGCATGGCTACGTAAAAGGGCTATTAGACACGCAAACTTGTCTGCAGACATGTACGATGGCATACTTTGCGTTTAGCTATTACACTATCGAACGCTGTCGGCATACTTTAGTACACATATATGTTGTGTGTATGTTGGTGTGCGACACACATCAGCAAATCAAAAATTTTTGAAAACCAACATACATGTCTGACGTATTTGACATACATGCTATTAGACAGTGAGCTTTGGTATGCTTTCGTACATGTCTGTAGACAAGTATGCGTGTCTGATAGCCCTTTAAGACTCGCAAGTTCTTGGACTACCTTTGTGATTAACAGAGTTTGTCGTATTCAGGAGAACTCTGGAAGTCACAACTGGTTTCACGTTCGGTCCGAAGAGAATACTGCCGATTTAGGCAGCCGGGGGGTAGATCCGCGCACGTTATCAGATAGTGAACTCTGGTGGCACGGCTCATCCTGGTTGAGTCAAAACAAAAACAATTGGAATACACACACTCTAAAAAATCTTGATACAGATATAGAAAGTAAAAAAGTAAAGGTACATGCTTCATTGGTTTCAAAAGCTGAAGACATTTTAGATAGATTTTCTTCACTCGATAGAGCTTTTCGTGTATTAGCATACGTATTTCGATTTTTTCATACTACGCACCGAGCTCATAGAGGACGGTTCAATCAGGGAACACCCATTGTAACTAGTGCAGAGATTTAGAACGTCAAATTACGTTTGGGGGTGCTTGCTCAAAAAGCGTTTTACGCTGAAGAGTATAAGAGCCTCTTAAATAAGAAACCTCTATCAACGAAAAGTTCATTGTTGCCATTAAATCCGTTTCTAGATGAAAATAACGTAATGAGATTGCACGGTGTAAACGTTGTAATATTGATAGGCAACGTTCATGTAGTCAAATAATGGCTGCTCTTCCTCCTGAACGTACCACCATTGTGAGACCCTTTACAAACACTGGGGTAGATTTTACGGGACCATTCGATGTGAAAACTCATAATAATAAGGCATGTAAAATAACCAAAGGTTATGTGTGCATTTTTGTCTGCTTTTCTACGAAAGCAATACATATCGTAGCTTTGTCCGATTTATCAACGGACATGTTTCTGGCAGCCTTCAATCGCTTCATTTCTAGAAGAGGTTGTCCCCAAACCATATTTTCGGATAATGGTACAAAATTTGTTGGCGCATCGAATGACATAGCGAACGAATTTAGAACATTTTTGAAAGAATATCAAGCCAGAATATGCTCCACTTTCGGACACAAAGGATTGACGTAGCGATTTATACCACCTGTTGCGCCGCACATGCGTGGTCTATGGGAAGCGGGTGTTAAAAGTTTTAAGCTTCACTTTAGAAAAGAGGTTCAATCTTATCGTTACACGTTTGAAGCACTCTCTACAATTCTAGCTAGGATAGAGGCGTATTTGAATTCCCGTCCTTTATGCCCTATGCCCGATAATCCTGGAGAGCCAGTGGCATTGACGCCAGGACATTTTTTAATCGGATCCGATATACTGGCTCCTCCGGAACCAAGCATTTACGACTGCCCAATCAGTATCGTCAACCGGTATCGCAAAGTAAAGGCTCAAATTCATAACTTTTGTACAAGGTGGAAAGAGGAATATTTTGTAGACTTACATAAAAGATATAAGTGGAAATACCCTCAAAGAGAAATTCCGGTGAATGATCTAGTGGTTATAAAAAATGAACAGTTACCGGCGACGCACACTGGGGATTTCGCGGAAAAAAGTCAAATTGTCAACATACTCTTCATGCATTATGCAGTGATATTTTGAAATTTTAGACTAAACAGTACAATCAAATCAAAAAGAATTACTCCGATCTGACTGCTAGTTTTTTTTTATAGCCGTCTCAAACTCAGTACTTGTACATATGTTTTACCGAAACAACTTAATTTAAACCTAAGAATTTCAAGACGAATATTATTTTATTATTTGAGCTAACGTTTTTCTTTTTATTTTTTATTTAAAGTAGGATATTTCAGTATACTAAATTTGAAAATATAAACTCTGCGGAGACTTAAGTTTTTTTTTGTTGTTTATTTTTATGAACATACTAGCTGATCCCGGTGTACTTCGCTACCCCCCTCGTTATAAAATAAAATTAAAAGTATTTATATATCCTATTGTTACGATCGGTCCAGTAGTTAAGACTATATTACGATTTTTAATTTTCCTAAAAAGGAGCGTGGTCCCATCCACTTTTCTCCCGGTACGTATTCCAAATTATGCCAATACCATATGTACCAAATATCATCTACGTAGGTCAAAAAATGCCCAAAATATGGCGATTTAAATTTTTGGGTTATATGGGTGGTGCCACGCTTCTTTGTCCAATCCCGCCCATATTTGCAGCAGCACTAAAAAAATGCACACCAAAACCGACGTACTAAATTTTGTTCAAACACCGTTATCAGGAACAGAAATAATAGATTTTTAATTTGTGGTTTGTATGAGAGGAACCACGCCCCTTTGTCCAATCCCGCCCATATTTGTAGCAGCACTTAAGAAATGCACACCAAACCGACATACCAAATTTTGTTCAAATACCGTTATCAGGAACAGAAATAATAGATTTTTAATTTGTGGTTTGTATGAGAGGTACCACGCCCCTTTGTCGAATCCCGCCCATATTTGCAGCAGCACTTAAGAAATGCACACCAAACTGACATACCAAATGTTGTTCAAATACCGTTATCAGGAGCAGAAATAATAGATTTTTAATTTGTGAATTGTATGAGAGGTACCACGCCCCTTTGTCCAATCGGACCGAATTGTAAATCTAAACCACCCGGGCGCCACCCAAACGCCTACAAAAAAATTTATGCAAATCGGTCCAGTCAGCTGAAGTTTGTTTAAAGGTTTTTTTAGTCTTATTAACGAATTTCAAAAATATGGAAGAAAAGCATATTCTACACTTAAAATTAGCTCAATAAAGGCAAAAACTCACAAAATCTTGCAACTAACTTAATTTAGTGCTCAATTTCGCAAAATATTTGCTCAAAAATTAGCAAATATTTTTTCCATCGGATTGAGTAAAAAGATAAAATTGTTTTACTTCGCTTCCAGAATCGATTTCTTCGAAATTGGTTTTGGCGATATATGGACCGATTTCCCAATTCTCATTTTTTTCTAACTTTTTTTATCATCAGATTTACTCTGTATTCCCAAAAATTGTTTTACTTTGCTTCCAGGGCCAATTATATCGAAAATCGGTTTTGGCTATATCTCGGCTATATATGGACCGATTTCCCAAATTTTTTTTTTTTTGGTTGAATGACCTATTTCTATTATCAGATTTACTTTTTATCACCAAAAATTGTTTTACTTTGCTTCCAGGGCCAATTATATCGAAAATCGGTTTTGGCTATATCTCGGCTTTATATGGACCGATATCGGGAAAATTTTTTTTTTGCCTTCAAATCTCCATAAGAAGTGATATTACCAATTTTGGCGCAAAAAAAAATTTTTCAAAAAATTTATCAAAAAAATGCATAATTTTGACCCCAAAAAACAGGTTTTTTGGATATATCTCCGCTACCCGTGAACCGATATTGCTGAATTTCAATAGCAAACACATGACCGATATTTATAATAGATTGGCGAAAAAAAAAAGTTTCTAAGTCAAGCAGTTTTCAGTGTGTAGAAGTTTATCTACAGCGCCACCTAGCGGAGAGTTACGGAAAAATTGATAGTCCAAAAATTTATTCTATGAAAAATTACTTATACATGCCAAGTTTCAACACGATCGGATGAGCAATGTAGGAGTTTATCGCTTACCAACCAACCAACCAACAAACATTCATTTTTATATATATAGATAACAAAAATCCCTTTTTTCTCCAAACATTTGGACCTGCAATTTTAACCATATTTTCCCACAGTTCGAAATCACTTCTAATACATTGTCTCATATCTGTTTTTACATTTTTAATCAATTTCAAGTGCCACCAGGTGCCACCTGTCAATTTGTTTAACATAACTCAAGAACCACTAGTCGGATTTTACGAATTTAGAAAAATCAAGAATTACAATTACTTTCATCTGTTTTTTATTTTGATGAAACTTTATATTTTTCTTAATTAAGGTAATATAATTCTCTGTGCCAAATTTCAAAAAGTTTGGGCCAAAAATAAATTTCGGGTTCTATGGGCGGTGCGCGTGGCCAATTTTGATGAAACTTTATAGATTTGTTAATTAGGTAATATAATGCTCTGTGCCAAATTTCAAAAAGTTTAGGCCAAAAATAAATTTCGGGTTCTATGGGCGGTGGGAGGTCGGCGTGCCCAATTTTGATGAAACTTTATATTTTTCTTAATTGACCTAACCAAAGGCTCAGAGAAAAATTTCCACATTCTACGAGCACTCCTTATAGTTTTTTTCCAAGCTTGTATGAACAAATCCCCACTGTGCGACGTCCTGGAAGTTAGGAATCGTAATCAAAATTTATACGGGTTCTGACGGTCATGTCCGAGTCGCCAATGTTCGAACGCAAAATGGAACCACTACTCGTCCAATAACTAAGCTTGTTGTTTTACATGAATAAGAATTTCTAGTCACTCTGTCCTCAGTTTACTTTTACTAATCACCTTTTTTTCCTAGAATAATGAACGCCAACGTCGAAGAACATTTATCCAGCGCAATCAGCGCTCCCTTCATACCACCGGTGTCTACTGGCGCTCACGCAGGCCCGTCTTTAACTGCATTACAGCCATCGGCAACAAATGGGTTGCTCGAGTCGTCTTCGTGCTTAACAATGGCAATGAATCCTGTAGCCACCACTGAAATAATTGCTCTAGAGAACGCCCCCGTACTGCAAGTGGACGCTTCGGACGCTGAACTCGCGCCACAAGCGAAACGAAAATGCCCGATTTGTACGAAAAATCACCCGATTCGTTTCTGTTATAAATTCCGGGACATGAGTTTGGAAAGGAGGTTGCGCATGATAGCTGCGCATCGGGCTTCTGGTCGTTGCTTATCGACCACTCACGTCGGTAAGGACTGCTCAAGCACGGCAACGTGCAAACATAGTAAACAAGCGCATTATTCCCTGTTGCATGAATACACAAAAAAGGTTACCAATCCTCGCTCCAAACCAGGTTATCACTGTCTACGGTTTCACTTCCGGTTAGGCACGCGGTGTCATTTTCCCCGACGATGCGACTGAAACTCCGTTTTAAAAACTCAAAAATACCATTACGGGCCGTGTTTAACGCTTGTTGTCAAAGCAGCTATATCTGCTCTGAATTTGTTAATCGGCTCAAGATCCCGTCGTATCAGGTGGGTGCTGATAAATACTGCCGAGTCGAAGTGGAATCGATTCACGATACCAAACAGCACCTGCAGATCACAGCAAGAATTTATAAAATGCGTGACATAAGGACTCCGTCCACATCGGTATCGGATACTATTTGAGTCTTTTCAGGGCCTACAATTAGCGGATCCCAGTTTTAACCACTCGGGGAATGTGGCTCTGGTTTTAGGTCCTGAGCTGATCCCACAGTTATTGAAAGGTCGAATTCACCTAATCCCCCGCTTGCACAGTATACAATGTTCGAGTGGGTTATCTCAGGGTTATCGCCTTATTAACATCCCAAATTCATTTAACTAAAGGCCATATATGGCCCAACAGGAGTCCTTCATGACTCATCACATCTTTAAAGAAAACATAAGGAGTCCTTCATGACTCAAAATTTACCTAAAAGTACACTCTATTTAATTATACAGTCCACAGGAGTCCGTAATCGCTCAAATTTCTTATTTGTATTATGTTTAACAGGATTCCCTAATGGCTCATATTAGTCTATTTAATTTAGTTGCAACTTATCCTGTTGTTGCAAGGTGGCAATGTTTAAGTGCAAACTCGTTCAATCAATATTTTACTGTGTTTTTATAATATTAAATTTTAAAATAACTGTTATTACAACCTTGTTGGAAGCCTTTTGTAAGTTTTCAACGAGTAAAAACTTAATGGAGGTTAAGCATTGTTGGCCCCTTATTCGAATAATTTAAGTTCATAACGAGTGTGTCAAATTTAATGCATTCTTGAACGCCATTGCAAACATTACATGTTAATATTCAACCTTTACAAGGTAATTTAATAAATTCATCTTCAATAAAGTTGCAGCATTTGCCTTCCATTTTTTTTTATTTATTAATAAAAGCTTCTTGCGTTTTATTTCTGAGTTATACATTCCCGACGGATATACGCAGAAACAGGACAATTGAACGCTGATAAGAGGTGTAGCGGCCTTAAAATCGGTACTGATACGTTCTGCTAAAAACTGATTCGAAATAATAATAATATTTTTCAACATAAAAAAACTCTTAGTAATTTTGAATTTTCATTAATTCAATAAAACTGAACTTGAGCCTGATAATATTACTTTTCATATGTACATCAATATAAGTTCGAATAATAATTACGTTTATTCGTAATAATAATATAAAAAAACGTATTTATTTATTTCACATTACTGAAAAGTATTAAGTTTATGTTATTATGTAATATAAATATTAATTTACATCTTATATGAGGACAAATTTATTTTTATATTAAAACTATACAAAACACTGTTAATATATCCGAATATCCGGATGAATTAAGAATCGGTTTTTTGCATCTTTAACTAACACCCAATTCACACCACGATTTTTTCCATGATTTTTAAATCACGATTTTTTGTGTATGTAAGCGAACAGGGTTACAGGGAAAAGGGGTACAGAAAAAAATCACATTTTCAGTTATCTGTGATTTTTTCTTATATTTCTCTTTACACATATTCGTTTTTTGTTATTTTGCTTTATTTCATTTTCATGTGGCAATACACATATTCGTTTGCACGAAGTTTGCACGTAAATAACAAATTGATGTGCATACATACATACGTCAGATTGTTTTTATACAAAGAATAAAGTAAAGAAGAATAACCGATTACGGTGAAAAAAAACCAACATTTAAAACATGGGAAAAAAATCATCGTATGAATCTGCAAAGATTTTGGAAGCAACTTTTGAAGAGAATTAAAAAGAAATCGCGAGCGTATGAATTGGGTGTATAAAGAAACAAGAAAGAATAATGGTATTGCCAGTATAAACATGTTAAATTTATTAAAGCATTTATTAAAGTTTCATCAAAATTGGGCACGCCGACCTCCCACCGCCCATAGAACCCGAAATTTATTTTTGGCCTAAACTTTTTGAAATTTGGCACAGAGCATTATATTACCTAATTAACAAAACTATAAAGTTTCATCAAAATTGGCCACGCCCACCGCCCATAGAACCCGAAATTTATTTTTGGCACAAACTTTCTGAAATTTGGCACAGAGAATTATATTACCTTAATTAAGAAATATATAAAGTTTCATCAAAATAAAAAACAGATGAAAGTAATTGTAATTCTTGATTTTTCTAAATTCGTTTAAGCAAAATCCGACTAGTGGTTCTTGAGTTATGTTAAACAAATTAACAGGTAGCACCTGGTGGCACTTGAAATTGATTAAAAATGTAAAAACAGATATGAGACAATGTATAAGAAGTGATTTCGAACTATGGGAAAGTATGGTTAAAATTGCAGGTCCAAATGTTTGGAGAAAAAAGGGATTTTTGTTATATGTTCATAAAAATAAACAACAAAAAAAAAAACTTAAGTCTCCGCAGAGTTTATATTTTCAAATTTAGTATACTGAAATATCCTACTTTAAATAAAAAATAAAAAGAAAAACGTTAGCTCAAATAATAAAATAATATTCGTCTTGAAATTCTTAGGTTTAAATTAAGTTGTTTCGGTAAAACATATGTACAAGTACTGAGTTTGAGACGGCTATAAAAAAAAAAAAACTAGCAGTCAGATCGGAGTAATTCTTTTTGATTTGATTGTACTATTTAGTCAAGATAATATTAATATTGATAATCAAGATCATCTAACAATTCTATTAATTAAAGAAATTTCTCCTAATAAATTCAATTGAATGAATTAAGAATCGGTTTTTTGCATCTTTAACTAACACCCAATTCACACCACGATTTTTTCCATGATTTTTAAATCACGATTTTTTGTGTATGTAAGCGAACAGGGTTACAGGGAAAAGGGGTACAGAAAAAAATCACATTTTCAGTTATCTGTGATTTTTTCTTATATTTCTCTTTACACATATTCGTTTTTTGTTATTTTGCTTTATTTCATTTTCATGTGGCAATACACATATTCGTTTGCACGAAGTTTGCACGTAAATAACAAATTGATGTGCATACATACATACGTCAGATTGTTTTTATACAAAGAATAAAGTAAAGAAGAATAACCGATTACGGTGAAAAAAAACCAACATTTAAAACATGGGAAAAAAATCATCGTATGAATCTGCAAAGATTTTGGAAGCAACTTTTGAAGAGAATTAAAAAGAAATCGCGAGCGTATGAATTGGGTGTATAAAGAAACAAGAAAGAATAATGGTATTGCCAGTATAAACATGTTAAATTTATTAAAGCATTTATTAAAGTTTCATCAAAATTGGGCACGCCGACCTCCCACCGCCCATAGAACCCGAAATTTATTTTTGGCCTAAACTTTTTGAAATTTGGCACAGAGCATTATATTACCTAATTAACAAAACTATAAAGTTTCGTCAAAATTGGCCACGCCCACCGCCCATAGAACCCGAAATTTATTTTTGGCACAAACTTTCTGAAATTTGGCACAGAGAATTATATTACCTTAATTAAGAAATATATAAAGTTTCATCAAAATAAAAAACAGATGAAAGTAATTGTAATTCTTGATTTTTCTAAATTCGTTTAAGCAAAATCCGACTAGTGGTTCTTGAGTTATGTTAAACAAATTAACAGGTAGCACCTGGTGGCACTTGAAATTGATTAAAAATGTAAAAACAGATATGAGACAATGTATAAGAAGTGATTTCGAACTATGGGAAAGTATGGTTAAAATTGCAGGTCCAAATGTTTGGAGAAAAAAGGGATTTTTGTTATATGTTCATAAAAATAAACAACAAAAAAAAACTTAAGTCTCCGCAGAGTTTATATTTTCAAATTTAGTATACTGAAATATCCTACTTTAAATAAAAAATAAAAAGAAAAACGTTAGCTCAAATAATAAAATAATATTCGTCTTGAAATTCTTAGGTTTAAATTAAGTTGTTTCGGTAAAACATATGTACAAGTACTGAGTTTGAGACGGCTATAAAAAAAAACTAGCAGTCAGATCGGAGTAATTCTTTTTGATTTGATTGTACTGTTTAGTCTAAAATTTCAAAATATCACTGCATAATGCATGAAGAGTATGTTGACAATTTGACTTTTTTCCGCGAAATCCCCAGTGTGCGTCGCCGGTAACTGTTAATTTTTTATAACGACTAGATCATTCACCGGAATTTCTCTTTGAGGGTATTTCCACTTATATCTTTTATGTAAGTCTACAAAATATTCCTCTTTCCACCTCGTACAAAAGTTATGAATTTGAGCCGTTACTTTGCGATACCGGTTGACGATACTGATTGGGCAGTCGTAAATGCTTGGTTCCGGAGGAGCCAGTATAGCGGATCCGATTAAAAAATGTCCTGGCGTCAATGCCACTGGCTCTCCAGGATTATCGGGCATAGGGCATAAAGGACGGGAATTCAAATACGCCTCTATCCTAGCTAGAATTGTAGAGAGTTCTTCAAACGTGTAACGATAAGATTGAACCTCTTTTCTTAAGTGAAGCTTAAAACTTTTAACACCCGCTTCCCATAGACCACGCATGTGCGGCGCAACAGGTGGTATAAATCGCCACGTCAATCCTTTGTGTCCGAAAGTGGAGCATATTCTGGCTTGACATTCTTTCAAAAATGTTCTAAATTCGTTCGCTATGTCATTCGATGCGCCAAAAAATTGTGTACCATTATCCGAAAATATGGTTTGGGGACAACCTCTTCTAGAAATGAAGCGATTGAAGGCTGTCAGAAACATGTCCGTTGATAAATCGGACAAAGCTATGATATGTATTGCTTTCGTAGAAAAGCAGACAAAAATGCACACATAACCTTTGGTTATTTTACATGCCTTATTATTATGAGTTTTCACATCGAAAGGTCCCGTAAAATCTACCCCAGTGTTTGTAAAGGGTCTCACAATGGTGGTACGTTCAGGAGGAAGAGCAGCCATTATTTGACTACATGAACGTTGCCTATCAATGATACAACGTTTACACCGTTCAATCTCATTACGTTATTTTCATCTAGAAAGGATTTAATGGCAACAATGAACTTTTCGTTGATAGAGGTTTCTTATTTAAGAGGCTCTTATACTCTTCAGCGTAAAACGCTTTTTGAGCAAGCACCCCCAAACGTAATTTGTCGTTCTAAATCTCTTCACTAGTTACAATGGCTGTTCCCTGATTGAACCGTCCTCTATGAGCTCGGTGCGTAGTATGAAAAAATCGAAATACGTATGCTAATACACGAAAAGCTCTATCGAGTGAAGAAAATCTATCTAAAATGTCTTCAGCTTTTGAAACCAATGAAGCATGTGCCTTTACTTTTTTACTTTCTATATCTGTATCAAGATTTTTTAGAGTGTGTGTATTCCAATTGTTTTTGTTTTGACTCAACCAGGATGAGCCGTGCCACCAGAGTTCACTATCTGATAACGTGCGCGGATCTACCCCCCGGCTGCCTAAATCGGCAGTATTCTCTTCGGACCGAACGTGAAACCAGTTGTGACTTCCAGAGTTCTCCTGAATACGACAAACTCTGTTAGTCACAAAGGTAGTCCAAGAACTTGAGAGTCTTAAAGGGCTATTAGACACGCATACTTGTCTACAGACATGTACGAAAGCATACCAAAGCTCACTGTCTAATAGCATGTATGTCAAATACGTCAGACATGTATGTTGGTTTTCAAAAATTTTTGATTTGCTGATGTCTGTCGCACACCAACATACACACAACATTTATTTGTACTGAAGTATGCCGTCAGCGTTCGATAGTGTAATAGCAAAATGAAAAGTATGCCATCGTACATGTCTGCAGACAAGTATGCGTGTCTAATATCAAATAGTAAAGCAAGAAAGACCCTGCGGTGTTATGGGCCATATTCAAGATTTTGTAGAAAATCACTTTCAACGAGTATTATAAGAAAAGCAAGAACAGAAAATAAGGCTTACTCTTTTAAAATTTTCTAAGAATTGGTCTAAATATTATCGCATAAGAGGTAGATTTGAAACTGAGTTGAGTGAAGGGCTAGATAGCGAATTGTTTGGTGAATTCATTTGTTATGTAAGTTTCCGTACCAAGTTTTTTTGCAATAAAACTAAATTGTGTTTTACTATAGAAAGCAAATGCAAGTGGTAGAGGCCGACCGAATGTTCCTTAAGCTCTGTACAGACGGTTGTCAGATCTAACAATTTGCTGGCAATGTACTGACAATACAAAATTGCCAGCACAAGCTTTATTGTCAGTTCACACGGTTGTAAGAAAATTGTCAGAAAAGCTTTTAATTTATTGTCAGACAATAAATTTATCTAGCAACGTTGTAAGTCAATAAATTGTCTGTTTACATAGTTGTTAGATATAACAATAATTGCCAGATTCTCTCAGAGAGCATAAACACTATGAAATGTATAGAATATTTTTAAGAGAAAGAGAATACAGTCAGATTCGGCTAAGCGAAAATTTATGTTTTTCATTTCAGATTCATTTTAAAAACTGAAATATAAGCTTGTAACTATATTTGAAAATAATAAATAGTTAATTATATTTAATTGAAATGAGCAGTCGCTAAAAAGTATTTCGTTGCCAGTAAATTAATAATGTTTTCTTTTAAGTGGTGTTTGTTTTATATAAATTATCTTTTTTCTAACCGAAATATGTTTCAATTAAACGGGGTTACTTTTAAGCGGATTTTTTTAATCGACAGTAAATGCTTTGAAATTGATAGAAAAAACTAAATAAAAATTTTTATTTTCAGTTAAGTAATCTTATCAGAATTCGACTGTAATAAAAGCTTTTGCTTGTTTATTTACTGACAATGAAAAAATTGTCAGATTCACAAAACTCGAACATCTGACAATGAAAAATTGTCTGACAATTACTTGGCAATGAAAGCGAATTGTGTTCTCACGATTGTCAGATGTCTTACAATTTTTTGATATTTTGTAGTATAACAATTCAATGACAATGGTTTTTCTGGCAATGTTGTCAGACAAAAATTGTTAGTTCAGACGGTTGTAAGAAATTTTCAACACATTTTACTGACAATATTGTTAGATCTGACAACCGTCTGTGCAGAGCTTTACGAAGAGGACAAAAAAAGGCGAGTGGAAGAACTGGTCGCTTCTACTTCATCTGAAGCTCTAAAAAAAGCTGCAGAAAGGGTAGCAGCAGCTATATTCTGTAATTCTCGTAGCTAAAGCTAAATCTCGATCGATCTCGATAATTTTCGCCCTAAAAATTTTAGCGATTTTGCTAAAAAGGTATTCTGTAACTCTAATCGCTTAGCTAAAATTTACTCTTTTCGCCGTAGCTAATTTGCTATCATTAGACCATTCCTTTCTTTCTTATTTGGTAATATAATATTGAAAAGAGACAAATATATATGCGTGTATATTTGGCATTTTATATTAGTGTTACCTTACATTATAATTTACACTCCGTAACAATGATTGTGTTTTTGTTAAAAAAAATTTTAAATATGTTTTAAAACGTCTATTTTTTAAAGCTATTTCACAAAGTTCTAGTCAAAACTTATTGTTTTTTTGCAGCACATGCATTTTGAAAATTATAAAGCGCATGATTTTTGCATAGTAATTTCTCAAGAAAGCATTACGTTCGAAAGTTATGGGAACATTTATAAGAGATGGCATCACTGTTAAGAAATAATTTCAGTAAACAATTGAAATTTTTTTCTATGTGGTATTAGCTGGCGGTACTGTGGCGTATTTATTTGAAAGTATTTATTTGTACAAAAATATTTTTGATCATAATAAATTTATAATTTGTGTATAGAGTTTTGATTAATTTTGTAATATTGTAAAAATATTTTTTTGTATTAAATACATTTTTATATAAAACGAGAATTTTATACATTAGATTAAGTATTTGAGTTTTATTTAAATTAAACTACTCATACCAGCTAAAACACTTCAACCTATCATGGGCAAACTCTTTATGCTATTCCAAATACTAAATGAGCATGTATTTTTGCCCTTTTTTATCCTTTTTGTAGTTTCCTACATTATTTTTCTAAAAAAAGGCTAAACATCAATGATATAAAAATATTTTGCTTAAATTACTTTTTAGCGCCTTCAAAATATCGTTGCTTAAATTTTAGCGTTTCTAGCTAGAAAAGTTGCTTAAATGTGCTTAGAGAATACAAATGTATAACATTTTAGCGATGAGAGAGAGCATTGTTTGCTCTCAGAGCAAACGCCAAAATTGCGGCGAATTTAATTTTTATGCCATTGTCTTATTTAGCAATACGAATTACAGAATTCAATATGTAGCTAAAATTCTCTAAAACGATTTTAGACATTTTTAGCGATGGATATTTAGCTTTAGCGAGTTACAGAATATAGCTGCAGGTTCCGATAATAAAAAGAAAATTTCTGTTGAAAGTGCTGTAGGATTATGTATTGATATGGATTTATCTATGCGGCAGTACAATATGATGAGAAAAGTAGTAAATTGGCTGACTTCCAAAACGTTCGTATACAAAGTTTGTATGCTGTATTGATACTGTATTTACATCACATACATATGCAAAGTTCCGAAACAATGAATCAACTATAAAACCGATGCCTTGGTTGCTTTCTTACTGTGTTAAAAATACTTGGCGGCTGCGTTTTGAAATGGTATACATTTTATAATTATTGTACTGCGGCGTTATAAAATGTGATGCTTGTTCAAACACAAAGTAATTGACGTTTTGGAAGTCAGCCATTCTGTCCACGAAGATTGCTTTCCGTCATACTATTTGATTGCAGAAGCTAAAAAAAAGATTTTGCCTAATGACATTCAGGTAACAGAAACTTCTGCAGAGGTTCCCTTGCAAAAGATTTTAGACAAAACTGTAAGAAGTATTTTAGATGTTCATGATATTGATACCGAAAATGATATAGTTCTCGAATGCGATTTGACGGCAGTAGTGGTCATAGTGTATATAAACAAAAAATTGAAAATGAGGAAGCTAATGATGAACTTATGTTTGTTTGTTCTTTCGTTCCTTTACGCTTGTTGGATTGGGCAGATGAACGAGTAGTTTGGGAAAGTGATAAACATTTATCTTGCAGGTTATGCAGACCACTTAAAATTAAAACGTAATAACATCAGTAAGGGATAATATAAATTCGGAAATTGAAGGCCTAGATAATTATAATTACATTTCAAAAATCTTAACGTTCATTATAAAATGCAGTTGACGATGGTAGATGGTGCAGTTTTAAATGTATTAAGTGGAAACAGTAGTAGTTCCACTTGTGTTTTATGTGGAGCCAAGCCATCTGAAATGAACACCTTATCGACTTTCGAAAGGCCTGTGAATGAGCAGTGCTATCAATATGGATTGTCGACATTACATGCATGGATAAAATGTTTTGAATGCATTTTGCATATTTCTTATAAACAGCATATAAAGCGATGGAAAGTGGAAGGAAAAGAAAATAAAGATCAAGTTGCTGAGCAAGCAAAATTTAAATCCGAAATGGGTCTAATAGTTGATAAGGTTAAGACGGGGTATGGCACAACGAAAATCTCTGAAAACAGCGTTACGTCATATGTGCACAGCCCCTAATTGTTAATATACTTTGCTTCCCTGTAAAACTTATATGTTTTTATATATGTATGTATGTACATATGTATGTATTTTACTGTTTCCACTTAATACATTTAAAACTGCACCATCTACCATCGTCAACTGCATTTTATAATGAAGGTTAAGATTTTTGATTTTTGAAATGTAATTATAATTATCTAGGCCTTCAATTTCCGAATTTATATTATCCCTTACTGAAGTTATTACGTTTTAATTTTAAGTGGTCTGCATAACCTGCAAGATAAATGTTTATCACTTTCCCAAACTACTCGTTCATCTGCCCAATCCAACAAGCGTAAAGGAACGAAAGAACAAACAAACATAAGTTCATCATTAGCTTCCTCATTTTCAATTTTTTGTTTATATACACTATGACCACTACTGCCGTCAAATCGCATTCGAGAACTATATCATTTTTGGTATCAATATCATGAACATCTAAAATACTTCTTACAGTTTTGTCTAAAATCTTTTGCAAGGGAACCTCTGCAGAAGTTTCTGTTACCTGAATGTCATTAGGCAAAATCTTTTTTTTAGCTTCTGCAATCAAATAGTATGACGGAAAGCAATCTTCGTGGACAGAATGGCTGACTTCCAAAACGTCAATTACTTTGTGTTTGAACAAAGCATCACATTTTATAACGCCGCAGTACAATAATTATAAAATGTATACCATTTCAAAACGCAGCCGCCAAGTATTTTTAACACAGTAAGAAAGCAACCAAGGCATCGGTTTTATAGTTGATTCATTGTTTCGGAACTTTGCATATGTATGTGATGTAAATACAGTATCAATACAGCATACAAACTTTGTATACGAACGTTTTGGAAGTCAGCCAATTTACTACTTTTCTCATCATATTGTACTGCCGCATAGATAAATCCATATCAATACATAATCCTACAGCACTTTCAACAGAAATTTTCTTTTTATTATCGGAACCTGCAGCTATATTCTGTAACTCGCTAAAGCTAACTGCCTGTTCGCCGATATCGAAGAAGTTCTTTCTTTCGAACAATTACATTTGAAACAAAAACATATTCAAAAATTTTGTTTTTGTTTCAAATGTAATTGCTCGAAAGAAAGAACTTCTTCGATATCGGCGAACAGGCACTAAATATCCATCGCTAAAATTGTCTAAAATCGTTTTAGAGAATTTTAGCTACATATTGAATTCTGTAATTCGTATTGCTAAATAAGACAATGGCATAAAAATTAAATTCGCCGCAATTTTGGCGTTTGCTCTGAGAGCAAACAATGCTCTCTCTCATCGCTAAAATGTTATACATTTGTATTCTCTAAGCACATTTAAGCAACTTTTCTAGCTAGAAACGCTAAAATTTAAGCAACGATATTTTGAAGGCGCTAAAAAGTAATTTAAGCAAAATATTTTTATATCATTGATGTTTAGCCTTTTTTTAGAAAAATAATGTAGGAAACTACAAAAAGGATAAAAAAGGGCAAAAATACATGCTCATTTAGTATTTGGAATAGCATAAAGAGTTTGCCCATGATAGGTTGAAGTGTTTTAGCTGGTATGAGTAGTTTAATTTAAATAAAACTCAAATACTTAATCTAATGTATAAAATTCTCGTTTTATATAAAAATGTATTTAATACAAAAAAATATTTTTACAATATTACAAAATTAATCAAAACTCTATACACAAATTATAAATTTATTATGATCAAAAATATTTTTGTACAAATAAATACTTTCAAATAAATACGCCACAGTACCGCCAGCTAATACCACATAGAAAAAAATTTCAATTGTTTACTGAAATTATTTCTTAACAGTGATGCCATCTCTTATAAATGTTCCCATAACTTTCGAACGTAATGCTTTCTTGAGAAATTACTATGCAAAAATCATGCGCTTTATAATTTTCAAAATGCATGTGCTGCAAAAAAACAATAAGTTTTGACTAGAACTTTGTGAAATAGCTTTAAAAAATAGACGTTTTAAAACATATTTAAAATTTTTTTTAACAAAAACACAATCATTGTTACGGAGTGTAAATTATAATGTAAGGTAACACTAATATAAAATGCCAAATATACACGCATATATATTTGTCTCTTTTCAATATTATATTACCAAATAAGAAAGAAAGGAATGGTCTAATGATAGCAAATTATCTACGGCGAAAAGAGTAAATTTTAGCTAAGCGATTAGAGTTACAGAATACCTTTTTAGCAAAATCGCTAAAATTTTTAGGCCGAAAATTATCGAGATCGATCGAGAATTACAGAATATAGCTGCTGCTACCCTTTCTGCAGCTTTTTTTAGAGCTTCAGATGAAGCAGAAGCGACCAGTTCTTTCACTCGCCTTTTTTGTCCTCTTCGTAAGGAACATTCGGTCGGCCTCTACCACTTGCATTTGCTTTCTATAGTAAAACACAATTTAGTTTTATTGCAAAAAAACTTGGTACGGAAACTTACATAACAAATGAATTCACCAAACAATTCGCTATCTAGCCATTCACTCAACTCAGTTTCAAATCTATCTCTTATGCGATAATATTTAGACCAATTCTTAGAAAATTTTAAAAGAGTAAGCCTTATTTTCTGTTCTTGCTTTTCTAATAATACTCGTTGAAAGTGATTTTCTACAAAATCTTGAATATGGCCCATAACACCGCAGGGTCTTTTTTGCTTTACCTCTAGCCACAGTTCAAAAATAGTACGAATTCACAAGGAGGTTGACACTAAAAAACAATCACAAAAAGAATTCGTGCAATATTGTGCAGCTGAACTTTTAATATATCAAAATACATACTTGTAGGTATAAAATACAAAAAAATAGGAAAAGTGTTATTTGTACTTTTTTTAAATCTCTACGATAATTTACGGACGCCGAAAAATGTTGACAATGCCTCACTACTATCTTTTTTCTAACGGTATCTGGCATATGATAAATTTTTGTAAACAAAAACAGTGTTGTAATTATACTAAGAACCTTACAACCTTGTTACAAATTTTGGTAGCCGTTAAATTCAAATATTTAAATTCTTGGTATTGTAAATGAACATAAAATTTGGGATTTTCTCATAAATTTCGTATGCTGCACACAAACCTTAACTTTGAACCACTATAACTTTAACATTGGTAAAAATTTTAAAAACATATTTTAGATATAATTTAACTAGTGTTTTTTATAAAAAAATTAAAAAAAAAACTTTGAAATTCTAACATTGACTTTAACCATTTTTGGCCACCCTCGTGACACAGTGCGGCGCTGGCAGCAGAGGAATGGTACTAACGGACGTCGCCTGACGTAGGATGAATTGAGTGGTAAACCTATAGAAACAAGCTCCCATACATGCTTACCGCTCTTCGTACGCAGGCACTGGCAGTGAAGGAAGTACACCAGTGGAGTCTGGAAACAGTACAAGAACAAGCTCCTCGTATCGTTTTAGTGGCACGTTTAGTTAAAATCTAAACTATTGGCAGGCTATTACTCGCACAACCAAAGTTAGTTCTTACCGCTAAGCGAGCAACCAGCAGACAGCCATACCTAAACAACAGCGGAAAGCGGAACGTTTTCTACCGCCTAGCGTTAACGCTGAAATACCATACCTAAACAAGAGCGTCAACGCTTTGTCATAAAAACAGGGTTATTACAAAATATATAACAACCCTGATTATAATAGTATACTCATAACCTAATAATACATGCATCTCTTCAACAAACACAACAAAAAAATTCCTCAGAAGTCAAAAGTATAAATGTGTATGTGTGTATGTTTCAACCTGTGACAAAAATATAAATAAAAATTATTCATTCAAATACGAAAAAATAAATACAAATCAAAATTTAACACTTGAAATAAAAAACAAGTAATTTACAAGAATTGTCAGCTGGGCTTGTAAGACTACCTTATAGTCAATGTATCATGAGTGCTTGTCTTTTGCAGCTAACTTCACTATTAAACGCGCTGTCAAAATCGGATTTTCCAATTGCAAAATTTTGCCGCCGCGTTATTTCGGGATGCTCCATACAAATTGTATGGGCATGAGAACTTTTGACAGCTAAAAAACGCTTGCCGCTCTTGTTTAGGTATGGCTGTAACTTCTATTTTATTTTTTTATGCCTATACAATTGTCGATACACACGCATACACAGCGTAGTATATGTGTCATATGCACTGCATGGTTGTACAGAGAGCGGTTGTATTTTGATGGAGGTATCCATATCTGACATGTAGGGGGCGTTACTTTATCCGTTAATAAAGACGTTATAATTTGAAAGGGTAGTTTAACTTATGGTGTTTTCTTTTCTGAACAAAAATGTTGACCTTTCAATGTGTAACACTTTTTACAGTTTGCACCTACCTTTAAAAAGTGGTACATTTTTTTTTTGCCACAATGGTACAAAATATATGAGGCTTAACATTACTTAACATTAATTAATTAATTATCGTTTTAATTATAAGTTTTTTCGCTAACTAAGTAGTATGACAAAAATACAACTTCTTACTTGTATAAAAATATACTAAACAAAGTTGTAAAAATGGGCAGTATATCACCCCGACTTGATAGTAGAGGGGAAAATATGTTGCATATTTTGCCATTTATTGGTGCAACATAATTAGAAAGGAACGAAATTGCTTTTAAATATGTTACATATTTTTTAGAATGGATCACGAAAATTAAAGAATGTAGAATAAATGCAACACTTTTTTCAGAAAAGAAAACGACATTACTGAGTAGTTTTAATATGATTAAATAAAATATATATCCGTTTCGATATTTGCAAAAGAGAATGCATTACATTCATCCGAATAAATTATAAATTGATGAAACAAATTCAATAAGGAATATAATGTAAACTCGATACTACAAATTCAGGTAGTACAAAATAAATGCGGAATAATTCAATTAATAATAGTAATGTAAATAATATAAAAACATAATAACAAACACGCGATACTTCTATCCGTAAAGAAATATAGACAATATTCTATTTGCAAATTATTGTTTTTGGGAAAAACAAATGCAACGAATTTTGCCGTTACAATACCAACATTTTTAAAGGGCTATTAGACACGCATACTTGTCTGCAGACATGTACGATGGCATACTTTTCATTTTGCTCTTACACTATCGAAAGCTGACGGCATACTTCAGTACAAATAAATGTTGTGTGTATGTTGGTGTGCGATAGACATCAGAAAATCAAAAATTTTTGAAAACCAACAAAAAATGTCTCACGTACTCGACACACATGCTATTAGACAGTGAGATTTGGTATGCCATCTTACATGTCTGCAGACAAGTATGCGTGTCTAATAGCCCTTTTAAAGATTAAAAAACTCACAGGGTAGTAGCCCTTTTTACCTAAAAATTTTTGTGTATTTTTTTCGGCGCTCTCTCTTGATTCCGCAGTTACGGGGATCAAAACTTTAATATATTATTGATCATGAGTCCTACAATATAAAACGAATATAAACGATATAGGTGTCATTTCAAAATACTCTAAATAACTAATTTAATTCTTAAAATCATCATTAAAGAAGCATTACTTAAAGGGCTATTAGACACGCATACTTGTTTGCAGACATGTACGATGGCATACTTCGCGTTTTGCTATTACACTATCGAACGCTGACGGCATACTTAGTACACATATATGTTGTGTGTATGTTGGTGTGCGACAGACATCAGAAAATCAAAAATTTTTTAAAACCAACATACATGTCTGACATACTCGACATACATGCTATTAGACAGTGAGTTTTGGTATGCCATCGTACATGTCTGCAGACAAGTATGCGTGTCTAATAGCCCTTTTACGTATTTCATCGGTGACAGCTTTCAAGTATACACCAAAGAAAAGCATGGTTAGTTCTCTGTAAAAGTAAAAAATCAGATAAAAAAATTTTAAAATTGAATTTCACCGCAATGGGTATATTGTTTTAAAAAATTTGTATACCAGTATAAAGGTATTTCAGAGAAGTTTAGAGGTATATCCACATCCCTTATATCCGTTCCATATTATAGGAGTTATGGCCAATAAAATACAAGTTTGAGCCCCGTAACTCCGGAGCCAAAGGAGATCCATGAGGTGATTTTTTTTGGTTTATGTCAAAGCGAATGCATACAATTCAATTCGCCGTATTCAATTCGCCCCAGCGAACTTTAAAAAAGTAAAAGCGCTAAATATGCACCACTGTAAAATACATAAATGAATCGTTGCAACAATTCAGGATCAGCTGTTTACTATGTATCTGTCGTTTCCAAAATAATTAAGTAGCAGGCTAAACGGCTACATCGGTAGCTAGCAGCATTTCTAGTCTTGTGTTCGTGTAGTCTGCTGTGGCGAATATGTTAATAGCTACAATTGGAGTAAAACCATTTGGTGAAAATGAGACAGGAGATACTTTCTTGCGTTTTTGTTATATTTTTCCCGCAAATTTGCGATGAACAGGTGCTATTGTCGGTGGCAGGCATAGTAAACAATTGAATACCAAAGATGTCTGTTCACAATTGAATAGCAAAGATGTCTGTTCAGCTGAGGTTATGTTGTTCAGTGTTTAACAACAGGAAAAAAAAATTATGACCAGTTTTTTATCAGCTATTGTAATTCCATAAACTTATATTCAACACGATTGTAATGATTCGTGTGATATGTTAGAGTTTTCCCTATAGCACTTTGGTTTATTTGTAGCTCAAGTGTGTTCTGAGCTAGTTAGTAGGCTGCTACGAGTGATTTACTAGGTGCCTGAATATGAGAGTCAAAAGCAGATTTTGATTGCCAATATGATTCTGATTTTATTTGCAATTAACTTTTCTATTTATAAAATTTTTGTTAACATACATTAAATTTACTATTATGCAGTTTTTTCTTAATTTTTGTTAGCATACTTAAAATCTACTACTATGCAGTTTTTTTCTTAACATACTTAAAAACTATCTTATTACAGAAATTTCAATTTTACATAGTTGCTAAAGTTTAAACGAGTTCGTTGGTCTACTTTATTTATTTATTTTATTATTTTTTTTTTGTGCTCATATTTTGTTTTATTTAATTTGTTTGTGATTGCTTGGTGTTATATTTTTGGTGACTAAGAAGGCGTACTTTACACGATTCTTAATATTTTTGCCTCAAAGAAGTAATACACTCATTATTTTTTAAACAGTTTAGTAAATTTTCTTTTAGCCGACAGGAATAGTATACAATTATGTAAATAGCAAAGATGTCTGTTCAGTTGAGTTTTTGTTGTTCAGTGTTTAACAGCAGGAAAAATTTTATGCTTTATTTATCAGCTATTGTAACTCAAAAAACTTTATATTCAGCACGATTCTTAACCATTAAGTGTATACCTGGGCCTGGCCAGGCCCTTTTTTCCATTTTTTTTCATATAAATATTAAATATATTAGAACGAAACTTTATGTATTCCTCAACCGAATTGTTTTTTACAAGAATACGGGAAAGAAATTTAAATTTTAACACAGTGGGCTTGCCAATTGGCCAAATGAAATTTTTGTGCATATTGTATCCACATGGGCCTAGCTAGGCCTAATCAGTTTTATATTAATATCAATGCAAAACCAAGCAAAAATCTTTAACATTTATTGTAAAGTAAAAAAGCAAAAGCAAATTCTATGAGATCCCAAAATCAAAAACACATAATACAAACTCATAATCAATATAACTCTTCAATTGTAAATGCAAAAAAAAAGTTTCTTACGCTTAAAATTTTGATTTTTTTGTTAATAAGTTTTGCTCATCAAAATTACGTTTTTGTTTTACATTAGTACAGAAAGAGAATTACAGTTATTTTCCGTTTGAAAAAATTAATCAATTTTTTTCTTTACACTGAGGAATCATTCAGCCCAACTATGAATATTCCCTAGGAATTTCTCTCCCACGGAAAATATTTTTCTCGAGAAAAAATTTCTCCAATTATAAATTTTTATATGTAAACTAGCTGATCCCGGTGTACTTCGCTACCCCCCTCGTTATAAAATAAAATGAAAAGTATTTATATATATGCTATTGTGACGATCGGTCCAGTAGTTAAGCCTATATTACGATTTTTAATTTTCCTAAAAAGGAGCGTGGTCCCATCCACTTTTCTGCCGGTACGTATTCCAATTTATGCCAATACCATATGTACCAAATATCATCGACATAGGTAAAAAAATGCCCAAAATATGGCGATTTAAATTTTTGGGTTATATGGGTGGTGCCACTCCTCTTTGTCCAATCCCGCCCATATTTGCAGCAGCACTAAAAAAATGCACACCAAACCGACGTACCAAATTTTGTTCAAATACCGTTTTCAGGAGCAGAAATAATAGATTTTTAATTTGTGGTTTGTATGAGAGGTACCACGCCCCTTTGTCCAATCCCGCCCATATTTGCAGCAGCACATAAGAAATGCACACCAAACCGACATACTAAATTTTGTTCAAATACCATTATCAGGAGCAGAAATAATAGATTTTTAATT